>BSBM01000146.1:4197500-4807500 GCA_027924585.1 Larix kaempferi
AAGCACGCGTGCGCGTCCCTGTTACTAGTTAAAAAAAAGAGTTCTCTGTTTCCCAGGAATTCTACCAAAAACACGAGTTTCATTGCTTCCGCGGATATCAAGATCTTACAGGATTCTTATTGGCTCACACTCATTGATATTTTGGACACTCTTTGATCTATTGGACACAAAATCACCCTTGGAATCTAACAAACATCTTCTGTGGTATTGGAATCTAGTGGATTCATTCAAGCTACCAATTTCCATTGCAAGTGGAGATCATTTCTATAGAGGTATGGTGAATTGTAAATAAGTCTTTTCATTCACAAGATTTGAGATGAGCCCATGATTTTTTGTTTTTATCATATGCCCACAACAATATCCATGCATAGACACAATGAATTTGACAAGAAGATTTCCCAAGTTCACATCTAAAAAAACTCATATGAACACTAGACAAGATGAAGTATGCAACCTCCTCATTGTGTAATTAGTTCTCAAGTTAATTTTGTTCTTTTCACCTCATATTATGCTAGCAAAAAATACTACACACTCACTAAACATGACTAAAAATATCACTTCAACTCATCCACAAAACCTCAACTCTCTCATTTCTTATTCAATACCATTGTATGGAATGAGGATATCTCTAAGTATATGCACATTTCCTTTCTCTATGAATCCAAATATGATAATATTCATCCATATTTACCATCCTTACAATATTCCCTCACCTTTAATAATGATTTTTTTTTCCAAAAACCAAGACTTTCCCACTTCATGCTCTATTCAACATGATCATTGTTGGTATAGTCCCTAGTTCTCCACTCTCCAACACCTCCCCACCCTAGATATTGCACATTGAAAGTGTTGGCTTGGTTTTGCAACCAAGCTTTGTGCAATGGGCACCTATCAACAATATGATAGCAGTTTCGATATTGAAAGCAAAAAACAATTATAAATCTGAACCTAACATGTGCATATAACAATAAACTTGAAAAGATTTGAGAACAAGAACAAGAAACAAAATAAAAAATGACTTTTGTATTATAATACCTCAAATGGTGAGGATGTTGTGGTGTTGAGCAGCTCCAAGGGTGAGATGCTCCAGGCTCCAATGGTCTCTTCTCCAAGATTGCGACAATGGTCAAGAACTCATGAGAGATTTTGACAGCATGAGGATAGGATGATGGATGGATGGAAAGTGAGGAGCCCCTACCACCTTTTTATAGTTTTTGGTGGTGGGGAATACCATTATGGTTTTGAGGAAACCAATGGTATTGACCAACATGATTTAGGTACCTTTTCCCTCCTTTTTCCTTTTTTGAACATTTTGAATATTTTTATTCCCTTTTTAATATTTTTGGGAATTCTGGACCCTTTTTGAGGGTTTTTTTATGTTTTTTGAGGAAAAATATTCATTTTGAAAGGAAAAAGGGGTGTATTATGGTCTTTTGGTGACCTTTTGATGGCTTTAGAGGCTCAAATGGTGGAAAAGTGGACGAATGGGTCATGTGAATAAGGAAATGAGCTAGTGAGCACTTTTTGGGTGTTAACAGATTGCCCCCTGATGTGTGAGGGCAGGAGCTCATCGTATGGCTGATAGACATCATAGTTCTTTTGTCTTTTTCCTGGGGTTTGGGGAAGAGAAGAGACCGGTTGGAGACTGGATCTACAGCCCTTGGAAGCTGCAAAACAAACAATATTACATGGCCTCAATATGAATGAGGAATAATGTCTGATAATGAATGAGGCGGACATACCCATGCTCATATCAAGACATATACATAACAATTAGTCCCAAGAAGGGAAACCTGAATAATACATAAAAAATCTGCTGGTACATCATGATGGTCCAAAGGGGGACACTATTTTGGGATGTACTCATGATCATGACATGATTGATCTCAATAACTGATACACTGGAATAAAGCGACAACCGTTTTGAACAAGGTCTCAGAAGGGTTGATGAACTGCTAAATCTAAAGGTGTCAAACATCTGTAGGGACTCAATGACTCTGAGTCAACTCTGAGGAGTATATGTAACTGTATACTTGAGGGAGTATAAAACTGGGTTACATCTGAATACTGTCACCATGTGCAAACTGGATATCTATAGAAAAAATGTAACTGGTTGTTTCCATAGGTAGAATCTCAAATGTGGAAGAGTCAGGTGGTATCCGGGGTCTTCAACCAGTAACTGAAAGGACCAATACCCTGTGCGAGTCTCAACAATGCGATCAAGGTGTTGAAGTTGAGCATGTGAGAAACAATCATTTGGAGAGGTACTGAGGACTCTTCTCGAAATGATTCGTAGGCACTCATCATAAATGGTGATGAGTCCAAGACATAGGGACCTCTAGGTCTATCCTCTGGAATAAATTTGGTTGTCGTCGACAGAGGGAGACTAGCAATTGACAAGGCAATGATGTTTCCTTGATAGGAGCACGAGGTGTAGAAATGAAGTGTGGTAGTACTGATGGTAGGCCTGACATACTTGTGGGGATGGGAAGTAACTGGGGTCATAGAGTGGGTAGACTCAAACTTCCTTTGTTCAGAGCATGATGACATGGTTGACCTGGCAGCGTAGGGAATTGATTTGTAGGTGTGGGGATCATAGGTTTTAGGGACTGAAGGGTATGTATTGACTCTGGGGGGTCAAGCTGATGGGTGCTGTCGAGGGATTCTCAGGGTGACATATTGCAGAATACTCTGAACAAAGGCGACGAAAATGGGGAAGCTGCCATATGAGTAGACGTGATCTGTTGTGGCGCCGAGAAGCACCATTGGGTCCTTCTTCATAGTTTTAATGAGCTCCAAGAAGGGATAAAAGTGTGCTCTGAAATGGTATGGTCCTGTGGATTTTGTGAGCCCATGATTGTTCGTGGTCATGGGTGCTTTCATTTTTAAGGAGTCTGAAAACGATAAGAAGACTCTGCAGTGGTTGTGAGTACTGTCCTGTGGGTTTTTACTAGCCCAGGATGGTGATTGCTCGTGGTCGCTTTCATGTTTAGAGAGTCTGAAAGCGGTAAGTGGACTCCATTGGTTTTCTTTTTCGTAAGTTAGTCTCTAAGGCCTGAAAAAGCATAAAATGATGCAAATGGAGAACTCTTCTAGCCGATGTGACTAGAGTATTCCTTTTTTGTAATTAGTCTACAAGGTCTGGAAAAGGGGTAAACTTATACCAGGTAGATGCCCTTTCAGATACGTTTAGCGAGCATGAAAGGAAGCAAGGTTGTTCGGCGATCTTTTCATTGTTTTAGGAGTCAGAAAAGAGCTTAATAGAAACTCCCTAAGTGCCTTTTTCGTAAAAGGGATTGCTCGGCCCGAAAAAGGGGTAAAACTATACCGAACAAAAAGGGATTGATGAGAGCGAGAAAAGGTCTCAAGCATCGTCATGAGTGTGGAATACTGAATCCGGTGACATAAAGGTTGTCAAAAAGGGGTAATGACCAATGTGGCATGCAAACCGAGGTGATGAGTGGCATTTTGAAAAAATGCCCGAAAATTATGGGGTGAGAGCGAGAAATGATCTCAAGCATCATCACGAGCACAGAAAACTGAATTTGATGATATCAAACTTGTCAAAAAATGGACGACGACCGATGTTGCATGCAAACCGAGGCGATGAGGGGGCATGGGAAAAATGCCCAAAAAATCTGGGTGTGAGAGTGAGAAATGATCTCAAGCGTCATCACGGGCACAGAAAACTGAATCCGACGATATCAAACTTGTCAAAAATGGACGACGGCCGATGTGGCATGCAAATCGGGGCGACGAGGGGGCATGGGAAAAATGCCCAAAAAATATGGGCGTGAGAGTGAGAAATGATCTCAAGCGTCATCATGAGCACGGAAAACTGAACTTGATGATATTAAACTTGTCAAAAATGGACGACGGCCGATGTGGCACGCAAACCAGGGCGACAAGGGGGCATGGGAAAAATGCCCGAAAAATCTAGGTGTGAGAGCAAGAAATGATCTCAAGCATCAACACAAGTTCAGAAAATTGAATCCGGCAACATAAAGATCGTCAAAAGAGGGCAATGGTCGATGTGGCATGCAAACTGAGGTGATGAGGGGCATTTTGGAGAAATGCCCAAAAATTATGGGGGTGAGAGCGAGAAATGATCTCAAGCATCGTCACGAGCATGGAAAACTAAATCCAACAATATAAGACTCATCAAAAATGGACCACGACCGATGTGGCACGTAAATCGAGGCTACGAGGGGCATGGGAAAAATGCCTGAAAGTTTTTGGTGAGAGCGAGAAAGCATCATCACGGGCACGGAAATATGAATCCGGCAGTGCAAATGGTGTGAAAAACGGAGGTCATAAGGACTCCAGAATGGTCAAAGGAAATAACTAGGTTAAAAAATGGCTACAAATAAAGGTGAGTCCACGAAGCCAAGGATGCAATGGTGGGGGAAATGATGACCCGCGGGGGAAGAATACTAGGTGTACCAAATCAAATCAAATATGCAAGTGATATGTGACCTCAAAAATGGTTAAGATCACGCATGTGAAAAAGTGAGCAGGGTTAATGACCTGCCCCCATGCTATGTGCATGGGGTTTATGATTGTGGATCACATATGTGTTGGTTTGAACAATGGGGTCATTGAAATAATGAGATAGATGTGATGGGGAAGGTTCAAAATGATTGATCATGCCCCCTATCCCAGGGTCGAGGTAATCTATTATGCCCCCTAACTTAGAGGTGTCAATGTGGTGCAGATGTTGTCTTAGAGAGGGATCAATAGGGCATTGAGCAACTGTTGGCGGGGGAGTGTACCATGAGGTTGTGGGCCATGGTGGCATACTGAAGTGATGATATGATGATGGGGGATTCCCCTTGTGGGGTGGATGCCCCCAGTATCTCTGACGAGAATCACGATGATGATGAGTAGTCAAGGTTTTGGGCCTGCCCCCATGTTGAGGACATGTGGTTCCTCGTCGATTTGAAAGGGTTGAACATGTGTGTCAAAGGGATCAATGGAAGGGGCCGACCGGATAGAGGGGTATCCAGTGGAAATCGTGTAAATGGTGTTAATTTCTTCCAAGGAGGAAGATGGTGGGGGATGAATTTCCTCAATGAGAAGAGGGGATATCTCTAGGTCAACGTTATTCAACTCGTACAGTGCTGCTCTGTAATCTGGGAGATCGGGGCAGTGATGTGAATAATGGCCGTAGATTCCGCATATTGCACAAGGATGGTTTGTGCGCAATGATTTATCACGAGGTTGAGGAGGGAGTTCTAGTTTGACTACTGGAACGTTGGTGTCGTCATCCAACATATTCATGTGTTCTTGAAGTGCTAGTAACTGTGGACATTGATGGGTGGCATGGCCTAGGTCGTCGCACAAAGAGCACTTGGGGGGTATGCGGTTTGTTGGGGGATTCTTCACCAACTTGGGGGTCGCTGGGGGGGTGCGAGCTGTGGGTCCAGTGGTGTAGGTTTGTGGACCTCTGCCCCCAGTGTTTTGAAGTGGTGGGGGAGTATAATTGGATGTTGATGCGGTGGCTGTTGTTGGAGGTGGTCGATTCTGGATGTTTGCTACACCAGGGGGTGGACGATTAGAAGTATTGATGGGTTGCATCGGTTATAAAATGACATTCGGTGTCAGAGGAGAGGTTGGGGCAGGTAGGTACCACACAGGTAGTCCTAATGTTAATCCTGGGAGATTAAGTGTAGCCATGACTGGTGTGTTGATGGTGCCTAAAGGGGGAAATAAGAATGGGATAGTATGAATTGGTGTGGCTCCTACATGAGTTGGCACTGAGGGTGGTTGTGGGAGTAAAGGGGGTTGTTGGTTTGGTACCTGTGTGTTCTGCAAGAGGGTGCACAAATCAGATATCTCGGTTATATTCAAAGGGGGTGGGATGGATTGGAATGTGGAAGTCATAGGTGATTCCGAGTATAATCCAGGTCTAACTATGGAGACGAACGATGTAGGTGCATTCTGAACTGGTTGTTCAATCATAGGGAGAAGATTTTTAGGTGTAGCGGGGGCGTATTGGTTTCGACGCGTTTGGAGATTCATGTCGGATGATGACATCATAAGGAGATGATGACTACATGAATCCATCGGTTGGTTTGTGTGTACAGCATATGTGATTTGCTGTTGTGGTGTTGTGGTTCCTTGAGGAGGATCCAATGGACGAGTGTTCGCCACTCCTTGTGTGGGAAAAGGATTCTGCAGCACCATGGGTTGTGGTTGAGGAGGTGGTGTTGGTTGTGCCGCGTGCCCTTGGCATTGGGCGTCATCAGACCACAGTTGGCGTGCTAGCCCCAAATGGGGGCAAGTGTGTGTATAATGCTCGTATACCCCGCATATGGAACATGGGCGGTTTGTTCGTAAATTGGGGTTCTTACCCTGTTTCGGTGGTCGATCAGGGTTTTGGTTGGCGGGGGTAGCATTGTTGTTGTTTGGAGGATAAGTCTGAGCGATTGGAGGTTGTGGTGCAGTAAGGACTACCTGTGGTGGGAAATAAGCCGTTGGGGCTTGTGAGTGAACAGGAGCATGTGTGGCCTGCTGATGGTAATACGTAGGGGGTGCAACCAAAGGTGGATAGACTGAAGGTGCATGACCATAACACTGTGGTGGACATGGGGGTCCATGAGTGTGGTGGGGGTGGGCCATGGGAGCATATGAAGTTGTAGCTTCGAAGTGAGATGTGGCCCACGAAAGATTGGGGCCGTTATTATTGCGCATAATGGAAAATGGTTGGTTGTGGGATGCAACTTTTCCAATGATGTCGTCGGCGGCATGGGATGCCCCTGGTGCATCAGTCCGAGAGGAATCTCCGCGGGGAGCGTCAGGTAAAATGGTATACAGGTAGCCACACTGGGCATAGATTAGATCAAACTGCTAGGCTTTTAGAATGGCTTCTTCTTCCGACTGGGGTCGTTCAGAAGCTACATCCTTGGCTATGAGGGGTAGGAGTGATTTGAGAAACCAATCCAAAATTATACGGTCGTCCAGTTTTATCTTGCAGAGGCTACGACACTTGCGCCACTCATGGATATGGTCGGTGATGTGGGTAGTTGTGTTTTGTCTACAAGACAACAGTATTTCAACTCCTGCATCATAGCGTACAGGTAGTTGAAAAAATTGAAGGAAAGTGGAGGTGAGGGACGTAAATGTATGGTGGGTCCCATGTGGTTGTTCAATGTACCACTTAGCTGCAGAGCCAGTGAACGTTCGTTGCAACAATCTTAGTCTAATGGAGTCATCCACTATGGAGTTAGATGAACACCATAGGTGAAATGACATTATGTGGTTTTGGGGATCTTCCCTAGGTTTTCCTTCAAACTTCAGGATGTCCGAGGGAAGCTTTGTGGGCATGGGGGACCAAGTGGGGTCATGTCTAAGAGGATCATTAGTTAGTCTTTCCAAGTCTAGCAAATTCAAACTTGCCAGAAATGGTAGACTGGTCGAGGGGTGTGATGTAGTGGCTGGGACATAACTGTTAATGGTAGCATTATGTAGTGGTCCAGTGGCCCCTAAGGGTATGCTAGGTATGGAAGGTATGTGTGCTCCAACCAATGTGGTGTGGGAAAGGCCAGCACTCCCGAGTGCAACATGGGTTGCAGAGGGGTTAGGAATAGTGCCAGGAATTCCTAGGATTTGGGTTGTGGTAATGAAAGGGGGTGTGACCCCTATGTTGGGCATACCCATAATAGGTGGTGTCCCTGTGTTGGGCATACCTAAAGGGGGAATGGCCCCTGTATTAGGCATGCATAATGGGGTTGTTGTTACCATGGGTGGCATAGTAGTAGTAGGGTTTGTCGATGTATCTCCAATAGTACTGGTGAAAAGGGGATCGTATGGTGATCCAGCCATGGGGTTGGTTGGTGATATTTTAGTAGGGTTTTCGGATTCAGCCTCAGAATCAGATGTGAAGTGAGGCGTGTCAGAATCGGATGACTGTGTGTTTGGCCGATGACGTGTTGAGTCAAGGGATAAGGTTGTACGTCTATGACATGTAGAGCCAAGTGTACCAAACTGAGGGGGTTGACCCTGAAGACGACGAGATCGTCTTAAATTCTCAATGGTGAGAAATATTTAAAAATTTCAGCATAAGGTGGTGATGTAAAAAACTTGAAACCCTAATGCAACAATGAGTGTAAGAGGGGAGTGAAAAAATAAAGTCTCTCAGGCCAACAACCAACCTCAAAAAGCACTTATTATAGCAGTTGTGCTATAATAAGTGGAGGGATGCAACAAAATTGGTCAGAATACCAAAAGTCAAATAATTCCTAGAAAAAAGGGGTGTTACTAGACCAAAGGTGGGTAATGTATCATGCAAACACCTAACTAGAAGTATTGTGAATCAACAAACGATATCCTCTGCAAGGTGATGAAATCCAAGTCAGACAATATAGAGTGTTGAATCAACGGCTAGATATCCCCTTATCGGGAGGGATACCGGGTAGAATATCCTAAAGAGTGGCAACTAGGATACCCCGTTCATGACACGTTCGGTTGGGTGAATATGCAGTTTGGTTCTATCGCCGCTGCACACCCTCTTGGGTGTACACCAAGAACTTCGAAAGGTATCCTTCGGTTACTGAATGGATTGCGGTATTCCACTCAGACTTCTGGAATGAGTCTGGCTACTTCAACCCTCCTAAGGGAGAGGCCTTCTCGATAAATTGGTTGATAACCATGTCAAAATTATAAGGGATTTTGGTACCGTAGAGGACAAACACTATGTCTCAAATGTAATAATTGAGGGGTGTTATTGGAACACCTATCCCCTCAATTCTACCTAACTACAAAATTCTTTTAAGTGCTCCCCAAGTGGGGTTAAAAGTTTGTTGAGTTTAAGGTAAATTTTAAGGCTCAGTTTAAATTATGTGGCAGAGTGGGTGCAAGTGTGGTATTTAAACTGAAATTGATTTGCCTCGCTTGGGAAATTGATTACAAATGAAAGAAAAGACGCTTCCAGTTTTGCAAAAAATAAAGGCGTTTTTGAAATGTAAATGCTTGAAAAAACTATTAAAAAATAATGGATCTTTGAAATAATTTAAAGGGAAGCAAATAACATAAATATTTCAAGAAATAAATGGATCTCTTAAAAGTTGCTTGGGCAAAGTATTGATCAAATAAACAGTAAAACCTTGATCTAAATAAAATGCAGAAAATCTTTCTTTCAATTACTAAATTTTTTTAAAAATACCTTTAATGGAGCATATATAAATAGTAAAAGATTTTCTATGGCTGTAAAAATGCAGAAAAATTAATGCTGGAAAATATGGGCCAAAATGGGTGAACTGAAGTGATAAATAACACTAAAATAAAATATTAGATAAATTTATATGAAAAATTTCTTAAATATAATAGGATATTTGGATTCCTTGATCGAAAACACCCAATTTGAAAAAAAAATTGTTTCAAACAGAGTTTGGGAGAGGGAGATATGGTCGTTTGAAAGTTGAGTCGCGCTGCTAGAAATTTACATCGCGGGTTTCGGGCTAAAAGTCGCGATGCGCATCGCGGGTTTCGATCACACAGTCGCGATGTGCAGCGTGGCAAAATGCCGTGAAGCTGCAATGTGTAGCACGCAAAAAGGCTGCGAAGCTGCGATGTCAGCGCGGAAAAAGGCCGCGAAGCCGTGGTGTGCAGTGTGGAAAAAGGCCGCGAGGTCGCGATGAGCCGTGCGACTATTGGGTGAAAAGCCGTGAGGCGAAAGCCGAAAAATGGACGCCGAAAAGAGAACCCAAAAATGGAAATTTGAGGCTGTTAATGACAATAGAAAGGGCCAAGATCTAGAACAACAATGGATCTGCTGTCTAGGATGGCAGATCTATGAATTAAAATGATTAAAACTAACAAAAACTAAGATCTAAAGAAAAAAACTGAGATCTAAGAATTCGAAACCAGCGGAGTCGCCAAAAACTGTTGGCTTGGTTTGCAACCAAGCTTTGTGCAATGGGAACCTATCAACAATGTGATAGCAGTTTCGATATTGAAAGCAAAAAACAATTATAAATCTGAACCTAACATGTGCATATAACAATAAACTTGAAAAGATTTCAGAACAAGAACAAGAAACAAAATAAAAAATGACTTTTGTATTATAATACCTCAAATGGTGAGGATGTTGTGGTGTTGAGTAGCTCCAAGGGTGAGATGCTCCAGGCTCCAATGATCTCTTCTCCAAGATTGCTACAATGGTCCAGAACTCATGAGAGATTTTGACAGCATGAGGATATGATGATGGAAGGATGGAAAGTGAGGAGCCCCTACCACTTTTTATAATTTTTGGTGGTGGGGAATACCATTATGGTTTTGAGGAAACCAATGGTATTGACCAACATGGTTTAAGTACCTTTTCCCTCCTTTTTTCTTTTTTGAATATTTTTAATATTTTTATTCCCTTTTTAATATTTTTGGGAATTCTTGACCATTTTTTAGGGTTTTTTATGCTTTTTGAGGAAAAATATTCATTTTGAGGGGAAAAAGGGGTGTATTATGGTATTTTGGTGACCTTTTGATGGCTTTAGAGGCTCAAATGGTGGAAAAGTGGACAAATGGGTCATGTGAATAAGGAAATGAGCTAGTGAGCCCTTTTTGGGTGTTAACAGAAAGGTCAAATTATATTCCCCCTAATCACCCTTCCCAAGACCATGATCCTTGTTAGGAACCTTTGCATCCTCCTTAAGGTTTTGCACAATACAAGGTATACATTCATTCTATTGTGATGCATTGTTGAATTCAACCATGGATATTTTAAATTCAAAATCACATTCTAGCATCTCAAGGTTTAGAGATAAGGAAATAGTTTGTTGTTGTTTCTTCAACTCCTTAAGGTGTTATATAACCTAGTAATTTATGATGGTAAAGGACATTGCCTTAAATGGAAGGATATACCATTCCACTATGAAGACAAAGCAATCAAACTAGGTGCAAAATTTAGAATTGATAACATTAAGAGAAAAAACAAAAAATGCAACTAATTAAGGTTACCTTATTTGATGTAGAAAAACTATCAAACTATTCCCAAGGCATCTCTAGCCATCTCTGTTGTAGGGTGTTACTACCATAATTTTTATGAATTCATGGCTAGGTAAGACACTAGTTTCTCCTCTCCACACTTGACCAACCATCATCTATATTGATTGGAATTGTAAGGGATAATGATGTTTATTCGAACAGAAATGAACCAACATAGTCTGTAGTTGTATATGTTAATTTGTAAAGTGGTAAGTTATGTTGGAATGTGCCAGGTTCATTGTATAATGGCACTAATATCTTATTTGTTGTTTCTTTTGCAGGGGTAGGTCTGATAGTTGTGTTAAAGAGACTTTTAGAGATGGGAAACTCATGAAACGCAAAAAAAAAAATAGAAGGAATCCACCCATTGAAAAGTTCAATGACTTAAGAGAAAAGGCCAGGTTGGAAATGGAAAGATTGAGACATGGTCCTATCATTTCGCCGGATCCTGCCACTGATTCTAACACAGTTGTTGACGCGTCAACCTCTTGTTTAGAATCATAGGTAAAGCGGTCGCGTCCAATGGACACAACTCAAATTCCAAGATCAACACAATCTCCAACCAACAATCCATCAACGAGTCATGATGAAGTTCCTCATGACACAAGAATTTTGGGAGATGCTGCATGTGTAGAGATGGACATACAAGCCTTGCTTAATTTGAAATCTCCTCAAGAAGACCAAAACCATGTCGACCACACTCCCATTATGGCCCAATCTATGAACGAAGCACCACAACAAACAAGCTCCGGTATTCATGTCTCATGTCCACCCTCCCTACCTCGACTGTCCAGTGCAAGAAGAAGAACTCCTAGACGTATTCATGTGGATGAGAGTGCTATGTTGGGGCTTGAAGACAAGTTGCCAAAACGCACTATCGAATGGCAATGCAACAAAATTGTCAAAGAATATTTTGAATCCAAAGGTGATGCAGGTAAATGTCAATTATTGCTATGTTTGTTAAAGTCACGTTCTTTAGCTGTTGTTAGGAGAATTTTGGGCATAAATATGGTTAAAAGTTCAGAGGCCAACAGTCATATTGTTAGAAATATCCAATCTGCATTTAATGCGATTGGGAAGACGTCTCGTACAAAAGATCTTTGTGCGGCTCGTCGTGTTTTAGCGGAATCAGTTGTAAGCAAGTCCACAAGACAATGTCGCCTGCTATCACACACTTCTTACATACTCAAATTAAATAGAAAAACTATTAAAAAGTACTATGTTATAAGAGAAAATTGTTATCACTCCAAGAAGCTCTCTTAGGTTGTATTTCAGAGATTCCTGGTAACTTAAACTTGTCTTGAAAGAAGGGATTTATTTTGGATCAAGTTGGATGACAGGAATCAAAATCTTACACTCTCACAACATGCATGAGGACTCTTAGATAAACAAGGCTTTGACTATGGCTGTTTAGAGGGTTGATGTAAAATAAAGGGTGTGAATCCTTGTCGCTTTTAATAGATTCATACACAACAGAATGTATATAAATGGCTAAGTGCAACAAAATAACAACATATATTTTTAGTTCTTAAACACCATGACAGGATAACAGCTATCTCAGCAATTAAAGTGAACATATAGGAAATACATCATTCACAGCAAGTACAGAAACACGAGAAACAGAAATCTGCCAGCCAATAATAAAAGAAGCTTGTATAATCTAGAAAGTTACAGAAGTCTGAGAATACAAAAGTCGATTCTTCTCTCCAAAGTCGAACCTTTCTCTTCTATCAGTTCTGGGATTTATAGCCATTACAAAGCTCTTCCCCCCAGATTCCCAGAAGCTAGGTCGAAATCCTTAGATAGAAGATCCAACCATTTAAAAAAAAAACCAGGAAAATCATTTTTTTAACTAGCGAAACTGCTGAAAAATGGGGCTCAGAGATGGGTTCGATTCTCCCAATCTGTGACACCTGTAGGAAAAATGAGAGAGGTTTTTGTTCTATGATTTGGTAGGAAGAAAAACCTCCAAGTAGTTTTTATAATGACTTTCGATTCGCTCAAAATCATCATTTGAAAATGATGACTTTGCATAGTAAAAACACCATTTCTGTTGAAACTGCTGAGAAAGAGGCTCAGAGATGGGTTCAGTTCTCCAGCTATGTGACACCCGTGTATAAATTGGAAGAGGTAATTGTGCATTGACCTGTTGTGAGCAAAAATCTCTCTCATATCTTCGAAAATCATTTTGGTTTGTCCGAGGTCTGCATTTCAAAAACGTGTGTCAAACAGGCAGGTTCTGGAATCCGAAAATTTGTGCTCAGTGACGGATTTGATTCTCTCAACCTGCAAAACTTGTGGGAAAACGAGGAGAGGTTATTTTTCTCTGACATGTTAGGAACAAAAACCTCTGAGCGTTTTTCAAAAATATTCTCCAGACCCTCAGAATCATCAGTTGCAAATGATGACTCGGGACAGTAAAAAAATGCCACATTTCTTCATTATTTCCATCTTGCTGGCACCTTCAAAACTGGAACAGCCATTGAAACAACTCCTATTAATTAAAACATTCACTTAAAAAACATACTCTTTCCATTTGGAAGAAAAAACCATGATCTGGGAAAAAATAATGCCTCTTTTCCCTGTTTTGCACTTTCGGTGGCTAAAGAGCCAAAATTTGAACCTGTAAACAACCGAAAGCTCTGCTTTCGGTGGCTAAGAACAGCTGTGAAAGCCTGCCTAAACCACCGAAAGCTCTATTTTGAAACAAGTGAAGTTCTCTTGCTCTTTCAGTAGTTGGAATGAATTTTCATTCGAACATGAGCGCTGTCGAAAAAGTGGTGAAAATGCCTCTCCTTTTGGTAGCTTATAATCCACTGTTGACCCCGTATGCCACCGAAAAATGGTCTTAATCAGTGCTCTTTGCTTTTGGTGGCTGTAAGCGACCCAACCTTTATATGGTAAGCTACAAAAAGTATCCACCCTTTTGATGGCTAATGAACACCATCGTGTTCGCCCAAACCACCGAAAACTGCCCCACAACTCACGCTGTAATTTTTCCCTTTCGGTAGCTGGAGCATATTTTCTTTCACACAATAAACCACCGAAAATAGGGTTTTCAGTAGCTAATGAACCATTTCCAGTCCCGCCTAAGCTACTGAAACCTAAAATTTTCCTTTTGAAGGAGATCTAGCTTGGAACAGTTATTTCAGACTTAGTTACCTTCTTCAACCTATCAGGCCAGAACTTAAACACACGCAAAAAACAAAAATTAAAGACTTCCTATTACCTAGACACCATGACTAGTATATGCTTATTGAGGAGATAACAAAAATATTGACACTCCAGGTGGAAAGGATTGTTGGGATTTTGTTGGTAGGTTGCCTCATGCAAATAGGAAGCTAATTGATGCTGTTAAGGAGTTAGTACAAAAGTTTTGGCATGATCATACTAGACCTTCATCAAACCAAAGAGACGTGCTAAAACTGAGAAAAGGTTCTACTGAACGTGAACCCCATGTTAAACACTTCCTTGACACCACACAGACTGAACTCTATGAGAGATTCAGGAATGAGCACACACAATTGAACCTGGCCCAAAGGTCCTTTGAGAAATGCAAACCATGGTACGTTCATATATGCATTGATCGAAACACTTGTTGTTGTAGATAGCACGTAGAATATGAATATTATTATGACACATATAAACATATATTTTATGATTTGCATACTAACATTGTGCAGGGCTATAATGAATCCATACTACCACCGAATGCATCAAGAGACTTTATCCACAACATCATGTGTCCATGGCCCGAAGGACAAAAGTATTATGAAAAGTTGTGTCTATATGGGACATGTTCTAGGTGCAGTGGGTTTTCTCTTTTGAACCGTTGCATTCATGAAAGCAAGGAGCACGAATTTGGCATGATGGCTGTGGAGATGCAGAGCTTCAAGTACGTGACCTATCAATTAGACAGTGTCAGAGAAAGTAAAAATATTTCATTGGCGAAGTCACAGGTACAAATGGATATTGCATATTTTTCATATTACACGTTCAATTTATGACATATACATTTTTCCAAAGGCCACATTGTAATATTTCCCTTGTTTCCATGGTAACAGGTACCAGTATGTGACTTCTTGACGGAGTTCTACAAGAAAACAGAGCAGTATGTTCAACATGTGCATGTAGCGCGATGGCAAGATGAGAAGTACAAAAAATACAGGGACACATTTCCCGTTGGAACCATAGCGTCAATTTTGGATTTTGTAGAAAATTACACCCTCCAGCCACAAAATGAAATCCAGAGTCAATACTACCATTCAGACCAAGTCAACATCATGGTACATATTATGTACAGGCATGGGCCGGAGAGCAGCAAAGACAAGAGGATAATACTGAAGGAGACAAACTTTTACATAAGTGATGATAGAACCCATGATCTGCATTATATGCAACATTGTTTTCGAATTTTCTATGATTAGTTGAAGGAGAGAGATATACATATGGATCAGCATTGGATATGGTCGGATGGTTGTGCGGGCCAGTTCAAAAATGCCCGAGTATTCCAATGGATGAGTACTTTGCATAAGACTTATAATGTTCCACATATATGGAACTCTTTTGAGACCAGGCATAGCAAAGGAGAGCATGATGGGGCTGGTGCATGCATCAAGACCGCACTACAAAGGAGAGAGATGAGGTTTGATAGGGAACCTCATATCCGAGATGCAGAATCCATAGTTCAATGGTGCTCTGAAACATTTTTAGACCAAGCAAGAGATCAACAAACATCATCAGCGGTAGGACGTGTGGTAAGAAATTTTTGGCGGGTGGTTGACATAGACCGATCGAGTTCCTATAGTTGCGGCACAGTACAAGGAACATGTGGATTTCATTGAGTTCGAAGCTCAAACAACCCCTTATTTGAAATATAGACGTGAAAGCTTGCATGCTTTTGTAGCCCTTGCAGCAGTGGTGAATGGGATGAATGCGAATGCATGGACTGGGTTGATGAATGGGATCGTGTGTCACTTGCAGTAGACCAACATGCAGTTGTTGAAACAACCTAGTTAGAGGAGGGTCAGTCAGTGATTTCGACAGACTACAACCATATCTCAGATCTTGTACAACCAGGACACATATACGCAGTTGTTTCCCCGAAAGGAAATGGATGGAGCACGGATTATTGGTTGGCATGATACATCCAAGGTAAGCAAACCCTATACGCATCATTGATTGACGATGAAGGCATTGAATTTCCTATTGGCTCGATGGTGGTTAAGGGGGAGTATGTTGGTTATGGAGCTTGATCTACAGATTTAGAGATATTATTATTTAGCCGTGTACATACCCCAGGTTTGGTTATGATCTCGGCATGATCCCCAGGGGGTTCGGGGGCTAGCGTCCCCGAGGAAATTTTTTGGGGCTGTTTTCGCCACTTGTTTTTGGGCCCATGGTTTTGGGTAACCCGTGGTATTTTCCTATTGTATTTCCCTTATAAAAGAAAGACATTGTAATACGACTAGGGTTGATGTATTAGGTTTTATGCATTGTAAAGATCTCTGAGATCGGAAGAGAGACCGTGAGACAGTGAAGAGGAAGTGCAGCGGTTGTGCTGCAGGTTGTATCCCTTCACTTTGCTGGATGGAATAATAATAAGGACTGGCAACTTCAGTGTGGACGTAGCCCAAGTTGGGGTGAACCACGATATATCTATGTCTCTCTTGTAATGTGTGTGTGATTATATTTGCATTTCTGTTCATTGTTATTGCTCCGCGATCCTGTTTTTCTAACACAATATCTTACACTAGATGGGAAGTCAAGGAAGACTAGTGGGCATGTATTCATGGATTACAGACCAGGTTCAGTGGTGTATCACTTCACAAACTTGATCATTGGCACAAACATCCATCTTCAGATAATGTCAAGCAAGAGCTCAACCAAGGTACGCTACTACCTACCCCATTCAGAGCACAAGAGATTGATGGAGACAATTAGCAACAAAGAGGATCTAGATGGATTTATTGAATGAGGCCAGCCAACTTTACATAAGAGAAAGAATTGCATCAAAGAATGTTATGTTCTACATTGAGGTATGTGTATTTTTACGTTATTTCGTTGGTACATGCATTTTTTGTTGATACATACATACATACGTGTATTTGCTATACATACATGCATACATACATAGAGATACATACATACATAGAGATACATCCATCTACCATGTCATCATTTCACCCTTTGTCATTAATGCTTAGAAACCTAATCTATCCCTAGAAACTTAGTCTAGCCCTAGAAGCACTAATATAACCCTACAAACCTAATCTATCCCTAGAAATCGTAGAAAGCTAAACTAACCCTAGAAACACTAATTTAACACTAGAAAACTCAGCTAGAATACTATAAACCTAATCTAGTCCTAGAAACCTAAACTAGCCCTAGAAACACTAATCTAACCTAAACTAGCCCTACCACTTCTCTCATTTGGTATGAGAGAAGTTGATTTAGACCTACCTCACTCATGTCAATGCTTGAGTTTTTGGATGCCGACCTCCCACCCCACACGTCCTCTTCAACATTTTTTGTTCTCTTGGTTTTGTGCCCACCCAAAATTTTTTCATGCTTTGGGTACCTTGAGGTATATCCCCAACCCAAAAAAATCTTATATTATGATGATTATGTTGGTTATTGGCTTCACCCAACAAAATTATATTTAACAATACACATATTCATAGATTTGGTTCCCCATGCTCAATGCTCACCCAAATCTAGCTAGATTTTGGGTTTTTTCCCTTATCCAAGCATCGTGTCATCAACCTAGGGTTTCCACTAATATATTCTAACTAGATACTAGAATCTCCTTGACCAAATTTGATGGAAAAATGCATAGAGATCTTCGAGACTCTTATATATGTATCCTAGTAATTTATTTTAAAACATGCTCATTTATGGTTGGAGATTGATGCTTGATTCCTATAGATAACTACTTAGAGGGACTTGTCATCATCATCATCAACATCATCATCACCATCACCATCATCATCAAAGTCTTCATCATCATCACCATCTTCATCATCATCACCATCTTCATCAATGTCTTCATCATCATCACCATCTTCATCATCATTGTCATCTCTAGGTTCCTCATCAACATCTCCATCATCACATCTTCTTCATCATCGCCATCACCATCACCATCACCATCACCATCACCATCATGTCTTCATCATCATCACCATCTTCATCATCATTGTTAACTATAAATCTAACCCTAATTCAATTTCCTTCTATAACTCTAGCCATAACCCTCACCCAAACCCTAGCACTAAACCATCTTCTTCATCATCACCACCACCATCACCATCACCATCACCATCACCATCACCATCACCATCACCATCACCATCAACGTCTTCATCATCACCACCATCTTCATCATCATCATTAACTCTAACTCTAACCCTAATTCAATTTCCTTCTATAACTCTAGCCCTAACCCTCACCCAAACCCTCACACTAAACCACCTTCTTCATCATCACCATCTCCATCTCCATCACCATCACCATCATCATTAACGTCTTCATCATCACCACCATCTCCATCATCATCATTAACTCTAACTCTAACCCTAACTCTAACTCTAACTCTAAATCTAGGTTCCTCATCAACATCTCCATCATAATCATCTTCTCCATCATCATCATCTTCATCACCATCACTATCACCATCACCATCACCATCACCATCAATGTCTTCATCATCATCACCATCATCATCATCATACGTACCCGATGGATGATTTTCCAAAGTTGACCCCCGTGTGCAAAAATTTCACACTCCCTTACTGAGCAGAACCCTAGTTTCCAAGATCAACATACAAGATGACACCGAGGCCACGGGACCGGAGGAGAGGGGCACCCCTGGAACTATCCCGATGTCCTGAATCCAACGGAGTTGACAGTTTGTCGATCCGAGCCATGGTCGTCATTCTATGGCTCGTTTCGTCTCACATCCAAAAGGTCTTCAGGGACACCTGCTGGATACCTGCCATGAGCATAGAACTCCAACTGTGCAACAAAACCGGGTTCTGGTGAGTCCTGCAGGTGTGTCTAGGTAGGTTCCGGTTGGGAACGCTAGCCATAAGTGCCCGGTGGACGATTTTCCAAAGTTGACACCCGTGTGCAAAAATTGCACACTCCCTTACTGAGCAAAACCCTAGTTTCCAAGATGGACGTACAAGATGACACCGAGGCCACGAGACCGAAAGAGAGGGGCACCCATGGTACTATCCCGATGTCCTGAATCCAACGGAGTCGACGATTCGTCGATTGGAGGCACGACCGTCATTTTATGGCTTGTTCCGTCTTGCATCCAAAAGGCCTTCACGGACACCTGTTGGATACCTGCCGGGGGCATAGAACTCCAACCGTGCAACAAAACCATGTTTCGGGGAGTCCCAAAGGTGTGTCTAGGAAGGTTCTGGCTAGGAACGCTATCCATATGTTCCCGGTGGATAATTTTCCAAAGTTGACCCCCGTGTGCAAAAATTGCATACTCCTTTACTAAGCAAAACCCTAGTTTCCAAGGTGGACATACAAGATGACACCAGGGCCACGGGACCAGAGGAGAGGGGCACCCGTAGAACTATCCCAACGTCCTGAATCCAACGGAGTTGACAGTTCATCGATCGGAGCCACGGTCGTCATTCTATGGCTCGTTCCGTCTCGCATCCAAAAGGCCTTTAGGGACACCTACTGGATACCTGCCTGGGGCATAGAACTCCAACCATGCAACAAAATCAAGTACCGGGGAGTCCTGCAGGTGTGTGTTAGCAGGTTCTGGCTGGGAATGCTAGCCATACCTTCCCGGTTGACGATTTTCCAAAGTTGACTATAATGTCCTCATTCAAATAAGTGCATAGTAAGACAATCCCATCAATCCTACTAGTTTCCTGGGTTGGATGGGCACATGTGGGATGGTAATAAGGAAGCTAATAAATGATATTTAGACATTAGAGGGGTTCAAGCATTTAATAAATATGGTGAATAAATAAATTCAAGATAAATTCTAAGTGGCAAGTGGTTTTGGAGACATATGGAGGTGGTGGGACCCACACTAGCTTGATTTTTCATAATACATGGGTATCTCTCTTTTGCAAATTCAAATTAATGGGAATGTGAACACTCTTGGGTGATTTGGTAAGTCATAACACATGTCATTGAGCATATTAGGTCGAATTGGGAAGGATTGGTAACCTCCATGGAAGATAAAGAGTCAAAGTAGAAGTTTGTGGACACTTGGGCTAGATTCCCTAGCCCCTATGACACCAATGATGGAGCATCTATGACAACTATGACAAATTGCAGACCTGACCTCTGACATCTGACCACTATGACATGTCAGCACCAAAAATAGGCTCAAGGAAGGAGAATTTGGGAGTTGGAGAAGCCAAAGAGACTCAAAATCGAATTTGGGAGAAGATGGAAGGTTGGAACTAGGAGACAAGTGGCAAATGTGGAATATTTCCTAAATGGAAATCTATTGAATCTATTGAGAGGATTTCGACCCTTAGAAGGCTAATGTTGGTTATAAAATGTAGAAATGAAGAATGAGAATGGCTTTTGATTATTTGAGAAAAATTGCATTTGTGAAGAGAGAGCTAGTGGATGACTAGTTTCTTGCCTTAGCTAATTTCGAGGGTGAAAGATTCCCATCCAAGTTGGTGTTTGGAGAGGACACTTAGGTATTTCATGTTGTTTTAATGGAGTTTGTATTTTCAGGTAGCAGCTACAAGAAGTTTCATGGTTTGGTTTAGTGCAACACTTTCTCTCCACCGTTTCCAATTTTGAAGGCATATTCATGCTCCTTGAGGGAGGGCGTTTTTGGTGAGCACTTGTGCTTCTTGAGAGAGATTCTCATTATATATTTATGATTGTAATAGATTAATATCCTCTGTTATTAATATTCAGAAATTCTCAGGTCGAAATACTCACTGGTTGTATGCAAAACTATTGATTAATGAGCAAACCATGTCCATTTCCCCAATGCATTGATGTATGACACTATAATGTTGATTATTTCGAATGGATGGATGATTCTATGATATATTTGTGATCAATATACTACCATGGATGTATTATACAAGTTTCATGTATTGTACTTGAGCATTTGAAGCATTTTTACTCAGTTTAGTTGTATTGGGAGGTGAAATAGTGCCATTTCCCCAAGGGTCGAATTGGGGGTTTTTGCTGTTGAATGTGAGAGAGTTAGAATAGTAGTAAAAATAAATTAATGGTGCATATGAGACCTTAATAACATAATTAACACATTATATACCTCTGCTCATAAATTTGTGGGAGTTTGGAGGCATTTGGAAGGCCATTTTCAGTGTTACCCGGGGGGGATTTGATGCACAAATTACTAGTCAAAATTACCTATATTGATCAGAATACAAATCAAGTTTGCAGAAGTATTTGGAGGGCCATAAAACATCCCTAAACCTTATATTCAAGTCTAAATACCATTCATACACTCCTACAGAATATTTGGGAGCATTTGGGTTGATTTGGAGGTCAAAACAGTTAAACTAGTCAAAGGTCGAAATTAGGGAAAAAGTCAAAAAATTGGCATTTTAATAGAATTTTGAAAAAGGGTCATTACAAGTGGTATCAGAGCATGGTATTGGCACCTGATGGTATTAACAAGAAGCAAAACAAATAAAACACCGCCCTTTGAATCAGTAGTTGAAGAATTTTTGGTTGAAGAAGAGATAGTAGCAGAAAAATAGTTTTTTTCCAAAACAATGGGTAGAGAGGAGGAGGAAAAATTAAGACATAAGGAGGAATTTATTGAATCCTCAAAACCATGTTTTGAAGGAATTACCATGGTTATGCTAGATATGAATAAACAAATTATGAAAGGTTTCGAATTGTTGGGTAGCCAACTTTCAGGAAAAGGGATGATAGGAGATAATCGTGGTTCACACTCAGGGAAAAAGATGAAAGGGAATGAGCATATTTTCTCAAGTACAGGACCTCATAATAGACCTGATGAATTTCAAAGCACACAAAGGCATACTGCACCTAAATTTCTCACACCCAAAGAAGATCCCAATCTTGAATTGGATTACAAGAAACTAGTAAATGATTGGAATGATTTGAATGAAGAGTGTAAAAGAGGTGTACCACTCAGTGACTACATTGATGCTATGCAAAAGATTAAAATGAAGGGAGACAATAGGAGTCCATTCCAAAACAAAGAATTGAATAGTGCTATTGGAAAAATGTCACTTCCTACTTTTGATGGTTCTTCTCAAAATTATGCTAACACTAGGGTGCAAAAATTGGATGTATATTTTCAGCTGAATCCTATGTTGGAAGAGGATGCATTAAAAATGGCCATTTTGCATTTGGAAGGAGATGCCAATGAATGGTGGTTTCATGGGATGAAAACCTTGGGTCATAATCAGGTTAAAACATATGGAGAATTTGTTGACAGGGTACTAGAAAGATTTGAACGAAAAGATCCAGAATTGCCTTTCAAAGAACTAGCTCAATTGAAGCAAACTGGGTCCCCTACCGAATATATGTTGGACTTTCAAAATTATCAGTCAAGGTGGATGATGTATCTATGGGAAGATTAGTTTTTTTGTTCACTGAAGGTTTGGCTGAACCCTTAAGAGGTTTGGTCAAAGCCCACAAGCCAACTACATTAAAAGATGTAATGAGTTTGACTAGGGATCTCCAAAATGTGCTTCCTAGAACGAGATTTCCTCCTAAGCCTAGCTACAAATTTGGAAAGAAACCTTGGCAAAGAGATTCATTTGAGAGGAATAAAAAAGAGGGACTAAACAGGGATGAACTTAGAAAAAAGAAATTGTGCTTCACATGCTTCCAACTATGGACACCGGGGCACAAATGTACCAAAGGAAAGGCTCAATACATAGAAGTATTTTCTGACAATGAGGGGTATGATGGGGGCATGGATGAAGATGGACATATTTCATATCAAGAAGAGGCATATGAGACAGCAGTAGAAGAGGAAAGACAAGAATACAATCAGCCTTCACCAGACAAAGCAAGAATGGCAGTGCTTTCAGCAGTACCTCGCTATCATACTATCCGATGCAAAGGTGTGGTACAAGGACAAAGAACTTCAGTTTTGGTAGATGGAGGAGCCACTCATAACTTCATTGATACAGAGATGGTAGAGAAAAGAAAGATACCTATTGAACCATTTGATGGCTTCACAGTTGTCATTCCCGGTCACAACACAATGCAAGGCAAAACATGGGTTCCAAAGCTGCAAGTCACCGTAGGTAACTATACTTTTGTTGATAGTTTTTATGTGGTTGATGTTGCTGATACTAATGTGGTTTTGGGAGTGCAATGGCTGTATTCAATAGGAGAGCATACAGTAAATTATCAAATTCCCGAAATAAAATTTCAAGATTCAAAAGGAGTACGAAGAATTGTGAGAGGGCAACACACTTATCCAAATCAAGTAGTAACTTGCAATAGTATGAGATCTATATTGAGGCATGGGGATATAGAATGGGCTGTTGAATGTCATATTACATCTCCCAAGCCAACTATAAATATTTTCAAACACCCAACAAAGGAGATAGAGAGACTTTTGCAAAAATATGAAAAGGTTTTTAGAGACCTTCCACATGGTAGGCCACTGGATAGGGGGGTTGAGCACAGTATTATTTTGGAGGAGGGAACTTCACCCATTCAGATACCACCTTATAGACATCCTAAAAAGTTCAGAGATGAGATTGAAAAAGCTATCCAAGAACTCCTAGAGTTGGGACTCATTAGACCAAGCTCTAGCCCTTATGCTTCTTCAGTAGTGCTAGTGAAGAAAAAACATGGAACATTGAGAATGTGCATAGATTTTAGAGCCTTGAACAAAAAGACTATCAAGAATAGGTATCCTATTCCTAGGATTGATGATCTCATGGATGAGCTACATGGGGCCAAATACTTCTCAAAAATTGACCTTATATCAGGGTATCACCAAATTCGAATGAAAGATGAAGATGTGCAAAAGACTGCTTTTCGATGTCATTTTGGCCACTTTGAATTTCTTGTCATGCCTTTTGGGTTAACTAATGCTCCAGCCACCTTTCAAGCATGTATGAATAGGATATTTTGCAAGCAACTAAGAAGGTTTGTTTTGGTTTTCTTTGATGATATTCTCATTTACAGTAAAACATCGGAAGAGCATTTGCAACAGTTAGAGATTGTATTGAAAATATTGCAAGAAGAGTCCTTATTTGCTAAATTATCAAAATGTGAGTTTGGGATGAAAGAACTATTGTATCTTGGGCACATTATTGGGCAAGAAGGAGTGAAGGTACACATGGAAAAAATCAGGGCTATCTTGGAATGGCCATCACCAAAAAATATTACCGAATTGAGAGGCTTTATTGGCATATGCACCTACTACAGAAAATTTGTGAAAGGGTTCTCCAAGTTGACTTCTCCACTCACTGATTTGACTAAGAAGGATGCTTTCAAGTGGGATGAAGAGGCTGAAAAGGCCTTCCAAAAAATGAAAGAGGTAATGAGTAGTTGTCCCATACTTGCACTTCCTGATTTTACTAAACCTTTTGTTGTGGAATGTGATGCTTCAGGTGGAGGAATAGGGGCTGTCCTAAAGCAAGGCCAACACCCCATAGCCTTTGAGAGCAGAAAGTTGCAGCCTCATGAAAAACTTTACTCCATATATGATAAAGAAATGCTGGCCATTATGCATGCATTGGCCAAATTCAGACAATACTTGGTGGGCAGCAAATTTGTGGTGAAAACTGACCACAATAGTCTAAGACACTTTCTCACCCAAAAAGATCTAAATGAAAGGCAACAAAAGTGGGTAAGCAAGATTCAAGCTTATGATTTTGATATTGAATATGTCAAAGGAAAGAATAATATAGTAGTAGATGCTTTGTCAAGAAGGCCTTCTTTTTCTCTCATGGATATTGCCAAGGATTGGAAAAACATGCTACTAGTTGAATATGCCAAAGACAAATTTGCTTGTGATGTGTTGGATGGAATCAAAGGGGATGATAATTATAGGATTTTGAATGGGCTGATATATTATAAGGGAAGAATTTATTTATTTCATAACTCCAAGCTAAAGTACCGAATTTTGCAAGAAGCACATGATTCCCCACTAGCGGGCCATCCGGGGATCTTCAAAACTTATAGACAATTGAGGCAAAGATTTTTTTGGAAGGGGCTGAAGGAAGATGTTCAGAAGTATGTGAATGAATGTAAAGCATGTCAACAAAACAAATCAGAACTTACATGTCCAGCCGGCCTATTACAACCATTGCCCATTCCGGAGCAAAAATGGGACAGTATTTCCATGGATTTCATCACCGGATTGCCTAAATCCTTGGGTAAGGATTGCATCTATGTGGTAGTTGATAGGTTGACAAAATTTGCTGATTTCTTTGCTGTTACATCATCTTTTAGTGCTGCACAAGTGGCTGATATTTTTTTCAAAGAAATCTTCAGATTGCATGGGCTCCCCAAGAGCATTGTCAGTGATAGAGATAGTAGATTCATGGGTGCTTTTTGGCAAGAAATTTTTAGATTGGTAGGCACTCAATTGACTCCAAGTACCAGCTATCATCTACAAACTGATGGAAAAACAGAGAGGGTAAACCAATGGTTGGAAGGATACCTAAGAAACTATGTGGGAGGGCAGCAAAAAGCATGGGCAAATGGCTACACTTGGGTGAGTTTTGCTACAACACCACTTATCATATGTCAATAGGAATGTCTCCTTTCAAAGAATTATATGGTTATGATGCACTTACATTTGATGACATTATATTTGGTGATAGTAGAGCCCCAAAGGCTAAAGATTGGGTGGAAGAGAGCCAAGAAATTTTAAAGCTCTTGAAAGACAATTTGCAGGTTGCTCAAAATCAGCAAAAACAATATGCTGATAGGCATAGAGAAGAAGGAACCTTTCAAGTCAATGATTTAGTATATTTAAGGTTGCAGCCTTATAAACAAACATCTCTAAAAAAGAATGGAGGAGAAAAATTAAAACCAAGGTACTATGGGCCATACAAGGTAGTGCGGAAGGTTGGAGAAGTAGCATATGAACTAGAACTTCCGGAAGGGAGTAAAATCCACAATGTATTTCATGTTTATTTTCTCAAGAAATATCTTGGTCAACAAATCATCACTTCAGAAATACTTCCTCCTTTGGATGATGAAGGTCAGCTCACACTTGTTCCGGAAAAGATTTTGAAGACACGGGAAAGAAGGTTGAGGAGTAGAATCATCAAAGAATATTTAGTGCAATTGAAGGACTTACCAAATGAAGATGCCACATGGGAAGAGGAGAATATTTTTCAGCATCCAAATATGAAATTGCTTGAGGACAAGCAATCTTGGGTGGGGAGGACTGTAATGTCCCCATTCAAATAAGTGCATAGTAAGACAATCCCATCAATCCTACTAGTTTCCTAGGTTGGATGGGCACATGTGGGATGGTAATAAGGAAGATAATAAATGATATTTAGACATTAGAGGGGTTCAAGCATTTAATAAATATGGTGAATAAATAAATTCAAGATAAATTCTAAGTGGCAAGTGGTTTTGGAGACATATGGAGGTGGTGGGACCCACATTAGCTTGATTTTTCATAATACATGGTATCTCTCTTTTGCAAATTCGAATTAATGGGAATGTGAACACCCTTGGGTGAGTTGGTAAGTCATAACACATGTCATTGAGCATATTAGGTCGAATTGGGAAGGATTGGTAACCTCCATGGAAGATAAAGAGTCAAAGTAGAAGTTTGTGGACACTTGGGCTAGATTCCCTAGCCCCTATGACACCAATGATGGAGCATCTATGACAACTATGAAAAATTGTAGACTTGACCTCTGACATCTGACCACTATGACATGTCAACACCAAAAATAGGCTCAAGGAAGGAAAATTTGGGAGTTGGAGAAGCCAAAGAGACTCAAAATCGAATTTGGGAGAAGATGGAAGGTTGGAACTAGGAGACAAGTGGCAAATGTGGAATATTTCCTAAATGGAAATCTATTGAATCTATTGAGAGGATTTCGACCCTTAGAAGGATAATGTTGGTTATAAAATGTAGAAATGAAAAATGAAAATGGATTTTGATGATTTGAGAAAAAATGCATTTGTGAAGAGAGAGCTAGTGGATGACTAGTTTCTTGCCCTAGCCAATTTCGAGGGTGAAAGATTCCCATCCAAGTTGGTGTTTGGAGAGGCCACTCAGGTCTTTCATGGTTCTTTAATGGAGTTTGTATTTGCAGGTAGCAGCTATAGGAATTTTCATGGTTTGGTTTAGTGCAGCACTTTCTCTCCACCGTTTCCAATTTTGAAGGCATATTCATGCTCCTTGAGGGAGGGCGTTTTTGGTGAGCATTTGTGATTCTTGAGAGAGATTCTAATTATATATTTATGATTGTAATAGCTTCATATCCTCTGTTATTAATATTCAGAAAGTCTCAGGTCGAAATACCCACTGGTTGTATGCAAAACTATTGATTAATGAGCAAACAATGTCCATTTCCCCAATGCATTGATGTATGACACTATAATGTTGATTATTTCGAATGGATGAATGATTCTATGATATATTTGTGATCAATACACTTCCATGGATGTCTTATACAAGTTTCATGTACTTTACTTGTGCATTTGAAGCATTTTTACTCAGTTTAGTTGTATTGGGAGGTGAAATAGTGTCATTTCCCCAAGGGTCGAATTGGGGGTTTTTGCTGTTGAATGTGAGAGAGTTAGAACAGTAGTAAAAATAAATTAATGGTGCATGTGAGACCTTAATAACATACTTAACACATTATATACCTCTGTTCATAAATTTGTGGGAGTTTGGAGGCATTTGGAAGGCCATTTTCAGTGTTACCCAGGGGGGATTTGATGCACAAATTACTAGTCAAAATTACCTATATTGATCAGAATACAAATCAAGTTTGCAGCAGTATTTGGAGGGCCATAAAACATCCTTGAACCTTATATTCAAGTATAAATACCATTCATACACTCCTACAGAATATTTGGGAGCATTTGGGTTGATTTGGAGGTCAAAACAGTTAAACTAGTCAAAGGTCGAAATTGGGGAAAAAGTCAAAAAATTGGCATTTTAATAGAATTTTGAAAAAGGGTCATTACATTGACCCTTGTGTGCAAAAATTGCACACTCCCTTACTGAGCAAAACCCTAGTTTCCAAGATGGACGTACAATATGACACCGAGGCCACGGGCCCGGAGGAGAGGGGCACCCCTGGAACTATCCCGGCGTCCTGAATCCAACGAAGTCGACCATTCGTTGATCCGATCCATGGTCATCATTCTATGGCTTGTTCTGTCTTGCATCCAAAAGGCCTTTAGGGACACCTGCTGGATACCTGTCGGGGGCATAGAAGTCCAATCGTGCAGCAAAACTGGGTTCTGGGGAGTCTTGCAAGTGTGCCTAGGGAGGTTTTGGTTGGGAACGCTAGCCATACCTGCCCGGTGGATGATTTTCCAAAGTTGACCCCCGTGTGCAAAAATTGCACACTCCCTTACTGAGCAAAACCCTAGTTTCCAAGATGGACGTACAAGATGACATCGGGGCCATGAGACTGGAGTAGAGGGGAACCCATGGCACTATCCTGGCGTCTTATATCCAACGGAGTCAACGGTTTGTCGATCCGAGCCACGGTCATCATTCTATGGCTCATTTTATACCCCTATGTCCTGAGAAGGTTGAAGCTGTAAAGCAACGTCTCTCTAGTATTCATCCTGAAGCTCTTTTGTTTATGTCTAAGATAAAGAAGCTCTCAGTTCGTGAGATGGAACATATCGATCTTAACAAGATTTATACAATCTATGTTTACAAGAAATTGACCTTAGAACTTCTTGTAGCAATGGCAATGAATCATTCATTTTGCATTTGTTAGTAGAAGAAGATCAATTTTTGACAAAACAATGTAGTTATTACATGTGGAGGCAGCGGTTTCATTAGCTTTTTCGATGGGCGAGCGACTTAAAGAAGAAAATATGGCGGCTGTAGGTATCTATGATTTTCTTCCGACGAAAATTGTAACAGGATTTCCATTTATAATAAAGGAATATTTTTTATTGGTTTTGTCAAGAGAAAGTATCATTTTCAATAACAAGTGGAACCAGGGAATCCTTCATTGTGTTCCATTAGACTTTTGTTCAGCATTTCATGCTCTGATAAGTGGTAATTCACCTCTATCATTGAAAACTTGGGTCTATAGGTACCTTCCCTTTCATATTCCTCGTTATCCACAACTAACACAAGTTAGAGATTCCATTCAAACCCAATTGAAAGTTGAGGAAGTAGTTTTATGTGACGTCAGCTTTGGGAATAAACGTTTATGTAAACCAATAGAAGCTCGGACAATACTCCCTGCTTTTAAATGCATTTTGGAGAAAGCAAGAGGAAAAGTTTATCAAAGTGACTTCATTCATCTATATTCTCATAATGAACACATATTCCATCCTAATATTGATAAACAAGAGTTTTATAATAGCTTGAATTTTTTGGGCATGGTTATCTCCCTGTATTCGGTTGTCTGATTGGTTGACAAGCTTGCCTTAAAATATGTATATTGAACTTCTTTGTTTTATTTCTGAAAATTGGAAGGGATTTTCAAGTCACCTGCAAAATGCTCCTTTGTTGAAATATGTAAGTTCTTCCAACAACATAGATTTGGCTAGTGTATCAAATGGTGTCGTCCACACCAGAATTTATCTTTTGTCAAAGGAGTTGCACATATTGTGGTTGACCAAATGGTCTGGGGAGCTTGGAAGTGCTGCCAAATATTATTCCATGCCTGAATCTAACCAGAAGGAAATTATAAATTTAGATCCCCGAGAAGGTGAGAAACGATATGAGTGCTTGAATCTGTATCCTAAAATTATAGAGCTTTCTATCTCAAATTTTGTTGAGCGGCTCCTAGATGTAGTATCAGACTCAACAGATAGTAAACTTGTTATCACCACTGCACATTTTTTGCACTATTCATGTGCAAATAACTACATCTAGCCCGAAGAGCTTACCAATCTTTGCAAGAATATTCCCCTAGTAGGTGAAGGTGGAAAAATCATTAGGATACAAGGCTCTCTGAAGTTTCTCCAGCCCACATCCCCGAATAATTGGGCCAAGTTAATTGAGACAAGGTGTCCCTGAATGGCCCCGGGGTGCCCGATTAGAATGCCTGTAGCACCCGAACCATGGCTCGGTTCATGAATTCGTCAATTTCGGTGGGTCAGAGATGTTGGGTTTCAGCTAGGGGACCCCCCAGAGCATGCCTCGAAGACCCGGAAGCTATGCCAATGGGCCATCTCCGGAGCTAGGGTTTTGCTCAGTGATGGGCCATTCCAAATTTGGTCAAGGGGGGAATTTCTCGTCCGACGGCCCCCGGGCATGCATGGCCACTGTGGAAAAGTCCACAATGGACACGTGGACCTATGGGAGGTGACGGAATCCAATTCCGCTCACCGGTTTGGTTTCCGTAGCCCCGGGGAAAATCCTCCAAGTGTCCCTGAATGGCCTCGAGGTGCCCGACTAGAATGCCTGTAGCACCCGAACTGTGGCTTGTTTCGCAAATCCGTCGGTTCTAGTGGGTCCGAGATGCCGGGTTTCAGCTAGGGGACCCCCCACAAAGTCCCTCGAAGACCCGGAAGCGGTGCCAATGGGCCATCTCTGGAGCTAGGGTTTTGCTTAGTGAGGGCCATTCCAAATTTGCTTAAGGGGGGCATTTCTCATTCGGAGGCCCCCAGGCATGCGTGGTAGCCATGGATAGATCCATAATGGCCACGTGGACCCATGGGATCCGACGAAATCCAATTCCGATTTCCGGTTTGGGTTATGTGGCCCCAGAGCAAATCCCCAAAGTGTCCCTTAATGGCCCCAGGGAGCCCGACTAAAATGCCTGTAGTAGCCAAACCATGGCTCGGTTCATGAATTCGTCAATTTCGGTGGGTCCGGAATGGTGGGTTTCAGCTAGGGGACCCTCACAACATGCCTCAAAGACCCGGAAGTGGTGCCAATGGGCCATCTTCCGAGCGAGGTTTTTGCTCAGTGATGACCATTCAGGGACACTTCGGGGATTTGCTCCGGGGCCACGGAACCCAGACAGGCGCATGGACTTGGATTCCATCGGCTCCCATAGGTCCACGTGGCCATTATAGACTTTTCCACAGTGGCCATGCATGCCCGGGGGCCTCCGGACGATAAATGCACCCCTTTAGCGAATTTGGAATGGCCATCACTGAGCAAAACCCTAGCTCCGGAGATGGCCCATTGGCACCGCTTCTGGGTCTTCAAGGGACGTTGTGGGGGGTCCCCTAGCTGAAACCTGGCATCCCGAACCCACTTGAATTGATAGATTCACGAACCGAGCCACGGTTTGGGTGCTATGGGCATTCTAGTCGGGCACCCCGGGGCCATTCAGGGACACTGGGAGGATTTGCCCCGGGGCCACGGAACCCAAACCGGCGAGTGGACTTGGATTCTGTCACCTCCCACAGGTCCACGTGGCCATTTTGAACTTGTCCACAGTGGCCATGCATGCCTGGGGGCCTGCGGAAGAGAAATGGCCCCCTTGAGCAAATTTGGAATGGCCCTCACTTAGAAAAACCCTAGCTACGGAGATGGCCCATTAGCACCGCTTTCAGGTCTTCGAGGTAGGTTGTGGGGGGTCCCCTAGCTGAAACCCAATGTCCCGGACCCACCAAAATCTACGGATTCATGAACCGAGCCACAGTTTGGCTGCTACGGGCATTCTAGTCGGGCACCCCGTGGCCATTCAAGGACACTTTGGGGATTTGCTCTGGGGCCACAGAACCCAAACCGGTGAGCAGAATTGGATTTCATCAGCTCCCACAGGTCCACGTGGCCATTGTGGACTTGTCCACGGTGGCCATGCATGCCTGGGGGCCTCCGGATGAGAAATGGCCCCCTTGAGCAAATTTGGAATGGCCCATCAGTGAGCGAAACCATAGCTCCAGAGATGGCCCATTGGCACTGCTTCTGGGTCTTTGAGGCATGCTCTGGGGGGTCCCCTAGCTGAAACTCAGCATCCTGGACCCACTGGAATCGACCGATTCACGAACTAAGCCACAGTTCGGGTGCTACGGGAATTCTAGTTGGGCACCCCAGGGCCATTTAGGGACACTTTGGGGCTTTGCTCCGGGGCCACGGAACCCAAACCGGCGAGCGAAATTGGATTTCGTCGGCTCCCACAGGTCCACGTGGCCATTGTGAACCTATCCACGGTGGCCATGCACGCTCAAGGGCCTCTGGATGAGAAATGGCCCCCTTGAGCAAATTTGGAATGTCGCATCACTCAACAAAACCCTAGCTCTAGAAAGGGCCCATTGGCACCGCTTTCGGGTCTTTGAGGCATGCTGTGGGGGGGCCCCTAGCTGAAACTCAGTGTCCCAGACCCACCAAAATTTGCGGATTCATGAACCGAGCCATGGTTCGGGTCCTACGGGCATTCTAGTCGGGCACTCCGGGGCCATTCAGGGAGACTTTGGGGATTTGCTTCGGGGCCACGGAACCCAAACCGGTGAGCGGAATTGGATTCCGTCAGCTCCCACAGGTCCATGTGGCCATTGTGGACCTGTCCACGGTGGCCACGCACGCCTTGGGGCCTCCAGACGAGAAATGCACCCCTTTAGCAAATTTGGATGGCCTTCACATTGGGGTCAACTTTGGAAAATCGTCGATCGGGTAGGTATGGCTAGCGTTCCCAGCCGGAATCTACCTAGAAACACCTACAGGACTTTCCAGAACCCGGTTTTGTTGCACGGTTTGAGTTCTATGCCCCCGGTAGGTGTCCCTGAAGGCCTTTTGGATGCGAGACGGAATGAGCCATAGAATGACGACCGTGGCTCCGATCGACGAACCGTCGAATCCGTTGGATTTCGGATGCCGGGATAGTTCCATGGGTGCCCCTCACCTCTAGTCCCATGGCCCCAGTGTCATCTTGTACATCCATCTTATAAACTAGGGTTTTGCTCAGTAAGGGAGTGTGCAATTTTTGCACACTGGGGTCAACTTTGGAAAATCGTCGATCGGGTAGGTATGGCTAGCGTTCCCAGCCAGAACCTTCCTAGCCACAACTGTAGGACTCCCAGGAACCCAGCTTTGTTGCACGGTTGGAGTTCTATGCCCCGGGCAGGTATCCAATAGGTGTCCCTGAAGGCCTTTTGGATGCGAGACAGAATGAGCCATAGAATGACGACCGTGGCTGTGATCGACGAACCGAACACTCCGTTGGATTCAGGACACCAGGATAGTGCCAGGGGGGCCCCTCTCCTCCGGTCCCATGGCCTCAGTGTCATCTTCTATGTCCATCTTGGAAACTAGGGTTTTCCTCAATAAGAGAGTGTGCTATTGTAACGTACCCTCTCGTGGTCCCAATGCAAGGAAGGGAACATGATGCCAATTTGGGGCTTTTAGATAAACTCAGTCCATTAATTAAATTTACAGCAATTAAAAATCAAATATGTGCAAATGCAATTTAAAGAGAACATGCACAACAGAATAACATCATCCACACACATTACATGATGCCATTAAATTTAACACAGTCAACAAATTAATACATTTGCAGAAGTAATTACACATAAGAAAATACTCATCTTGATGTAATGCTTCCCCAAACAACCAGCTATGTCGTTGCAACGTTCCACCCAACCATAGGCCAGTTGTGTTCATCAATTCTCTCAACACAACTGCCACCCCCGAGCTGGGCATGATTCTTACAAGGAAAATGGGACATCAAGCTCATGCACAGCCAAAGCAAGAGATACCCATCTCAATCCCAACACTCACTTACACACAGCAAACTCAAAACTAGGCATGGATACACATTTCCAGCAATTGGATTTACAAATAGGATGGCCATGGGTTTTCCCCAAATCGTGGGCACACCAAAGTGGACTGTGAAAAGGGGGATTCAACCATAGGGAGCAAACTTGATTTCTCCCACAGGTTATGAGAATTTCAAATTTCCCAAAACAGCCTCATTGAAACCCCAATCGAGCTCCCTCTTCTTCCAGTAGCTCTTTAACACAAAAACACCCTCTTCCCAACTAAAAAACAAGGAAAACACAGAAAAACATGGAGGAAAAACACTGAGGCAGCTCCAAAAATGTGAGAGAGGCAAAACTGCTTCATGGGTCATGGTTAGGGGACTAATTCATGGCTCTTTTCTTTCCCAAGAAGCAAAACACATTTTTCCATGAAGGGTGGCTTTCCCATACTCGAATTTGGATAGCCATACCTCGCCATTCCCAAGGCATTAACTACTTCACCCAACTCTTGGGAGAAATGAATGATTAGGTACAAAAGTCAACATGGGTAGTTGAGGGTTTTATGGGTTCTCTCATTGACACTTGGCTTGACTTGATTGGCTCCGGGTTTGAATATTTCCTCCCAATTCCTTGTAAAATCATGCCCCCATCTCTTGTTGCATTGCATAGCTAGTTGTGGGTATTTTATTTAAAATGCATATTTACATGATATCGAAATTCCAATGTGCCTGGCTAACACATAAACCATATGTATCAGTAAATCGATGGCGGGGCCTTGGCCTTGAGCTCCTCACCACGATTTTATAACAATATTACATCATTTACAATCTTAATGCAATATGGTCAATATGGGGACGTTACATTCCCCTCCCCTTGGAATAACACCGTCCTCGGTGTTCCAATACTTAGGAATAACTACCCACATTACACATGTCCAAAATCCACACAATGTGGCAGGTCTGTCCTGTGTTTCATCTCTTTACTTTGAACTTTCAGGATCAAGTCCTTTGGTTTCCACAAGCTTCTCTTGCTGGATTTGATCTTCTAGCTATGTAGGTGGGCATTGCTCCATAACAATCTCTTCCTTTAATTCACCTTCCAGCTGATCTACATGTAGGAATTTCTTGGATGCCATCTTCCTTGTTGTCCTCGCAACTTTTGAGGAAGATTCTCAGCCAAAGCAAAATAGCTCTTAGTCTGCTGCCATGATCAATGTGCACAATTGGTTCTCACTTTTTTTTTCACTAGCAACACTTGACTAGTACAAGCTGCACTCAAATGGCTTTCAATGTCTCGCTTATGAGACTCATCATGGCAATTGTTGTTAGGAAAAGCATAGCACAATATTAAAATTAGTCAATTATTTTCCCAATTGACATGGAACGTCCATTGTTTACTCATGAGACTTCCACACGTTTCATGCTTTCCCAACATACACATGAACATACACAGAAAAAAATAACTATTTCAGCATTCACAATTCATTTCAAGCAATTAAACACAATCTATTTTCAACCATGTCATGCACTCAACAATACTCTATTTCTAAAATGCATCAATCAAAAAGGAAATAGAAGAGTAAGAGTTTTCCCCCTCTTAGTCTTGTTCCAGTCCAGAGCCACACCATCACTGTGGTTCTATGCTCCTCAGCCTCTTTCACTTTAATGTGAATGCTTGTCTTGCCCTTTCTTGGCTATGACACTTAGTGTCCAAGGTCTGTAAAAGGCTTTTCTCCATCAGGGAACCCTTCCCCATTGTTTCCTACAAAACCTTTGGTTGTTAGGACCCACACATGTCCACTAGCACCATCTTTCATTACTGCTCATACTGAGCTCCTTAGGATGATCACATGTCCTCATGCATTCCTATGATGCCTTCATAGTCCTTGCTTCCAGCAATACCTATACTCAAACATTGAATTATTCACATGTTTAGTTTATTTTCATAAGGTTTATCTCTAAACAAGAGTTTGAGAAAAATATAACCAAATCATATACACACGTATATTCATAAGAAAGAAGTTTCAAGGTAACCAAATACTTATCTGCATTGGATGTCTTCACTTTATTTCACAGGATCCTTTTTTGCTTTATAAGCCTCGAATTGCTCGTGGATACAATAATGAATGTTGGGCCAGCACACAGGCTACTCCACTATATCATGTAGTTAATTCCCAACCCATTACTCTCTGGCTTTACCAAGAATTTTAGCACCCAACTAGTTACTCTCGGGATTTACCAAGCATTTTAGCGCTCAACCAGTTACTCTTTGGATTTACCAAGCATTTTAGCGCCCAACCAGTTACTCTCTAGATTTACCAAGCATTTTAGTGCCCAACCAGTTACTCTCTGGATTTACCAAGCACTTTATCGTTCTTTCAGGGTCCTTGCTTCCTGCAATGAACAAGGTTTCCAACAAAGAAACAATAGTGTATCAACCTAGCTGTTATAAAACTTATACCTGAAATATTCATTATTCCAAGCAAGAAATAAATGAAATTAAATACTTATATGTATTGTGCATTTCCTTGCTACTCCACAGGTTTCCTTCTTTGCTTTACAAGCTTTGGATCACCTATGAGTTTATCAGGCATCCCTAAAATCAGTATGCTAAGCCAGTACGCCGACTCGGTTTATCAAGCATTTCAAAAATCAGTATGCTAAGCCAGTATGCTGATTGGGTTTATTAAGCATACAAAAACCATTTCCAAGCCAGTTCTTTGACTGGGTTTGTCATCAAATAACACCCTTCACTAATACCTCCACAACATGCAAATAGCCAATGCCAATCCAGTACACCGACTAGGTTTGTCAGGCATCCAACAATCATTCACCACAACTTCCAAATAATCAATGCCAAGCCAGTACACCGATTGGGTTTATCAGGAAATAAGAACAACATAATATGATTACGTGGCTCCTTCTCTTATGCAAATCAGTGGTTCCCTCCAGGAACTCCATAGGTGACTCACTTGACTGCAGGCTAGCATGGCCCCCATAATACCCACTCACACTACACAAGGATGATATCCCTTTTATGCTACACGGCTACTCGGGCCTATCCATCTCTTCTAGTGTCCTTTAGTGTGAGCGTAGAAAGGTTACCACTGCCCATACAGTCCTCTTGAGTACTTTCTCTTCACATTGCCCCTTAACGTGCAAAACCAAATTGCATTCGTATAAGTTGACAACACAAGAAGGATAAGCAGGCTCATCAGTATTGCTGCTAAAAAATTGTAATCATATTTCATAACATTCACTATCAAGTATTGAAACACCATGAATGCATCCATTCCCTTAGTGTGTAGACAATATTAATAACCCCAACAAAACCCAACACTCGAAAGGTATGCATCCCTTTCTGATGTGAGTCATGTAGGCCCTAATCATACTCAAGCAGTCTGGAATAATAATAAAACATGCTCTGCATTTTAAATATAATAACCATACATGTATATTCTTAGTTAGGGTTACAGAATACTCATTCGTTTCATGGATATATCTTTTCTTCATTGGCGAAGAATGGGGGCTCCCTTCTCTGAGTCAATAGTCCTTCGGGTTGCCACCCCAATCTTTTCACGTTCCATAACTCACACATGCCTTCTTGGAATAACTTTACTGTCTCACTCACATGCTTTACCAACATGTATTTCGGTTGAGACATTATCAATATGGCGTTTCACCCGAAACCCATTTCCAAAGCATGGGATCCTCCCCATCTAGTTTGGCTTCTGCACACCATCACACATGGTCTTCCTGCAATGTGTCATCCTGGCACACTTATCAAATAGCCAAACAATCAGCAACATTTAACAATTCAAATCTGATTGTTCCATAACCAATCAAGGTCATTAGTAATTAAATTCAATATGAATTTGCAATTCTGTCTATTATAGAAATTAGACTTGCAACCATGAGATGGTTAAATAAGACAATTTTCAGATTTGTTTCATGCATAACTTACAACCATGAGAACCTTTTCATAACCTTTGGCTTCTGCACATGGTAGATCTCGGTCTTTACTATGGACTTATCCTCATTGCCACACGTAAGACTTTTCCACCTGAAAACTGAAACTTCAATCAGCCAAACACGTTGTGAGTATCTATGCATATGATCCTTTCATTGCCACAACAGTCATTGAAGTGATCTCAGAATTATAACACTCAATAATTCAAACACCTTCAGCTGTTAGCATTTGAAATGCAATGAAATATATACATTTCTATATATGCATCATCATCAAAATAAAATTGCAAGACACCGTAACACTATCCATGCAATTTAAATAAACTATAAATACTCATTACTCCACATTCCATGCAACTCTGTCCTTCCAACAGAGTGCTCTGGTAGCCCATGACAAGTCTACCTTCTTCATGCAGTCTTTCTCCTGCATTCATAGCAGCTCATGAAATGGTATCAAGATTAACAATAGTCCACCATTTCATCTATTATATAACTACATTGAAACATATATATGATACACCCATGCATTCACACAATGCGTCTCAACATGTGCACCCACACATATGCATGCACATTCACAACATTTACATAATCTTTTAATGTGCATTCACTCAATGCATAACCCCTCCATACAACCTTGCATTAATCCATGAATACTATGCATTCCAACATATTATGGCCTAACCATGCTTGTCTCATATGGAATACACTACAATAGGACCATAAGTCATCACTTGCTTTGGTTGTTAAACTCACAACCGACATACACAAATGACATGATATAATTTCATATGAATGCATTGAGATTTCTAATAACTATAGGGTGCAAGGCTCCTTGCCATCACTTACCCACACCTCACCATACTTGGTAGGTTGGCATTCACATTCAGGCACTCAATACCACATGCAAATCAATCAACATAGTTAAAACATAGTTGAAGGGGATCTTACGAAATCCTCTTGCAACATTCATGCAATTAAGCACAAATAACCATTACTTGCTTGACTGTTATTAACATCGCTTGATGTTACCTGATCAGTTGGCCTCTTACCAAGGCTACTCAGTCCTTTTTCCAACATTACGATCACAGATTTGTTGCACCATCCTCTCTTCATAATGTTGTTAGTCTCGTGCAACAACGTCATCAACTTCTTTAGCCATGCTTTGATTGTATTTTGTACTACAACCAATGCGGACACAACTAATTATTAGCAACCACCAAAATTACCTCAAGTGGCTCATTGCATATGTAAAACCTCACTATTTTACCAATAAGCAATATCCTATTCATGCACAAACATTTCCACATGCACTGTGCAATGTTTATTAATGTGCTATCTGGTGCATATTCATTTCATCTATGTAATCTCTTGCATTTTCAACATTCTTATGCCATAGTTTATATGCATGAAAATTTAATAATTATAATTACGATAGCAAAATAGGGATTAAGAAATTCTCTCTTTCCAATCCCTCATCGTAGTATGGAATCTCTCTTCAATATCATAGTTGATCTGTTTTTCTTCCAGTCACGCAATTCTAGAAATTTCCCATATTGACAACAATTTTTTTTTGTCAAAACATCCACTGGCACTCTTCTGTACCAAATATCTATGATATATGTAGACCTCATTCAAACTCTGGTCATGCATCCCTGTTCTCCTCTAGATAATATTTCCAATGCCTATCCCCGTGCTCCATTCCGATCCAGGACATGGAATTTACATTCTTCCCAAATGCAAATTTTACCCAAATTTCTGCACTTTTACACATTTGTAATTTATTCTGAAAGGCCACTTCAGCTGCTTGTAGGAGCAAATTTAGGAAGAATCCTGAAAACTTATCTGTCGGGAGAAGGTAGTCCATATAACAAGAAACACTCGACAACCTTCGGATCCCTGTTCTGATGCACCAGTCAACTTCTATAAAATTCAGGGTTTGGCTAGTTTTAACTTTTCACTTTTCTCCCAAAATCTCAAAATTTGGCCAAAAATGGCTATCTCCCAATCTCTGCATTTCTGGAAAATATTCGTCTAATGGAAATTGTCTGTCTTAATGAGAAGATGAAATGTCTAGTTCAGTAAAATTTTTGATTCCAACATCTAGTGTCACTTTTATTGTCCACAAGCTTTTCAAAATCTCGCAAAAGTGGCCCGGAACAATGCTTTTTGGCCTTCTGGTTCACCCTGACTCCACACCCTTTGGATTTCGGCTCCAATATTCCAAACTTAACACTATTCTTTCTCCATGGCCATGCCATATGAATTTCAGCTTAATATGACCTTCCGTCAAGCCTCGGGACATCGTCTTACAAAAGTCACTATTCTCCATTTTCTGTCAAATTGGAGCATACTGGGTTCGGGACCCTCTCTGGTTCTTTCATGGCCTTCATTAATGGCCTCCGAGCTCCACAAGAATCATCCCATTCTGAGCCTAACTGCTCCTTCTACCCAAAAATAAAGTTTTTTTTTTGCTCCTCCCATCGCTGGTCGCAGCTCAACCTCTGCGACCGTCGCTAGATTTAACCTTAACTCCGCTGACCTTGGCACTGAATTTAAGCCTAAAACTGCTGTCGCATCACTGGTTTTAATCATAACTTCTACGACCGTTTCGCCAGTGTCGTCGCCGACCATTGCATATTTTAAGCCTAACTTCTACGACCATTACGACGGTCCTGGCCTTATCTTCGCCGCCTGCAAGCCTCCGTTGCTGCGATCGCGTCGCAAATTTTTGACTTAATTTCTGTCGACCATCGCAGATTTTAAGCCTAAAATCGCCAACCGCATCACAGATTTTAAGGCTAAAACTGTCGACTGCGTCGCAAAATTTTAAGGCTAAAATTGTCACTGTGTCGCAACTTTTAAGGCTAAATTTGCCGATGCGTCGCAAATTTTAAGCCTAAAGTTGCCACTGCGTCGCAACTTTTAAGCTTAAAATCACCGCCTGTTTCGGCGTCTTCTGGGTTATCTTTTGCCGACAGAGTCTTTGGCAGAAACTCATAAACACTTAGAAAATTTTCACATTTTCAAAATTTTGAAATCTTTCTTAATTATAAGTGCTGAACAGGAAGCATACTTACCTCTGCACTGTGATAGGTAGCCCATGAAGGCCCAATGCTGCAACCAGTAGCTCTGATACCATTCTGTAACGTACCCTCCCGTGGTCCCAATGTAAGGAATGGAACATGATGCCAATCTGTGGATTTTAGATAAATTCAGTCCATTCATTAAATTCACATCAATTAAAAATCAAATGTGTGCAGATGCAATTTAAAGCAAACATGCACAGTGGAATAACATCATCCACACACATTACATGATGCCATTAAATTTAACACAGTCAACAAATTAATACATTTGCAGAAGTAATTACACATAAGAAAATACTCATCTTGATATAATGCTGTCCCAAAACAACTAGCTATGTCGTTGCAACGTTCCACCCAACCATAGGCCAGTTGTGTTCATCAATTCTCTCAACACAACTGCCACCCCCGAGTTGGGCATGATTTTTACAAGGAAAAGGGGACATCAAGCTCATGCACAACCAATTCAAGAGATACCCATCTCAATCCCAACACTCGCTTACACACAACAAACTCAAAACTGGGCATGGATACACATTTCCAGCAATTGGATTTATAAATAGGATGGCCATGGATTTTCCCCAAATCGTGGGCACACCAAAGTGGACTGTGAAAAGGGGGATTCAACCACAGGGAGAAAACCCGATTTCTCCCATAGGTTATGAGCATTTCAAATTGCCCAAAACGGCCTCATTGAAACCCCAATCGAGCTCCCTCTTCTTCCAATAGCTCTGCAACACAAAAACACCCTCTTCCCAACTAAAAAACAAGGAAAACACAGGAAAACATGGAGGAAAAATGCCCAGGCAGCTCCAAATATGTGAGAGAGGCAAAATTGCTTCATGGATCATGGCTAGGGGAGCAATTCATGGCTCTTTTCTTGCCCAATAAGCAAAACACGTTTTTCCATGAAGGGTGGCTTTCCCATACTCGAATTTGGACAGCCATACCTCTCCATTCCCAAGGCATTAACTACTTCACCCAACTCTTGGGAGAAATGAATGATTGGGTACAAAAGTCAACATGGGTAGTTGAGGGTTTTACAGGTTCTCTCATTGACACTTGGCTTGACTTGATTGGCTCCAAGGGTTTGAATATTTCCCTCCCAATTCCTTGTAAAATCATGCCCCCATCTCTTGTTGCATTGCATAGCTAGTTGTGGGTATTTTATTTAAAATGCATATTTACATGATATCGAAATTCCAATGTGCCTGACTAGCACATAAATCATATGCATCAATAAATCGATGGCGGGGCCTTGGCCTTGAGCTCCTCACCATGATTTTATAACAATATTACGTCATTTACAATCTTAATGCAATAGGGTCAATATGGGGACATTACAACAATTTTTGCACACGGGGGTCAACTTTGGAAAATCGTCGACCGGCCAGGTATGGCTAGTGTTCCCAGCCGGGAACCTGCCTAGACACACCTGTAGGACTCCCTGGAACCCGGTTTTGTTGCACGATTGGAGTTTTATGCCCTCGACAGCTATCCAGCAGGTGTCCCTGAAGGACTTTTGGATGTGAGACGGAATGAACCATAGAATGATGACCGTGGTTCCGATTGATGAACCATCGACTCCATTGGATTCAGGACGTCGGGATAGTGCCAGGGGTGCCCCTCTCCTCCGGTCCCCCCGGTGTCATCTTGTACGTCCATCTTGGAAACTAGGGTTTTTCTTAGTAAGGGAGTGTGCAATTTTTGCACACGGGGGTCAACTTTGGAAAATCGCCCACGAGGCACGTATGATGATGATGATGGTGATGATGATGAAGACGTTGATGATGATGGTGATGGTGATGGTGATGGTGATGAAGATGATGATGATGGAGAAGATGATGATGATGATGGAGAAGATGATGATGATGGATATGTTGATGAGGAACCTAGAGTTAGAGTTAGAGTTAGGGTTAGAGTTAGAGTTAATGATGATGATGGAGATGGTGGTGATGATGAAGACGTTGATGATGATGGTGATGGTGATGGCGATGATGATGGTGATGGTGAAGAAGGTGGTTTAGTGCGAGGGTTTGGGTGAGGGTTAGGGCTAGAGTTATAGAAGGAAATTGCATTAGGGTTAGAGTTAGAGTTAATGATGATGATGAAGATGGTGGTGATGATGAAGATGTTGATGTTGATGGTGATGGTGATGGTGATGGTGATGATGAAGAAGATGGTTTAGTGCCAGGGTTTGGTTGAGGGTTATGGATAGAGTTATAGAAGAAAATTGAATTAGGGTTAGAGTTAGAGTTAACAATGATGTTGAAGATGGTGATGATGATGAAGACATGATGATGATGGTGATGGTGAAGGTGATGGTGATGGCGATGGTGAAGAAGATAACTTAGTGCTTGGGTTTGGGTGAGGGTTAGGGCTAGAGTTATAGAAGGAAATTGAATTAGGGTTAGAGTTAAAGTTAATGATGATGATAAAGATGGTGGTGATGAGGAAGACGTTGATGATGATGGTGATAGTGATGGTGAGGATGAAGAAGATGGTTTAGTGACAAGGTTTGGGTGAGGGTTAGGGCTAGAGTTTTAGAAGGAAATTGAATTAGGGTTAGAGTTAGAGTTAATGATGATGATGAAGATGGTGGTGATGATGAATACGTTGATGATGATGGTGATGGTGATGGTGATGGTGATGGTGATGGTGATGGTGATGGTGATGGTGAGGATGAAGAAGATGGTTTAGTGCTAGGGTTTGGGTGAGGGTTAGGGCTAGAGTTATAGAAGGAAATTGAATTAGGGTTAGAGTTAGCGTTAACAATGATGATGAAGATGGTGATGATGCTGAAGACATGATGATGATGGTGATGGTGATGGTGATGGTGAGGATGAAGAAGATATATTAGTGCTAGGGTTTGGGTGAGGGTTAGTGCTAGAGTTATACAAGGAAATTGAATCAGGGTTAGAGTTAGAGTTAATGATGATGATGAAGATGGTGGTGATGATGAAGACATTGATGGTGATGGTGAGGATGAAGAAGATGGTTTAGTGCTAGGTTTGGGTGAGGGTTAGGGCTAGAGTTATAGAATAAAATTGAATTAGGGTTAGAGTTAGAGTTAACAATGATGATGAAGATGGTGATGATTATGAAGACATGATGATGATGGTGATGGTGATGGTGAGGATGAAGAAGATGGTTTAGTGCTAGGGTTTGGGTGAGGGTTAGGGCTAGAGTTATCTTCCATGGATCATGGGGTAAAATGATGTCACCCAAGAACTTTAAGAGTTATTTTGGTCCTCACTTTCACATAAGTGAGAAAAGAGGGTCTTTCAATTTGTAACTCAGACTTATTATCAATAAAATCAGCCTATTTATTTCTCAAATCCGAATCTTGAAATGTTTGTTTTTTATTCTCTTTCTTGATTTTCATATTTAAATTTATTGCAAAAACTTGTTATATATGATTTCTTTTACATTTATTAATTATTTCCTCTCACATATTTTATTTTATCTTTTTAAATTGTGAATATTGTAAATAAGCTATAAACTAGGGTGATAATCCCAACTATTTTATCTTAGCCAAATAAAATTCAAAATTGTTATGCAAAGAAGTAATTCCTTGCATCGACAAGAGTACCTACGGTTGGGTGGAAAATTGTACTGACACAAGAAATTGCGTGGATCTTTGTTCTAGATAAGTATTCTCTTGTATACGATATGTGCTTGATCGGTTATTCACTGTTATTTGAATTTGCAATGCTGCTATGATTATGCATGTGATGATTTATGCTAGTAAATGCATGTTTTATGGGTATGGATGAAGTTTAATTCCGACGTGTTTATTTTTGGCATCTACACATGCATTTATTTCTTGTTATGGATCGTATGTGGCCTTCATGCTTAATTTAGAACCCGTAATCGATTTCTTTGTCATTCTGCTGTTGGACATGGACGTTATAGTTTCAAGAACATTGATACTTAGATTTGAAACGAATAAATAATCATTCATGAAATTCAATGTATATGTCAAGTAATACTTCAGTTGAATTGGTGGCATTCTTTAGTGCCAAACAAGGTTTTCATTGGCTTTGAGGGTTATTTTGAATTCAGTTTATTTTTTTGATTTTCCTTTGGTGTTTGACATTGTTTCGATAGAAGATTAATAAAGGGATATCTCTACCTTTGCATAAAATTTGTACTGATTTCAACATGATATGTCATTTATTAGTGGACATAGAAATGAGTATATGATGTTGATAGCATGTTAATATAGGTATACCTTAGGTTGGTTTTCTATGGATCAGTATGAGGACACATTAGATTAGATGGAAGGTCCATGGGATGGAAGATAAGTTTTCATTTCTCTTATCAAAACCATTCTCTAAATAGCGAGGTTTGGGCATTGGGTGGTGGCACAGGGTATTTAGGCTCCAACACCCAAGCTACAAAGTTATACCCTAAGGAAAAATATATTTCTCCTTTGGCTCCTTTGAGTGGATACAAAAAGGTTATTGGTCATGGGTATGGTTGAGAATTATCAAAATCATTCTATTATTGGAAAAGTGGGTTTAAGTGATATTGGGGTTGAGGTGTAAGAATAGAGCAAATGATTTAATGGAAGGTGTCAAGTTGGTGTGGGTTTGATGAGATTTGTGTGGAGGACATAATTCCTGTAGATAAGGATGGTACAAGGAGATTTTCTTAGGAACCTATCCATGGAATGCATTTTCTTTTGTGTGCCCTAGTGTTGGTCGGTGATTTCTGAAGGCCAATTCCTTTGAAAGTAAAGCCAAAGAGGTCCAGAACCCATTGCTTTTTGGCAATGAGTTGAGGTTGCTAGGTGAGAAAATAGGCCACCGGGGCTTGGAATTAGTTGCACAAAGAGGTAATTTTCCTTGTGTTGACTCAATTACTTTGCATGGTGTTGATATTCCATTTGGGCAATTTGATTATAGGAATTTTGATGGTTTTGGGTGGGCTAATCCATAGATGAGTGTTGTGGATCGTGATAGACTAGTCATTATATATGTGGCGAGGGTCCTATTTCAAATGGATTAATTTAGGATAATCAAATTATTTTAGGTGTTGTATATGAAGTGGTTATGGACCTAGTAATTCCAAGGGTGAATCCTATAGATCTCGAGGATGGAAGGGTTGTTTTGGAAAAGGATGGTAGTTGGTTGAAGGTTAGAGATGGATGAGACAATTCTTTAAAGCATGTTGATAATGATAAAGGTGAAGCTAGCAAATGGATGCAGGTGAATGATGTTGGTAGTGTCAAAATGAAGAGGAAGAAGTGTGTAAAACATAAAATCTCTCTTATGAGGCTAGTCCTAGGAAAGGATATCAAAATGCATGAGGTGGTGGGAATGGATTCCCATGCTCTTGTTGGAAGATTTCATGGTAAAAAGGTGGGGGAGTTGTCTCTAAGGGTGTAGTTATAGGAAAGATGGGCTCTTAGGCTTGGGTATATTCCTAATTTATTTATATCAACTACAAGTTACCTAGGGTATCTTTTCATATATCAAGAGGATTTTGAGGAATATTTTGGCCCATGATTGGAAGTGGGAGATGATTTTTCTTATGCTAAAACAATGGTCCCCTCGTTTTTATTCATACTCGAAGATGAATGACATCGCTCCAGCTTCGATGAAGTGTCTTAGTCCTCCTCTGGACTTCCGGTCACCTTCAATGGAGTCTCAACCTCACTTAGATCAATGCCAAAAGGAAATTGGCAAGTCTATTAAAGACATCGCATTAAGTTTGCAATATCCTTCCTTTGATTTTGAAAATTTGGGGATAGTATACTCATTTGGAGATAGTTGTTAGGGTTTGTCTTTCTCTTGAAAGGATTGAAGGGGGATAGGCAATTCGAGGATATGTGTGTTGCAGTTATTCTATTGAGGGATCCCCTATTGGGTCTGATTCTAGTGATGGGGATTTTGAGGTAAATAATCAAAATAGGAAGGGCCCTAGTGTGGAAGGTAATAGATATTATTTAATATCTAGGAAGGAGGTTCTTGGTGATGATAAAGAGGGGGTTGAATGGGGTTTGGGTTGTTTTGAAGGGAAAGGCCATAAGGGTTCTAGTAGAGGTAGAAGATATAATTTATGCATTGGTAAGGAGAGGGATCTAAAGAGAGGGACCATGGTTGAGGTGATGCCAACGAGGTTCATATGACTCTAATGAATCTTCCATGGATCATGGGTTAAAATGATGTTTTGAACCATTGAGTTGACTATGTTCAATATGTGTCTGAACCTCAAAAAATACAAGATACTTAAATTGCAAAGAGTGATTATCAATATTACCAAAACATTGAAGACATTATCAACACTAAGGGTCTATGCTAACTTCTGCAAGTAGTAGTTCGACACATTAACCATGCTTTCATTAAAGGAACATACTAACACACAAAGAACAATCCATATGTAACTACATTAACAATTCTCTTTTATTGCTCAATCCAATTGCACCTATGCATGCCCCTCATCTTTGAACTAATTCAAGTGATATGTTTAACCCTTCCATCCAAGCACACATATGAACTTCTCATATATCTAGGTTAATTTGATATAATATATGATGCAATGCTTGTTAGAATTGACTATTATAACCATTACAAGGTTATGTATGGAAGAAGTCATCGTCTCCTATATATATTTTTTGTAGCCCTAAAGTCACAATAGTTTGTAATGTAAATATCACTCCTTAGTTTGCTTGGTTAGGTATGTCGTTGCTGAAAGGAAAAGATGCAAGACCCATTCAAATACAAGGGACTCATATTGAGGTCACTTGGTGTCTATAAATAACATATATATGTATGTGAGAACTTTTCCATAACATTCTTATCGAAGACAAAATCATGTATGCAAAAATGTAATCAAAGACAAACTCATATACACAAGTGCAGATCCATCTATTAATATGCAAAAATGATTCAATCATGTACACTTTTTGGAAAAATGGAACATTGTTCCCAGCATCTATATAATGGAAACTCGTCCCCTGTACAAAAAAAGGCAACTCGTGCCCTATACAAAATATGGCCCATGGTGCCCTATATAAAATATGGTAACTCGTGCCGAAAATGCCACATCATGGCTAGTGTACATAGGAGGGTCTCTCAATCCTCCTGTCCACCCTCGGAGTTCCCAGGTGCATCTCCAAAATCGATCTTCCTCTTCTTCATGCTAGAGGAAGTCGGTCCTTCCGGCGTCTTTAAGCATGTTCCCTTGAACCCTGAAATGACAACAATAATATGTTAACTTTTCCTAGCAATTATACAAGTATAAAACATAATTTCAAAATAAAAATAGTTTTCAAATCTTGGATAACTCATGGCATGAGAGACTATAATTCGTGAGGGGGTCTCCATCCTCCGTGATCCTAGTATCTCGGCAATGCCACCCTGCAACATTTAGAACAATTAGATAAATGCTGAAACTAGATGCATATAGTAATTTTCGTTAAAATTGAACGAGATTTTCATAAACTAGTCAATGTCACCGTGAACAAAATCGGCTGGTCTTCGGGGCTGGTGGATGGAGAAGTCGGCTGGACATCCTGCTCTGATGCTAAGGTGGATGGTAAAGGGGAGGATGTATCCACATCGACGGTGGCTACATCACTGGGGGGAACAGTGGAAGAAAGGGGGGGTGGCAGAAGGAGGCATGGATTGGGGTGGGCGAAGTGGAGATGGACATCTAGGGCTATAAACTCCAGCTGGCTATAGTATGGATCGGGGCACCCTGGAAGGGGAAGCAAGTGTGGTGGGGGAATGTGGGGGGGGGGGGCGAGGTTGGTATTACGGTAGAGGGATGGGTGACTGTGGATGGGTGGTGTGCCGTGGTCGGATGGGGGAGGGTGGGAACATGGGAAACTGATATGGAGGTGGAGCTGGATATGAAATGTAAGGGGGAGCTGGATGGAATTGTGGTGCTATATAGGAGGGGGGGGATGGATGGAAGGGGTTGGGGAATGGGGCATGTATTCTAGGGGATACAACTAGCATATAGGGTGGTCGAAAGGTCGGGGGGGAGGAATATTGACACCAGCAGGCCGAGGTGCTCGCACCGGCATATACATTTATAACCTCATAGTTTAATATAGAAAAATATAAATATACATGAACAAGTCATCATATTTGAAATTAAATTTATGCTCTAATACACATGATACCTACACACGTGGAGAACTGTTGGTCCCCGATGACGGTGGCTGGTCGTTGGAGCCCATGGACACCTGTGCGAATACTACAATTTTTAGACTGAATTTATAAAAACAATATTAACAATATCAGACACAATGCAAATGAGAATGACAACGATGGTACTTAAAAAACATGACTGCAATTAATTTATATTCAAGTTAGATGATAGTGGTTTGACGAGATTTGGATATTATGTAATGTTTTTATTGTATTGGTGCAGTCCATTTGTTCAAGACTTGGTAAAGAACATGGTTGTGGGGATCGAGTCCTTTGACCCACAATGGATTGGGCCCATGATAGGAACAAATGACCCATTATGTGGTCATTCATTGAAGATAATGTGGCAAGGAAGGTTGACAATTTATGCTTGAAGTGTTTGATGGGAAAAGTTGTCATTGATATTCAATATTTTGAAAGGATAGAAGGTGGCATGGCATGAAATTAAAATTAAATAAGGTGACAGGGCATAGAAGGTGACATGGTGAGCTTTTTCTTTTCTAGAGTCATCTCCATGAGTAGGTGAGCTTTTCCTTTGGCCCTAGAGAGATGTGCAGTGCCTCATAAGCGAATGGAATTCATGTCCATTTAAAAATTTGAATTGGAAACCTATGCAATGTGTTTGGGTTCTTAATGAAGAGTTCCTAGGTTTTGATGGATTCTTATAGATTTGTAGTTTCCTACAAGCTTGATTCACCCAATGGAAAAGTATTTGCATCCCTAGAGTGAGGATCTTGAGTCCCTTTATTTCCATAACATTTACATCATCAAATAAAATGGCCTCTCATTGTTTCAATTTGCAAAGAGGTGATAAATAGCAGTTAAGTTAGTGTGCATGTTATTTAATACACTTTAGAGTGTTGATCGTTAGAAAAAGGAAGAAAGATAAATATTTTTCATGATTAACTTACTTACAAGCTTGAATGTGCCATGTTCTTTTGCATTGAATGAGTAATTATGTGTTCTTGATTGAATAGCTATGTTGTCAGAATGATATCACTTGATTGAAATCAAAGAAATCTTGAGTGAAATGAGTTAAATGAGTATTCTTGATGCCAAATGTTTTACCAAGTTGTATTTGAATCAAGATAATAGCAAGGCCCCATATACCATATTTGTAAGATTATCGCTCTTCCTTATGGGCCTTACATCATTTTAAAAAACTTTAGTGACAATACATGTGATAAGTTGTTTTACGTTGTTTATATGTCTTTCCTAATAGCATGTTCTAGGAGTAGTAGTATGATTACTTTCGGTATCAAGTATTAGAATAAATTGGAAATCCTGTGATAATAAACTAGGGTAATAAGGACATGAGAAATATCAGGTTCTTGAATTTCTAGAAGCCTGGCCACTATGATTCTCTTTTTCCCGAGAGTTTTGCACAATGCAGTGAAAATTCATAGCAATAAATAGTTTTCCTATTGGTCTCGGTAGATGCAAAAGTGACAAGTATAAGATCTCAGTGAACTCAATTGATGCAACAAAGTTAGCAGAAGCATAGAAGTGATTTGACCACCTTTACCATTAAAAGAACCTATTAGTAGAATACGGGGGAAAGTGCTAATTACCATGGTAATATATTATCAAAGTTTAATCTTGAAGAACACATGGCATAAGGGCATGGCATCAAAGGTTGATTTGGTGGACAAAGTGATGGGAATTGGAGCCATTGGCACACCTATTGAGCCAAGAGTCAAATCACCCATACTGTGGTCATTTGAAGATGATTTGGACAAGGAGAGTACATGGAAAAGATAACTTGGATGACATGGTGACAAATGGAAAATCAACAATAACACACATGGAACTGGTCAAGCATAGGAAGAGCAAGCAAGCATTGGATGGTAGTCTGAGGATGAAGGAAACTGTGGGCATCACCAAAACCCCAGCCGCGGGCTCATCACTGGTCAAGTAAGAATGACAGATTTTGGAAATTTCTCTCCCATTTGTATAATCATCAGAGGTCTAGGATGCCTAAAGTGGATATGGACAAATGTTTCTATTTTTCTTAGGTTTTCATGTTTTATAAGGTTTCATTTTTTTTTGGTGGGATTATACGAATTTATAGTTCTCAAATAAATTAGACAATATTATAAACACAATTGTAAAATACAATGATAATATGGTAATTACTCAGTGCTAATTATTTTTTAATTACTGAACACAAATGACTCGTAATTGGATCTAATTATTCAAAGTAAAGAAGTTACCTATGTGTATGGTGCCGCAATCTCCTCTGTTGCCACCATGGCTCCATCGAGGTCAAAGGAACTGACGTCCTCCCACCTGGGGGATGGAGAATCGGCCCCGAATAACTGTACATTAAAACAAATAAAGTCAACAATGTGCAATTCAAAGTTAAATATATTAAACAATACTATATCAAATAAAATATAACAAATACTTGAACATTAAATAAAATAATAACAAACCTGATCCATGAAGCTCCCTGTGGCATGCTGCTGTGTATCACCATGGCAAGAATGACCACAGTGAGAATAACGATGTGCCGTAGTTCCAGCAGAACTAGAGGGCCCTGCTTGGGTTCCACCTGTACCCAGCATGTCCCGGCCACCACCCATAGACTGTGCAGGTGTCTGTGTCTCATCGATGTCCTCTCGGCTCTGGGAAGACATGGCCACAAATTTGGTATGTCTAAGCAAGTCATGTGTGGCACGTTTGATGGAGTCATGAATCTCATCTAGGCCGCTACCAAACTCGGGTGGCTGAGGAGGGGGGTTTGGCTCTCTCCTGGGTGCAGGAGGTCCTTTAAGTGGGTTGCGGTGCGCTTGAGGTCAATCTTGGGCAGAGCCAAGACCGACACCTTGAAACTCAGTGATGTCAAAATAGTTGACATGGTACCCTAGCTCAAACTTAGCCCACAATTTCTGAAAAAAATACTGTGGGACCTCCAAATTGTTGCATGGGGGCCTGTCAAACACCACGAACCACCTCTTTCTCCATTTATCTCTCCATGGCTGGTAAATGCACAAGTCCATGCAAACCCGAGGCTTCATCACAGCTGGAGGATATCCTGTCGAGGGAACTATGAACTTGCTATACAACTGGGCTTTAGTGATGTTGAGGTCTTTTATGTGCTCTTTGGACAACCCAGTGGAGTAGTGTTCCCTCATTCGAGCCCTGTATTGGCTCAAGTTTGTTATCTCACTGTGTGTAATATTGATTGATTCAATAATGTTTCGCAGTGATGAAGCCGAGGAAACCTGAGAGGGTTCCTTGGTGCTGTTCAATTCATTACTTAGTGCCCTCAATTAATTTAAATCTTGGTGCAATTGATCTTCGGGGTTTTCATTATGTTCATTGTCGGTTCCCATGTTGTCTTCGGAATGTCAGGTTTCATTGGTTTCATTGGATGGTTCAGGTGTGGGACATCTTGTTAGGTGTAGATGGCATGCAATGAAATTTTCTTGGTTTTTTAATGGATTGTAATTTTTTTTAAAAATTAAAATTCAAATGGAAAACAAAAAAAACAAAAAATAAAAACAAATTTGTGCTTTGAGGAGCACCTACTTGGAGAAATGGATGGTGCCGTGGTGTAGGGGCGATTTGCTGGTGTTGAGGAGAATTTGGTTGCTCGAAGACGCGTTTGCGGGGTTGCACAATGCGCTCGCGGGATTGCATAGTGGGCTCACGGGTCTGTCGAAAATGACAAACCCGTGAGCTCTGTTTTTTTTTATAAAAAAATAGAGGCACACACGCGTCATTGACGCATGCGCGCCCCTTTTTTCCACGTGGGTTGAACCATGTGGATGTTCAGCATTGCCAAAGCAGCGACGCGTGTGCGCATTTGAATGTTCAATTTATTCTTCTTTGTTTATATAATTCTTTATTATTTTTTGTTAAGTAAGTACCCACATGGATTTGAATTTGTGACTTTCCATTTACAACTTTTGATTTCAATTTCTCATTAGCAATTGCTCTACGCCATGGGCTATATAATCCTTATTCTTAATAATAATAATATATTTTTAAAGTCACAATCTAGTGAGACACTAAATTAGTGTATGAAATAGCTTTGCTTGTGGGATAAAAACCCGCCAGCTCAAAAATTTAACTACTAGCTTCTATGGAGGTGTACAAAAATTACACTTGATTCTATGGAGGTCAATCCGATTCTAATTTCACAAGTTAGTCTTAGGAGCCTCACCATAATTAAGTCCCATTGTGTACCCACAAGTAACAAAGCAGGGCTTGTTATCTTGCCTCCGGTCCTAGCCCATACAGGGGGTTATAAAGGATGGCCCGACCAGGTAGAAGAACATAGATTAAAATTAAATGGATGGGCCAGTAATTTATTTGAATCGAAAAAGATCTAACCCCTTCAACTTAAAGATTTGACTACTAACTCAAAGATAAGGGATGAAACAGAATATCCCAGATACATTAAGACTTGAATGTTTTCTTTGATATCATTTCAGACTATGGTTTTGGGACAATTATATATAAGATTATAGTAGTCTTTTTGAACATTATATACTCCATTTAGATGCTCAAGGTAGATTTTATATCCTTGTAAAATGTATTTGAATTACAATTAATACAAATGTACATTTTTTCCAAAGAACTAAAAACTTCTATAAAGATGTACATAGACTACACTCCTCATGATCTAAATTTATAATTTCCTTTAAAAAAAACAATTATTATGGGTTATAATTTCCTTAAAAAAAAACAATTATTATCACATCATATCAAGAAACGCCCCCTATGAACACAAACTTACATAAACAAGTATTCTTCCTCCACAAGCTTTGAATTTGTGGGTCATCACTACAAGTGTTGAACAAAATTCCACCGGCCAAACACATCGTCCACACGTAAATCTTCAAGATCAGATTTACATTATTATAATTGTTGGTAATTTGTCGGCATGCGACTCTAATTCCAGATTCGACACACGGACGAAATTGTGGATGATACGCAAACCTTGTTGATCCTATGCATCATGGCATTATATAATTATACACTCATTATTCTACACTCTACACGACCAATCCACCCCCGGCAATTAATATTTAGAATTTTTTTTTTTCAAAGTATGTGCTGTGAATAGTTTTGATTGTCCAAACTCGACGCAATGCTACAAAGTCCTATTACAAATATATTACATACATACCTACAGGTTTTCAAGTGCTTGCAGGCTCCTAATTATCAGTTCTTTGTGTTCTAAAGACAGTGGCGTTTTCTGAAAATGGCTACGCTCAACAAGCACGCTAGTATTTTACGGTGCTCCATTTCTTGTCATTATCTTACGATTTTCCTATTTTCTCTCTGTATAATGCACTGCAGGCCGGACTCAATTACTATCCTCTCAAGTTTCCTATCCTAATTTGTACCCCAAGTTCTAATGAAACGTACGATCACGGAAGCCAAATTGAGATTAATTTGAACGAAATTTTGAATGATCTTGTTCGTAACACGCCAGTGGCACGGTTCAATGTTTCTTCGGCTTTTTCTAATTTCAAGATGAACTCTCCCTCAGACTGGATGTATAAATATTCCATGAAGAAGTGTGCCCCACTTCTCATGCTATGCTTTATCTCACTGAATTGTCTCTTGGATGAACTCAAATCTTAATTGAAAGCTTTCTTACTTAGTTAGGTGGCTAACTTAAGTGTCGTCATACAAGTGTCACAACTCGAGTGTCATCTTTTAGTTTAACATAAGTGTCGTCATGCAATAACACTTAGTTAACTAGATCTTCTTTGTTGTCACTTAGTTAACTCTCTTTAACTGATTCTTTCTTTATAACATCACTGTAGTGATCGATTCGAGTTCTCTTTGATTTACTAAAGTGTCGTCTTTTAGTTTAACTAAAGTGAAAACACTTTAGTTAAGTAGTCATTATTTAACACTTAGTTAACTATTATTAGCTGGGATCATGTTGATTGATTTACTTGTAGTTACCACTTTGAGTTCTTTAGTTAACTGAGACATTGAGGCTTTAACTGAAGCTTGACAATTCGAGTTCACTTAGTCATCTTCTGATCAATTCGAATTCTCTTTTTCTCTATGCATTTACCTTTATCTCTATATCTTTTACTGCATGGTCAATATGTTCTAACTTTAATTATCCATCAAATTACATTATACTGAGAAGAATTATCGGATGTTGTGATCATAGTATATTATTCCAGAACAAATGATCATATGCTAAAGTAATTCACTTTAGAGGTGATCACTCTCTAAAGGAGACTTAATAGCAATCTGGTGATCATGGTTAATAATACATCATGCAACATTAAATGATTTTAACAAGTAAAGCATGTCACCTTCATACAAAAGGTCCACCTTTATACGGGAGGTCCATCCCATGGATACCTTTATACAGAAGATTCACATGAGAATCATGTTAATGTTATTGTAACTACGGAAGATATTCACTTGTATTTTATATTGTAATTATTATTGTATTTTATTTGTACCTCTAACAGAGATGTTTATTCCTCCGTTTGGGGATGTAATTATTACATTTGGTCATGTAAAGTCATTGAGGTAAATCCTCTCTTGTAAGTCGTGGAAATACATCCCCCTAGAGTCAAATGTAAAGAGGTTTTTAAGTCCCCTAGAGGAGTCGGCCCAATTAGAATTAGTTGGGGTCGGCATGTCGAGTGGTAAAGTTAAAGTGGAAGTGAATCTATAAATAGAGAGCTAGGCTCTCTCATTTATTCATTCACTCACTCATACAATTTCACATTAGTGAGAAGGAGGACAAGTTCGCACTAGTGGAGAAGAGAGAAGTTGCTGAATACCATCTCTATTTTTGGGGTTTACTTTTGCGACATTGTTTTGGTGATCATTCTATCCGTGAGGAAGTTGCGGATTTTTCTCCTTTATGGTTTCCTCGAGGAAAATCTTTGTGTCTCTTGTGTTTCTTGTGTTGATGCTATGCTTTTTATTCTCCGAGTAAGATCCTAGATAAGTATTGATTAAAATTTAAAAATCTAACATGGTTTCAGAGCTAGCCTGAAAGAGGGCAATGTATGGCACTTACAACACTTGTTTCACTTGTGACAATTTGAAAGCTAGGGATTTGTATAGCAAAAAATAGTCATCATGGAATTTTCTCTATAAATTAGTTTTTTCTAGGGTTCATGATCTGGAACTTCTACAAGACGAAGATCAGACATAGATGTACCTTGTGTCAAAAAATCAGACCCATATTCATTGTAATTTGTGAGATATGATTCGTACAAGTTAGGGTTTCTGCCTCTTCCAGAATGCAGTCCTAAACAGGTGACCTAGGAAAAAAGGTCATATCTCAGGTTAGGAAGATCCAAATGGAATTCCGTAAAATGTGAAAGTTAGGGAACAAACTCTAGTTTCACAGGTCCTAATATCAGAGGCCGAAGTTCAAACAGTGACACATGGCACGTCGTACAAGTTCTCTATGATGTTTCATCCCATAAACAAGTCATGTTGGGAAACTTAGCATATCTCTCACATGGAGAATCCAATGAAGCTAAAATCTATGGGGTTGGAAATATGACAAGTCAGGCTACCACAGGATGAATTTTCAATCTCCGAGGATCCAAAATTTCAGAGATACACCAGAAACAATACGACACATATGAAATGGCTCAACGAAGGAAATCAAAGAAGAGGAGGAAGAAATTCTCACTTAGGGTTTTCAGTTTTTTAGGTATGGAAGGACCTAATACAATGTTGGAGACACTTGATGCAACATTTGAAACTTTGAAAATTGATTTGGAATCCCTTCATCATAGATATTAATCTTCCATCAAAATGTTGCGGGAGGAAGGAGATTGAAAATTAGAGTTTTTGGGTTCTACAAGTAAGAAGAAACCCTGCAAAGTTGGGAGACTCATAGGGAAGCAATGGAGGAGGTTTAAATAGCACTGGTATTCTATCATCCTAGCACCATGAATCTATATAATTTTTTTCAAGTTTTCTACCTTGGACGATTATGGTTTTACCCTTATAGAGAAGACTAAAGCAATCTTGACATGTATGATTTGAGAAGATGCAGGTATGTTTTGAAATCTGTTTTATTTATCTGATGATTAAGTTCATGATATGTTTGTCTTCATATTATTGAGGTTAGTAAAATCATGATTAATTTTAGACTTGTCTGATCACCTTAGTAAAAGTATGAATGCATGTGAATGATAGAAGACATTCATTGATTAGGGTTATGACAGTTATGATTGTACTAATGCACTTGTGGTGTTGTATGAGGATGATGTTGTCTGCTAACATGAAAGGTACATGAAGAAAGACAAATCAAGTTCTAGATCAAGAATATATGACCATGATGACATGAATACAAAGACTCATCCATAGTCTTTGATCACATAGAAGCTCTACTTACGAGGTGTGTATGATTTGGTTCTACTATGCTTAACTTATGAGATATGCAGGTTACTAGCACAAGGTCTCTAAATCATTGAAGAGAACAAAGAAGATATTGTTTGGGTATGTTAGACATAGCTAACAAGCATGCTAATCCAGGTATGTTTTCCTATATCGAGTTAGAATCCTACTTTGTGTTAGGATCTTAGATAAGTATACTTTCATATGGTTGATAATGATTATTCCTGAAGATAGAGTTTAGCTAATCAAGGCTTTATGCATTTTGTGTTTCTTAGTTTGATTAATGATATGACAAACTAGACTCAGTCCTATGGTCAAATCTGAATATGCATGAGTAAAAGACATACTCCATGAAACCTTGAATATTAACACTCGTGATAAATTTCCTATGTATGAAATGATTATGACCGTACATGTTTAAGATTATTTAGGATTACAATGTTTTGATCTTATTGAGATTATACTAATGAATGTGTGATTATGTATGAGATATTGAGGATGACACAATGATGAAACTAGTGCACACTTAAGTGTGCATAGTGCTACAGGATGGATAAAAGCTCAAAGACACAAAATCATGATACTATCATGACATGGAATGAAAGTAGAGATATAGAGGGAGGCAACCTCCAGGAAGCAAAGATCCAGAGGGAGGAAACCCCAAAAAACATAAAAAGATAAGTATTTGAATTACTTCTTGAATCTATGAATAGTTAATGATATTAATAGTTGTATGCATATTTGTATTCCTAGAATCGGGAAATGTATCATGCATAGGGTAAGCATTTATATAGAATTGAATACTGTACTACTAATATGCATATGATGGGTAAGTAACCAATAGTGTTGGGCAACATTCCATTGTTGCTAGTCTAGAATGAAACCTCTTTGCTAACATGCTAGGAGCAGTGCACGCTCTTGATAGTATGTTCTGGTAGAGATGGAAGGCATCTAGATAGTCATTGCATGCATACGGGATATGGAAAAGTGTTGTTCCAAAGCATTGGCCAAGATAGTTGCATAACTATGTGAATCATATCAGTATGCATAAAAGGTTATCATTGAAATGATTTGATGATTATGAAGTGTTACTAATCTTGTAATTGAACTTGATTTGTAGGAAAGATCGTGTGCTATGATCTACAAGAGAAGTATGATGAACACTTGTTCCAAAGAACAAGTGATGATTGTTCAACAAGAAGTGTTACAAATCAAACATACTACAGAGGTACAAGGCAAGGTCCGTGGCTTGCATTTTCTCACATGAAGAGGGAATTGATGGATACACTTATACTAGAGCTATACTCATGATAGCCGCAATAATGAAATAAAAGGTACATCAAGAGAACATGAAGGCAGCTTTCCTGGATGATGAAGTGTATGTGGAGTAGCCACTAATATTTGAGGCACATACATGTGTGAGGCCTTGGAAAGACACCCTAGAAATGGGACGACATATGGACTTGTTTCCCATTCGATAAGGAGAATATCTTGGAAAAAATATTCTAGCTCCCAGTGACATTATGAAAGACCAATGATATGGATAACTTCTTACAGTTCTAAGATTAAAGAAGGATTTGTGCGAGTTCAACAAGAACTCGGGATCATTAGTTATTTGATGAGTTTGATGATCACCATAGGTGATGCATATTTCAACCTTTGCTACAAGGTTGAGGATGGTTTCTATATATACAGATAGCTTGATTCTCGCAGAAGCTTACAGATGGATGCAAAGAGTGCATGATCTTAGAAACAGAGGGAGGACTCAACCTTAGAGTGAGAAGATCTCAGAGTTCAAGAATCTTGGCATGATTCTTGCAATTAGACATGTGGCTGAGATCATAAAATATTTTCCTTATCCAAGGAAAATATGCAGGTGAGATCCTGAAGGGATTCAGGATGATGGATAGTGGATTCCATAGGATACAGATAGATTATTGGTTCATTGATGTACTTGACGAACACGAGACCGTACATATGCTTTGTTGTGAACACTTTGAGCTAGTTCCCGACAGATCTGAGACAAGTTCACCTAGTTGCTGCAAAGCATATAATGAGGTACCTAAAGGGTACAGTGGATTATGGGCTTATATATGACGTGAATCAAAAGGTTAACCTGCAAGGTTATGTTGATTCAGATTGGGAAGGTAGTGCTGCAGATAGGAAGAGCACTTTGGGGTGCTGCTTTAGTATGGAATCAGGTGTGATATCCTGGTTTAGCAGGAAGCAGTCCTGCATGGCACTAAGTATAGTCGAAGTACAGTATGTTGCATCTTGTTTGACTAGTTGTGAGGAAGTATGGATTAGGAAGCTACTATCTTATTTGTTTGATCTCCAGTTAGAGGCGACTTGTATATTCTGTGACAACCAGAGTTGTGTGAAGTTGTCCGAGAACCCAGTGTTCCATGAAAAGTCGAAGCATATTGAGAACAAGTATCACTATATCAGGGATATGGTGCAGAGAGGATCAATGAAGCTCCAGTATGTTTCGATGGACGAGCAGATAGCCGATGTGTTGACCAAGCCGCTAGCCAGAGTGAAGTGTGAGTACTTCAGAGAGAAGCTTGGTGTTCTTCAGATCGAGGGTCCTTCCAAGGGGAAGTGATGAGTCCTGAAGATGCAGATGCACATGGGCCAGTTCGACATGGTGGTAGGTTGGTCCTCCCATGGCCATTGACATAAGTGCCGGGGCCAGTCCAACATAGTGGTAAGTTGGTCCTCCCATGGCTGTTGACACAAGTGTTGAGCTGGTCCGACATGGTGGTAGGTTGGTCCTCCCATGGCCGTTGACATAAGTGTTGAGCCATTCCGACATGGTGTTTGGTCAGTCCTCCCATGGTCATTGATGTAAGTGTTGTTCCCTTTTGACATGGTGGTAGGTTGGTCCTCCCATGGTTGTTGATGTAAGTGTTGTTCCATTACGACATGGTGGTAGGGTGGTCCTCCCATGGTCGTTGATGTAAGTGCTAATCCTTTCCCGAATGGTGGTAGGTCGGTCCTCCCATCTCAGTTGATGTAAGTGTTGTGTGATGTGCATCTGGGATGTGCTCCGTGTGACGATGATATGATCTGAATATGAGAGGTGATAGTAGGAGACACATGTATTTTCATAGGAAATGTAATGACTAGTCCCGGGTTGTACCTACTTGATGGATTGCTCGCAGATATGATGAAGACCTACATGAGGGATAGGCCTACATTCAACATGAAAAAGGGTTGGCTCTGTAGAACTTCCTATGATGAGTAGAATTGAGAGATAACACCAATTGATAGTTGACATGACGAGGATTGCAGCAGCAGTGACGACGACGATCCAGTGTTGATGATGATGCTCCAACATTGTTGATCCAGGTATGAAGACTTGTGTCCAAATGTGTTAATGACTGTGTCAATAGAATACCTTCCTAGTTAAGAGGGAGTGTTAATGTTATTGTTACTGCAAAAGATATTCACTTGTATTTTATGTTGTAATTATTATTGTATTTTATTTGTACCTCCAATGGAGATGTTTATTCCTTTGGTCAGGGATGTAATTATTACATTTGGTCATGTAAATTCATTGAGGTAAATCCTCCCTTGTAATTCAGGGCAATAGATCCCCCCAGAGTCAAATGTAAAGGGGTTTTTAAGTCCCCCAAAGGAGTCATACCAGTTAGAATTAGTTGGGGCTGACATGTAAAGTGGTAAATTTAAAGTGGAAGTGAATATATAAATAGAGTGCTAGTCTCTCTCATTTATTCATTGACTCACTCATACAAGTTTGCATTAGTGAGAAGGAGGACAAGTTTGCACTAGTGGAGAAGAGAGAAGTTGCTAAAGAACATATCTATTTTTGGGGTTTACTTTGTGACATTGTTTTGATGATCATTCTATCTCCGAGGAAGTTGCAGGGTGTTATCCTTTATGGTTTCCCCGAGTAAAATATTTGTGTCTCTTGTGTTTATGTTGTTCTTGTTATTCTCTTAGTAAGATTTTAAATAAGTATTGATTAAAAGTTAAAAATCTAAAAAATCATGACTTGACACACAAGTCTGGAGCCTTGTCCAACAAGAATTTAAAACATCATTACTTTGATCAATTACCTCTATACGGGTGGAGTAACCTTCATACAGAAGGAAATCAAAGTGTTCACCTCTAAACGGGAGGATTAATCTTGGTTGCACAAGATTGGTTTGGAGAATGTCTCTTGATGCTGTACATTTAACACTCCCTCTCATTGAGGGAGGCATTCTCTGCCATACCAAGCTTGTCTTAGAAGTACCTGAACTTTGTCACTAACAGAGGCTTTGTTAACACATCTGCAATCTGCTCATCAGTAGCAATATATTGAAGTTTCAATGTACATTTCTAGACCATGTCTCGGATGAAGTGATACTTCATTTCAATGTGCTTCGACTTGTCATGAAACAATGGGTTTATGGAAAGCTTGATTTAACTTCGATTGTCACACCTAATAATTGTAGGCTCAATATTTTCACCAAACAAACCTACAAGTAGCTTTATGAGCCACACTACTTCTCGGAAGGCAATACTAGTAGCTATGTATTATGCTTCTGTAGTGCTTTGGGTTATGGATCCCTCCTTCCTAATGGACAAAGATATCATAGCTGATCCTAGGCTATAATAGTATCCAAATGTACTCTTATAGTCCAAAATGATTCCTCCCTAGTCCGAGTTTGCATAACCAAGTAACAATGTCCTCCACTGGAGGCATATCTAAGACTTGATTCCATATAAAATTGTACCTTAAAGATACATAAGCACATGCTTAGAATATATCCAGTGTTTGTGTCTCAGATCAGATATAAATTGATTCAGAATTATCACTACATAACATATATTAGGCCTCGATTGTATCATGTACATTAGTGATCCTATAAGTAGCCTATACAAAGTGGGATCTACTGGACCTAATATAGAGCCTGACTCATAGTGATGTATGATGGAAAAGCATACAAAATTTGGAAGGAAGAAACATCATGGAGGATGAGTTGGCCAAAAAACAGTTATGATTAGTCAACTAGCTTTTACCTTTCACCAAAAAGTGGTAAAAAGCAGTAAAATCAGCTAATGCGCCTTTCTATTCTAGGATGAGCTAAAAATAGCTAGACTCTTATCCATGATCTCAAGGAATGCGCTCTAGTGGGTTTAGGAATCTTGTGGTCCACACAATGATGTTTTAGGCCGACTACCTAGTCTAATACATAGGAATTAATCATAAAATGATTAATTAATGCTAATATGGTAATAAATGACATAGATGGGTTTTAAATATTCCAACACCCCCCATAAGTCTAAATTTATGTGCTAAAAATCATAAGTAAAAACTAGGGCCCAGTAACAAGACATGGTCATCCTGTACAATACTTCCTTTTCCATGAAACAAGGAAAGAAGGAAAACCTCATGGGAAAAACCTCCCCTAAAAAATGGACATAATCAAAATTGAAAGATTGCTGATCAATCCTTCACTCCACCACATGTTCAACCATCCCAAGCAGTGATCTCAGATAGCTGAAAGTCTTCTCAGTAAAAGCTTTGGTGAAGATGTCTACAGTTTTCTCACTTGTTGGGCAATACTGTAAATCAATGATTTGGTCATGCACTACAATCCTGATGTAGTGCATATGGATCTCAATATGATTGGTCCTATGTCTCTGTACTGGATCATTTGAGACCCTTATAGCACTCTGATTCTCACAAAAGATGATAGTAGGTGTACTAAAGGAAATCTCAAACTCTGAAATAATACCCTACGACCACACACACTGAGTAGCAGCATTCACTGCTCCTTTGTACTCGACCTCTGCTGAAGATAGTGCAATTGCACTCTGTTTCTTGCTATACCAACAAACAGGACCACCTCCAAGCATGAATACAAATCTAGATGTGGAATTTTTGTCAAGACTATCACCATCCCAATCTGAGTCAGTAAATCCAAGAAGATCTACGCTAGAATCTGCAACATAGTGAATCCCATCAGTCTTGGTGCCTTGCACATAATGCAAGATTATTTTTGCATCCCTCCAATGAAGCTCATGTGGCCGCTCCATGTATCTTGAAGCCACACTGTAACATCCCCAAAAATTCACAAGAATTTAAAATTTTATGTATGGTAATAAATGCTAAACTTTAATAATGCAGAAGTATTTTCTGAGAGTTAAATTCCCTTTTATTAGTAGATCAGTTGTATGATGAAGAATATGTCACGACAGTCCTGAGTTGTTTACACGCATTGTAGTGACATGATGATGTAATTAATTCATAACATGCATTTGTCTGGATAATTGTACTATTTATTTATTTCTACTTATGTAATGAGCCGTTATAACACTATGCTGCCATTCTTTGTAAGGATACGATGCTGTAACATTTTGTTGAATACATTCATATGTACTTAATTGTGAGAATATGTTATGGTTACTTGGTCAAATTATATGTCGACACTTATTTGATCTCTTGCTATAATTTGATTATGGTTACTTGCTCAAAGTATATGTCGACACTTATTTTATCCATAGTATCCTTTTCATGAAGAAGTCCTATGGATACCCCGAGACGTGCTTAGCTATTATATAGCTAGCACTCTTATTATTACTGTACAGATCACAAGTAAGAGATTTGATGTTTGGAGATTACATAGAAATCATCAATGTGTCGATGATATTCTAGGGTTGGGATCTTACACCCTACCATGCACATAAATTTCTGTTGGGAGATAGGATACACATCCTAGCCATCACTGCAATAATTGAGTTTGTTTACAGTATGCTCTGAAGTATCAATGTTTCTTTAAAAAATTTAAATGTTGATACATATGCTACCTAGCAAGGGAGATACTACCATATTCCAATATATAATTCTTTTATGGTTTCCAAAATGTAATGTTAAACTATATGCCCAGGTATATATTTTATTTTGTGCATTACATTAGACATAGTGCCAACTTATATATATGTATTAAAAATCATAGTATTAATGCTTCTTGTTGGAAACTCGATCAGTTTGAAAACTATATATAATTGTATTTTATTTGGAAAGTTAGTGGATGTCCGAGTGTCAACACCCTCATGGCATAGCCCACATGAATGGTTGTAATGAACTTATTAATTATATGCCAATATTTGAATTACATTATGGTTCAAACGTAGATCCTTTAAATGATTGGATTCTTTTGAAACTTTAACAGGTTTAAACTATAGTCGTGATTACGACATTATTTGATAGTGGTTTACACGTTGGAAATGCCCACATGAAGGGAATAGGGTTCTTGGCCTAAACCCTAGCCATGCATTGAATTCCCTCGATCAAAACACTCTCTGTGCATTCACTTTGGAAATTGTTGGTGGTAGGGGAGGCCGACAGGCTCCCGGTCGTTTAGGGTTTTAATTCTGCATGCAAAGTTTTAGGGTTTCGATGGTGGTTCTTCTTCGATACAGATGGAGGATTTAACTGCTCGGCACCTGCCAAAGAAGGTAAGGTATGAAAAGCAGTGTGGTGTTATTCATTTAATTCATCATCTCCTTTTATATCGTTGCTAACTCACTTCTTGTCTGGTGATCGACTGTTGCGTGACAGGGTAGCGTTTGGCTGAGCTCGTGGATGTCACCTGGGAAACTGCATGGTTTTACAATGGGATTTGGTAAGCCTCGATGGTTTCTCAGGATTCTCTGAACAATGTTTAGGTTCTATTTGTTCCAAGAAGTGTTTTGCCTGAAAGCCGGTTGTGTGGATCCACTGTAACTACTGTGTTGAGTTTCGTTTAAGAGATGATATGCCGTATGGAATTTTTGTAAAGTAGATAGGGTTAAACCCTCGAGCCTTAGGCTCACGTTGGTTTTCTCAATGTTTTTCTTGGATTATAATAAAGATATTATGTTTGTTAAGTGACTACGTTTTTCAGACTTGGTAAAGGATAATAATCTTTCCCTTGAGCTACAGCTTAAGACTGAAATGGAAAATCCTCTTTGTGTGAATTATAATAGATGAATTATTACCTTGGATTTGATTCTAGGCATGCTCTAAAATGACTATGTGTTTTGGCTACATTTTTATTATGGTTACTACGTAACACTCTGGTTGTATGGTTTCATTAGCTGTTGAATGTATTGGAAACATTATGGGCATATGTATCTACAGGAATCTCTGTAATATGGATTTTGGTTGCATTTTAAATCGTCACTGTGTAAATAATCCGAATTGATGTATAATTAAAATTTTCCTGAGTTATTGCAAGAAAAGGAAAAATATGGGCATAATGCCCGAGCTCGGCATTAGCAGTGGATGAGGGTTAAACCCTAAAGCTTGTTGTTGGAAAATGAATGTTTTATTTAATGTTTGTTTAGCTTTTTAAGTGGTTTTTCCCGAACTCTAAACTATGTCTGTAACCCTATTGTATAAACGTGATGGTAGGGCGAGCTCATTTACGAGTCTCGAACCCGTAACTACTCCTTTGTCAAAAGATGCGAAAGGAATCGATACCCTTGTTGGGTGATATCGTGCTCTGTTTTAAAAATGTATTTATTTTTAATTATCATTGTTATAAATATACAGTGTTAATGTAATGTGATACAGTCCCAAAGTTGAATACTTTGTTTGTAATGGACTCGTACAGAGTTAACGTTTAAGGATTCATAATGAATAGGGTTTCGTCCCTAACTTAAGTCTGGAAATTAGTTATTGGGTTAAAACCCTAATTATTTGTTAAGATTGAAATACGGTTATCTAGGAAGCATCTCAACTGAAATAAAGATTTTTTATTAGTGTATTAGTTGTGGAAGTATTCTATTTGAAACTCTGTTTAATGTTTATGCTATAAGAATGCAGATTCTGTATAAATTTACTAGTTAAGTTATATGCGTACTGGTTAGTTGGTAGATTATATACTACTTCTTTGGGGTATAAAGATGAATTGTATAATGTAAAACTTAATAGTAGTAAGCAATATAGTCTTGGTTTATTTAATTTAATTACAAATTATGTATGCAGATCTATGGTGAAATAATGTAAAGTTCCAAGTAGCTTATCACTATTCGAAACCTAGATTATCCTCAATGAAAACATTATTCAGTTATAAAGAAATTGTGTTCCATTTCCAGAAAAGAAATCATGTTCTACCTGCATTCTTATAAACATTATTCAGTTATAAACATTAAACCATTCTTATTCAAACTAAAATATTTCATTAAATTTTCAGAATTATTTTCTGCGACTGTTTGTCTTAATTTCTAGTAATTTTCATCATATTTTACTCCTTCTTCAAGTTGATTTACCAAATCTGTTTTATAAGAACTGATTTTTGCCGCAAAATTAATTCTTGCATTTTTACTTAAAGCATCCACTACCTTATTTTCTTTACCCTTAATGTGCTGAATCTCGAAATCATATTCGCTAAGGAAAGCTAACCACCTAGCTTGCCTTGCATTCAGATTTGGTTGATCTAACAAGTATTTTAAACCTTTATTATCTGTCATTAATGAAAAATTTCTTCCAATTAGGTGATGGCGCCATATATTTAAAGCATGTATCACGACAGCCAACTCCAAATCATAAGTTGTATAATTTTTCTCACGAATTTTTAACTTTTTGGACTCATAGGCAATCACATGACCTTCTTGTGTTAAAACTACGCCAAGTCCATCATTGCGCGCATCAGTGTAAACAATGAAATCCTTGTTTGGGTCCGCAATTTTTAGAATAAGTGTTGTTGTTAACATTTCTTTTAATTTCTTAAAACTTCTTTCACATTTTTTATCCCAAATAAATTTTTTACCTTTCTTTTGTAAAGATGTCATAGGATTCGCTATTTGTGAGAATCCTTCAATAAATTTCCGATAGTAACCTGTAATTCCCATAAAAGATCGTACACCAGTTACGTCTTTAGGGGCAGGCCATTCATTAATTGCTTTTATCTTGTCCGGGTCTACTGCGATTCCATCTTTGGATATCACATGCCCTATATACTGTATTTTATGTTTATAGAAGTCACACTTACTAAATTTAGCATATAGTTGATGCTACCGTAAGACTTGTAAAATTATTCGTAAGTGTTCATCGTGTTCTTCTTTAGTCTTAGAATAAATTAAGATGTCATCAATGAATACCACCACAAATTTATCTAAGTAATTATGTAAAACATTATTCATTATACACACGAAAACTGTTGGAGCATTGGTTAGCCCAAAATGCCTAACCACAAACTCGTAATGCCCATAACGGGTTCTGAAAGCAGTCTTAAAGATGTCCTCATCTTTAATTATGACTTGATGGTACCCTGACCTTAAGTCTATCTTGGAAAATATCGTTGCACCGCATAGTTGATCAAATAGATCATCAATGCGGGGAAAGGGATATCTGTTATGAATGGTCATTTTATTTAACTGACGGTAGTCTATGCATTAATGCAAGGTACCGTTCTTCTTTTTAACAAAAATGACAGGTGCTCCCCACGGAGACACACTTGGACTTATATAATTTTTATCAATTAGTTCCTTTAACTGTGATTTAAGTTCTTTAATTTCCAAAATATTCATTCTGTAAGGAGCCTTTGAGTTTGGTACCACTCCCGGTACTAACTCAATGGTGAAATCTAGTTCCCTTTTCGGAGGTAGTCCTGGAATTTCTTTCGGGAATACATCAGAAAAGTTCTTTAAAATTGGTATGTCTTCCAGTTTTAACTTATCTTTCTTAGTTGAATGTTCGTCATTAATTACGTTTACAGCAAACAACTTACACCCCTTACGAACAACCTTTTTAACTTGTAAAGCATAAAGCAGAAATTTGTCTAACATAAGTCTTTCTAGGAATTCCTTTTACCATTACAGTTTTACATTTATCATTCAAACAAGCAAAGGTATTTTCAAAACAATTTAACACTACCCTATGCTTTTCCAACCAGTCCATTCCAATCAAAACATCGTAAGAACCTAATGGTAAAACATTCAGCTTAACATGAGTCCTAAACTGATTCATTAGTAATTCACAATATTTTACATAATCAGTTACCTTTCTTTTAGTTCCCGTAGCTAATTGAACCAACCATGATTTTTCAAACTTTTCTACGTTCAGATTGCAACATTTTATTAAATCAAGTGACACATAGCTAAGACTTGTTCCTGGATCAATTAAATAGAAATGGGTTTATTTTTCAGCATACCTTCCACTTCAACCATTGAAGTTTGATGATTACCTTGTCTGTTCTCCAAAGCTGCATTGATCATGGGCATTTCTCGTGCTAAGTCACCAACAGTAGCCTCCTCCTATACTGTGTGTATGTTGTTGACGGTCCTCTTCCTGAGTGGACAGTTTGTTGCATAGTGAGGTCCCTAGCAGTCCCAACACTCAACAAGTTCTTTCTATTCATTGTTCTTAACTTGATTATTGGGAAGATCTCTGTTTCTTGCAGCTATAAATTTTTGCTGTGTATTACTTCTTTGATTGTTTCCTTGAAATTTTCTATTAGGGAAATTACATGAGTTATTATTTCCAAAATTTCGATTAAAAGTAAAACTTTTCTTTCTTTGCTCAAAATTATTGGGCCTTTTATCCTTCTAGCTAGGGATGCTTTCCCTTCTTCTGCTCTATTCATAATAGAAATTTTCCTTTCTCATGGATTCCTCAAGGGTCTTAGGATCGTCATGCTCGATTCTGTCCCGTATATGAGAAGGTAGGCAGCTCAAAAATATCTGTACCTTAGGCTTTTCCTCAGTTATGTAAAGCACATATCTCAATAAACTTAAATACTTGCTACTTAATTTCTTTATACTCATAGTTCCTAACCTTAAATCGTAGAACTCTTTAGCTCGTTCCTCAAAGTATTGTTCCGACAATAATTTTTTTTTAAAGTAATTTTTAAAAGTGTGCCAATTTATGCACTTTTCATTTATACTTTTTACTCGTTTTAAATCTTGCCACTAGATGTTGGTTTTTCTTGTCAGATTATAGATTTCCATTTTAGCTTTTAACTGATGTGAATAGTTATAAATCTGAAAATATTTCTTCATACCGGACAACCATGCTTCGGCTTCCTCTCCTTTTTTAGTTTCTCCATTAAAAGTTGGGGGTTTAATCTTCTTAAATTCCCCAGAAATTTCTTCATAAGGTCTGTACTTCTTCTTTTTAGTATAGTAGTCACTTTCACTACTATCGCTGGAATACTTGTGCTTTTTCCTGTGTGATTTTACGTTAACCTCATAAGAAGAGATACTTTCATAATTAGAAAATTTTAGTTTTCTACCCTTCTGTTGGTAGGACATGGTTCCAGATTCAGAATTTACTTTTGTTTTCTTATCTTTTTCGTTATCATGAAACTTCTCCAATAAGATCTGATTTAGTTCTTCTTGCGCTTTTAATATTCGTTCATTCTCTTCTTTAACGGTCCCTATCTTAGTTTTTAAGTCTCTAAATGTTCTTAATAATTCAGATGAATTATCGTTTAATTCAACAAATAAAGTTTCTACATTAATGTGTTCTTGATTATTATTATTTCGTTCATTATGATGGGACCTATCCTCAGCTGAATCTTGCGGTCCTTCCATACCTGCAAACTAAATATAAAATATACTGAACATAAAACAATTCAAACAAAACAAAATTAGTAATTTGTATTTTTTGTTTCAATTCTAATTGCATGAGTTGAGCCTCTGTCAGGCCTAGTGTTTGAACCTAGCTCTGATACCACATGTAACATCCCCAAAAATTCACAAAAATTTAAAATTTTCTGTACGGTAATAAATGCTAAACTTTAATAATGTGGAAGTATTTTCTGAGAGTTAAATTCCTTTTTATTAGCAGATCAGTTGTATGATGAAGAAGATGTCACGATAGTCCTGAGTTGTTTACAAGCGTCGTAGCGACATGATGATGTAATTAATTCATAACATGCATTTTTCTGGATAATTGTACTATTTATTTATTTCTACTTATGTAATGAGCCATTACAACACTATGTTGTCATTCTTTGTATGGATACGATATTGTAACATTTTGTTGAATACATTCATATGTACTTAATTGTGAGGATATGTTATGGTTACTTGCTCAAAGTATACGTCGACACTTATTTTATCTCTTGCTATAATTTGATTATGGATACTAACTGTTTGTTTTCCTTTTGATGAAGGGGTCCTATGGATACCCCGAGACTTACTTAGCTATTATATAGCTAACACTCTTATTATTACTGTACAGATCACATGTAAGAGATTTGATGTTTGGCGATTACGTAGAAATTGCCAATGTGTTGACAATATTCTAGGGATAGGATTTTACACCCTGCCATGTACATAAACTCCTGTTGGGGTCTAGGATACACATCCTAGCCATCACTGAAACAATTGAGTTTGTTTACAGTATGCTCCGAAGTATCACTATTTTTTTCAAAAATGTAAATGTTGATACATATGCTACCTAGCAAGGGTGTTACTACCATATTCCAATATATAATTCTTTTATGGTTTTCAAAATGTAATGTTAAACTATATGCCAAGGTATATATTTTATTTTGTGCAATACTTTAGACATAGTGCCAACTTATATATATGTATTAAAAATCATAGTATTAATGCTTCTTGTTGGAAACTCGATCAGTTTGAAAACTATATATAATTGCATTTTATTTGGAAAGTTAGTGGATTTCTGAGTGTCAACACCCTCGTGGCATATCCCACGTGAACGGTTGTAATGAACTTTTTTTTTTTTTTTGTAACTAGGGGAATCAGCAACCGGAGTTGGGCTGGTACTCACGTGACACGGGATTCAGGGATCCAATCTTGCTACCACTATACCCCCAGGTGCAATCACAGCGCACGAACCATGCGCACGGTAAGATTGGGGGGATTTGAACACGTGACCTTCCATTTACAACTTCACATCTTAACCACTTGAGTTTCCCCCCATGGGCGGTTGTAATGAACTTATTAATTATATGCCAATATTTGAATTACATTATGGTTCAAACGTAGATCCTTTAAATGATTGGTATCTTTTGAAAATTTAATAGGTTTAAACTATAGTCATGATTATGAGATTATTTGATAGTGGTTTACACGTTGGCAATGCCCACGTGAAGGGAATAGGGTTCTTGTTCTAAACCCTAGCCATGCATTGAATTCCCTCGATCAAAACACTCTTTGTTTATTCACTTTGGCATTTGCCAGTGGTAGGGGAGGCCGATAGGCTCCTGGTCGTTTAGGGTTTTGATTCTGCATGCAAAGTTTCAGGGATTTGATTGTGGTTCTTCTTCGATACATATGGAGGCTTTAACTGCTCAGCACATGCTAAAGAAGGTATGCTATGAAAAGCAGTGTGGTGTTATTCATTTAATTCATCAACTCCTTGTATATCATTGCTAACTCGCTTCTTGTCTGGTGATTGACTGTTGTGGGACAGGGTAACCTTTGGTTGAGCTCGTGGCTGTCACCTGGGCAACTGCGTGGTTTTACAATGGGCCCTGGTAAGCCTCGGCGGTTTCTTAGGATTCTCTGAACAATTTTTAGGTTCTGTTTGTTCCAAGAAGTGTTTTTCCCGAAAGCCGGTTGTGTGGCTCCACTGTAACCACTGTGTTGAGTTTCGTTTAAGAGATTATATGCCGTATGGAATTTTTGTAAAGTAGAGAGGGTTAAACCCTCTAGCCTTAGGATCACATTGGTTTTCTCAACGTTTTTCTTGGATTATAATAAAAATATTATGTTTGTTAAGTGACTACGTTTTTCAGACTTGGTAAAGGATAATAGTGTTGCCCTTGAGCTACAGCTCAGGACTGAAATGGAAAATACTTTGTGTGTGAATTTTAATAGATGAATTATTACCTTGGATTTGATTCTGGGCGTGCTCTAAAACGGCTCTGTGTTTTGGCTGCGTCTTTATAATGGTTATTGTGTAACACTCTGGTTGTATGGTTTCATAATTTGTTGAATGTATTGGAAAAATTATGGGCATATGTCTCTATAGGAATCTCTGTAATATGGATTTTGGTTGCGTTTTAAATCGTCACTGTGTAAATAATATGAATTGATGTATAATTAAAATTTTCCTGAGTTATTGCAAGCAAAGGTAAAATCTGGGCATAATGCCCGAGCTCGGCATTAACAGTGGATGAGGGTTAAACCCTAAAGCTCGTTGTTCACAAATGAATGTTTTATTTAATGTTTGTTTAGATTTTTAAGTGGTTTTTCCCGAACTCTAAACTATGTATGTAACCCTATTGTATACAATTGATGGCAGCGTGAGTTCATTTACGAGTCTCGAACCCGTAACTACTCCTTTGTCAAAAGATGCGAAAGGCATCGATACCCTTGATGGGTGATATCGTGCTTTGTTTTAAAGATGTATTTATTTTTAATTATCATTGTTACAAATATACAGTGTTAATGTAATGTGATACAGTCCCAAAGTTGAATACTTTGTTTGTAATGGACTCGTATAGAGTTAACGTTTAAGGATTCATAATGAATAGGGTTTCGTCCCTAACTTAAGTCTGGAAATTAGTTACTGGGTTAAAACCCTAATTATTTGTTAAGATTGAAATACGATTATCTAGGAAGCATCTCAACTGAAATAAAGATTTGTTATTAGTTGTGGAAGTATTCTATTTGAAACTCTGTTTAATGTTTATGCTATAAGAATGTAGATTTTGTATAAATCTACTAGTTAAGTTATATGCATATTAGTTAGTTGGTAGATTATATACTGCTTCTTTGTGGTATAAAGATGAATTGTATAATGTAAAAATTAATAGTATTAATAAGTATAGTTTTGGTTTATTTAATTTAGTTACAAATTTTGTATGTAGACCTATGGTGAAATAATGTAAAGTTCCAAGTAGCTTATCACTATTCGAAACCTAGATTATCCTCAATGAAAACATTATCCAGTTATAAAGAAATCTATTTTGTACTGAATCAGGAAAAATAATTAATCAGAGATTTTATATAGGAAGAGATACATTATAATAGTTTTGATAGTATGCATTTATCTGAAATAAATAAAACTGAAAGTAATTCGAATTTATTTTCAAGTTGTCTATCTGAGATCAATTAATTCTATCTTCTTAAGCAAAACTTCTTGTACTAGAGTACGCCGCTTAATGGCAAGTGGAAAAATACAGTGAAGGGTTTCATTTATCAATCTATTCTATGTATCCATTAAATAACTAAATTCATTAGATCAGATATCAATTATTCTGAACATCTAACAGATATCTAAAGTATAATGGAAACATTTAATACATTAACATACAGTCATTCATAAAGTAAGTTAGCAGTAAGCAAATAAAATAATGCAAGTAGAACCCGGTGAATGTAGAGGGAGACAAACACCCAAGGGAGCTTGTTCCATACAACCTTTTTCCTGAAAACAACCAATGTCACTTTCCTTAGGACCAGGATGAAGATACTGTGTGGAGGAAATCATATCTTTCTACAACTCAGTAATAATGGTTTTTGTACTCAGCAGTATAACATCTGCACTCAACAGTACTCTTAACTTGTTGATTCAGTAGTCTCGTAGCTATACTTAGTAGTATCCTTTAAGATACAATATTACTCTAACATTCACTCTAGCCTTCCCCTCATCAAATCTCTTGTGCACTCCCACCTTTTCTTTTGAAAAATCAGAATGTCACAAGGAAAATAAAATAGAATACTGAATAGTGAGGCTCTTGCTCAATTCGATGGATGTATAGAGTGCCTAGTTCTTTGGTCAGTTTTCAGTCATTATTGAGCCACCTGCTCTGTTCCACTTTAGTGGGAAACATGACCACAAAAAATAGGGAAGTTGCCACCTGCAACAGCTAGAATTGAATGATGAAGCTGCCACTTGTCCATTTTCTCTCCACCCAGTTCATTCCTCCTAGTGGGTCAGTGAACACTCTTTTAACAGTCCCCTTTGGATATTTGTCTCCTCTTTTAATTATTAATAACAAAAAAATTAAAGTATTTAATTACAGTCATCCTTGACCCCACTTGGTCAATAATCATAAAATTTTTACAATAACTTATAACATAATGTTTTTCTCATAACATAAAATGTTCAGATTTTGGGTATGTGACACACTCACTTTATATGCAAGATCAGGTCGAGTATGAGTCAAGGATAACAAGCTGCCAACAAGCTGCCTATACAAGGTGTTGTCCACCAATGGTGTAGATTCTACTTCTTCAAGTCTAACTCCTAAAAGGAAAGGAGTATTTGAAGGATTGAAATCATCCATATTTAATTTATTTATCAGTTCAGATGCATATTTGGACTAAGATACCTTAGTTCCATTCTCAGTTTGAGAAATCTCAAGCCCCAAAAATTGCTTTAGAATTCCCAAGTCAACCACGGAAAAATCTTGATGCAAAGCAACCTTTAATGAAGCAATTTGATCAGTAGAGATACCTGTGATTAGTAGGTCATAAAAATATAACACAATAATTAGAATCGATCCATCAATCAGCTTCATGTAAACATTTGGATCAGATTTGCATCTAGCAAAGATCGTGACAAGAGAAAGTTGTCCATTTTGGCATACCAAGCCCTGAGGGCTTGCTTAAGCCCATATAAGAACTTCCTCAACCTTCACACATAGTTAGGATCAGATGTATAGCCTTCTGTATGCTGCATATAAATATCTTCCTCAAGATCTCCATGGAGGAAGGCATTTTTGACATCCATGTGATGTACTTCCCAGCCCTTGGCATCAGAAATTGTCAGAACTAGTCTTATCGAATCCTTATGTGCAACTGGTGAAAAATTATAATTGTAATCAAGGCCATGGACTTGGGATAATCCCTTTTCCACCAACCTAGCCTTATATTGCACCATCAACTGCACACTTGGTCTTGAATATCCACTTACACTTTACCAATTTTCTTCCTGGGGGGATCTTGACTAGTTCCCATGTCTCATTCTTTTGCAGTGAATGAAAATCCTCATCCATAGAATCCTTCCATATTGGGTCATGTGAGGCTTCCTAATATGTCTTAGGATCAGAATCCACCATCAAATAACATCTTTTAGATAAGTAAGGATCATTCACATTGAGAGCATTCTAAAATTGTGATTTAGTCCTTCTTGTGTCCTGAGGATTTCCCACTAGTTCACCAGCTGCTTGAAGAGTCTTAGCAGCCCACTTTTTCCTTTTTGGTGAATTAGGATCTGTAATAAAATGGTCTTCATTATGGCATAAATATCATAATCAAAAAATTCAAGAGGAACTTCACTTACATCTTCAGGTGGTAGTGTGGATGGCTCTCCAATTTCGACATTCTGAGAGGGATCTTCTTCGAATTGAACACTTCTTTCAGTGAGGGATTTTTGAGTAGCCATTTTCAACAAATTTTAGCCTTTGGAGTCCTCTGAATAGACAAACAAAATGCATGTTTGGCTTTGGGGCTGCATGTAACGTCCCCTCCCATTAGACCAAGCAAGGGAGAGAACATCACTCTAATTCCGGACATCTATCCCCATACTTAGTAAACAAACAATCATATAAAATGAAGATGGAAATATGGAAATGCATAAATATTTGAAAACAAAGCATAATTAAATTCTATTACACATCCATCATACATTCAAGATATTCATGTCATTCATCAATTAAAACAATACAGAATTAGCACATGAGAGTACTTATCTTAAAACAAAGTAGTCCCTGAGCAACCAGCTATGCATCTGCAACGTTCCACCCAACCATAGGCCAGTTGTGCTTATAAATCTCTTGATACAATTTCCACCCCCGAGATGGGCATGATTTCTACAAGGAATAAGGGAACAACAGACTCACACTTAGCCAAAATACACCAAAATCAACCAAGCCAATCAGCAGTTGGGTTTATCAGGCTGCTAGGAGATGGAAAAGGAAGAATTACTAATTTAGTGAGCTCAACCACAGAGCTATGGGTACCCCTACAAGATCTATCTAGCTTGGTTCCCCACAATGACTACACACCTGATTCAAGGAAGTATTCCCTTCACTACTACACAGTCCCTCAGGCCATACCTTCCAATTCATTGTTGTTCAAGGTGTGCATAGAAGAGTAGCCAACCCTTTTGATCTTCTTGAGAGGTTATTTTCCCCACTAGGTTTATCAAGCCAATTATGTCCACTACCACTCCAAATTTCTTACTCACAGGTTCAAACCAAAACAGGGATGCACATAACAACAAAAGTATAAGTGCTGGGCATGAAGAAACGTTTTTACAGTGAGATGCCCAAAGATGGGGTTTCTACCAGTTCAGAAAAATGTGGGCAACCAAAACGAAATGGGAGAAGGGGAAAACAACCCTGGGAGAGCAAATCGTTTTCAGAAAAAACGTTTATGGGCATTCAAGGCACAAAAACAACCTCCATAAACCCCAAAATCGTGGCTCCCTTCCTCCCAGCCATTGTGCAATACAAAAGCGAGTTCCCAAGCATGGAAAAATGCAGGAAAATGGTGAAAAACGTGATGGGGAAAGTCCCAGTTAGCTCAGACTGCGTGAGAGGCAAAGGCCATGGGAAAAAGATGGCTTTGGGCACCATTTCGTGGGTGTTTTCTTACCCAAGAAGCAAAAATATGAATTCCCAGGTTGATGGCTTGCCCATGCACGAAATTGGCTAACATACCTCTCTACTCCCAAGGCATTAACTGCCTCAACCAACTCTTGGAAGAATTTAATGATTGGGTGCATAAGCCAAAATGGGTAGTTGAGGGTTTATGGGTTTTCTCATTGACACATGGGTTAGCACCATTGACTCAAGGGTTTGAATAATTTCCCTCCCTATTCCTTATAAAATCATGCCCCCATCTCTTTGTTGCATTGCATAGCTAGTTGTGGGTATTTCATTAAAATTTGTATTTACCTGATGTCTTAATTTACATTATGTCCGTCCAGCACAAGAACCATAGGCATATATTTTTAATTGCTGATACATAAAAACGCTAAATCAATGGCAGGGCCTTGGCCTTGAGCTCCTCACCATGATTAAATAACAATATTTACATCATTTACGATTTAATGCAGTGGTGGTCAAAATGGGGACGTTACATTCCCCTCCCCTTACATTAGAATTGTCCTCAGTGCTCATCAAAATTGAACAAAAATGGATATGCCACTCTCATGGCATCCTCCAGCTCCCATGTAGCCTCATTGGGACCGTAGTGCTTCCATTGCACCTTTACCTACCCGATGGCTCGGTTCCGGAGCAATGTCACCTTCTTGTCTAGGATGCGCAATGGATTGGTTTGGAACTCTCCCTTGGATTCCACCTGGATCACATCCCAATTAATCACATGGTTAGGATCATGTACATATTTCTTAAGCAAAGAGACATGAAACACATTATGAGCTCTAGTTCTAGCAGGCAATGCAAGTCTATATGCAATTGGCCCTATTCTTTCAAGCACTTCAAATGGCCCACAGTATCTAGGTGATAGCTTGGCGCAACTCCCAATATTCAAGGAACTCTTCCTTGACTTCACTCTAAGATACACATGATCCCCGCCACTGAATTCCTTAAGTACCCTATGCTTATCTGCATAGCTTTTCTGTCTATCCTAGGCTGTTTTAAAATTCTGCCTGATCTTTGCAATCTCTTGTTCCATTTCCTTATGCAATTCGGGCCCAAGTACAATTCTGTTCACTGGATTGTCCCAAGTCATTGGTGTCCTGCACCTTTTTCCATACAAAGCCTCATATGGACTCATTCCCAATGATTCTTGCTGCCCATTGTTATATGCAAACTCTACCAAGTGTAGATAATCCTCCCACTTGGATGGTTTGTCCATTACATACATGCGAAGCATGTCTTCAAGCACCCAATTTACTCTTTCTGTTTTCCCATCTGTTTGAGGATGGTACGCAGTACTAAAGCTCAACTGTGTACCCAAATTTGCAAAGAGACCTTCCAAAAATTGGAAGTGAACTTGGTATCCCTGTCAGAAATTATTTCCTTAGGCAATCCATGGAGTCTGAAAATTTCCTTCATGAAAATACTTGCAATGGCATTGGCTTTATGTGTGGACTTAACCGATATAAAATGTGCTGCCTTTGTTAACTTGTCCACCACCAACATGATGGAATCATGTTGTCTCACAGTCATTGGCAATCCTGTAATAAAATCCATGGAAATTACTTCCCATTTCCATTCTGGGATTGGCAATGGATGCAATAAACCTGCGGGGTGTTGGTGTTCAACCTTCACCTACTGACACTTCATGCACCTGGAAATGTATTCAGCGACATCCTTGTTCATTCCTGGCCAGAAATAATATTTTCTTGTTGTAGCAATTGTTTTCTGATATCTTGGGTGATCAGAGTATGGAGCTTTATGGATTTCATCCATAACAATCCTCCTCAAATCTGCCATATTTGGAATATAGGCTCTATTCTTATAAGTAAGAAGTCCGTCTTCTTCCAAATGGAATCCTTCATGCTTATTTTCAAGGTCTTGTTGCTACAATTTGTCCTTTATCTGCACATACACTTCATCCTCAACAATATGGTTAACAATCTGCTACCTCAAATCTGGTTGGCAAGTGCTAAGCACTGCCACATGCATTTCATGTACTTTCCTGTTAAGTGCATCAGCCACCTTGTTCTCTTTCCCTTTTATGTGTTTGATCTCAAAATCAAATTCACACAAAAATTCCAACCATCTAGCTTGCCTAGCATTTAAAGTTGGTTGATCAAACAAGTATTTCAGACCACAATCGTCTGTCCTTAGCTCAAATTTCCTGTCCATTAAGTAATGCCTCCACACCTTTAAAGCATGTACTATGGCTGCAAGTTCTAAATCATGAGTAGCATAGTTTTTCTCGTGCTCCTTCAACTTTCTCAACTCATAGCATACCACGTGGTTGTCTTGCATAAGAACTCCTCCAAGTCCTTGGTTGCATGCATCGGTACACACCACAAAGTGTTTTTCTGAGTCTGCAATTTTCAAAATTGGTGCACTCATAAGAAGATTCTTCAACTGTTGGAAACTTTCCTCACATCTTGGTGACCATTCAAACTTTATCCCCTTCTTTTGCAAAGAAGTGATCGGGTTTGCAACCTTGGAGAATCCTTCAATAAACCTCCTGTAGTAACCAGCAAGGCCCATAAAAGATCTCACATCTATCACATTCCTTGGAGTTGGCCAATTCATAATGGCTTCAATCTTCTCAGGGTCCACATATATTCCTTTGTCTGAGATAATGTGACCCAAATAATGAATTTTATCTTTATAAAAGTCACATTTGCTCAACTTTGCATACAGCTAAATCTCCCTTAGCAATTGCAATGTCGTTCTCAAATGTTCTTCATGCTCTTCTTCAATCTTAGATTATATGAAAATGTCGTCTAGAAAAACAAGAACAAACTTGTCCAAATACTTGCTAAAAACACTATTCATGAGACACATGAATGTAGCTGGTGCATTTGTGAGACCAAATGGTACCACCACAAACTCATAGTGTCCATACCTTGTTCTAAAGGTTGTCTTATGAATATCTTCCTCTTTGATTCTTACCTGATGGTAACTTGACCTTAAGTCAATCTTTGAAAATACCTTTGCTCCTCTCATTTGATAAAAAAGGTCATCAATTCTGGGCAATGGGTATTTGTTCTTCACAGTAACTTTGTTCAACTGCCTGTAGTCAATACATAACCTGAGTGTTCCATCTTTCTTTCTCACAAATAGAACAGGTGCTCCCCACGGGGACACACTTGGCCTGATATATTTGTTTTCCAACAACTCTTGTAATTTCATTTTCAATTCTAGCAATTCCGGTGTACTCATCCTGTAGGGTGTCTTGGACACTGGTGATGCTCCTGGAACAAGTTCAATTGTAAAATCAATGTCTCTCTTTGGAGGAAGTCCAAGAATCTCATCAGGAAAGACATCCCTGAATTCCTACAATACGTGATAATCCTCCAACTTAAGAGTTTCATTCTCCATTGCCTCCAAAACATGGGCTGCATACAATTGACAACTTTTCCTACAGAACTTCTTCAACTGCATGGCTGAAACCTGCCTAACAAAAGTCACCTTTGGAATGCCTTTTACAATCCTTGGGTTTCCTTCTTCGTCCATGCATTCAAAAGTTTTATTGTAGCAGTCAAGTTTAACCCTGTGCGCTTCTAACCAATCCATTCCAATGAGAATATCATAGGAACCCAGTGGAAAAATATTTAGATTTGAATAAGTGAATAGCCCATCCATCTCTAAGGGACACTTCTCTACAATTTCACTAACTTTTCTCTTGGTTCCAGTAGCTAGTTGAACTAACCATGATTTACTATGCTTTGACTTCTTAAAAGCACAAATCTCAACAATTTTAGGAGTGATATCACTGTGAGTAGATCCAGGATCAATCAAAATAGAAACAGATTGCATAGCAATCTTACCTTCAACTTCAACAATAGTTGATTGATGATCTGCCTAGCGGTTGTCTAGTGCTGCATAGATTCTAGGGATTGTCCTCGTCACTTGACCCATAGTTTCAGCTCCTTGGATGTTGTGAACTTGATTTGCATTCCCATTCCGATGTGGACAGTTCTTAAGCATGTGGTCTCCTCCAAAAAACCAACATTGAAGTGGTTCTCTTGGCTCCTTTGGATCTCATGGCTTGTCTCCCATCATCCTAGTTGGCTTAGTCACAACCTGTGATGGCTTCCTTTACTGATTTCTGATATGAGGAGGTTTGAAACCTTTCTTCCTTTGGTCAAACTTCTCATTTTTCTTGTCCTTCCATGCCTTATGGAAATCAGGTTTGCTTTTGCTTTGATCATAGCAATACTTGGCCTCCCTTATTGCCTCCTCTAGAGTTCGAGGCTCATCAAATTCAATTCTATCTTTATATGACTGAGGTAGCCCACTTAGAAAATGCTGAATTTTCACCTTATCATCTCGAATATAGCTGACATACCTCAGCAGCTCCAAGAACTTGTTTGCATATTGTTCCATGGTCAATTTTCCCAATATCAGCTCATGGAACTCTTTGATCTTTTCATCATAGTACCTATCAGAGAGGTACTTCTGCTTGAAGTATTTCTTGAACTACTTCCACACAATCTTTCTTTCATTGATCTTCGTCACTTTCCTGATGTGTTCCCACCATATAGATGCTCGTCCATTCAAGTTTAAGATGGCGACCCTTGAAGGAGAGTAGTCTTGGACTTGGAAATACTTTCTCATCCCAAGAAGCCAAGCTTCAGCTTCTTGACCAGACTTTACCTCTCCATCAAATGTAGGAGGTTTTGCCTTCTTAAATTCCCCATGTGAATTGTTCTTGTAATGCTTTTTCCTGTTATTCTTGCGAGATGAAGAGCTTGAACCCTCAATGGATCCTTTAGAGTCAGATGATCCTCTAGAATAGATTTCTGGAGTATAGGTTTTGTCTCTAGAAACTCTTCTTGAGATATTGGACCTCTTGCGAGAATTTCTCCTTGAACTACTGCGACTCCCTTCTGGATTTTTCGACTGATGTCCAGGATTAATTTGTTAATTTTTCAGAATTTACTTCAATCTGATCTAGGATATTAACTGACAGAACATGTACAGCATATCAATCATGGACACAATAATGCAAGCACACAAGAGACACAGAGTTTACTTGGGGAAAACCATAAAGGTGAAAAACCCCAATAAATTCCTCAGAGATAGATAGAGAAATGATACAACCCAAGCATAAGAGATAGACATCTCCTAGAAGCAGCTTCTCCTCCTCCACAAGTGCGCCACTCTCCTGAGAGTGTGAGAGAGAATAGAATAATGAAATAGAGTGCCTCCCGCACTCTATTTATACTTGAATTGACTTTCCTAATAACCTTTACTAGGTCGGCCTTAACTTAACCACATAACATAATGCTGACTAGTCCCACACCCAATAGGGTGGTCTAATAACCCCTTGACCCACATGGCGACCCCCAATAGGGTGGTCTAATAACCCTTTGACCCACATGACTTATATAGGGCCAACCCCAACAAGGTGGTCTAAAAACCCTTCGACCCACATGAATTATACAGGGCCGACCCCAACAAGGTGGTCTAATAACCCATCAAGTATAAGTTACGACACTTACAATATAAATGACGACACTTCTGTATAGAGGAATAATAACATCTCTATAGGAATACAAACACTTCCGTATAGAGGAATAATATCATCTCTATAGGAGTACAATATACATATATGAAATACATTCCAAAGTTACATATACATCAACACTCCCTCTTAACTAGGAAGGTATTTCTTGACACAGGTCTTCTAGCACAAGTCTTCTTCTCTAGATCATCATCACTGGATAATCGTCATTGAGTCATCGTCATCGTCACTGTTGCTTCTATCTCAATCAATCTATGAATCTACTCGTCATAGGAAGTTCTACAGAGCCAGTCCTTTTTCATACTGGATTTAGGCCCACCACCTGCAAGTCTTCATCATCATTGGCCATACTGTGGAATCCTCAAGACTTATTATGTGCGTCACAAAACCTTAAAAGAGTCTCTTGACTAGTAAGAACCCTAAAGAGCATCTGAGGCCTTTTTCATCCTGTCCAGATCTCCAGGACTTATTACATGTGACTGTCACAAAACCTTAAAAGAGTGTCCCAGGAATGTTTATGTGCATAACATGACCGGCAAGAACTCTAAAGAGCATCCCAGGAACATTTATGTGCCTAAGAACGACCGACAAGATCTCCAGGATTGATTACATGTGACCTCTGCTACAAACCCTCAAAAGAGAATCCCAGGACTTATTACGGGCACATAGCCCAACCTATCGGATCTCCCAGGTCTTACATGTGGCTCACTATCACAAACCCTCGAAAGAGCATCCTAGGACTTATTACGGGTACACAACCCAACCTATCGGATCTCCCAGGTCTTACATGTGATACATAATTCCAGTCCTTTTTCATACTGGATGTGACCTAGAACAAATCTAGGATTTCTTTTGCACAACCTGTCCACGGCCACAAAGTATCAACTTGATACTAACCATACATCATCCTGATGTACACATGATCATCCTGATCATCATCACTGCATCGTCCTGATGCAAGTCATCTGGAGCAACATCCTAAAGCTTGTCATCCATGATCATCCTGATCAACAATGCATCTACCTGATGTATACCAAGTATCTACCTGATACATATCACCATACATGATCCACTTGATCATACAATGTATCCCCCTGATACATACATAGATACATGATCCACACAATGTATCCACTTGATATATATCAACATACATGATCTACTTGATCATACACAGTATCCACCTGATACATATATAGAGCAGTAACTAGAGCATCATCCTGATGCTCATCATCTAGCGCTTACATCCACAGCCATGTGAAGGATCCTCCTTCCAACATGTTTGGAATGGCTTCAGCAAATGTGTCCATTACTTCTTCCTCGAAGTGTCGTCAATCTGAAGAACTCCAAGCCTCTCTCTGAAGTACTCAAACTTCACTCTAGCTAGTGACTTCGTTAGTGCATCTGCAATCTACTCATCTGTCGCAACATACAGGAGCTTCACTGCTCCTCTCTGGACCATATCCCTTATATAGTGATATTTGATCTCGATGTGCTTCAACCTATCATGGAACATCGGGTTCTTAGACAGCTTCACACAACTCTGGTTGTCACAAAAGATACTAGTAGCCTCCAATGGGAGATCAAATAACTCAGATGGTAGTTTCCAGAGCCATACGGCCTCACAACTAGCCGAACAAGCTGCAACATACTCTGCTTCGGCTGTACTCAGTGCTACGCAAGACTGCTTCCTGCTAAACCAAGAGATCACACCTGATCCCATACTAAAGCAACATCCAGATGTGCTCTTCCTATCTACAGCACTGCTTTCCCAATCTGAATCAACATAACCTTGTAGTTTAAACTTTTGATTCGCATCATACTTGATCCCATAATCAACTGTACCCTTCAGGTACCTCAGAATATGCTTTACATCAACCAAGTGAACACCTCTCGGATCCGTCAGGAATTGGCTCAATGTGTTCACCACAAAGCAAATATCTGGTCTTGTGTTCGTTAGGTACATCAAGGACCCAATCATCTGACGATACACAGTGACACCAAAAGGATTAGATGAAGCATCACACAGAAGCTTCAAGTTTGATGCCATAGGTGTGGCCATGTCCTTGCAGTCCATCATCCCGAATCTCTTCAGGATCTCTACTACAAACTTCCCTTGTCCAAGGAAGATTCCATCTGCACTCTGCCACACCTCCATGCCTAGAAAGTAGTGCATCATCCACAAGTTCTTCATCTCGAACTCGAAAGCAAGATTCCGCTGTGTGTCGGAAATCAATCTATCCTCACCTATAACAAATAGGTTATCCGCATACAAAAAGTAGTATCATTGGATTGCCTTCCTCAACCTTGTAGTAAAGGTTGGAATCTGCTTTACTCTTGGTAAAGCCCAAACTAGATAGAAAGCTGTCTATCCTACCATACCAAGTTCTGCACATATATGACTCCCTGTCATGTGTCTCAGAACCAAGTGGTTGCTCCACATACACTTCTTCAACTACACCATTCAAGAAAGCTTTCTTGAAATCCATCTGGTGTATCTTCCACTTCATCACTACAGCCAGAGCAAGAACTGATCTAATGGAAGTGTATTTGGCTACAGGAGCAAAAGTCTCTATGCTACCACCTCTAGCATGCTTGATCTTGTAGATCCTCTTGGAAGTCACTACAGACTCCCCTTTAGGTCTTGGGACTGCATCCCAAACATCTTCATGATCAAATGGTACTCCTCAATCATGGCATTCTTCCTAGATCCTGGGAACTTCAATATCTTCAATATTTTCAATAGATAACTTTGTTGCTGAACAAATATTGTAGTCCTTCTTTTGTAGGTGATGGTATACGATATTTCCTACACAACAAGTTAAATTGCATGATTAGAAAACATCTCATAGTTTTCAGAACAAATTCTTACACATAAAGAAATATGTCATACAGTCATGCAATTATCTTAGCCAATGCTTCAATACAACATTTACCATATCCCGTAACTTTCTAGATGCCTTCCAATCTCTACCAGAACATTGTTAAGAGTGTGCACAATTCCCAACATGTCAGCAAAGAGGTTTCATTCTAGATGAGTAGCAATGGAATGTTGTACAGTGCCATAGGCCACTTACCCATGTATATTAGTAGTATAATGTTTATCAATGCAACTATTCTAATATGCATAATACACAACCTAATTCTAGGAACATGAGTATATACATTATTGAACAGTATTATTTAAACAATAAATTATGCAAGGAATGATAATTCAAATACTTATCTTTGTTTGTTTGTTGGGTTGACTCCCTCTCAGTCTTTGCTTCTTTTCTGCAACTCCATTCTGATGTGGATTGTGAGAAGTGGTCAACTCCCTCTGAATATATGCATCCTTGCAGAAACTACTGAAGTGTGCTCCTTCTTGATCTTTGCTTCCTTGCAGGATCAACTGGAGTGTGCTCCCTTTTGATCTTTGCTTCCTTGCAGGAACAACTGGAGTGAGCTCCCTCTTTATCTTTGCTTCCTAGATTACCTGTCCTTGAACTTATATCTATGCATGCTTATTAGTATCATCATTGTGTTATCCTTGAGGTCTCATACATAATCACACATTCATTAGTATAATCTTAATACTATCAAAACACAATAATCTTAAACATGTATAGTCATGATCATTTCAAACATAGATAATAAACATTAGTATTCAAGGTTTCAGGGAAATCTTCTTTTACTCATGCATATTCTTATTTGATCATAGGACTCTTCTGGTTAGTTAAATCATCAATCAAGATAAGAGACATAAAATGCATAAACCCTTGATTACTTACATTTCTAACTTTATGAATAAACATAACCAATCATACCAAGTATACTTATATAAGGTATCCTAACACAAGGTAGGATTCTAACTTGATATAGGAAAAACATACCTGGATTGGTATGTTAGCTAGTTATGTCTAACATACCCACATGATGTTTTCTTGTTCTCTTCAATGACTTGTGCTAGTAACCTGCATATCTCATAGGTTAACCATTATAGAACCAAGTTATACATACCTCGCAAATAGATCTTCTAAGTGATCCATGACAATGGATGAATCTTTGTCTTCATGTCACCATGATCATATGTTCTTGAACTAGAACATGATTTGTCTTTCTTGGTGTACCTTTCATGTTAGCAGACAACATAAACCTCATACAACACCATAATGCATTAGTACAATCATAAGTGTCAACACCCTAATCAATGAATATCTTCTATCATGCATTCATAATTTTATTAAGGTGATATGATAAATCTAAATTTAATCAAGATTGTACTAATCATAATAACATGAAGACAAACATACCATAAACTTAATCATGAACAAATCTCGAAACATACCTGGATGAATCATACCTGTCGAGATTGCTTGTAATCTTCTTATGTAAGGCCTTAGCCTCATCTCCCTCTGAAACAGGAACTTCTTCACTTATGCAGGTGACCAATCCATTCTCTTCTAGGATTAACCCAATCCACTTGATTTGCAGGAACTGGATCTAGAGTTGGATTAGGGTTTGTCAGAGAAACCCTAAAAATTCAAACTTTGAATTTCAAACTTCTGAAAGGATAGAAATATGCGCCTTGATGAGCTGATCAAGATGGTATACTCATAATTTGAAAACTGCAAAGTTTCACCCCTCAAATTTGCCTTTGAAACTTTCGGATTCACTGGACATGACCCTGAACTAGGGTTTGATAAATCCCACCCTTCTTCCCAATCAAAAGGTTCGATCCAAAGCTCTAAGCTTCTATTTTTCTGAGGAGCTTCTAGTCGTGGTCACAGATTTAAAAAATTCCCATTTTTGCAGAAGCCCTAATTTTCCATTTTTCCGATCAAAGTCCTGAACTAGGGTCTGATCAAGCGCGGCCTTCTTCCCAACCAAAAATTCTGATCTTGGTCTCTAAATTTTGATTTTGATTAGTAGCATTCATCCGTAGTCTTCGATTACAAAAATTTCAACTTTCCCCGAAACCCTAAATTCTGGAAGCCATGAATGAAGGTGCTCAAAAATAATTTTGTTTTGATAGAAATATGTACTTGATTGTTTTTGGTGTAACTCCAAACATTTCGATCCACAAGATCTGAAAAATGTTTCTGTGATATCCTGACCTGTCATCTTTCCAACCCCACAGGTTTGACCTCAAATGGATTCTCTAAGCGAGAGTTATGCCAAGTATCGCAATGTGACCTATTTATGGGATAAAATAGGAGAGTGAACTTGTACGGTGTGCCACGTGTCACTGGTTCAGTTTCAGCCTCTGAAATAGTTACTTGAGAAAGTACAGTCCGTGCACTACTTGTCACTTTTTACTAAATTTCATTTGGAGCTTCCTAGCCCAAGTTATGACCTTTTTTCCAAGGTCACCTATTTATGACTGAGATCTGGAAGAGGAAGAAACCCTATATTGTACAGATCATAAATCACAAAGTACAGCGAATTAGAGGTTTTACTTTGGACACAAGGTACATGGGGATCTTAGCTTCTCCCTGTACGATTTTCAGACCCTGAAACCTCTCCGAAATTTATTTATAGCGAAAGTGCTTCGATGATTGGTTTTTGCTATATTTAGCCCTAGCTTCGCAATTGCAATAAGTGTCATACATGCCATACCATGCCTTCTTTCAGGCTAGCTCTGATACCATGTTAATTTTTAAGAATTTACTTCAATATGATCTAGGATATTAACTCAGATAACAACATGTACAGCATATCTACAGCGTATCAATCATGGACACAAGAATGCAAGCACACAAGAGACACAGAATTTACTTGGGAAAAACCCTAAAGGTGAAAAAATCCAATAACGTCCTCAGAGATAGATAGAGCAATGATACAACCCAAGCATAAGAGATAGACATATCCTAGTATTAGCGTCTCCTCCTCCACAAGTGCGCCACTCTCCCGAGAGTGTGAGAGAGAATAGAATGATGAAATAGAGTGCCTCCCGCACTCTATTTATACTTGAATTGACTTGACTAATAACCTTTACTAGGTCGGCCTTAAATTAACCACATAACATAATGCTGACTGGGTCGACACCCAATAGGGTGGTCTAATAACCCTTTGAACCACATGGCCGACCCCCAATAGGGTGGTCTAATAACCCTTCGACTCACATGACTTATACAAGGCCGACCCCAACAAGGTGTTCTAATAACCTTTCGACCCACATGACTTATAGAGGGCCGACCCCAACAAGGTGGTTTAATAACCCATCAAGTGTAAGTTACGACACTTACAATATAAATGATGACACTTTCGTATAGAGGAATAATAACATCTCTATAAGAATACAAACACTTCCGTATAGAGGAATAATACCATCTCTATAGGACTACAATATACATATATGAAATACATTCCGAAGTTACATATACATCAACATAATTTTCCTCTGGATATCTGTCAAACTCTGCAGCATGGCTGCATTCAACTGATTTTGTTCTTCTTGAGATTTAATCATCCTCTTATTATCTTCTCTACAGCTTTGCAACTCCACCCTTAGGTTCCTCATGGTGGCTGCAATATCTGGGGGAGTCGCTCGATTTCTGCTCCCATTGGATTCTGTTTCAGCATTCTCAACATGTATATTTTCCCCCATGTAATCTGTCTCAGGCTCATAGGGATCCTGTGCATCATCCATGATGTCGATATTCTAGGCCCAACCAAGACCAGAACTTTCCAACTGCAATTATCTGGAATGTTGCTTTGATGTGACTATAATTCTGCAAAATGTGTTTATAAACACAACTGTTAGCTGCATTATAATGCTATAAATGCATGTATGTGGGGAAATCCCATATTGACAACTTTGTCCAATCATAGACTTTCCCCGTTTGGCGCAATTATTAAGGTTAAAATGGCCGCCATTATTGCGAAAATTTAGCTTAAAAAGTGTCTCCCGTGTCGCAGAATTTTAAGCTAAAATATGCCTCCGTTGTCATGGATGTTAAGGTTATTTTCGCTGCCGCGCACTGCGCATGATGTATATTTTATCCTTAAAATTGCCGCGGGTGGCGTGGCTCCTATCGCTAAGTTGCCGCCACGTGCGTTGCAGATATTAACACTAATTTTGTTGCCGCGCATGCAGAAGTTAACGTTAATTCTGTCGTCGCGCATGCAGAAGTTAACATTAATTTTGTCACCGTGCACGCAGAAATTAATGTTAACTTTGCCGCTGCGCACACAGAAGTTTAACCTTAACTTCGTCAACACAGCCTTTAGGAAAAATTTTGAAATTTTTTTTCTATCTTTCAGCGTTGAATTAACAACTATTTCGTTGACCGTTGCGACACTTTTGGGCTTATCTTTGCCGACAGAGTTGCAAGAGTTATCCCAATTCTCGCCACAGTGTGCGCAAAAAATTAGTCTAACTTTCACCGCCGTGCGCGCAGAAAGTTAGCCTAACTTTCGCCACCGCGCACGCAGAAAGTTAACTTAACTTTCGCCGCCACCACAACCCTTAGGAAAAATTTTGAAATTTTCTTTCTATCTTTCGGCGTCGAATTAACAACTATTTCGCTGACCGTTGCGGCGCTTTTGGGCTTATCTTTGCCGATAGAGTCACAAGAGTTATCCTAATTCTCGTCGCTGCGTGTGCAGAAAATTAGTCTAACTTTCGCCGTCGCGCGCGCAGAAAGTTAGCCTAACTTCCGCTGCCGCGTGCGCAAAAAGTTAGCTTAACTTTCGCCGCCACCACAGCCCGAAGGCAAAAAACGCAGAAAAACAGTTAGAATTTTTTTTGCAAAATTTTCAAAGACAGTTAGAATTCTCTTCTTGAAATATGTCCTTCATTTCCTTACAGAGGTGAGCTACTTACAGATCCTAGTTCGCATATAGTAGAACAGTGAAAGGATGCCAAGAACTTGCACCTCTGAAAAGGGATTTTCTCCCTCCTTCCTCACTTTCATAGCATGAAATCAATGCAAGCAATTTTGCAATAATCCCCAAAACAGTCATGGAAATGATTTCCCATCTTAATCAAATAGAAGCTATGTGATCTTCAGGTTTCTCTAATTCATTTTAACTTCAAATACTACATACATACATGCAATAAGTTATATCTCTATGAAGGGCCGAACAGCCGTAGTGTTGAATCATAGGCTCTGCAAACTGTTCAACCTTAGTCTGTTTAGGCCCAGCATGGTAATCTGTGGTGTTTAAAAGGGGATCTTCCCTTGTAACTGTGATCATACTTGGCCCATAGAGGCCCAATGTTGTAACCTATGGCTCTGATACCATTCTGTAACGTCCCCTCCCATCAGACCAAGCAAAGGAGAGAACATCACTCTAATTCAGGACATCTAGCCCCATACTTAGTAAACAAACATTCATATAAAATGAAGATGGACATATGCAAATGCATAAATATTTGAAAACACAAAAGAATTAAATTCTATTACACATCCATCATACATTCAAGATATTCATGTCATTCATCAATTTAAACAATACAGAATTAGCACATGAGCGTACTTATCTTAAAACAAAGTAGTCCCTGAGCAACGGGCTATGCATCTGCAACGTTCCACCCAACCATAGGCTAGTTGTGCTTATAAATCTCTTGATACAACTACCACCCCCGAGCTGGGCATGATTTCTACAAGGAAGAAGGGAACAACAAACTCACACTTAGCCAAAATACACCAAAATCAGCCAAGCCAATCAATAGTTGGGTTTATCAGGCTGCTAAAAGATGGAAAAGGAAGAATTGCTAAGCTAGTGAGCTCAACCACAGAGCTATGGGTACCCCTACAAGATCTATCCAGCTTAGTTCCCCACAATGCCTACACACCTGATTCAAGGAAGTATTCCCTTCACTACTACACAGTTCCTCAGGCCATACCTTCCAATTCAGTGTTGTTCAAGGTGTGCATAGAAGAGTAGCCATCCCTTTTGATCTTCTTGAGAGGTTATTTTCCCCACTGGGTTTATCAATCCAATTCTGTCCACTACCAATCCAAATTTCTTGCTCACAGGTTCAAACCAAAATAGGGATGCACATAATAGCAAAAGTATAAGTGCTGGGCATGAAGAAACATTTTTACAGTGAGATGCCCAAAGATGGGGTTTCTACTAGTTCAGAAAAACGTGGGCAACCAAAACAAAATGGGAGAATGGGAAAACAACCCTGGGAGAGCAAATCGTTTTCAGAAAAACGTTTATGGGCATTCAAGGGACAAAAACGGCCTCCATAAACCCCAAAATCGTGGCTCCCTTCCTCCCAGCCATTGTGCAATACAAAAACGAGTTCCCAGGCATGGAAAAATGTAGGAAAATGGTGAAAAACATGATGGGGAAAGTCCCAGTTAGCTCAGACTGCGTGAGAGGCAAAGGCCATGGGTGAAAGATGGCTTTGGGAACCATTTTGTGGGTGTTTTCTTGCCCAAGAAGAAAAAATACAAATTCCTAGGTTGATGGCTTGACCATGCACGAAATTGGCTGCCATATCTCTCCACTCCCAAGGCATTAACTGGCTCAACCAACTCTTGGAAGAATTTAATGATTGGGTGCATAAGCCAAAATGGGTAGTTGATGGTTTATGGGTTTTCTCATTGACACATGGGTTAGCACCATTGGCTCAAGGGTTTGAATAATTTCCCTCCATATTCCTTATAAAAATCATGCCCCCATCTCTTTGTTGCATTGCATAGCTAGTTGTGGGTATTTCATTAAAATTCTTATTTACATGATGTCTTAATTTACATTGTGTCTGTCCAACACAAGAACCATAGGCATACATTTTTTAATTGCCAATACATAAAAATGCTAAATCAATGCTAGGGACTTGGCCTTGAGCTCCTCACCATGATTAAATAACAATATTTACATCATTTACGATTTAATGCAGTGGTGGTTAAAATGGGGACGTTACACTGCATAGCCCTCCTCTTCTCAAGTGGAATTCTAGCCCAAGCCTGGGATCCAAAAATACTGAAATGAGAAATATCAGGTTTGTGCCCAGTCCAAGACTCAAAAGGATTGATTCCTTTTAGATCTTTGTGAGGTACTCTATTCTAAATATATGTGGAACAATTTATTTCCTCATCCCAAAGCCTTGGAGATAAATACTTTTCCTCAAGCATGCATGTGGCCATCTCGTTCGACAGTGATCTATTCTTCCTCTCAGCAACACCATTCTGCTGAGGTGTGTAGGGAACAATGTGTTGCATCTGTATGCCTGAAGAAGTACAAAATTGTTGAAACTCATATTTTATGTACTCCCCACCATTATCAGATCTAAGGATCTTGATATGTCTACTAGTTTGGTTTTCTACTGAGACCTTGAAAATCTTGAACATACCGAACACTTTAGACTTTAACTTGATTAAATAAATCCAACAGTACCTGGTAAAGCCATCTATGAAGGTAAGGATGTATTTGGCATGGTTCAAAGACTCATGGGGGAATGGACCTGATATGTCACTGTGAATAAGCTCCAGGGGTGTTGAGGTTTGCTCAGTTTTATCTCTTTCAAACTTATGCTCTGGGTGCTTTCCTAGGATGCAGCTTTGACAAACACCTTTAGAAAACTTAATATTGGGAAGCCCTATGACCATTTATTTCTCATGGAGTTGGGAAATATATTTGTAATTTAGGTGACCAAATATTTCATGCCATAATTTTCTTGACTCATTGGCATGGGTTAATAGATAAGAAGGTGAGGGGAATGGCACAAAATGAGAAAACCTATAGATTTTTGAGCTATGGTCAGTAGAACCTAAGGCAAGAATTTGACCTGTTGACATTTCAAAGATTTCAACATCATTAGGTGTGAAGATCAACTTTTTGGTTGATCCTGTGTGATTAATATAGTATACTGACAAAAGTTTAGCAACAAGTCCTGTAACATACAAAAAATTAGTGAATGTACCAAAATCTAGATCAATGTTGCCTTTACCTTTGCTTGAATTTTCAAAATCATCACCTAATACAATGGTTGGACCACTAGAAGAGTCAAGATATGAGAAGCTCTCTCTTGTGGACACCATGTTCCTTGAATCTCTAGAATCAATGATGAATTAGGTAGGCTTTGATGTGCTTTCCATCAGTGCATGCACTCACTCCTTATCTTCAGAATTTTGTCCTCCAACCTTCCTCCTTGCACTCTCATGAAGAGGAAGATTGGCTTTCTCCAGGATTTGAGCCATTTGATCAATGGTATTCTTCATGCAGGAGCTTTCAGGATGAAATCTTCTGCTGCAATAGTTACACTTTGCTTTCTCATTCTTCTTGTTTGGATTTCTCTTGAAATTCAAGCTTGAGGAGTCTTCATGGAATTTCTTCTTGTCCTTCCTCTGATCAGTGGGTTTCTTGAAATTTCCCTTCTTCTTGCCTTTCGAACTCCTTGAATATCCAACAGTCAAACAGTGATCTTTTGATGGCTCCCATCAAGACCAACTTGTCTTGTTCTTGTGTAAGAGATTCCATGAATTCTGAGAGTGTAGGACTCTTCCAGTTTTGAACTGCCTTCCTTGTGGAGTGGAAGGTCGAAACAAAGAATGAGTAATCAAGGGCAAGCTTGGAGAGAATGGCCAAGATTAGTTGCTCATACTTTTTATCAATTCCACATTGCTTCAACTGTAGAATAAGTGACTTGAACTTTGAGAAAAAATCCTGGAGGTTCTCAAAATTCTATGGACTCAATGAAACAAGTTCATTATCAGTTGGTGGCCTCTTAATTCATTTGTCTTGTCAAACAATTCTTGAAGCTTTAGCCAAACTTCATTGGGTGAGGTAATACCATATAGATGGAATAAAATATCCCTAGATGTAGTGAGACACAGGAGATCATAGGCTTCATCTCTTCGATTATGCCACTTTGATTTCTCAATTGCTGAGGTTGGCTCAGGTTCAGTTGCCATAGTCACCTTGTAGAGGCCTTTGCTCCTCAACATGATCTCCATTTGCGATTTCTAGTCAAAATAATTGAATGGAGTGAGGATTATCTGATGTGATTGATCCATGGCAGCTATGAAATAGATTTTAGAGTGGTTTGGGTGCACCCCAAGATGATTTGTTGCGCCCTCTGGGTGATTGAATGCACCCTGTAGATGACTGAATGCGCCCTCTTTGAGACTGGTTGGATCCTGCAAGAAAATAAATGGAGAAAAGAATATCTTGATAGCTCTGATACCATGTGAAATTTAGTTCACACCAATATCTGATCAATAAATTACAACTCTCACAAGTAATTCTCACACAACTAGTCAAGAACACTGAAAAACAGTCACATATGAGGCAAACAAAATTACTCTCATGAATAATAATACATCAATGAACCTTGGGAAAGTAATATTCTTTCAATATATAGAATTAAATAAGAGATTCTAATGCATAAGGATGACATTCAAATCCTCACAAAATCATACTTACTAAAATTATGCAAAACCCTCCCAGGTGGAAAGTGTGTTCTCCAAGTCACTCCAAAGGCTCACGAATTTATGATTTATTGATCATATAGTGATGTGTGATGGAAAATAATGCCAAATCTAGAATTTGAAAGGAAGAAACATCATGGAGGATGAGTTGGCCAAAAAAAAGTTATGATTAGTCAACTAGCTTTTACCTTTCACCAAAAAGTGGTAAAAAGCAGTAAAAGCAGCTAATGCACCTTTCTATTCCAGAATGAGCTAAAAATAGCTAGAATCTTATCCAGGATCTCAGGGAATGCGCTCTAGTGGGTTTAGGAAGCTTGTGGTCCACACAATGGTGACTTGTGGTCCACACAATGATGTTTTAGGCCAACTACCTAGTCTAATACATAGGAATTAATCATAAAATGATTAATTAATGCTACTATGGTAATAAATGACATAGATGGGTTTTAAATATTCCAACAATAATCCATCTTTTTAATGGAACATTAAAACCCAATTGAGACAACACCAACCTCAATAAACACCTTTTGACCTTATCATGGGCCTTTATTAGGTCAATTTTTAAAACTACTTATTTAAGATGCTTTGATCAGATGGAATGTGGACCTTCCTGCACAATCCCAGTTGCATCATGAATTTTCTCATCAAGAAGGAATCTGAATTATTCCCATGTTATTCATGTATCTAGAAAAGGATTGATTCTATTTAAAGTGATTTTAGCCACAATCTTCTAGATAGTATTGCATAGAGACATAGGGAAAAAATATTCAAAAGATATCGGACTATCACTTTAGGGAATTAGGGATATGAAAGAAGATTTAAATGCTGCTAGAATTTTTCCTCTTACTCTGGATTCTTCCACCACCCTTAAGAGGTCCTAAGAAAGAACATCATATAATCCAATGAAAAATTATATCAAAATTCCATCAGGACCTAGGATTTTTTCCATTTTAATATTATGAAGAGCCTCCTCTAGTTAATCATTAGGAATTGCCTCCATTAATATATTATTTTCTTATGGTTTACAATACTAGGGAAAAATTGTGCAATTTTAACAACTTCTTCCAAGGAGTCCTTTCCCTCATCTTTAAATTTGTTACTAAAGTGCTTTAAGCATGCATAAGCAATATCTTCAAAATTATTTAGCTCCCTACCTTCATCATATTTAATCTTCCATATGGTGTAGCAATTCCTCCTGTGAGAAACACAATGGTGTTCTCATCTCCCTTAGCCACCCAAAAAACCCTACTTTTTAATCTCCATTTATCTTCCATAAAGTCCAAAATTTCCTTTCTCTTTTTTCTTTTCCAAAATTAACACCTTTGTTTTTTACTCCTCATATAAGAATACCATATTGTGTGTAGAGTTCCACATTGCCAAACATCCCTCAATATAATTTAAATCACTATCCTTTTGTTTCCTCAATTTTATAGACCAATAATTTGATATCTCATTTGCTGTTTTGAGATGATTTAATAATTGTATAAAATCCAACTCAAAAAGAGAATCATCAAAAGGAGACTAGGAGGATTTAATGGATTTGAAAAATTCACTATCATTCATCCACAATGAGCTAAGATTAAAATGAGTAGGAGGCTTAGAATTTGTACCCATAATTTCCAGAATTATTAGAAGATGATCTTGTTAACACCCAAAAAGTGCTCACTACCTCATCTACCCCATTACATGACTCATTTGTCCATATTTCCTACCAAATTTGCCTCCAAAAACCCCATTTTTTCCCCAAAATAAATTAAATTCCTCCAAAAATAGCAAAAACCCTCTAAAAAGGGAATAAAAAATACAAAAAAGAGGAAAAAGAGGGAAAAAAGGAAGCAAAAACCCTATACAGCTGACCTAAATCATATGGTGCCCAAAACCATGGGTCAGCACTCCACCACTAAAAAACCTATAAATAGGTGATGGAGGCTCCCCATTTCACATCCACAATCATCCTTATCCTCACTTTGCCAAAAATTCTCACGAAACCCTAGCTCTCCCTTTGGAGCTCATTTCCACTTGAGAACCCCATTTGGCCCCATTTCCAAAACATCTTTGGAAGAAGGAGAAGGAACAACACTGGAGCTTGGAAGCAACCCTCTTGGACTGCTGCAAGAGCTTCACCAACCTCACATTGGAGGTATAATCAATATAAAAAACATTTTATTATCTTGTCTTTTCTATTTATGCACATGCTAGTCTAAATTTACTGTTTTCATTTACTGTATTGCTTTTATTGTTTTTACTGAACTGCTACTAAGGGGTCCCTTCTCCTTAGTAGGTGCTCATTTGCACAAGCTAGGGTGAAAACCCTAGCTACAGTTTTGGTGACTCCACTATTGTTTCCTTTGAATTTCTGGTTATAGTTTTTAGACATTTTTAATTTTCTGCAATATTTTTCTATTTTTTCCTTTCGGCTGCCCCTTTCGACAGTCGGGTTTGCTGCCGTAAACCGTGTCTTTTATCCCCACAGTTGTGATCTGACCACGGGTTTCAGACTGTTACCTACAATCTAACTGCAGCACTCAGATTGTTTCCCACGATCTCTCGGCAGTTTTCAGTCTGTTTCCTGTGATCTGACTGCGGCTCTCATCCTATTTCCCGCGATCCGACCGCGCAGTTTCACAGCAGACTCGCGATCTGTTTTCTGCATTTTTTCCTTGTTTGAACCCAGAACTTTGCTGCAATATTTTCTACACCTGCACAGCCACCTGTCCTACCTACAACCATACTTACCTACATCCTTTTCCTACAGTATTATTTCTGTTCCATTTACAGAATTTTTTAAATTTCAACATTTTAATTGAAAAGAGAAAATTTTGCATTTCAAAGTTTAATTTCTGCATTGTTATTGTTAGTTAGAAAGTTTCCCACCCTGTGGCACTTTTACTTAGGTTCATTATCTCACATGCACACACTCTATTACCTAATTCAAGTGAGCCCTAAAATACTGCTTAACACAACCAACAGTCTAACCCCACTTGGGGAACACATAAGAATATTGTAGTTAGGTAGGGTCGGGGGGATAGGCATCCAAATAACACCCCTCAGTTGCTTACACTTGAGACATAGTTGTTGTCCATTAGGGAACCAAAATCCCCTAGTATTTTTTGACATAGTTTAAAACCAATTTATCGGGAAGGCCTCTCCCCTAGGAGGGTTGAAGTAGCCAGATTGGTTTCAGAAGCCTGAGTGGAATACCGCAATCCATTCAGTAACCGAAGGATACCTTTCGTAGTTCTCAGTGTACTACCCGTATGGGAGTACAATGGCGATAGAACCAAACTGCAGATTCACCCAACCGAACATGTCATGAACGGGGCATCTTAGTTTCTTTTCTTCTAGGATTGACTACCCGGTGTCCCTCCCGGTAGGGGGATATCTTTAACCACTTGGCTCTACTATCCATATTGTCTGACTTGGATTTCATCACCTTGTAGAGGATATGTCTGGTTGAGTCAGAATACTATTTAGCTAGGTGTGTGCATGCTCCCTTACCTCCCTTAGGTCTAGCGAGTCCACTATTTTTTATATTTTTTAGGAAACTTGTTGCTTGTTGGTATTCTGACCATTTTTGTTGACACTCCACTTATTGTAGCACAGCTGTTACAGTGAGTGTTTTGAGTTGGTTGTTGTCCTGAGTGCCATATTTTTTGTGCTCTCCTTCTGCACACTCGACTGCATTAGGGTTTTTGAGCTGTTTTCCACTCGACACAACCCCCAGAGACTTAACACCATCTGTCACCATTGATTCCTCGAGACATTCTCGGCACCTTCGGGGCCAGCCCCCGTAGCACAATTCACTTGACACCACCCATCATAGATGTAGAGCTTCATCACTTGACTCCACTCGTCGTAGAGGCAGAGCTCCGTCCCCCAGCATTGACGCCCCTTATTTTACCTCTGATTCTGAGGCAGAGTATGAGAACCCCACTTACACTACACCAACCAACCCCATGGCTGGCATGACTTCAAACCCTTTCTTTGTAGGCACCACTGGTGGAGCATCCACCACCACCCCAGCTACCACACCCTCTTTGGGTATGCCCTCGATGGGGCCCACATCCACCATTCCGGTCACTGTACCTATTCCAAAGGCTACCATACCCATCCCAACTCCACCAGTGGCTCACACTACCCTTGCCAGTGTAGGACCGTCCCATACCACCTTCGTTCCTCCACCTGGGGAAAACATCCCCAACCCCAACCCAGTTCCTCCACTTGGGGGCATTGGCCCCAACGTGGTCACAACCACCAGTATGTCACATCCTTCTACTAGTTTTCCATTCATGGCTAGTCTCAACCTTCCTGACCTGGCCATACCGACTAACGATCCCATCAGACATGACCCTGCGTGGCCTCACATGCCCACCAAGCTCCCATCAGACATCCCTAAGTTTGAAGGCAAGGCAGGTGAAGACCCCCAGAACCATATCATGTCCTTCCATCTATGGTGTTCCTCCAACTCCATAGTGGATGACTCTGTTCGCCTCTGTCTGTTACAGCATACCCTGACTGGCTCTGCAGTTAATTGGTACATCGAGTAGCCCCATGGGACCCATGCCACCTTTACCTCCCTTGCCTCGACTTTCCTGCAGTTCTTTCAGTTACTTGTCCGCTATGATGTGGGAGTTGAGATCCTACTGTCTTGCAAAAAGAACACGGCCACCCACATAACTGACCACATTCATGAGTGGCGTCGACGCCGTAGCCTCTGCAAAATCAAGTTAGACGACCGTGTCTTCTTAGATTGGTTTCTAAAATCTCTCCTTCCTGTCATTGCCAAGGATGTGGTATCCAAGTGACCCCAGTTCGAAGAAGAGGCCATCCTTAAAGCCCAACAATTTGACCTTATTTATGCCTAGTCTGGTTATCTATATTCCATCATACCTGACGCTCCCCGTGGTGATTCTTCCCAACATGATGTGCCGGGGGAATCCCATGCTGCAGATGGCATCATTGGCCGTATAGCCTCACATAACCACCCCTTTTCCATAGCACGTCCTAGCCCTGGCCCGGAACTTTCGCAGGCTACATCCCAGTCCAGAGCAACCAATTCGTATGCTCCCATGGCACATCATCACCATTCCCACGAACCTCATGTCCACCTCAGTGCTCTGGTCATGCATCCCCTGCTTACACCCCCCCGGTCACACCTCAGCCATATTACCACCCGCAGGCAATGTAAGCTCCTGTATCCTCTCAAGCCCCCCTGCTTATTATCCGCCCTAGGCAGCCCCTGCAGTAAACCCACAACCCGTTGCATAGGCATATTAGCAACCCCCACAAGGTTTAGCACCTGCACCGCCTCCACCCACTTATTATCCACCGCAGCCTGCTCCCGCACCTGCAAAACCCCAGAACACACCTACCACCTAAGGGCAGGTGTATGCACAACAAAATCTGCAGCCCAACCAAAATAACCAATGCCAGCAGGGCCAGCAAAATCGCAACAAAGGCTGTAACCGCGGGAATAAGCCTCCTCTAGACCAAGGTGGTCAACCTCCCAATCCCCCAAACAATAATAACACGGCACCTGCCAACCAAAACCCTGACCGGCCGCCCAAACAAGCCAAAAATCCTAATTTACGAACAAACCATCCTTGTTCTATTTGCGGGGTCTATGGCCACTACACACACGCTTTCCCACATTTGGAGCGAGCTCAGCAACTCTGGACCGATGATGCGCACCGCCAAGGAAAAGTGGCTCCTCAAGCGCCACCCAAACCCCCACCACCTCAGAATCCACCCTTGGTGTTACAAAACCCTTTACCAACCCAAGGTGTAGTGAACACTCAGCTGTTGGCTCCCCATCAAGGAAATGCGCCACCAAAACAACAAATCACCTATGCCGCTCTTGATCAACCCATGATAGACTCAGGTACCCATCACTTGCTAATGATGTCATCCGCTGATGTCAACCTTCAAACCCATCAGAACCAATATGGCTCCACCCCTGAAGCCCCTCCCGCCGACAAAAACACCAACGCTCATCCCACCGATCAGTCGTTATGCATACCTCTGGCTCCACTAGATGGCGCCTCCAAAGCCCCTCGCTTCCCACTTCGCCACATCAACAATAACCCCAATGCTCGTGCTGCGTCTAATTACAACATTGTAGATGACTTAGCCCAGTCCCCCGCAGCCATGTCTGCATTAGAGGTTTTAAAAAACTGTCCTTCACAACACAAGACTTTGCTCTCCGCCATTGGTGCTATTGACCCAAATGATTCACGAATGATGGCCTTCGATTTGGACCAATTCGAACCACGCCTGCCTTCCACATTAGCATTCCAAGTTTCTGTATCCGTTCGGAATCTTGTCATCCATCGGTGCATCATCGATGAAGGTGCCTCTACATGCGTTATGTCCACATTCATTTGGCAGAAGTTGGGATCCCCCACTCTCCAACAGTCCACCACTGCACTGCGAGCCTACGACGGTTGTTTAGCTCAACCCCAAGGTCTCTTAGCTAATGTCCCCGTCCAGTTGGCTGGTAAAACAGTGCTCATTGACATAGAGGTCATCAACGCCCAACTTGATTATAACCTCTTACTTGGTCGCAGTTCCATGTACGCCATGTGGGCGGTTGCCTCATCTGTTTTTCGTACCATGATGTTCCCCCATGACGGACGCGTGTTCAAGGTCGATCAACTCACCTATTACGATCCCAATGCCCCCGCTACACTCGAAAATGTTCTCCCCATGGTTGAACAACCTACTTACGGCGCAGCTACCTCGTTGGTTTCCTCAGTGGGACCCAGCGTCTACTCAGATACATCGATGACTTCAACATTCCAAGCCATTCCACCCCCGTCACTCGCGACCGAAGTATCTGAATTATGTACCCTTTCCCACAATACACCAACACCCAACCATCAACCGCCCTTGCTACCCCAACCACCATTGGTACCTAGTCATGTTGATGTTACACCCATCCATACACTCCCCTTCCTATTTTGCTCGTCGGGAGTAGTAAGCGCCCCGGTGATGGCCACCCTCAGCCTCCCCGGTTTAACCTTAGGATTACCTGTATGGTACATTACGCCTCCCGTTACCCCTCCGACACCAAATGTCATCCTACAACTGGTGCAACCCATCACCACTACTAGTCAACCACCTCCCGGTGTCTCTACCCCTTCATCTACTAATCCATCCCCTCTTATCAAGCACACTGGGGGCAGAGGCCCACAACCATACACTGTTGTACCCCACCCCAAAACGGTTAAAAACCCCCCCGTGTTTCGTGCTCCTTGCAAATGCTCGTTGTGTGATGAGTTAGGCCATCCTACCCATCAATGTCCACTTACCCACATTACAAGAGCACATGCAAATGCTTGATGACGACCCCAACATTCTGGTTGTCCAACTTGACCCAACCCCTAAGCCTCATGATAAATCACTACGTACCAATCACCCTTGTGCAATATGCGGTATTTACGGCCATTAATCACATCACTATCCAAATCTCCTAGATTACAGAGCAGCTCTATATGAGATGAATAACTTGGACCTCGAGACGGCTCCCCCCACCATTAAGGAGATCCACCCCCTAGTATCCTCGTCATCCAGAGAGATTAATACCATATATATGATCTCTTCTACTAGCACTCCCTCGTCAACCGATTTGAAAACCCAAAGTTTCCACAATGATGAGGAGATTCTCAAGGCTATTACTGCACCTGATTACCCCTGGGAAGACATGCACCATCATTCCTATTTCCTCCCAGAAGGGTCCTCCTCCACCACAACCACCCAATTTTTGGTTGAGTCCAAAGATTTCCTCCCCACCAAAGTTGACTGGTTTAAGGACCCCATTAGTGCCCCCGACGCCTTCAAGGAAGGTAACATGGCCAACATCTCACCTGTCATCCACATTGATATCTCTTCCCCAGCCGACGCTCCTGAAATCATTTTGTTAGGAGCCTCTTGCACCGAGTACGAGATCGGAGAGTACAAGAAACTTTTCCAAGAGTTCTGCGATATCTTTGCCTGGTCCTACACCAAAATGCCTGGTCTTGACCCCGCTATCATCTAGCACCACATTGAAACCTCCGAGTTAGGGGGCATAATAGATTACCTCGACCCTGGGATAGGGGGCATGATCAATCATTTTGACCCTACCCAATCACATTTATCTCAGCATGTCAATGAACCCATCATTCAAACCAACACATATGTGATCCACAATCACAAACCCTATGCACATAGCATGGGGGCAGGTTACACAGTCATTGTGCCACGTTGCGACTGAAACAGTTACACTACCAATATACGAGGGGTTTCCTGGTTTGTCTAAATTTTTGGCGGAGTTCGAGGAAAGAGTTTCCAAACCATAGCAACTGCTGGCATTGGAGGAAGCACTGAAGGCTGCTCCAGCACGCTAGTGGGAGACATATAAGAAATCAATTGATGGATGGTTGCAATGCAGGATATTGATGACGGTTTGCTTCGGCAATGTCGAGGTTTACCACACAGGGAGATACGATGGTCCACATAACCTTGGAGGTCATTTGATGGAGTGCCAGACATTATGGGCACCGTGACCAAGAGATGAGTGGGTCCATGCATTTATCCATACTTTGGATGAAATGCCACGATCCTGGTACACCGTAGCAGAGTTGCGAGGAGAAATTACTACTTGGTTGGAGTTGACAGTTTGTTTTACTCACACCTTCAGCTTCGCGGATGCCAACCCTGATCTTCATAATGCTTTGCAGCTCATTCGCGATGTGGTTTTGAAGATTGTTCCTGTAGCATATCTCGCGGATCTGCATACGCAATGCCAGATGCCATCCATGATGGAGTGTTATAACATCACTGGTGGGCCAGACGATGGTGACGATCCATGGAATGTCAATATTTTGGAGTCTGAAGGAAGCCACGATGTTGTAGCACTTGATGCGCCAAGTGATCTAATCAACCAGCCCTTGAAGCTTCGTAAAGTCAACATTGGGACGGAGGCCAGTCCCAAGTTCGCGAATGTTGGGGATTATTGGGATGATGAGATGATGGGAAAGGTCACTGACTTGTTGCATGAATTCCAAGACCTATTTCCTACAAATTTTTCTGAGATGAAAGGTATTTTGGGTGATTTAGGGGAGATGAAGATCCCATTGAAACCAGATGCTAAACTGATCTGGCAGCGACCCTACTGGCTGAATTCGCGCCATAAGGAGAGGGTCAAGGTAGAAATGGATCACATGTTGGATGCTGGTATCATTGAACCAGTTGAGAATCCGGAATGGATCGGTCCTATGGTGGTGCAAGACAAGAAGAATGGCGAGGTGCGCATTTGTGTTGATTTGCAGAAATTGAATGACGCTTGCTTGCATGATTCCTTGTTACAACGTAATATTCCACCCTGTGAGCATCAACATTCTTTGGCCTGTAGGATCCATTTCACTTACTTAGATCCACTTATATCCTTCAGACATATTTTTTCCTCATTTTTCCTCTGACCCGCTTGTTGCATCACTATATCAAGCGTACCCGCGAGTTGCATCACTATAGCCCGCGGGTATCAAGTAAAATGGTAACAATCACTAGTTTATTACTTTTTACTAACAAAACGTGGTCATTGGGTGACCTTTGGCTCTCCATTTTCCCAGGTAACGTCTCGATGTGTCCTTTCACTTACCTTTGAGAGGACTATATATTGAGCACATATGGCTTATGGACGGGAAGAGAAAGAAGAGCAAGAGAACTCTAGGGGATTTTTTCCCTATCTTGAGTCTACACTCATTGATTCTTGTAGTTGTGAACCCTTTATGTTCACCTTCCAAACTCCTATCTAGTTTGAGTTTGCCATTCATGGAGGATTGAAGTGGTGGAGGCACAAGTGGATTGATCCAGATCTTGGTTCAGATTGGTTGCCGGCAAGAGGTCGTATCACTTTGTACTTCTTCTTGTTTATTAATAGAAATACTCATATTCTCGTCCATTAATGTTGTAAATGTTGTTTATCTTACCGTGGGTTGCATTTACTTGTTATATCATTGGCCATTGCTATTGATGATGTTAATGCCGTTTATATATTATATGTACTTGTTGTATATTGGCTGTCAAGACTAATTTGCAGATTCAAGTGCATGGATTGAAAATCTCCAATGGGGATCTACATCAAACGTTTGGATCAAGGTTGGTTATCTTCTTCATTATCTTAGCATTGTCATTTATATAGCATAGTTCTTAGAATTGAGTTGATTTATGGTAGTCATCTGTTTGTTGTGGTATACCCCAAGCCATAATGAGTTTTATCCAACACAGAAATGGCGACTCCGCTGGGGAAAACATCCATCTTTGGGATTTTTTGAGCATTAGTCCATAATTAGAGTTGTTGTTTGTCGAAGCTCTGTGTCACTTATCTGCCATTGAGATACACTATAGAAAACTTGCTTTTTCTGAGCCATTGGACTCTCTGTTTTCCATTTTACCTTTCCTCACCGGCGGGCTAGCTTAGCTCTACCCGCGTATACCCGCCTCTATTCACTCTATTGCTTGCGGGTACCTGCAGGTATTCCTTCGATGGTAGCGTACAACTCCGGCTTTTGTTGGTTTATGACCTTTGGTTGTTGCTGGGTTGGTTTTGGTTGATCCTGAGTCTTTTTTGGCCTGTTTCTTGACTGTTCCATGCCTTGGTTGTGACTAGAACTCTTTGTTTCTCTTGGTTGAGCCTTGTTGGTTTTTTGCCCATCTTTGGATTTAGCCTTGTTGGTTTTTTCCTTTTGAGCTCATTCCTTTGGTTGAGTCTTACTGTTTGGTATCTGCCTGGTTGTCTTAGTGATCTCCTTGGCATATCAGTGACTAGATAGTAGGATTTTGCTTGCATTTTTTCATTTTCATATATTGAAAAAAAAAAATACACAGAGTTTTTGCATTTTCCTTTCGTTTATAAGAGAAAATACAAAAAAACAAAATTTTTCTTTTATGTGTTGCATCTTGCATTGAGTGCTTTCTGCCTTCATTTAGATTTTGATTGTGCATTGAAAGAAATATAAAAGGATTGCATATTTATTTCAGAATTGTTGGTTTGATTGTGCATATTAGGGGCATTGTTTTCATTGGATAGATGAGTCTAGGATTTGACGATTTTGCATAACATTGAGTCTTACACATCACTAGTTTCACAATCATATCCCTTGAGTAATCACAGCCATTAAAATTAATGCTTAATCTTAAAATTGATTAGACTGATTTTATTTATAGGGTACACCAACTAGCATAGGTTTAGAGTCTTGGAATAGATCATTGTGAGTTAACAATCCAAGACTACTAAACGAAACATTAGGTGTCTGACCAGGGAGTGGAGGAATCCATGGTATAGATCGGTGTTCTCAGGAAGCTCTACTCAAGCTAGAGTTAAGAACGAGGTCACGAGAGGTTGGTTGAAGGGATATCCCTCTGATACCGACTGAACGTGGGAGATATTTCCAGGATTTGTTCGTATCTGGGGGTACTGGATGTTCGTCCTCTTGTGCTTCGGGCTTAGCTACCCTATCCATACGACGGATCCCACCTGCGACTGTCCCCCTGAGCATTGGTTATATTGCGGTGACCATAGTTGCCTTACCTAGGTATCGCACAGGGTACTTGCAGTTGTTATACTGTTTGTGTCCCGAGTCAGATAGGGATTGGACATCAGAGTTGTGTTTGTGCAGTGGACTTGACCTTGTACAAGCAGTGAAGCCTGGGTGTCTCTATAATTGATTCTATTACCTCCGGCTATAGTTTGGGAGTCTCAAGCCTCTCCTAGGAGAGACATACCGACTCTAGTGTCGAGAGCTCATTTAGCCACTCTGATTGTCTGCTCTTGGCTGTAGTTTCTCTAGGTGTGTTCTTTTGATTTACTGTTTTTGATTGATAGTTGGCCTTTAGGGGACATTTTGATTATATATTCTCTTCGTAGATATTGTGGCACGGATCCCTACTCTCCGTCGATCCCGTCGATTGGCTGGTTTAAATTCGGCCAAGGTTTCACGCCGTATTGCTTAAGGACACCGGAAGGCTCCCTCTGAGTCTTCGGATTCTCACGAGGCTTACATCCAAGACGTAATGACTGCTACACATTCCGATACTAAGGAAAAACCTTCAACTCCATCGGGTAGAGTTGACCACACTTCTGATCCCCATACTCCTTGTGAGGAGTGGGGAGGTGATCCACCTGAGACTCAACCTGGTTCTATTTGGCCTAATCCACTTAAATGAGATCCGTTCAATCCTTCGAATCCGGATAATTATCTTTACGGGATGCCAACCTTACTCGAGGATGAAGAACAGGATGATCCATTCATTCCTTTGTTTTCACGCAGTTATAGACACGGGATGCCAGAGTTACATGATGACACTGGTCCTATGACCAACCCGACAACACTCTCTTTTGGTATGCCTAGTCATAGTATAGTTGAACCTTCCACTATGTTTGGTATTCACACTGGCACTAGTCATGGTGTTAGCCATACTATACCCACTGGGGGCACTACGTTGTCCACTCACACACATAGTATGGGGACTAGTCATGTTCCTCCTAACAATGATAATGTTGGAATAATACCACCTCCTAGGATTTCCCAACCTAATCGGAACGTTGTTCGAAACACGACTCGCCATCCACCACCTAATACACATGCCGCTACTCGTCAACCCAAGACTACTTTTACGGATGTTAATGCTCCTCCCAACCACGAGGGTGGACTTATGCCGCATACTTTTGCGTCCACTGCCACCACTAGTAATGCTAATGTAGGGGGTGGGAATATATCCTATCCACATGGACATCACGTCACCATCCCTGCTACTAGTAACACCAATGTTGGGGCTAGGAATACTTCTCATGCTTCTGGTCACCACATGATTGCTCAAGCTAATCCTAACGCTGGGGGTGGGAACATACCATACCATTAGGGTCATTACAACACGGTTCCCACTATGAATATGACATATATGCCCCATACTCATGGTGGCAACCCTTACTACAACACAGTCAATGCTGGCCACCAGTAAAACCCACCACCCCAATATGGTGCCCAAAACATGCACATACCTGCTTACTCTCAAATGGGTCAGGCAGGAGGAGGTTATCAATCATATGGCCATGGGAAAGCTTATGGTATGTTAGGTCCTTATTATCAGCAGTTTAATCTTCATGGTCAAGATTTTGGTCCATTTTATAACACAGTTCCGTTTAATCAACCTTTTATGGGGGCTTATAGTCAATCTTTCCAGCCTCAGCTCCTATTCCTTGCACGCTTGAATCTTCTGGATCTTTTGAAGCTCATGAATGATCTGGTGTGTCACGAACCTACTTGGCCCCCGGTCCCTACCAAGCTCCCTTCAGACATTCCTAAGTTTGAGGGGAAAGGTGGTGAGGACCCGAGAGATCATGTCACGACATTTCACCTTTGGTGCTCCTCCAACTCATTGAATCACGATTCTGTTAGATTGTGACTATTTCAATGCACCCTCATGAGGGCAGCCCTGAACTGGTACGTCAAGTTTCTAGGAAACACTTATAGGGGTTTTAACGAGATCAATTTGGTTTTCTTGGATCATTTCCAGTTGTCGGTTCGCTATGATACTGGCACTGAACTTTTATCTACCTTCCGTCACAACAAGGCCACACATATTTCTGACCACGTTCAAGAGTGGCATCGGTGGAAGAGGTTAGTGAAATCCAACATTCCTCCAGAGTTCCTATTGGAATGGTTCCTCAAGTCTCTCCTCCCATACATTGCTAAGGATGTTTCGATGTCCGGCATTGTGACTGAGGAACAAGCCATCTTGAAAGTCCAGCAATTAGACTTATTATACTCTAAGTCTGGCATTTTGTATGACATCATCCCTGACGCACCGCGTACACATCATGAGCCTACGTCAGTTCCTGGATCGCATGCCGATGGAATCATTGGATCTACAAGCACTCGCTCCGTAGATTTGGTAGCTAATCGAATGCAGAATTTGTCGCTAAGCCAGTCTACTCTCGGACAGGTTCACACCTTGTCCACTTCCACCCCATCGTCCGATGTACACAGTGTGCAAACGATGAACCAGTCAGGTAACCAGGAACCTAGTGGTCAGAAAAAGGGGAGAAATAATCATAAGGGTGGAAACAATGGAAATAACAATAGCAATCGCAATACCCCCACAAGGACAATGCCAACCCTCCTCGGGAAGGCTGAAATGCTGGTGAGGACTATAAACCTAGGCGTAAGGTGAAGTTTCCTTGCAAGATTTGTGGGGAAGACCATCTTACTCACTTATGTCCTCGTATTGAAGAAGCATCGAAGCACTTGGCACAGAGCCCAGCTGTGTTGAAGGATCCCCTACCTCATCACCAAAACATGGCTTCGCATGCTCCCACAACCGGTTATGGACCTACTGAGACGACAACGTCTTCTTCCAATACTAGTGGTTATGGATGTGTGAACATGGTTCAGTCAGAGGTTAGTGTTTCCACTCGTCAGCGCGATTATGATGCACTAAAACCCAATTTGGGAAGTGAGCCTCCCCCTCCTCCTGACAATTCCTTGCATATTGAGAAGCCTTCTATTATGCCACGGATACTAAAAGGTGTTCTTAAGCGCTCTACGCATAATCCTAATAGTCGAGCTGCCCACAACTACTCCATCGTAGAATATTTGGGCCAAACTCCGTGTGCCATGTCGGCTCTTGAAGTTTTGCAAGCCTGTCCTTCTCAGAAGCATGCTCTTTTGAGTGCGTTAGGAGTTCAGGATGGGGGAAGTCCCACTGTTATCAAGTTAGATACTATTGATGTTCAACCTCGCTTACCCTACCACGTGGCTTTTCAAATCTAGGTGGTGCGCCTTCAGAGTTTTGTCAAACGTACTATGGTTGATGAAGGTGCCTTTGCGTCAGTAATGTCGTTAGCTTGTTGGAAATCTCTTGGCTCTCCTCCCCTACTCACGTCTAGAACCATGCTCACTGCATTCGACGATCATTCATTTAAGCCACATGGAATTATCCCTTCCCTTGTTGTCTCCTTGGGAGGTAAGTCTATGCCTATTGAAGTCGAGGTGGTTGATGCGCCCATCAACTACAACCTTTTACTGGGTCAGAATTGGATGTATGCCATGAAAGCTGTCGCGTCCACTGTATTCAGAGTTATCTGCTTTCCTCGTGAAGGCAAGATTGTCACCATCGATCAGCTGGATTTTGTTAACTCCTCTTCCACAGCATCCATGGGATCCATAGTCCCGTAGGTTACTCATTCTCAACCGGCAACTAGGAACATGGGTGTCGGTATGTACCCTTCACTGATGGTATCTTATGATTTCCCTTCACCCATTTCTTTTATTGAAACCATTTCCGATAATGCGCCTGATCCATTAAATAATGTACCATTCCAGACCTCATATTTTAGTGATCCGTGAGATCCACCTTCCACGAGTTCCCTGTCTGGAGATTTTTCGCACATCGGAATGGATATGCCCTTGTCTGCAATCAAGCTTGCTTCTCAAGATGTTCAACAAGCCATTGCAGATTCGGATCTCTCTTCTTCATGGACAGTAGAGGAAGATCCCGTTATGCTGCCCACACGTGCAATCAACCTATCTTGTTCACATGATTGCCTCGATGGTATCCTACCTTCAGATGAAGTTTTTATTGAGGCCATGAATGGTAATGACAAGCCTTGGGAGGATTCTCATCATCAATTTTATTTCCTTCCCACCCTTGATCTTATTAAATGAGATGAGCCTCGAGTACAACCTGCCATGCATTTGGATTTTGATCCAGGCATAGTTTTGTCTAGCCCCGGTTTGACATTAAACTCTGATCTCCCTAGTGATGAGTCTGTAGACTCTCCTATAGATCCCTAAATTGGTGATCCTTATGAGTTCGATTCTACTTCTAGAAGTTCCAACTCCCGTGATGATGAATTTGCCACTGCAGATTCCTCCACGTCCTTTAGCTTTGCTCTTCATTCCGAAGTTGATCATTTTGGTCCCTCGGGTGTTGGTACTATGGCACCTTTAGTGGTTAGTTCTCCCTGCATTATGTTTGAGGGTAATAATAGTGAAGTTGAAAATTTTTCTACCATAGTGACTTGTATCAGATTTTTCTTTACGTACATTTTAGAGATGATCTTGGTACTTATGTTTCTTGGAGACAAGATTCTTAGCTGGACATATACTTGTTTACTGGTTCTTTTCGACATTTGCTTCGGTCATGGCAGGCATATTCGGAACCTTGCATATAGGTTTAGGCCTTCCCAATGTTATGATGCATTTGAACCTATTACTATCCGAATTCACAGACACCCCCTAAGTGTCCTTATATTGCTCATGTTCCTTGCATTATGCATAGCTTTGTTCCATGCACTTGGAACTAGTCTCGCATGTCCCTGACACTCGTCTGCCCCCATTACGAGCATTCTTCCACCTTTACTTCGAGCTCGTTAAAAACAGTAAGAAGGTCATGAGTTTACTTTTTCGGGCTTGTTAAACCTTTAGGGAAAATATTTTTATAGTCTTTTTTAAGCCCTTGTTAGACTTTTTCAAATCAAACAAGATTGCCGAGTATACTTGTCATTTCAGACTCATTAAAGGATTTGAAGTGACATTCACTTATGTATAAGTTTACCCCTTTTCCGGACCTTTGTGGATTAATTATGAAAAATGTATACTCTAGTCATATGTGACTAGAAGAGTTCTTCTCCCATTGTTTTACACTTTTTCGGGTGAGGAGACTAACTTTACGAAAAAGGACTCCCCTTTTATGTCGAGTTGTGATTGCATTGCATGATCCTGCTTGCCGCTTGAGCCTTGTGCCGGCTCCCGCTTACTCAGTCGTTAGCTTGGTGCCTGAGCACTTTTTCCCTGTCGAGCCCTGCAGAGCTTATATTTTCCCTTCACAATTTGATGACCCTTTGCCCCTGAGGGAACACCCCCTTGAGTGTCCACATCCTGCATGCACTTCCTTGCATTGATCATAGGTATGTTCCACTGCTTGGAACTAGTTTGCTCGCTATTTGACACTCGTTCCCTCACTAGTTGTACCATAAGCAATTTTATTCTTTTTCAAGCTTTTCCCAAATATGAAAAAGACCAAAAAAATCAAATATTCCAAAAAGCTGGATGGGATTATGGTTACTACTTCTTGTTGGCAGCTGTGGTGTCGCCTTTGAACAGAGCATTCATTCCACTCCGTACATTATGATTCGGGACTATAGTTGGACCTTAGGAGCTGTACTTGTTTCTCAGTTTTCTCCACCGATTGGTTAAGCTTCCAGTCATTATGGAGCCCTTTGTAATGCCTCCTGCATTGCACAGTGTATGTCAAGTCTATGCTACCTAAGTCTATCCATTTGCTCATGCTCTTGTTCAAAGGAAGTCCTGAACTAGTGTTGGCCACTCCTCAGATCTCTTGACTATTGTATGTCGGCCATCCTTATTGAGTCAGTCCGTTTCACCTTATTTCTTCCAAATCTTTCAGCGTAGCTGGTACATCGTGCTAGTTGATGGGGGATTCCTTAATGCCCTCCTTCCAGTGAGTCTCGTTCCGTCGAATTCAACCCATTTATTTCAGGATTTGAGGCTTAGAGTTCGGTTGAGTACCTTGAGGCTTGCAGTCATTAGTGGCAGGTTCTCTCGCCATCGACAGTTTTGGGAATACATCAATGTCCCCTAATCGATGGATTCATCCTAGTGTTCGACTTCAACTCATTTATTCACACTTCGATGATTGTGCTCTGTGCCTTGATGCCCATTTTCTTTATCGGTGGGTTATCTCGTGTCTGTTAACGGTATACATCATTGACCAGTAATCAGACGATGTCACATCAGGTTCGACCCCAAATCCTTTATTCACTTGATGGGACTTGCACCATCGAAGACTTGTGTAGAAGACCCCACGCGATAGTGGCATTCAGTATGCTACTTATGACTTTGACTTTACATATGAGATATCACCTCTCAGATATCAGCAGTTTGTACCTCCAGTTTGCACCAGTTGTTTCCTTTTCAGCATGAGACCATATCTTACTATAGAGGGATCATGGCTATGATCACTTATGCCATATAGCCACTATGAACTGCCTATTCATGGACATTGTATTAGATTGTTGTACTACCGACATGTATTCAGGGATACTATTGTATTATGACAAGTGAGCTGATCTTTCCACTTGTGTCTCCATCACTCCACTTCTGAGTTTATAATGTATTTCAGCCATCGTAGCATCAGTCTCTGACCTCACACATTAGGGGGCATCTGTTACAATGTAATCTTCCACCCTGTGAGCATCAGCATTCTTTGGCTTGTGGGATCCATTTCACTTACTCAGATCCACTTATATCCTTCAGACATATTTTTTCCTCATTTTTCCTCTAACCTGCTTGTTGCATCGCTATAGCAAGCATACCCACGAGTTGCATCACTATAGCCTGCGGGTATCAAGTAAAATGGTAAAAATCACTAGTTTATTACTTTTTACTCCCAAAACGCAGTCATTGGGTGACCTTTGGCTCTCCATTTTCCCAAGTAACGTCTCGATGTGTCCTTTCACTTACCTTTGAGAGGACTATATATTGAGCACATATGGCTTATGGACGGGAAGAGAAAGAAGAGCAAGAGAACTCTAGTGGATTTTTGCCCTATCCTGAGTCTACACTCATTGATCCTTGTAGTTGTGAACCCTTCATGTTCACCTTCCAAACTCCTATCTAGTTTGAGTTTGCCATTCATGGAGGAGTGAAGTGGTGGAGGCACAAGTGGATTGATCCAGATCTTGGTTCAGATTGGTTGTCGGCAAGAGGTCATATCACTTTGTACTTCTTCTTGTTTATTAATAGAAATACTCATATTCTCGTCCATTAATGTTGTAAATGTTGTTTATCTTACCTTGGGTTGCATTTACATGTTATATCATTGGCCATTGCTATTGATGATGTTAATGTCGTTTATATATTATATGTACTTGTTGTATATTGGATGTCAAGACTAATTTGCAGATTCACGTGCATGGATTGAAAATCTCCAACGGGGATCTACATCAAACGTTTGGATCGAGGTTGGTTATCTTCTTCATTATCTTAGCATTGTCATTTATATAGCATAGTTCTGAGAATTGAGTTGATTTCTGGTAGTCATCTATCTGTACACAGTGATGCCGTTTGGGTTGAAGAATGCACCTGCAATCTTCTCGCGGGTTGTCGTTGCTGCATTCAAGGATTTCATACAGAAGTTTTTATAGGTATACATGGATGGCTGGATAGTCTATGGTTTGATCCTTGATCATTTGGAAAACTTGTGGTTGATGCTGGAGCGCTGTCGACAACCTCAGATATCGCTAAACTTGAAGAAGTGCATTTTTTTTGCACCATTTGGCATTCTCCCAGATCACATCTTGTGCAAGCAAGGATTGTTAGTCGATCCAACAAAGATTGCGCTCATTCTGAGCTTAACCCCGCCGACTAATGTTAAGCAATTGCGAGCAACATTGGGACATACCGGGTATTATTGAAAGTTCATCAGGGGTTATGCAGGGATCACCACCCCTATGGAGAAGCTATTGAAGAAAGATGCGGTATTTCAGTGGAGCCCCGAATGTCAAGATAGTTTTGAGATGCTGAAGGATAAGATGGCTTCAGTGCCGATATTGGTATTTCTGGACTGGAGTAAGGAATTTCATGCCCACATTGGTGCATCATCGATCGCATTGGGGGTGGTGTTGGTACAACCAGGAGAGGGGGATCTTGATCATCCCATTGCTTTCGCAATCCGGAAGTTGTCATCCATAGAAAGAAATTACACCACCATAGAGAGGGAAGGCCTGGCGATGGTGTATGCATTGCAGAAGTTTCGACATTACTTATTAGGAGGACATTTTAAGATGTTCACCGACCATTTTGCATTGAAATACCTGGTCAATAAGCTTGTGTTGGGGGGGGAGATATGTCGATGGCTACTTATTTTTTAGGAGTTCAATTTTGAAGTGATTGTGAAGCCAGTGCGGTTGAATGCTGGCCTTGATCATCTGTCATGGATTGAAACAGGCAAGGATCCCACCAACATTGAAGACAGGTTGTCGGATCCACAATTTTTTAAGGTTGAGGTCGCGGATGGCTACTTTGAAGAAATCATTCAGTTTCTCACAACGGGTACCGCACCAGAAGAGTTTTCCACTAGTCAGAAAAAGTAGTTGGTGGTCAAGGCTGCAGATTTCCATCTCATTGCCGGGGAATTATGCAAATTGGGATCAGATGAGATACTGCGGCAGTGTGTTCTCCCTCATGAGAAAGGCCAGATTCTGTTAGAAGCAAATGCAGGAGTGGCTGGGGGACACTATGGCGGTCGGGAAACTGCCATGAAGGTGCTTCGAGCAGGGCTCTGGTGGCCTACGTTGCACAGCGATGCAACAGATTATGCACGGTCCTGCAATGTTTATCAGTGAACCAAGAAGCCCTCCCGGAGGGATGAGATGCTGCTGATGACTCAGCTAACATTACAACCATTTGACAAATGGGCAGTGGATTTTGGGGGCCCTGTCAACCCACCTGGGAAGTGCACTGGTGCACAATACATCATCATGGTGACAGATTATTTGACCAGATGGGCGGAGGTTTCACTAGTCGTTCATTGTTCCACGGCCACAGCCGCACATTTCCTGTTCGACAATATCGTCACTCGCTTTGGCTGCCCCAAGATATTGCTGAATGATCAAGGAAGCCACTTTCTAAATCGCACCATCAATGCATTGACGGAGGAACTGCAAATACAACACAAGAAGAGTACACCGTATCATCCGCAGGAAAATTGGCACAGTGGAAGCTTTCAACAATATATTGGAGCATGCACTGACGAAGGTGTGCAATGCAAATTGCGATAGCTGGGATCTGAAAATCCCAGCAATCTTGTGGGCGTATCGTACCATGTGTAAAAGGTTGATAGGACAGACACCATTTAAGTTGGTTTACGGGAAAGAAGCGATTATGCCTATGGAGTAAATCGTTCCGAGTCTGCGCATAGCGGCAACAATAGGTCTGGATGCTGCAATGGAATTAGAAGAACGTCTAGCGCAGTTAGTGAAAATGGAAGAAGATCGCTTTATTGCAGGATTCCACCAGAGTGTGGAGAAGGATCCCCAGAAGGCTTGGCATGATTGCCACATCAAAAACAAACAATTTCAACAGGGTAACTTGGCGTTGTTGTATGATAGTGAGTTTATGAAACACCCAAGAAAATTGTAGATGCATTGGCTTGGTCCATATCACGTCAGTAGCATCACTTCAGGAGGCACAGTACAGTTGCAACAGTTAGATGGGGCGATGCTCCCCAAGGTGATCAATGGTAGCAGGTTGAAGCCCTATCAGTTGAGCTTGGAGCAGCACGATGCCTGAGTTGCATCGGGTAAAAAAAAAAATAATTGCAGGTTGATCAGTGGCAGGTTGGCACACCGACAAAGACAAGAATGTGCAGGCAGGGAGGCTTGTGTCGCAAGTTAGGAGCGGTCAGCAACAGTGGTAGGGTTGTGACTGGGGAAAATTAGCAATAAATGCAAAAAGTTAAGACAGTTAATTAACGGTGCTCGTTCGAATGATGAGCATTAATGGTGGATCCGGTTGATCAGTTGACGGGATCTACGACGGATTTGGGTCATTAATATAGAATTTAGTCCGAGTTAATGCAGGATTTAGTGATGATTACGAAGGATTGGGTTGGATGTTATAAGAATGGGTCGAGGCTGGTCGGAAGGCACCAAGAGAATTCAATTGCCAAGTGTGCAAGATTGTGCATTGTTGCAGAGTGTCGTTGCTGACTGTGGAGTGAATTTGTGAGTTGGGAAAGGTTTAGTTGAACTTGCGAGGTACGATTGTTGTGCACTGAGCTAGGATTGTGAGTGGCATTGTGCCATCCCTTGAAGTTTCAGCAAGTTGAGTTAGGTATGCCAGGGGAACTGGAGACGGTTGAAATCTCTAACGAAGTAGAGTTTCCCCTCATTCTTGTTGCTATTGAGGAAGAAGTAGATATCGAGGAGGAAGTTTCCAACATGCCGGTTGGAGCATCAGTTATCGCCAAGAAGCGTTGAGGAAGTCAGCATTCTGAGTCCCCGCAGAGCAAGTGACAACTTAGATCATCCACTAAGGTGGTGGAAGAGGTTCAAGTGCAGGTGGGACAGTCCATTCAAAGAATTGACGAGTCTGCTGCATGGGAGGGATTGTCTGTTGTTGACATCCCTGGGTATGTCTCCCCCATTCGGCCGGATGCAACCCCTCGCAAGGTGAACATAAACCAGAAGTATACATTGAGGATGCCTGTGCTCCCTGCTGGAATGGAGTGCTCTGTCTATATTTTGACGACATTGATGTGCCCAAGGTATGATGATCACAATATGGTGGCCTATCCAGAAATTGCATCGGACCCCTATGTGCCAGGTCACAACTCACTGGGAAGCCGGTTCCACAAGACTGGGCATGGGGGTTGAACCATGCCGGATTGTTGGGGCTCATTAACATGCTGCATTTCTGGCAACTGCAGGAGGTTAACACTTGCATGAAGTAGTTGCTGGCCTACTTCCACGGTGGTTCATTATGGTTGGACAAAGAAATTCTGGTCATTGTCGATCTAATTGCAAGCATTACCGGGTTGCCCAAAGATGGGGTAGACCTGTCACAATACTTCCGCGGGAAGGAGAACGAAAGGATGAGGGTGAACAAATTGGTTTAGTGCTATGGGTTGGAACGAGATGGCCGTTGTTATTGCACCAGCAGTATAAACGATAAGGCGGTTCTCACTGGCGCAAATATTTTATCCTGCAAGGTGGTCCAGGGCGGTCGACCTAATCAATGTAATTCAAGGATCGTGGCATGTGCAGAGCAATGCGCGGTAGGCGTCCAGATGAAATGGTCCTTGTTTTTGCTGAACCAGTTGGCAGAGAATGCTGTCACTATCCAAGCTGGGAAGGGCTCCTTCACGTATAGCTAGATTTTAATTTTGATCGCACTTCTTACCTGGAAGGAGCCCAGCACTTACCAAGGTATGGAGGTTGCAGCCGCGAGTGAGCGTCTGGGCACGCGATATCAAAATTTGTGGTGGTTACTCGAGAAAGAGAAACTTCGAGACTGTGCATTGCAATTCTGGCTTTATTGGGAGATGCTCTATGATGCAGCAACAAAGGTGTTGCGGTTATCTGAGGAAACCGCGGCAAAGTATAAGCCGATTATGATGTTTGTGATTCGACCGCATGCTATTTATGTGCAAGCCAGACGTGATCCATCCAAGCAGTGGTTGTTGACCCCGTATAAGGTGACGATGGAAGAGCTAGATGCTATTGTGAAGGATTGGCTGAATGAATGGCGAGAACCCATGGGGTTGGAAGAGATTGACATTGGAGTATCGGCGATAGGCCCCGACAATCACTTATCGGTGCAGGACCCGCAGAGTCACCATGACTTAGATCAAGAATCGACAAGGACACCGATGAATGATGAAAGTGACCAGGACATTGAGGAAAATAGAACAAAAGGGCACCAGGATCAGGCGACAATCAGTGGGATGCCCCTGTCGTCGGAAGCGCAGTTGGGTCAACTAATACTAGCAATCACTAATGCATCCACCACAGCGGCTCAAAAGATGATAGTGAAGGAAGATGAAGGCTTCCATGCGCTCACTGCTCGTATGGAATCCTTGTGTGATATGGTTTCAAGGAAGGCACTTGAAGAAGCACCGACACAGTCAGTTGGCACAATCAGCTCTGAGCCACGGTTCAGGAATGTTGATATTCCCCCGACTGTGATTGTGATTGATGACGAGGCTTTGAAATACTTGCTGCAGTCATTGGAGAAAGTGACCATAAATGTCAACGCGTTGCCAGCGACAGGGTTGACAACTATGCAGACGGTTGCCAGCTGGGAGATGGCAGATAGGATGCACGAGATTAGTGGTAAGTGTCTGCATTTGCAGCAAAGCGAGGCAACTGCGAAGGAAGTAATCGCAGAGTTAATAGGAAGGGCTGCTACAGTGGGGCAGGCTGTGGATGAGCTGGAAGAGGACATCAAGAAGGAATGAGTTGAGAAGGCTCGAGTGATTGAAGAGTTGAAGCAGGAATAGGATCGCCTCATAGTGGAAAAGGCCACCTTATGGGATCGCAAAGATAGAGACGACCGTTGCTGACGCTTGTCACCATGTGCCGGAGCCTACCGTAGAGTTGCACATGATTCAATGCATTCAGCAACTTGGGGCTACCATTACTCGACTGTAGCAGGAAAATCGGGAGTTGACAGCCATGGTGAACCCTGGTACACCTAAAGTGGAAGTGGATGACCACAAATGGGCTATTGAGGAGGTAGCCACGCAGATGGTGGAGCTGGAAACGGTGGAAACGAAACTCACAGCCGACACCGTCCAGTTTTGGGGCCAAATTGTTTAGGATGAGTAGGTTGAACAATTGACCAAGTTTCAGTAGGAAGCGGATGGGTAGTTGGCGACGCTAAAGACGACGATGATGTGTACGATGCCACAAATGGAGGAGGTTTCCAATTCTGTCGCGTTAAAAGAGTTGCAGCAGCGCGTCACCAAGGCTGATGAGCGGTAGAAGAAGCGCGCTGTGCAGTTGGAGGAGTTCCAGAAAGTTGGTGGTCAGTTCATGACAAAAGCTGGTGAAGTCCTCCAGGCAGTATAGGAAGGTTTTCAACAAGTTGCAGCAAAGCTAACTGAGCATCCATCTCCCCAGGACGTGATCGACAGTCAGGTGGTGGCTATGGAAGCAAAGGAACAGATGGCGACGGTCCAGCAACAGTACGAGGATTTCAGGGTCAAGACCATCGAGTACACCATGTCTTGTCGACGTGGCTCGAGGGTGAGACACAAGATTGTGTTGGGGGCATGTTGGCAGGCGTTTAGGATGGGTCATTATCGTAGCACCGCGGGTGCTGCGATACCACGAAAAGCACAAAGTCGATCACAAATGATGCTACTTTTTGTAATTTTTGGTCAATTGTACCGCGGTATGCGGGTTTTTTGGGCATTTTGGACCATGTCAGTTAGATTTGGGTCATGTTGGACCATGTCAGTTAGATATTGGGTCATTTTCTCCAAGTGTCGGTTAGGAAGTTGTTAGTAAGTGGATAAGCAATGTAAAGGAGAAAGCCTATATATAGACATAAGTTGTATGTGTTGAATCATCTTGGAGTATGTATCTGGGATGTATGTGTCTTTGGGAGTGTATCTGAGATCAAGAGACATTGGTGAGATCCGTCTTTTGCGAAGATATTGTATATGGGTTTTTGCGGAGGTAATATGATATGACGAAGCTATTTTTGCACAATCCCTGTGTCTCTTCTGTTCGTCTATGGTAATGCATGTTGCGATATGAATCTTTGAATGATGTAATGTTTCCTTGATGCAATTAATGATTTACTATCATATTTGCTACGATGATGAATGTTTTTGTTGAATGATGCTATGAATATAAATAATGCTTGAGTAAATTACATAAGATGTATTTTCTGAGATGTTGCAACAAGTTAAGTCATTAAGCCACAACCATCCTCCATTCGGCGGAAACATGGTTCCGTCAACTCTCCCTTGAAAATCTCGGGTGAGACTTCATCTGCTCTACAGGTGTTGCCGGATGGGGTTAAACCTCTCTGGGCCGGTTCTCAGGGAGATCGCGGTGCTCTATAGGTGTCGACAATGAGTGGAACCCCTGTCGACTGGGTTTGCGTCAACACACTCTGAAAGATTGTTTCAGAAAAGCTAGATTCTTGTATGAGAAAGGAAAGAATAGGCAGGAAGTGCAAAAGGTTTGTAAATGTTAGCTGAAAGTGAAACAAGATCAAAGAAAAAAGGGGTTTAAGCCTCTAGATATCAAGAAGGACATTTATACTACTTTTAAACCACCGATATCGAAAGGAGAATCCAGGATAGTTGAGTCTTCAAGGAAAAAGAAATAAACCCAAGGGAAATGTTGGGGATGTGGTGGTGATCTCTTCTTAAACAAATGTCCTGAAAGAAGACATAAGGGAACCAGTGTGTATAATATGCAAGAAGATTCTACTATTAGCGATGTTGCTAGAAGTGTTCCTCGCATCTATGCAGCATTATATAATCACCAAGCCGATCATCAATATTCTATGATTGATATTGAAGGTAAATTAAAAGATGTGCCTATTTCTATTTCAATTGATTATGGAGCTTCTTATAGCTATACTAATACTAAATTGGTTGAAAGGTGTAAATTGGTGACTCATAAATTGTCTAAGCCTAGAATTGTTCAGTTGGAAACTGGTATGAAGAGGAAGATTACAGCTATGGTCAAAAGTTGTTGTTTTGAAATGAATGGAAACCAAACCAGTGCAGATTTGGACATAATTCCTCTTGGATCCTAGGATGTGTTGATCATAATGGATTGGTTAGAGAAACACGTTGCTGTGTTGCACTGCCATAATAAAGTTATTGCATATTTGAATGATGAGGGTAGCAATAATGTACAAATAACAGGCCTTCCGAGACCCATATCCTTAAGACATATTTTAGCCTTACAAATGACGAAGTGCATCAGAAAAGGGTGCTAGTTGTATGCGATTCATGTAGAATATTTTCCTACTGAAAAAGAATCAAGTTTGGATGAATATCCAATGTTGAAAGAATTTGAAGATGTATTTCAAGAAGTGCCTGGGTTACCAGCTAAAGGGATATCGAATTCACAATCGATTTGGTGCTTGGAGTTGTGCCAACGCCAAAATATCCATACAGAATGAGTACTCCATAGTTAAAAGAATTGCAAATGCAACTTGACGAGTTACTTAAGAAGGGGTATATACGACCTAGTATATCACCTTGGGATGCTCCAGTTATTTTTATAAGAAAGAAGGATGGCATACTTAGATTGTGTGTGGACTACGAGTTCACAATGCTTCCTTTTAGTTTGACAAATGCTCCGGCTACATTCATGTGTTTAATGAATGGTATATTCATGGAGTTTTTGGATAAGTTCATTATAGTATTTTTGGATTATATACTTATATATTCCAAAACCGAGGAGGAGCATGAAGAACATCTCAGGATTACTTTGCAAATATTGAGAGAAAATCAATTGTATGTCAAGCTTAGTAAATGCACTTTCTACCAGAGACGGTTGTTATACTTGGGCCATATCATCTCTGAAGAAGGTGTGGTAATGGACCCAGTTAAAGTAAAGGCTATTATGGAATGACCTACTCCACGCAATGTTTCTGAGGTAAGATCATTCATGGGACTGGCTAGTTATTACAGAAAGTTTATAAAATATTTCTCAAAAATAACCATCTGATTACATCTTTGCAAAAGAAAGGTGTACCTTTCATCCAGAGTCAGAAATGTGAAAAAAGTTTCAAACTTCTAAAGGAATTTCTCACATGCACGCCTATATTGAAAATTTCAGACCTAGATAAAGAGTATTTGGTATGTACTGTTGCATCACTTGAAGGAATCAGTGGAGTTCTAATGCAGGAAGGACATGTGATTTTCTATGAGTCACGAAAGTTAAAGGATCATGAGAAAAACTACGCTACTCATGACTTGGAGCTAGCAGCCATTGTTTACGCACTTCGCATGTGGAGGCACTATCTTTGGGGAAGTAAGTTTGAGTTAAGAACTGATCAAAATAGTTTAAAGTATTCATTTTATCATCCTCAACTAAATTCCCGGAAAGCAAGATGGGTTGAATTCTTAAGTGAGTTCAGTTTCGAAATCAAGTATTTAAAAGGAAAAGAAAATCAAGTACCAGATGCACTCAACAGAAGGGGTCAGTTGATGCATGTTTTAGCCATCAGTACTTGGAATTATGAATTACAAATCAGATTCATGAAGCATTTAAAAATGAAAAAATTATCTATAGGTGACAACAACATTGCAAGAAGGAAATAAATCGTTAAATTTATGCAATTATGCATTGATAGAGGGTGGTATTCTTCACTTTAAAGATAGAATTTATGTACCTGATAATGAAAATTTCAAGAAAATAATAATGAGTGAAATGCATAATGTACCATATGCAAGGAATCCCGGATACTGGAAAACTCTAACAAAAGTAAACAAAAATTATTATTGGCCAAACATGAAAATGGAAGTGGCTAATTACATTGCACATTGTTTAGAATGTCAAAGAGTCAAGGTAGAGCATCAATATCCAGCTGGTTTAATTCAACCTTTGTCTCTTCCAGAGTGGAAATGGGACATAGTAACTATTGATTTTATTACAGGCTTGCCGAGAACCATGAGGCAACATGATTATATCATGGTAGTGCTTGATAATTTAACCAAATCAGCCCATTTTTTTCCAGATCAATCGAATTTCAAGGTAGCTAAAATTGAAGAAATTTATATAAAAGAAGTTGCTAGGTTGCATGGAATTCTGAAATTATGTCAGATTGAGATTCAAAATTTACCTCTAATTTTTGGAAAGGCTTATTTAAGGAGTTTGGGACTAAGCTTAATTTTAGCACAACTTATCATCCCCAAACTGATGGGAAAACTGAATGTGTAAATCAAGTTATTGAAGACATGCTCAGGATGTATGTCATAGACAAACCAAGAAAATGGGAAGAGTATTTGTATTTGGTTTAATTCACTTATAATAATGGCTATCAAGTATCTTCGAGAATGAGTCAGTTTGAAGCTTTCTATAGTAGAAAATTTAAAGTTCCAATCAATTGGGACAAAGCAGTAAACAGGCTAATCATTGGGCCTGAAATGCTTCAGGATATCGAGTGACAAGTAGTAAAGATAAAACAAAATTTAAAGATGGCACAAGACCATCAAAAGAGTTACGCAAATAAAATAAGAACTCATAGAGAATCCCAGGTTGGGGACATGGTGTTCCTAAAAGTTAGAGGCAAGAAAAGTTCTTTGCGGTTGGGGAACTGCAAGAAACCGACCAACAGATTTTGTGGCCCATTTGAGATCCTATGTAGAGTTGGATCAATAGCTTACGAGTTAGCACTACCTCCCACAATCAAAATACACAATGTATTTCATGTTTCATTACTGGAAAAAGTATGTTTATGATAATAATCATGTGCTTGATTGGTTCGTTCTTCAGGTGGAACCCGAAGGGAAAATACAGGTTCAACCACTTTGCATATTGGATCACAGAAGCAAGATACTTAGGAATAGAGTCATCTGACAGGTAAAATTCCAATAGACCCATTACATCCCTAAGGAGTCTACTTGGGAAATGGAATATATAATGTAGGAAGAGTATCTGCATCTATTTTGAAATGTGTATATAAATAATGTAAATATTCCAGCAGTAATTATGTATATGTATATTTTTTATACAATGGTAAACATCGAGGATGGTGTAAACTCTAAGGGGAGGGGAATTGTAATGCCCTTGTCCCAGATATTATAAATGATATGACATTCTAAACATATTTTCTATGAAGTATGTACCTAGCATGTTTATTATTTTAATATAAATTTTCCAGCTGGATGCGTGGTGAGAAAACGTTGAAGAGGAGATCCAAATATTAATCGAGGTTGGTGAGGGGGTAAGGTTTACCCATTTATCTTCTCTCCTTGATTAGTTGTTTTCTAAACCTTATGTTAAAATCCCCAAAACCATGTTCCTAAGCCAAACTCAAATGGGGGAGTGTTTAATAATTAAATATTATTAATTTAAAACTTTGGGAGAACTTAATTAATTTTGATTAAGTTGTTAAACTAAATTATGGGAGAGGGTAATGTGGTTCCTTCGGGATATCCATGTGGGATCCCAAAGAGGACACTCGTTTTTCATGAAGTATTGAGGAAAATAGGTGGAAAGGGAGAGAGCGTTGAGAAAGGAAAAACCCGAACGTGAGACTGGGAATAAAAAATGGTTATTCGAATTGTCTAAGGGAAATTAATAGCTATTCTTAATTTGATTGTTGATAACTATTGCTTGCTGATATAGTTGCATGGGAAGCTATTGTAGTGGAGAAATCCTTGAGTGAAATTCAGACACGTGTAGTGAAGAGTATCATTGTGTGTCTTTGAATTCACAGAGGTGGAACAAAACTCTGTTTTACAACATGTATTGGCATTGTAGCCCTTTGGTTGAATTGACCAATCATTTGACAATTTGTGCATGAAACCTTGAGTGGAATATCGATGCTTGTAGTGAAGTGCATCACTGTGTGTCTATGAAGGAGATATGGTGGGTTAATTACGAAATTGGCATGGAATTGGTTTTAAAATGTTGTTTTGTTTGTGCCTGGTTGTAATTTATTCATACTTCCCAGTTATTTCTACTTTGTCCATGTGACTTAGCTGAGGGGGTTGGTGAGTTACCTCTGGTTAATGTCGGGATCTCTGCTCGGGGGTGGACTTGGGAGCTAAAATAATACAGGCTGGACAAATCCTATGGTTGGGTGGAGTGTGGCTCACACACAGTCAGTTGCCCATTTCAGAAAATAATCTCAGATAAATATATGCAGAATTCTAACTCTCTACAAATTTCTTTGTTAAATGATAGTTTGAGAGAATTTAATGGTGAGATTTCATTGTTTTGAATTTATATTCTGTTATACGTTAATTCTCTACGAGTATGCTTTGAAAAATTATGTTTGTGGCATTTCTGTGCATAATAATTATGATCTAGGTGCAAATGAAATTTAAATGGATTAATATTTCTAGGTAAGTCTAATTCACCCCAAATAATTATTTCTTCAACCCAGCTTAATAATTTTAAGCTTATTATTAAATTATCTAGATGTTAAAATTTATCTAAGAGTAAATCATAACCATCAATTAAAATTTTATATTATGCATCTTAATGGAGTTGATGTGTTTAAAAGATTGGGAAATTATATTTTGGGGAAGTGATGTTTTCTAGGTTGAAATAGAAAAATGAATCCCTTGTTCTGGGTTGAAATAGAAATAATGAATCCCTTGTCATTTGTATTTTAAAGAGATGATTTAGTTAATTAGAGAAAAACCATTAATTGGTTGTATGGTTTACAAAAACCATGGATTGGTTTATTTAAGAAAATAAAACTACTGTTATAATTTGTTTATTTAAGAATGTGCCTTGGTAGTTAAAATAATGAAAGAATATGATAACATGGGAGGATGTTTTTCCATTTTTAAGAATGAATTTATTTTAAACAAAAAATTTATGAAGTTTAAGTCTTCATGATTAATGAAAATTTATAGAAATAGTTGAAAGTTTTATTCACTAAGCGTTGTCATTTAATGATACAATTTCATATTGTTAATCTCTAAGTTTAAGCCAAAATTGGAACTATTTTGGTTTATCAAAATTAAATTTTGTTAACCAAGTTAGCAAGCTTGTTTCAAATTGAGTTTTAGATTAACTAAAAATTTTGAACTAAATTTAATGGATTGTTGAAACTTGTTAGTAGCTGCTGAAACTCACTAGTAGCTACTGTTACACACCTGTAGCATGTTGCTGAAACTCGCCAGCAACTGCTGAAACTCACTAGCAGTTGCTCAAGCTAATACAGACATGTCATGGGTCTCATAAAAGACATGGTATAGTTATGTTATGTGTCTCATAATAGACTTATGCTTCCTCAAAAGTTTTCATAATGTATTTATGCATGTGATTAATTTATAAATATGTTTAAAAAATTGTGTGTGTTTAGTTTATAAGATGTAATGCAAGAGGGCGTTACATGAGTCCACCAATCCTTTGCTAACCAAAACACTATCAAGGTGCTTGGTGATTCTATCTTTCCTGAAATTCCTATTGTTTAAAGTCGGATTGATAATTGATGGAGCACTGTCTATAAAACCAACATACTTCAGCTTCCTTGTGAAATAGTATGACATACTATCTTTTCTTGCCATCAACCCCCAATTTTCTTAGCAACCCAAGGATAAATTTAGATCCCCCGGGATATAATTTTTGTTCTTCAATATTTCTTTTGCAAACAAATTATCCCAGAAAGAATTCCTATCCTAATATGGCCCATATATGTTGATGACAATAAAATCTCTCTTGAACTCTTTCAAATACAATTTTGTGCCTAGTGAAGGAAGGAAGGGGAGTGTTTCTCTTAGTAACAAATACACTTACCAATCACTGTAATACCAAATCACTTCCTATAGGACAAGTTTCAGCAAGAAAATAACAAGTCTGCACGAGTAACAACAAACTACAAGCTATAGGAATTGAAACAACATAATACATCATATAGCAAATTAGTATCAACAAGTAATTTCAACACTATTTTGATAACCCCTGCATTCATAAACTTAGAATGATACTTTGTTTCAACAATCAGATTGATTTAACACTCCCACAGCCAATCATACAACTCAAAAATTATCATGTGCTATTGTAAAATCACTTCAAATTAAACAGGAGTTTAAAAATCATAAGTAAAAACAAAGCACCAACAATATAGAGTAAAACTCTGTTTTTAGCTTCAAATAATAATTCATATAACTCACTATATTAAAATCAAGGTTACATGGATGGATATTTATACATAAAAAACATAGTCAATCATTTAATTTGAATTGTCACTTTGTTTCTACTAAAAAAATTAATTCTTTAGCAGTAAATACTTTTCCTCCTTGAACTTTGACAGGGTGAGAAAAAATAGACTTTGTTGATGCCCCTTCAAAAATCAGTGTATTATACCACCCCTTTGACATTCAATAAACTAAAACAAGGTGGTGGATACATTTTCAAAAACTTGATGGCTGAGTCAGTGTGGCAATGGTGACTCATCAGGATTTTGACGGTATTTTAACATGGCGGTGAAATTCAATCAATTCCTTTCCCAATGGTTTGGTAAATAGGTTTGCAAACTCCACTCTAATTTCATTCTTGTTTATAATTTCTCGAATAAAACAAAACCTTGTATCAATATGCTTATTTTAGGAAACTTGATCTATTCCAAGGTAAAATTTAATGGTAAAGGAGTGATTGTTGTATATTCCAAGAATGATGAAAGAAGAAAAATTCATGATGTTTATTGTGTTCCTGGCTTAATGTGTAATTTATTAAGTGTTGGATAACTGTTAGAGAAAAAGTACAGATTATTTTTCAATAACAAGGTATGTACTATCTATGACAAGTATCCAAGTAAGAAGTTGATTGCCAAAGTAGAGATGACAAAGAATAAAATGTTCCCACATATTATGAGGATTGATTTGACTAACTCTTTAAATACTTATAAAACTAAGATTTTAGATCAATCATGGTTGTGTTATTTGAGGTATGGCCATTTACATTTTGGTGGTATATATTTTCTACAGAAGAAGCATATGGTGAAAGTGTTTCCCAATATTCAATAGCTAGAGAGATCATGTGAGAGTTGCATATTAGCAAAGCATCATAGATTGAAATTTTGCTCTGGAATCTCATATAGAGCAAAAGCCCCATTGGAGTTGGTACACGGATTTGTGTGGATTGATGGAAACACCTTCTTTGACTAGTAATGTTTATTTTATGACTTTCATTGATCATTTTAGTCGAAAAAATTTGGTGTATTTGCTAAAAAACAAATCTCAATATTTTTATGTGTTTAAGAGTTTTAAAGCCATGGTTGAAAAGGAGAGTGGCATCTTTATTAAGGGCTTGAGATAAAACAGAGGAAGTGAATATATATTTCAAATGATTTTATGGATTTTTGTTAAAATCATGGTATCAAAAGATAGTTTACTTCTCTCTACACTCCACAACAAAATGGAGTGGCGGAAAGAAAGAATCAAACCATTATGAACATGGCTCGAAGTATGTTGAAGGAAAACATCTTCCAGATGAATATTGGGGAGACACAGTTGCTTGCTCAGTGTATATTCTGAATAGAATCCCAACTAAGAGTGTGAAGGACCAAGTTCCCCAGGAAGCATAGAGTGGTAAGAGTAGCAACATATCTCATTTGAGGATTTTTGGGTGTGCGGCTTATGAACATGTACCTGAAGAGACAAGGAGAAGTTTGGATGACACAAGTGAGAAGTGTATCTTTTTTGGTTTCAGTGAAGGGTCTAAAGCATAAAGACTCTATAATCCCATCGCCAAGAATTATGTTGTCAGTAGAGACGGAGAGTAAGCTTGGGATGGTAGCATAGATAAATTAGTTGTAGAGGACGATGTTACACCTCACACAGAAGATGAAGGATATGAGCAAGGAATAAAAGGTGGGAAGTTGACTCCACTTATGCCTACACCAGCAGCAAGAACACATGTAAGATAGTTATCAGAAGTTAGAACGCTTAATACACAAGAGCGTGGTGAACCATCAAGTGTTGGTGGACAACAAGCAACGGGATCAGAGGTGAGTAATGAATCAAATCCTACATTATCTTCATTAACAAACATAGTTAGAGGTCAGAAGAATAGAATTTTAAGAGAATTGTATGAGCAAAATGAAGAAGTAGATCAAGTTTCAAACATATTTACCAAACCATTGGGAAAGGAATTGATTGAATTTCACAAAGAAAATGTAGGGGTTTGCATGAAGTAATGACCAGTTTTTAAATGTTGTTACATGTTACAGCACTAACAAAAATTTGAAAGTTTGACAAGAACAACAATAATTTTACTCGGTGAAATAATTAAGGGGGAGTATGTTGAAACCCATAAGTCTATTATGTTTGTTAATGAAGATAATGTAGGATTTGATTCATTACTCACCTCTGATCCCGTTGCTTGTTGTCCACCAACACTTGATGGTTCACCACGCTCTTGTGTATTGAGCGTTCTAACTTCTGATAACTATCTTACATGTGTTCTTGCTGCTGGTGTATGCATAAGTGGAGTCAACTTCCCACCTTTTATTCCCTGCTCATATCCTTCATCTTCTATGTGAGGTGTAACATCGTCCTCTACAACCAATTTATCTATGCTACCATCCCAAGCTTACTCTTCGTCTCTACTGACAACATAATTCTTGGTGATGGGATTATAGAGTCTTTATGCTTTAGACCCTTCACTGAAACCAAAAAATATACACTTCTCACTTGTGTCATCCAAACTTCTCCTTGTCTCTTCAGGTACATGTTCATAAGCCGCACACCCAAAAATCCTCAAATGAGATATGTTGCTACTCTTACCACTCTGTGCTTCCTGGGGAACTTGGTCCTTCACACTCTTAGTTGGGATTCTATTTAGAATATACACTGATCAAGCAACTGTGTCTCCCCAATATTCATCTGGAAGATGTTTTCCTTCAACATACTTCGAGCCATGTTCATAATGGTTTGATTCTTTCTTTCCACCACTCCATTTTGTTGTGGAGTGTAGAGAGAAGTAAACTATCTTTTGATACCATGATTTTAACAAAAATCCATAAAATCATTTGAAATATATATTCACTTCCTCTGTTTTATCTCAAGCCCTTAATAAATATGCCACTCTCCTTTTCAACCATGGCTTTAAAACTCTTAAACACATAAAAATATTGAGATTTGTTTTTTAGCAAATACACCAAATTTTTTCGACTAAAATGATCAATGAAAGTCATAAAATAAACATTACTAGTCAAAGAAGGTGTTTCCATCAATCCACACAAATCCGTGTACCAACTCCAATGAGGATTTTGCTCTATACGAGATTCCAGAGCAAAATTTCAATCTATGATGCTCTGCTAATATGCAACTCTCACATGATCTCTCTAGCTGTTGAATATTGGGAAACACTTTCACCATATGCTTCTTCTGTAGAAAATATATACCACCAAAATGTAAATGGCCATACCTCAAATAGCACAACCATGATTGATCTAAAATCTTAGTTTTATAAGTATTTAAAGAGTTAGTCAAATCAATCCTCATAATACGTGGGAACATTTTATTCTTTGTCATCTCTACTTTGGCAATCAACTTCTTACTTGGATACTTGTCATAGATAGTACATACCTTGTTATTGAAAAATAATTTGTACTTTTTCTCTAACAGTTATCCAACACTTAATAAACTACACATTAAGCCAGGAACACAATAAACATCATGAATTTTTCTTCTTTCATCATTCTTGGAATATACAACAATCACTCCTTTACCATTAAATTTTACCTTATTGTCATTACCTAGCTTTACTTCAAACTGAATACTTGTATCTATGCTTGAAAATAATTCTTTATTTCCAGACATGTGGTTGCTGCATGCATTGTCCAAGAACCATACATCATTTGAACTTTCCTGGGTCACATTAAAAGTAAAAAGCATAGGTTTCTCTTCATTTTCAGGCTCCTTTGTAATGTGTGTAGACATATTACTAGCATTTGCTTGCCTCTTCCAACATTTGTTAGCAAAATGCCCAAATTTCCTGCAATAGAAACATCGAAGTTTAGATCTATCATACCTTTGATTTCTTGGTTTCCATGTTCTACTACTACTCCCCCTTACACTAGGAGTATTTCGTTGAGACTTCTCCTCAAATTCTAAATCATTTTTGTTGTCACTATGATCAACACTTCGATTTCCTCTTTCTCTGCTACTAGACCTTACTCTGCCTCTTCCTCTGCCTCTAGTGACATGGAATTAATATTTGAAAGCATTTTCTAATGGAATATCATCATACCTATTAATTCTTGATCCATGAGCAATCAAAGAACCAGTCAACTCATCAATGTGCATTTGACTAAGATCTTCAAACTCTTAAATAGGAACAACCATAACTTCAAACTTCTTTGGAAAACATCTCAACAATTTCTCAATCACTCATTGGCATGAAAGGTATTCACCATACTGTCTCAGTTGATTCACAATGTTCATGACTGGAGTCATGAAATTATCAACGGTCTCATTGTCCTTCATCTTCAAATTCTCAAAGTCCCTTCTCAAGCTCTGTAACTTGACATTTTTCACCTTGGTCACACCTTGATAACATGTTTCAAGTGTGTCCCAAGCTTTCTTTGAAGACTCACCACTTGAAATTTTCATAAATATGGATTCACTTAGGCCTTGTTGAATAAGGCCAAGATCTTTGTTATCATTCTTCCTGTTTTCCTTCAACAGGACATGCTCAAGATTTCACAAAGTTAGATCTGGAGCTTGATCAGCCAGCTCTTTGTATCCATTTGTAACAAAATCCCAAATATCTTGAGCACGTAGAATGGTTCCATTTTAATAAAACATGTATCATAATTTCTCTCAACCAAAACATGAATTTGGGGATGCACTACACCACTGTTAGTAGCCATCAAAAATCAAATTACAAATAAATGTAAAGAAAGAAAAATAGAGAAAGAGATCAACCACGCTCTGATACCACTAAGGGAAGGTAGGGGAGTGTTTCTCTTAGTAATAACACTTACCAATCTCTGTAATACCAACTATATGCCTACAGGACAAGCTTCAACAAGAAAATAACAAGTCTGCATGAGTAACAACAAATTTCAATCTACATGAATTGAGTAACAACATACTGCATCCTATAGGAAATGAGTAATAACAAGTAATTTCAACACTGTTTTGATAACCCCTGCGTTCATAAACTTAGAACGATACTATGTTTCAACAATAAGATTGATTTAACACTCCCATAGTCAATCATACAACTCAAAAATGATCATGTGCTACAGAAAAATCACTTCAAATTAAACAACAGTTTACAAACTCATAAATAAAAATAGAGCATCAACAATACAGAGTAAAACTCTTTTTTCAGCTTCAACTGATAATTCATATAACTCACTGTCTTAAAATCAAGGTTACCTGGATTGATATTTATACATAAAAAACATATCAATCATTTAATTTGAATTGTCCCTTTGCTGCTACTAAAACAAAATTTAATTCTTTAGCAGTAAATACTCTGCCTCCTTGAACTTTGATAGGCTGAGAAAAAAATAGATTTTGTTGATGCCCCTTTAAAAATCAATGTATTATACCACCCCTTTGACGTTCAATAAACTAAAACAAGGAGGTGGATTCCTTTTCAAAAACTTGATGGCTAAGTCAGTGTGGCAGCAGTGACTCATCAGCATTCCAGTGGTCATTTAACATGGTGGTGAAATACTTAAATTCAAACACCTAGGATAGAGTTTGTTTCCCAAGAACTTGAGACATATAAATTTTGACTGTGCCAACCTATGATTAAGCCTCTTGATCGACCTAAGCAAACAAAATCCCAATTTGCAAGAAACTTCTTTAACTCCTTGACTATTTTCTCTCATTCACACATAATTTCTTAAAGAAATAAGACATCCGGATCAAGCTTATGTATCATACGCCTAACCGCTAACCTCTTAGAGGGGTTAGAGAAACCTCTTATATTCAATGAAACAACTAGCATTAAGTAACCATTTACAGGGATTCCATTCCTCTAAGCACCCCATAAATGGAATTTTGTGTTCCTACAGTCACCTCCCTATAAGCTCTTTTATGCGGCTGATATCCTTTGTTTTGCGGACAATCTACCGAGAGCGGACTCAAGGCCTGATCTCCCTAGATTAACGTAAGTCTAGAACAAATAAGACAGAACATAAAATACTTTCCTAGATCATATAGAAATACAAATGTAAGAGCAGATCGTTTACCTTAGATTTGTAGATCCCTTTCTCCTTCATTGATCCAATGCTCCAACGATGCTAGATCGCAAGTAGCTAAACCCTGCTAAACATATAACAGACCACGAGAAGTGAAAGCATATATCTCATATGATAGATCTAAGCTAACAGTTAAGGAGGAAAACTCTAAACATCATCAAGGAGACAACATTTATGGAAAGCAATTATATTAACTGTATTGAAAAGTGAGGAGTACAATCGAAAATAGGATTACAACCATAGCCTTAACGCTGCAAGCTCCTTCCGAAAAGCCATGCCAAAGCTCCTAGAGAGAAGTAGATGTTCCCCAAGCTAGAGTGTTAGATCTATTGGGCTTGATTTCACCAACATAAGAGTACCATAGAATTCCTCCCTTACGATGGGAGTGAGCTTCATTTAAAAAGGACTAAGTGGATATGATATGGATAGGATAGGTTCAGATATGATAGGAGAGACTTAAGGGATCCTTCCAAGGAGCTCGAAGAAGCTATTTTTTCCATTTAACTAACTTCGTCGCACCCTGTAATGGAGCAAGGTGCGACATCGCATGCTGCATGAGTGCAACCTGCGATGACCTCTCAAAACCTAGTAAAAATGGGTACAAATCCTTCTAGGTCAATCAGTCAATCAAGGTAACTCCAGGGGTGTATACACTGAATCTCATGATGGGAAGATTTTAGGTGTAACAGAATTCCCCCCAAAGCATGAAGCCATTTAAAGGTTGGACAGGTGAAATACTTTGATAGAAGGAATGGCAATAGACTTGTGGGATGAAGGATGCTGCTACAGTACAACTAACTCTGAACTGACAATCTCATATGATGTACAACATGGTTGTTGATCAATACAATGCAGATCCATGGTAGTAATGACCGATTGAACACAATCATGGCTACTAGACACAAGCGTAGATCCATGATGAGATGATAACACAACCATGACCAATACAAATGTGGATCCGTGTAATATGACTCAATACAAACTCCATTGCAACCTGGGTAAAACATGACTCGCTAGGGTCTTCAAGCTGAACCCGCAATGATACGAATCTATCCATGTGATTACAAATGTCTTGACGTCGAATATGGTAGAAACCACTTGATTACCGGTCATTGATGTATACCGTTAACAAGTACGAGGGAAATCACCATTGATGTCAATGATTCCCAAGGTATCACAGTACATATCATTAAGTGTGAATAAATGAGTTGAAGTCGAATGCAAGATGAAATCTTTCGATCAAGATTCAATGATGTAAACTCATGTCGAAAGCGAGGTAACCTGCCATTGAGGCATGCAGGGACAAGGTACTTGATTGATTTCTAGATTCAATCCTTGGATGGTGTGTTGAAGTCGACAAGGATGAATTCGTCGAAGGAGGGCCATGATGAATCCCCCATCATTGACACGAAACACGACAAAGGATGTGTAGAGTGGATCGGACGATACAGTAACATGCAAGACTGACTCAGAGTAGACCGACATGATTGAAGGTGTACTGACTACAGATAATGGATAGTGAAAGTATTCTTGAACATGGGCATGGCATGACTTGGCAGTATTGACATGACGAGTATGACACTAATCCTAATGCAACTGATGATGGAAGCTTTCTTTGAATGACTCAAAGGAGTAATAAGACTCAGAAAATAAGTGGAACTCGAAGACAAACAGATGATCCAAGTGTTGTATGCAAATGCAGATGAGTGCCATGTTCAAGAATGACTAGGTACTGCCACTGACAAAGGTGTAACAAAAAAGCTTTCCTTTTTCCCCATCATGAATGATGAGTGCCTCATGTGTTTTTTACGAGCTTGATGAGGGTAACCAAATGCTTGGTATAGCTCATCTCGTAGATGAGTCCAATCCCAAATATTTTCCGAACCTGGGATAGGAGGGGTTCGTTCCATGGTGGGCCCTTCAATGTGAGAGTTTAATGAGTCCATAGAAGGTAAACTCGATCGTCATTTCATGTTTAGAGAGTTTGAAAAGAACTAAAGAAGAATCCAATGGTCCTTTTTCGTAAAGTTAGCCTCATCACCCGAAAAAGGGTAAAACAACGCGGGAGAGGAGTCTTCCAGTCATGATTGGCTGGAGTATACCTTTTTCAATGACAAAATGCACAAGGGGTGTTCATACCTGAGATGATCGTTCCAATAGGAAAATGGCATAGAAAGGCACTTCACAACTCCTGCACACTCGGAAACTAGGTCAAATAGTCAACCGAACATTCAAATATAATAAAACCGATCCAAACTATAGCAAATGGAATAACAACATCAAATATTTGAAAAAGGAATATTCCATTTTGTCTATAAATAGAAATAAAAACCAAATATAGTCACCATTGTTCTATTTGCCAAATTTGGGAGGAGTAGTGCCATTTGGAGCCAAATCTTCACTCGTCGATTCTGGGAGCTATGAGCAGCCATTTCACTCACCATCAGGAGCAGGTAACCCTAAACTTCATCCAGCAAGATTGTAGTGGTTTACATTTTTGAATTTCAGTCATTTTTTGGGTTTTAGCTTCATTTGGGAAGGGACATTGCGCCCTCGGCTTGTCGCAGTTGGCCCTTTCGGGAACTGCGATGAGACCGAGTCATCACTAGGGTCTCACAAGTGGACTGCGACGATGTCGCTCTGTTTGTAAAAACTGGGTGCAACGATGATGACGTCCATCCCCAAACTCAAGCCAAGCTCAAAAGAAAGACTGCCAGTGGTTGAAGCAAGTTCTAACATTGTTTAAACTCTCCTATTGGCAGGTTCCAAGCATCCAAAATGGTTCTGGAATGGTGAGAACGAGAACATGATTTGGATGATGAACAAGCTGCAAATGATCCACGATGTGTGGAAGCATTGAGGAACTGTGGGCTCCTCAAGTTCTTCCGTGTCCAGGGGATGAGATCCCAAATCTCACTGTTGACTCATATGCTCCGATGCTGGGATGCGGCCCAACAATACTTCATGATTGGTGAGCACAAGCTTACCATAGATGTCAAGGACATCTACTTTCTGGCCGGATTGCCCCGAAGAAACGACAATGTGCTACTTACTGGATCACGTGGGAGTGATCGGACAGTGGATGATATGATCCAACAGGATTGTGTTCCCAACACCTGTTCATCTAATGGGAAGATTCCCATTAAAGATGTACGGAACATCCATTACATGCCATACTATTCACCATTACTAGGATGGCGGGGAGCCAAGCTCCTCACTTAGCCACCAGGGCATAGATGCTTTATGTGGAGGACTATATGTCTCCAAAGGTCTTCAACTGGTGTGAGGGAGTCCTCGCAAACATGCGAGCTCAGCTGACGAAGTGTTGGCAGGGAGAGCTTAGACGGTTTGGCTATGGATTGATAGTGATCTCATTCTTACTAGAATGGGTTCCCCTTTTGCATCCTCAGGTAACATTGGAGGATAGGGATCCTAGATATCCTCACATGGCTAAGTGGACCGATGTTATGGCCTAACATGGTGGGGTCCCCATTATTGGATACCCTTCTGAGTTCTTCACTTGGCTGGAGGGCCAGTTACTAATGGTGGAGGATTTCCCATACAGTGGCACGGACTTTAGAGATGACCCGGAATTGTCGCTGCCAGAGGGAGTAGCATGGGGAGACCTTAGTAAGAAAAAATGACCCTTGTACTTTTAAAGTTTTGTGCATTTATAATTTTTTTGATATAGTGCTGACAGATGAACAACATGGGTGTGCAGATGTGGGACCTGTACGACCTATGGGGACCTCTCTTCTAGCTAGGAGAGAGAGAGGAGAGGGAGCAGTTGTGGGTCCGGATGTGCATGCTGCCATCGCAGAGATGGATAGAGTCTATTCCAACCTAAGTGGGTTGACACTAGTCGTTCCTGAGCCGTCGGTAGATGAGGTGCCACGGGCCATGCATGTACACATGGTTGGAGCTACTACGTGCCTCAACGCGCTGCTTCGCAAGGTTGCGAGAGCAGTTGACTGTTTCCAAACTCAGCAGGATAGGGATGATAGACCTCATAGGGTTGTATGGGCCATGCGATAGGCCATATATTAATACTGTGTGTGTACTGAGAGCTTAGAGGCATCATATTTTTGTACTACTGAAAGTTGCGAGGCTTCAGATTTTGTAGAGACTCACTGAAAGCCGTCATGCTTTAGACTTTTGTATCAGCACTACCTTTTGAGATTACATATATATATATACAGACATTTCAGTGATTTATAGATTATGTGTTTCAAAAATGATGAATGATGTGATCTTGTTTATATGCTTTGCTTTTATACAGTGCATGTTGTGAATGTTTTTACATATTATGAGTATTATGTGTGTGCGATGTACCAATCTAGAATGAAGTTGGCCATCGAGTCAGCAACTGCATTTAACTATCGTGGAATGTGCAGGTATTGAATGGATTCGAATGACCTTTCCAGGAGACAAAATTCTCTAAAGAGACGGAGTAGGGTAGGATCACGGATAGCATAGACCCGGTTGATATGGGAAACCACTAATTGAGAATCCATATGGATGACAATGTGGTTCATACCCAAAGAAATAGAATCGGTTAGGGCTCCAATTACCGCCTGATACTCTGCGGCATTGTTGGTTGTGAATCCAAGGCAACTTCCTCCTGAGATGATGAACTCGCCTGTTGGGGAATACAGTACCCAGGCTACCGAAGCAAGGTTACAGGTATGCCGACTGGCGTCGTCCGCGAATCCATAGCATGTTTCCATCTGCACATGCAGACAGAACATGGTATAAGAAGCGGAAGCAAGAACTAAAGGAACTCAAAAAACAAGTGCGTCACATCACACAAAAACACACAAACACACCATGTATAGTATATACAAGAAAGTCTATGCATGATGGGTTTAGGCATAGTACCTCTTCAGGTAAATCCCGTTACGGGGTTCACCTAAAGATGTTCTGTCATAATCTTCAAGCTCGTAAGCTCCTTTTTCCAAAACACGTTTGACAATGTAAGGTCCGTGCCACATGGACTTGAACTTTCCTACTCCTAGTTTGTCATGTTTCTGGTTGTATGTGAGGACCAGTTCACCCTCGTTGAAGATACGAGGTTCAACTGACTTGTCGTATTGAGGTTTGATGCATTTCTTGTGTGCTTCATTAGCAAGAGCAACATCTTGGCGGGACTCGTCAAGTTTTGCTAAGTATAGGAAACATTCTTCCTCGACAGTAGTGTTAGGAAGGAGTTCGACAGTGAGTTGTAGAGACGGAATTTCTCACTCTATAGGTAGGATAGTCTCCAATCCATACACCAATTGGAAAGGAGTGAAACCTGTGGCAGTTTTAACGAAAGTTATGTAGGCTCATAATGCTGAAAAGAGCATATTATTCCAGTTGGACTTATGCGTACCTACCATCCATTGGACCATAGTTTTCAAGACCTTGTTAATGGCCTTGACCTGCCCATTGGACTGCGGGTAGTAGGGTGTTGAGTTTTCATGGAGAAAACCCAATCTATCGCTTAGTTCATCAACCATATGGTTCTGAAAGTGAGAACCATGATTGGTAACTATCGCCCGAGGAACTCCAAACTACGCTATTACATGATTGAACATGAAGAGTGTGGCATTTTTTCCTTCGTTTTGGTATGTAGGAATTGCCTCGGCCCACTTTGTGAAGTAATCCACAGCTACAATGATGTAACTATGCCCCCCGGCCGAGGTAGGCTTACAATGCATAAAATCGATGCCCCATTTTGCGAAGGGGCCCACGGCAATGACCGGGTGTAATGGGGCGGGATGGGTGCGCTTCTTCATATGGAAATGTTGACATGGAGGACATCTTTTCACGGCCTCAATACAATCTTTGAAGATAGTAGGCCAATAATATCCTGCGCGCAAAATCTTCTGGGCCATAGCCATCCCAGAGAGGTGACCGCCACATGCCCCAGTGTGATAGTCATTCAGAATGCGTTCAGCCTCATCGTGATTTAGACAGCATCGAAGAATTGAATCGATGCCACGGCGGTACAAAGTATCATTGATGATCAGATAATACTTCGCATGGTGATGTATTCTACGGCAGTCGTCGCGAGACAGTTGGAGGCTGAAGCGTTGGGTTTGAAGATATAACGTAATATCTCCATACCACGGGTCAGTCATACTGATGAGAAATAATGATTCATCTGGAAAAGAGTCATTGTGCTTTACTTCTATATCAGAACGGGGAAGGTCACAAATAAGCTCAGCAAACACCAAAGACATTTTAGACTTGGCTTTCTCGAAAAGAAGATCGAATTCTTGCAGTATCACAATCCAGCATGAATACTTGCCCCCAAGCACCTGATGTGTCAGTACGTGGTACATGGGGTTCGAGTCTGTGATGATGGTGGTGGTGCGGAGCAAGATATAGTGGAAGAAATTTTGGACGGCGATGACTGTTGCGAGAGCAAGCTTCTCGACATGTGAATATCTAGTTTTAGTGTCAATGAGACCCTTACTCGCATAGTATATTACATGTTCTTGGGCATTTGGATCCTCCTGTACCAAAACGATGGCGATAGTGGTAGCAAAAGCAATGATATATAAGATGTAATCTCGGAAATAGTTTGGCGGTTGGATTACGGGGGCATGCTTGATGGCATGTTTGATGCTGTCGAAGCATTTTTGAGCTTGATCGTCCCAAATGAACGGGACGTCCTTCATAAGAAGTTTCATATACCCCTTGGTCTTCTCTGCGAAGCTACAAACAAAACGCCTTAAATAACTCACCTTCCCTTGGAGACTTTGAAGTTCTGTCCCATTAGTCGGAGGTGGTAGGTTGACAATGGCTTCCACCTTTAAGGGATCGATGTGGATCCCATCCTTCGAGACAATGAATCCTAAGAGGCGCCCAGACTCAATGCAAAAGATACACTTATGAGGATTCAGACAGATATTGTACCGTTTGCATATAAGGAAAATGGTCGTCAAATGATCCATGTGGAACTCACACTGCTTTGAATGAGCAGATAGATCATCTAGGTAAGGTTCCACAAGGTCCTTAATTTCATGGAAGGCATACAACATGGCCCGCTGGAACGTGGCACCAACGTTTTTAAGGCCAAATGGGATTTTTTGGTATGCAAACATCCCCCAAGGATAGATGAAAGGCATCTTATGTTGGTCGGTTGGGTCAATCTCAATCTGGTTGTAACCAAAAAATCCATCCATGAATGAAAAGATGACGCTTCGAGCACAATTGTCGATAATCTGGTTAATGAACAGGGTTGGGTAATTGACCTTTGGACAAGCCTTGTTGAGGTCCTGATAATCGACATGGATGCGAATGGTGCCCTGCTTTTTGTTCACAGGGATGACGTTTGAGACCCAATCCGTCAACGGGACAGGATAGATGAAGCCAGCCTTTAAGAGCTTTTCAATCTCTTCCTTGATCGCTGTGGTCTTCCGGGGGTGTACCAATCACAACTTTTGATGTACAAGTTTAATGTCGAGATATGTTTTTATTTCATGAGAAACAATTGCAGGGTCTATCCCAGGAATCTCCTCATAGGACTAAGCGAATACATCTCGAAATCTCTTGAATAAGACCGTACCAATAGCTATTTCTTCAGGGGAACACTTCTGGCCTATGCGAATGTGTTCCACTATACCAAGTTCTACCGAAATGTCTACGGAGGTGGTAGGCTCAATGTTGGCCAAGTTTCGCTCAGTTTCTGAAAGACATGTGAGTATGGGGGAATGAGGGAACGGGTAGATATCTGGTGAAAAGATGGTTCTAATGTTGTCCTTTATGTACTCCAAAGGAGGAAGAAAAGACGACCTATGGTGGAGGTCATCCCACGGACCATCATCGACATTCATAACTTCCATGATGGACTCGTCTAAATGGAAAGTTCGAAGTAAGAGATCAGGTAGAGATGATTTTTGTCGTAGAGAACAAGATGGGGAGGCCATAGTTAAGTGGTTCTCCGATGCTAATTGGATAGCCTCGTAAATGTGTCAGTGGGTGAAAGAGGCATTGCGTTTCCAATCAGGTGTGTTGTGGCTTCGTCTGGTACAAGCCAAGTATCAGTGGAGTGGGATGAAATATCTGTGGAGATCATGTTCACCGAGGCAACATGATTAGGGGGGTCCAAAGTTGGAAAAACACCCATGAGAGATGAATCTTTCAAAAGGCCAACCCCTATACTCTCAAACTATTTTGATGTTTGTCCAATGGAAGGAACATTGTCACTAGGATGAGTAGTAGTGTCCAGTGTGAAAAAATCTATTTGTTCAACAGTAACAATTCGTCCTTGGTGGGGGAATTGTACTACGCGGAATACTGAAGAGGCTACCTCCTGCATGGCGTAAAACCAATTGCGACCAAGCAAGAGATTATATTCTATCGGGGCCGAGACCACTTCCACATTAATGGTTACGGTCTTTCCACCCAACTCAACTGCGAGAGCTTGTAGGAGTTGATGAGGTTGAAAGTCATGCCCGTCGAATGCTTTCAACGTGGTAGGAGAACGATTCAATTCGGGAGAGCCGATGGCTCTCGAACAGGCGATCGACATGACAGAAGTAGAGGCGCCTTCATCCATCGGGTACGATGGACAATTTTCCCAGCAATGTTTGTAGCTACTTGGAATGCGAGGTGATGGGAAAGCCTCGGCTTGAAGTAGTCAAGTCGGAACATGATGCTGATGTATTTGTAACTTCAGAAGATATTCTTCTATGCATTACATTTGTACTTTATTGTATATCCATTAGATATGTTACATTCCTCTATTTGGAAGTGTCGTCATTTGTATTTGTAAGTGTCGTCATGTGCATCGACAAGTGTCGTCATTTGTATTGATGGGTTATTAGACCACCAATGTGGGGTCGGCCCTGGTTAGCACATGTGGTTGGGTTATTAGGATTGATTAGAAAGTCGGCCCCAGTGGATTATTGGAAGGTCAAGTCAGTGTATAAATAGAGAGGGTTTGTCTCTCATTTATCTCATTCACTCACTTCTCAAGCTCACATAGCTAAGAGAGAAAGTGGCGCACTAGTGGAGGAGGAGGAGCATCGGCTAGAGACATCTTATTGGGTTTGATCCTTGTGATCGTGTTTGGTGGCTTATCTTATCTCTGAGGAAGTTGCGGGGTTTTTCACCTTCTTGGTTTTCCCCGGTGAAACTCGGTGTCTCTTGTGTGATTGTTTTTGTGTCTATGATTGATATGCTGTACATGTTATTCTCTTATAGATCCTTATGATAATAGAATGAAATTATCGAAAAATTAACATGGTATCAGAGCTAACCTAAGAAGAAGGCACTGTGCAGCTGCGGAAGCTAGGGCTTCTTAATTTTTGGGTTTCTCTTCACAGATCATCAAAGGCAGAAGGCTAGATTAACTCTCCTTGGAAGGGCGCATCTTTCTGTCAAGACATAATTCAATTCTGAGCATTTTCAGTTTTGGCCGTAAAAATTAGGGTTTCCACAAAAAAAGGAATTTCTGAAATCTGAAGACATAGATGGAAGCTCCTTGGAAAAATCAAATTTTATAGCTTTGGATCGAGCTTTTTAGTTGGGTGAAACTATGGGAAAATCAAACCCTAATTTAGGGTCCTCCCTAGTGAATCCGGGAGATTGAAAAGCATTTATGAAGGGAAAGAGTTTGCAGTTTTCAATTTCTAAGTATACCAGGCTGATCAGCTCATCAAAGCACATCTTTCTATCCTTTCAGAATTTTGAAATTCACATTTTGAATTTTTAGGGTTTCTCTGACAAACCCTAAACCAGCTCCAGATCCAGTTTTCAACAAATCAAGTGGTAAGACCTAAATCTCTTATTTCCATTTGAGTTTCTCATTAAAAATGTCTCACCACACCAAGCTTGAGGATAAGCTTGATGGAGCTGATAACTTCCGAGCATGGAAGTATAGGATTGGGTTAATCCTCGAAGAAAATGATTTGGACACCTACATAAAAGAAGAGGTTCCAGTTCCAGAGGGAGATGAGGCTAAGGCCTTAAAAAAGAAAGACTTGGTCAAGGATAAGAGAATCATTGTTGATCTATAAAGGACCATCTCATACCCCATGTGTCTTCCCTAAAGACACCTAAGGAGATGTTTGACTCCTTGACCAAATTGTTTGAAGGAAAGAACATAAATCAGAAGATGACTTTGCGGAACCAATTGAAAGGGGTAAAACTTCTAAATGGAGAGACCATTCAATCCTACTTTTCTAAGGTCTCTCAAATAAAGGAACAACTTGAAGTTGTGGATGAAGTAGTGGAGAATGGTGAAATTGTAATGACCACATTGAATGGCCTACCTAGGTCATGGGACTCCTTCATCCAAGGAATCTGTGCAAGAAGAAAATTGGTCTCCTTTAGTAGACTATGGGAGGAGTGTTCACAAGAAGAGGCTAGGCTTGTGGCCCGAGAAGAAAAGATGGGAAGTGAAGATCAAGCCCTCACAGCACACACTAAAGGAAGCAAGTTTAAGAGGGAGAAATCTCACAACAAGAAGCATTCTCACTTTCATAAGAAGAAAGATCTATCTCAATTTCGATGCTTCACTTGTCATGAGTTGAGACACTTTGCCTCAGATTGTCCCAAGAAAAAAAGGAAGAATCACTACAAAAAGAAGAAGAAGGGCAGCAAAAAGAGATATCATGCTCATGCTGCTGAGGATGATGAACCACCCAAGAAGAAGGCTAGAACAGAAAGTGATGATTCATCAAGTGAATATGAATATGTTCTAATATTTGCTCTCATAGGTACTATCTCTCATGGATGTAATGATTGGCTTATTGATAGTGGGGCTTCTAAACATATGACTGGGTTTAAAGAATCTTTTGTAAATCTATTTGAACATGAGTCACCCCATAAGGTGAAACTTGGGGATGACTATCAATATCCTATCAAAGGAAGTGGTGAAGCCTCCTACATGCTAGACTCTGGGAAGTCTCTAAAAATGAAAGATGTTCTATATGTACCTGAGCTCAAGAAGAATCTCCTATCCATATTATCTTTGGATGCAAAGGGGATGAGAGTTGCATTTATAGATGGCCAAGTACTCATGTGGCCTAAAGGAAAGACAATAGATGATGTAGTAGTGATTGGAGAGCAAGAGGGAGGATTGTACAAATTGAAGGGACAACCTGAACATGCCATGGTACATGAGTCCATGGATCCAAGTGAACTTTGGCATAGAAGGCTTGCTCACATGCACTACAGAGCACTACCAATTGCAAGCAAAGTTGTAGAAGGTCTTCCTGAAATCAAGACAAAGCATGAAGGTGTTTGCAAAGGATGTGCAAGAGGAAAGAATAAAAAGAAAGCATTTCCAAGCAGTGAAAGAAAATCAAAAGGAATTTTGGAGATTATCCACTCTGATGTATATGGACCAATGTCATCCAGTTCTTCGAGTGGGTATGTATACTATCTTTATTTCATTGATGCTTTCTCTAGAAAGACTTGGGTTTACTTCTTGAAGAACAAAGATGAAGTGTTTGATAAGTTCAAGGAATTCAAAGCCTTGATGGAAAATCAAACTGACAAGAAGATCAAGACATTTAGATCCGACAATGGCGGAGAATTCACTTCAGGTGAGTTCAAGAAGTTATGCAGTGATTTAGGGATTAAGAGGGAGTTGTCTGCTCCTTATAATCCACAACAAAATGGAGCTGCAGAAAAGAAGAATAGAACTATCATGGAAGCAGCACGGGAAATGCTTCATGACCAAGATTTTCCTATGCATCTATGGGCAGAAGCAGCTAGGACAGCTGTGTATGTGCAGAACAGAACACCTCACAAAATACTTGACAATAAGACACCAGAAGAAGTCTTCTCTGGTAAGAAACCAGAAGTAAGCCATCTCAGAATATTTGGCTGTCCTATATACACACACATTCCAAAGGAAAAGAGGACAAAGCTAGATCCTTCAGGAAAGAAGGGCACCTTTGTGGGTTATAGTGAAAACTCGAAGGCTTAAAGAATATACTTTCCAGGGTTCAAGAAGATTGACATCAGCAGGGATGTAACATTTGATGAGGACTTAGCCTACATCAAATCAAGGAAGACACCTATTGAAGATCATGAAGAACCAAAGGAATCTAGATTTCAAGATACCACTATGAATGAAGCAATTCCAGAAGCAACCCGTGAAGTTGAAGATCCAAAACAACCTATAGATCCACCTCTTGAGAAGAACTCTTACAAGAGGAAACCTGCATGGGATAGATAGCTCATCCAAGATATAGAAAGATATGGTATTCTAGAAGAGGAACACAGAGAAAGGAAAAGGACAAGATCACACACTAGTTATGTTGCCTTGCTCTACAAAGAACCTTCCAGTCATGAAGAGGCAGCGGGAAAGAAAGAATGGAAGGATGCCATGGTCGAGGAATACCAATCGATCATGAAGAATGATGTTTGGGATGTGGTCCCAAGACCAGAAGGGAAGTTTGCTGTGACTTCCAAGTGGATCTATAAGATGAAGCATGTTGCAGATGGTAGCATAGAGAAGAACAAGGCAATATTTGTAGCTTGTGGCTTCTGTCAGAAAGAGGGAATAGACTATGAAGAAACCTTTGCTCCTATAGCCAGATACACTTCCATCAGAACAGTACTTGCTCTGGCTGTAGTGATGAAATGAAAGATACACCAGATGGATGTCAAGACAGCTTTCTTGAATGGTGTAGTCGAAGAGGAAGTGTATGTGGAGTAGACACTTGGTTTTGAGACACATGACAGGGAGTGATATGTGTGTAAATTGATATGTGATATGTGTGTAAATTGAAGAAAGCCTTGTATGGCTTAAAGCAAGCTCCTAGGACTTGACAAAAGCCTTGTAAATATGTGATATGTGATATGTGTGTAAATCGAAGAGTGATATGTGTGTAAATTGAAGAAAGCTTTGTATGGCTTAAAGCAAGCTCCTAGGACTTGGTATGGTAGGATAGATAGCTTTCTATCCAGTTTGGGCTTTCCATGAGTAAAGCAGATTCCAACCTTTACTACAAGGTTGAGGAAGGCAATCCTGTGATACTACTCTTGTATGTGGATGACCTGCTTGTTACAGGTGACGATGGTTTGATTGCCGATACCAAGAGGAAGCTTGTTGCCGAGTTCGAGATGAAGGACTTGGGGATGATGCACTATTTTCTAGGCATGGAGGTGTGGCAGAGTGCAGATGGGATCTTCATTGAACAAGGGAAGTATGCAATAGAGATCCTGAAGAGGTTCAGGATGATGGACTGCAAGGCCATGGCCACACCTATGGCATCGAACCTGAAGCTTCTATTTGATGCTTCATCTGAGCCAGTTGATGTCACGGTGTATCGTCAGATGATTGGGTCATTGATGTACCTGACGAACATGAGACCAGATATTTGCTTTGCGGTGAACACATTGAGCCAGTTCCTGACGGATCCGAGAGGTTTTCACTTGGTCGTTGTAAAGCATATTTTGAGGTACCTGAGGGGTACAGTTGATTATGGGCTCAAGTATGATGTGAATCAAAAGTTTAACCTTGAGGGTTATGTTGATTCAGATTGGGCAGGCAGTGCTGCAGATAGGAAGAGCACTTCTGGGTGCTGCTTTAGTATGGGATCAGGTGTGATCTCTTGGTTTAGCAAGAAGTAGTCCTGTGTAGCACTGAGTACAGCCAAAGTAGAGTATGTTGTAGCTTGTTCGGCTAGTTGTGAGGCAGTATGGATGAGGAAGCTATTGTATGAGTTATTTGATCTCCCGTTGGATGCTACCTGTATCTATTGTGACAACCAGAGTTGTGTGAAGTTTTCAAAGAACCCAGTATTCCATGATAGGTCGAAGCACATTGAGATCAAATATCACTATATCAGGGATATGGTGTAGAGAGGAGCAGTGAAGCTCCGGTATGTTGCGACGGATGAGCAGGTTGCAGATGTGTTGACGAAACCATTAGCCAGAGTGAAGTTTGAGTACTTTAGAGAGAGGCTTGGTGTTCTTCAGATTGACGACACTTCGAGGAAGAAGTGATGGACACATTTGCAGGATCCATTCCAAGCATGGTGAGAGGAGGATCCTTCCCATGGCTATGGATGTAAGCGTTGTGTGATGAGCATCAAGACAATGCTCCAGTTATTGCTCTGTATATGTATCAGGTGGATGCATTGATATGATCAGATAGATCATGTATTTGTATATGTATCAAGTGGATGCATTGATATGATCAGGTAGATCATGTATTTGTATATGTATTAGGTGGATGCATTGATATGATCAGATAGATCATGTATTTGTATATGTATCAGGTGGATGCATTGATATGATCAGATAGATCATGTATTTGTATATGTATCAGGTGGATGAATTGATATGATCAGGTAGATCATGTATTTGTATATGTATCAGGTGGATACCTTATATGATCAGGTGGATCATATATGATGATATGTATCAGGACGACGATTAGGATAATCATGGATGATGAGCTTCAGGATGTTGCTTCAGATGATATGCATCAGGACGATGCAGTGACGATGATCAGGATGATCATGTGTGATGAGTATCAGGATGATGCTCTGGATGATATGCATCAGGACGATGCTATGATGATGATCAGGATGATCATTTACATCAGGATGATGTATGATGAGTATCAGGTTGATACTTCATGGCCGTGGACAGGTTATGCAGGTAGCATAGAAAATATCCTCAAGATCCGGACAGGTAGAGCAGTGTGCTCGTAATAGCCTGGGATATAGAGATCCAGACAAGTTGAGCAGTAAGCTCGTAAATAAGTCCTGGGATGCTCTTTTGAGGTTTTGCTACTAGAGGCATATAGTCCGCCCTGGAGATATGATAGGTTGAGCAGTAAGATCGTAATCAGTCCTTGGTTTCTCTTTAGAGTACTTGCAGGAAGCAAGATGCTCTTTAAAGGTTTTGCCTAACCACATGTAATTAGCCCTAGAGATCCAAGAGGTTGAGCAGTAAGCTCGTAATCAGTCCTGGGATGCTCTTTAGAGTACTTACAAGATGCAAGACACTCTTTAAAGGTTTTTTGGTGTGTGAGGTCACATATAATCAGCCCTAGAGATCCGAGAGGTTGAGCAGTAAGCTCGTAATCAGTCCTGGGATGCTCTTTAGAGTATTTGTAGGATGCAAGACACTCTTTAAAGGTTTTTTGGTGTGTGAGGTCACATATAATCAGCCCTAGAGATCCGAGAGGTTGAGCAATAAGCTCGTAATCAGTCCTGGGATGCTCTTTAGAGTATTTGTAGGATGCAAGATACTCTTTAAAGGTTTTGTGACATTCAACATGTAAAAGATCCTATAGTCTGAGCTAGGTTTTGTTGACGCATGTAATAAGTCCTGAGGATTCCACAGTATAGCCAGTGATGATGAAGACCTATAGGTGGTGGGCCTACATCCAGCATGAAAAAGGGCTGGATCTGTAGAACTTCCTATGACAAGCAAAATTCAGAGATAGCCCAGTGATCAAGATGTCGAGTACAGTAGCAGTGATGATGATGATGCTCCGGGATCGAGTGATGATGATCCAGCTCCAGAATTGAAGACTTGCGCCAATATGTATTGATGACCTGTGACGAAAGAATACCTTCCTAGTTAAGAGGGAGTGTTGATGTATTTGTAACTTCGGAAGATATTCTCCTATGTATTACATTTGTACTTTATTGTATATCCATTAGAGATGTTACATTCCTCTATTTGGAAGTGTCATCATTTGTATTTGTAAGTGTCGTCATGTGCATCGACAAGTGTCGTCATTTGTATTGATGGGTTATTAGACCACCAGTGTGGGGTCGGCCCTGGTTAGCACATGTGGTTGGGTTATTAGGCTTGATTAGCAAGTCGGCCCCTGTGGATTATTGGTAGGTCAAGTCAGTGTATAAATAGAGAGGGGTTGTCTCTCATTTATCTCATTCACTCACTTCTCAAGCTCACATAGTTAAGAGAGAAAGTGGTGCACTAGTGGAGGAGGAGGAGCATTGGCTAGAGACATCTTATTGGGTTTGATCCTTGTGATCTTGTTTGGTGGCTTATCTTATCTCTGAGGAAGTTGCGGGGTTTTTCACCTTCTTGGTTTTCCCCGGTGAAACTATGTGTCTCTTGTGTGATTTTTTTTGTGTCTATGATTGATATGCTGTAGAGATATGTTGTACATGTTATTCTCTTAGAGATACATATGATAATGGAAAGAAATTATTGAAAAATTAACACATGATGGTATTTGAAGAATCAGGGTCAACTACACCAATTGTTGCAAGGAGAGTTTTGCATTGATCAGGACAATTCTGCAAAACTTCTAGCGTGGACATGGTGCAAGGAGCTTGGGTCAAGTCCTCAATGATATTATAATTCTGTGCCGCTTGAGCATTAGGATTGAAAACAGCTTTTCGAATCGTGCTCTTGGGCGGTCGCAATATCGAATCTAAGGATGGATTATCAATGGTGAGAGAAGTTGATGGTACAGTGACATCAGGTAAGGAGTTGGAAGCTTTTTCAGTATTACTTCCAGTAGGTTCTTTCGAAGGGACTGAGTCGTATGATCGCGACCGAGTGTTCAAATTGATCGTTTTGTTACGTACCATGAGAACATGCGCAGTATTAGATGGTTCCCCCTGGGCTGGGGGAGGTTGAGCAATCATCTGTTGGTTTTGAGTGGGAAATGGATCGTTGAGGACTGCGGCAGTGAGGTTTACCCCTAAGAAACTTTTGGAATTCATCTCTATAGGGACATTCTTTGGAGAAGTGATCATCTCCGCACAGTAAACAAGGATATTTTAGCTTCCATTTCTGCTTGGTATCATCAGGAGTGCTCTTTTGTTCCTGTTGAGCAGAAGACTTCTTGGGTTTCCCCTTGTTCTTCTTCTTGCCGCCGGACTTTTGAGATGAAGCTAATTGGACAGAATTCACCTCTTCAGTTATAGCAGGAGTGGTCAATTTGGTGGTGTTGTGCCCATCCTGAGTTGGTAATGGGGAGGAACCATGAAGGTTCGACGATCCAACAGTGTTAGGAGTAGGCTGGGTGGTAAGGGATCCAATGATGCCATCAGTTTGGGGTCCCTTAGGAGGTTTCGTGGGGTGATAAGTGTCACGGGGTGTGTCAAGAAGAATCTCAAACAACGTGCCTGATCGAGCATAAACCAAGTCTAGGTAATGGGAATGAGTGATAGCTTGTTCTTCAGTGACAACACCTCCCATGGAAACATATCTAGCTATGTGAGGGATGAGAGACTTCGTAAACTAATCTATTAGGAATTGGTGTGGAATGGGAGCCTTAATCAAATGTATTCTCCTCCGCCACTCATGTATATGAGTAGAGATATGAGTAGCGGTATTCTGGCGGAGAGAGGTGAGAAGGACTGTACCAATTTCGTACCATATAGGTAGTTGGAAGTCAGTCAAAAAGTTCATTTCAAGAGACCCGAAATCATGAAAAGAATGAGGTGGTAATTCGATGTACCACTTGGCAACCGAACCAGTGAGAGCCCATTGAAATAATCTCAGATGGATCGATTTGTCCATCAGAGAGTTGGATGAACACCATAAATGGTATGTCATCACATGGTGCTTAGTATCCTCGTCCGGCTTGCCGTCAAACTTAGGGATATCTGACGGAAGTTTCATCAGAATCAGGGGCCAGATAGTTCCATGGTAGATGGGGTCGTTCGTCAGTCGAGATAGATTAGGTAGGTCCAAAGTAGCCAAAAAGGGTAGTTGTTGATTAGGCTGTGGGTACTACTAGTACTGATAAGGCATGTAAGGACCAGTAGGACCTCAGATCGACTGATTAAAGGGTGACCACGGAGGAAATTGACCGTAGGGGGGTGTGTCGCCCAAACCGTAAGGGGGTCCACCACCATAAGGTGGTTCATTCCAATAAGGTGGGGTTCCACCTCCACCACCTGGAGGAGGTGGAGGTCTGCCTCCACCGCCTGGAGGAGGTGGGGGTCCATACCCATAATAAGGTGGCCCGCTACCGCCTCCTCCTGGAGGGGGTGGTGGACCACCTCAGTCGCCAGAAGGATGAGGGCCCCCACCACCTCCACCGCTGGAAGGATGAGGATCTCCACCACCACCACCATCACCATAATAATTAGATCTGCCACCGCCTCCACCTGGAGGGGGTGGTGGAACACCTCCACTGCCCGAAGGGAAATGTCCACCCCCACCATAATAGGGTGGTCCTCCGCCACCTCCTCCTGGAGGGGGTGGTGGACCGTTCCCGTCACCGCCGAAAGGGTGGGGGCCATTGTTGGTAGAATGAGTTGGACCTCCACCAGAAGGGAGAGGTCCGCCTCCTCCAAAGTTGGGTGGGGGTCTACCGCCTCCGACGGGAGGTGGGGGTGGACCGATTGGGGGTGGTGGTGCTTGAGGGATAGTTGGTTGAGGTCCATGTTGTAAAATGGGTTGTTTCCCCCATAGAGTGTATGGGTTTGCGGGAAAGGGTATCCTGTATGGTGCATTTTCGGGATTAGATTGACCCGGAGTAGGGTTAACAGAACCTGGATACGCTTGACTCCATGAGGGTTGAGTTACATTGGATGGCTCCCCAACATGAGATAATCCCATGGTGGATGGTCTAGTGGGTTGGGACCGTCCAACGGGAGGTCCGTTGGGGATTCCACCGCCTACGTTCTAGTTAGGAAATGGGGGTTGCCCCCCGGCCACAATAGGCTGACTACTATACAAAGTTTGAACCAACATAGGTTGTTGACTAGCTACCATAGTAGTAATGTTACCAATAAGATAATCCGGGAGAATGGAGTATCCTCCCCTCGAATTTTGAGGTGGGGGAGGGACTGGTAAAGTAACTACGGTAGTAACGGGTGTGTTGGACTGTTGTTGTTCAAAGGGTTGGGTAGTAGGAAGTACCGAACTGGTCTCCTATCTATGAGATACATGTGCAGGGATAGATGGTTGACCAATTTCAGCAGTGGTTGTGTGTTGTGTGGATGATTTCAGTGACTAGAAATATAAAGAACGACTTGGGATTGGTCGGTCGTCAAACCTTATTTGAAAGTTTCGACTTCGAAACTCCTCACCCATGACACGTAAACGAGCCAATTGCTCGCGATAAGGTGTCAAGCGATCGTCAAGACTAGCCTGACTGGGTGGGGGTGCAACAAAAAAATGGGACACTAGGTGACTAGTAGAAGATGTCCAATAAGCTGTTGAAGGACCAGCAGCTGCTGTGGGGTCGTCCTGGGGTTAATTTATCCATTCCAACGATCCAGGCTCTCCCGACATAACGGGAGGGAGGTCTTGTGAAGTGGGAACTTATGCTTCTTCATCTTGTGGGGGATGAGAGGTAGGTGAATCTGGAGGGGTATGTGGAAACAAATGTCCTCCAATATTCAAAGTGGGGTTTTCCACTTCTTGTGACCTGACCCTGGCATGAGGATCCATCCTTTCCCTTGAAATTACCTCCTGTTTAAGGGGATATTCGGGTGGTAAGTTTTGGATTCTATGGGACCTTCTCTAAGGAAAGTCATCCAGAGTGACTGAAACAAAAAGTTTCTCTTAAGGCAAGCTAAAAGAAAAGCAGACCAGACAAAACCCTACGCAAACTAAGGCCACAAGCAAACTTATGTGATAAGAGTGGATTCAAAGTCTGGAACCTCACTGGATTATAAAGGCATCACAAACCGCTATATACTGTAGGGTTCAACAATATGACGTGACAAGTAGGATTGGGACCATACCCTTGCCTGCATACCTGATTACCTAAACAGTACGTGCATGTTAATATCCTCGAGTGTTGTTCTCGGTGTATTTCTTTGCCAAGATGAACAAATGGTTAACTCAGTTGGTTTCAGGAATCCTAGTGGTGTCTCCCGATATACGCAAGGTACGTGGGAGCTCAAATCCATAATGGTGCTATCTAATGCACAACCGTTCAGCAAGAGACCTTCCGATATACTACTGAGTATGTGATACAGCCTTCGATATACGCCAAGTACGTATTATGGTACTTGGTGGGTACGTGAAGGAGCTCTATATACCGATAAGTACGTGGAAGACTACAATACCCCCGGGATACAGTGCTGGAAAATAACGACAGCTGCCATGCTTAACAATGTTGGAACACGTCTCTAGCTTACACACAAGTTGCTATAAAATTTTACCTATTTCTACCGTTAATTTTATCTAGACGGTTAGGTGAATGCATGAGGTGAGTACATAATCGGAAGCATAGTGCAAGTCCTAGCTACATGCATGAAATATTCTTTTCTTTAATGAATGATACCTATGAGAGGGAGAAAACGTTTTCTTTCCAAGAATTTTACCAAAGCAAATGCAATGATTCCCAATTCAAACAAGTTTGACTATAAAAGCATTCTTTTCATTTTTGTGCGAAACGCAAAAATCACAACACTACTAATCCAAATCACAACATTTTTTCCTTTTCAAAACGAAAATGATGCAAGGTAATGAAAAGAGAGAATTCTAAGATGGAGTATGCAAGATTTTCAATTTCACTTTCAATGGCCTAAAAGCAATGAAAATAAAAAATGCATCTACCTTTCTTGGCATGGAACTAATTTTGCAAAAACTGAAGTATACTTTGGATTATTTGAGAAAATGAGAAGCTCATAATTCAAGAAAAACACAAACGATCACACATTCATTCAATTTTTCCAAAAGAATTGTAAGCAAAACATTCCCATGCACAAATAATTTTCTTCAACAATGCTTGAGAAATGATGGGAAAGAAGCACTTTTAATTTTTCAATGGATGCATCAAAAGATTAACTTGACAACAACTACGCTTTCAGATCTGAATGAATGAAAAGAAAACACTACTTGCAACACTCAGTACACTCAGAAAACTCAAGAAAAGACAAGCACTCAATCAAGCTGAAAGACACACAAGACTCAAAATCAGACAATAACAAGCAAAGCTCAAAAAATAATGCAAATGAGGTCTGGGAGCTGATCTAATGTAGTAACCAGATCAATTAAGGAGAGGAGGGAATGCAAGGGTGAGCGGATGAAGGTGGAGGAGACAAGAGTATCCACCACTACTGGTTCTCAGACTTGTCTAAGACAGAACCCAAAATCAATCCAAACAAAACCAAACACTCAATACACAAATCAAAGATGGGATCTCTGGATGGATCTTGCAGCACAGAGGGAGTTCATACAGCAAACCAAACCTCAGATTAACAAAGGATAAGGGATGCCCGCATGCCAAATTCGACAAATCGATGCACTCTGTCCTTGTACACAGTGCGATGTCGCAGTTCACCAATGCGGGGAGAGCGGTGGTGTTGCAGTATACCAATGAAAGGACTACGACGAGTGGCTAACAGGCAAAGAAAAGAGAACATAAATGACACAATGTCGCTCTGTTTTCACAACTAGGTGCGACAGGCGAGGTCTAAGTTAAAAAATGAATCAAATCTCCAAGTAATGAACTATGAAATGATTTGAAAATGAGTAGTACAAACTCAGAGGAAGCAAATTAGAGTCTCCAAGATGAAGATCTGATAGTGAAATCAACTCAAGAAGCAAATGACAAATAAAAGGCTTGTGTCAAGCAATCAACTGAAAATGAATCTCAGATTGACAACTATAGAACAAGATGTAAGTCCCCAGTATGGTCGCCAGATTTGTTTTGCGGACAATCTACCGAGAGCGGACTCAAGGCCTAATCTCCCTAGCTTAATGTAAGTCTAGAACAAATAAGACAGAACATAAAATACTTTCCTAGATCATATAGAAATACAAATGTAAGAGCAGATCGTTTACCTTAGATTTGTAGATCCCTTTCTCCTTCATTGATCCAATGCTCCAACGCTGCCAGATCGCAAGTAACTAAACCCTCCTAAACATATAAAAGACCACGAGAAGTGAAAGCATATATCTCATATGATAGATCTAAGCTAAGAGTTAAGGAGAAAATCTCTAAACATCATCAAGGAGACAACATTTATGGAAAGCAATTATATTAACTGTATTGAAAAGTGAGGAGTACAATAGAAAAGAGGATTACAACCATAGCCTTAACGCTGCAAGCTCCTTCCGACAAGCCATGCCAAAGCTCCTAGAGAGATGTAGATGTTCCCCAAGCTAGAGTGTTATATGTATTGGGCTTGATTTCACCAGCATAAGAGTACCATAGACTTCCTCCCTTAGGATGGGAGTGAGCTTCATTTAAATAGGACTAAGTGGATAGGGTATGGATATGATAGGCTGAGATATGATAGGAGAGACTTAAGGGATCCTTCCAAGGTGTTAGGAATCGAGTGCCAGCTCCCCCAAGAGGTCAGGGATAGGGTCCCAAGTCAGCAAGCTTCGAGAAGGAACTCGAAGAAGCTATTTTTTCCATTTAACTGACTTCATCGCACCTTGTAATGGAGCAAGGTGTGACGTCGCATGCTACATGAGTGCAACCTGTGACAACCTCTCAAAACCTAGTACAAATGGGTACAAATCCTTCCAGGTCAATCACTCAATCAAGGTAACTCTAGGGGTGTATACACTGAATCTCATGATGGGAAGATTTTAGGTGTAACATCCTTCCTTTCCCTCCATATTTTAGCTCCAAAGGATCCAAACCGAATACCCCTATACCAACCCTAGGTGTGACCTTATGAGATCTAAGTTTTTGTTTGTAATCATCCTTAAAGCAAGATTTAGATGGATTAGTAAAGAAATAAAAGTCTCTCTACGGTATTTGATCATAAATAGACTTCTTCGGGGTCTCCAACCTAGAGGAATCATAAATAGATTTTAAGGTTCCAATTTAAAAAATGAAAGGATAATCAAGACTTAAAGGAATCAAAACTTTATTACTTGCGAGATTTTATGTGAGATCTAAGTCCTCCTCTAAATGAATTTTATCTTTCGTTGAACTTTGGACGATTCCATCTACTGCTAAAACCAATTGGATTTTTGATATTGTCTCCCTTGGCCATTTGGGCACATCATCATATTTTTGAACACTTGAATGAATCTGGTTCTCAGATTTCTTGTAACCATATTTTCCCTTCTGAATTGAAACATATTTTGGAAAAGGAGTCCTTACCAACCCATAATATTTTATGACCCAGACTTTTTTTTTAAAAGGTAAAGAACAACTTGCAACTAGATGGGCATATAAGTGACATCTATTACATTTGAAGGGTAAACTATGGTAATCCAGAGGCTTGAATGAGAGCGGTTATCGTTATGAGGAATTATATTTTTCCCTAACCCTTCCCTTAGCTATAGAGTTAGCAGAATCCTAGCCATGTTCATTCTTCTTATAGAAATATAAGAGTAGTCTGCCTCCACAAAGACACCCAATAAATTCTCGATGGATTTAAAAATATCAGGGAACCAAAAATCAAAAGGTAGATTGGGTAATTTAATCCATGTAGGAATCTGATCATTCCTTTCCATTTCTTCATCAAAAAGAGGTGACCATCTTTTCAGGGAGAGGGCACAACAGTCCCAGCTCCATGAAACACCAAAGATTTGATTTGTATCCTAATCCTTTCTAAATTTAAAGGCCAACCAACCTCTCAAGAGATAAAATATTCATGAGAGTAACCCAAGATAGGAATCCACGTCTTTTGACCCGATTCTTTTAAACCTACATCACCCACTCTTAATGCTGAAAAAAATCCCCACCAACGTCATCTAAGAGAATTCAATTGCTTCATTCAATCTTAAATCTTCTCCAAGGACTAAATTCAGAGGCACTGGTTTTTTCTTTAAAAAAAAATTGACGCATCCTCCATTCTCTACAGTCCAAAACCTTACCATCCAACTATAAACGTATATCCGAAATTAATTTTCTCTCCTCTTTAGAAACCTCATTGTTTTGTTTTGCTGTAAATTTTTTTCCATCAAAACAATTCCCCTCCATGTTGAAATTATCTGACAAAACCCTATCTAAAGATATTCTCTCGATCTGCACATTGTTTAGCACTCCAAGTCTCCAAGGGCCCCATTTTCCAAGATCATTAATGCACTATTATTACCCTCATAAACTTTGGACTGCTTTGGCAAGAGAGATGTCCTTTCATTTTCATTTTTGTCATTTTTGTCCTAGAAAATTGTATTATGTGACTCAATCTCTTGGAGCCTAAGCCCACTATCAAGTTCGATATCATCTACAAGCTCCAGGGAAGCAATAAGCAGCTCACAGTGCAACATTGAATGCTACAAGAAGTGCTTTGTTGGGCATTGGATCTCAAGATGCTTGAGATCCAAATCCAACAAAGCACCCCTCGCAACATTCAATGTTGCATTGAGAGTGCTAACTGCTCACCCTTTCTCTAAAATTTCACATATCGCAAGCTTAACCTTCTAGAAAAACTATAACGTACTTCTCGAGATATTAAACGTACTTCTTCAACAACTCCCATCGTGCCTAATATTGCTACATCTAAATCTTCCAAAATATAAGATAAGTTAACAAATTCAATTTTTTTCTTAAGCTTATTTCTAAGTAAAGTGAACTTAAGCATAATTCCATTCAAATTATATAAACAAATTGTTTAAAGGTAAAATTTCATGACCTATGTTTTAATCAATTAATTAAAAAGACAACCTTTAAAAAAAATGCTAAATTTAAAAGAGAATTTTTACTAAATTAATAAATATTGATTAATTTATTTTAATCATATTTTTTTAAAGCTAAACAGTGCCTATAAATATTAAATAGATACTCTTCTCTATGTCATTGATACTCTTATTAAATTTTGAGCATTAATTCACAATACTCTAGGATCTTTACTGAGAGAATAACATATACAGTATATCAATGCATGACGATCACAATAAGCATGACAAGCATCACGAGAATCAAAAGCATGAAAGACAAGAGACACAGAGTTTCCATGGGGAAAACCCTAAGGTGAAAAACCCCACAACTTCCTCAGAGATAGAGAGAGCAATGTCTCAACCAAAGTACAACCAAAATACACTGATATAGTCTCCTAGTAGCAGATGATCCTCCTCCTCACTAGTGCGCCACTTTCTGAGTGAGAGAAGTGTGAGTTTCCAAGTGATGCAAATAGAGATCTCCCGATCTCTATTTATACTAGTCTGTTTGCCCAGTTACACTATGGGGCCGACTTGTCTATCTAGATACATCCACAATATAATATATATATCAGGGCCGACCCCACACATGGTGGTCTAATAACCCATCGGCAAGTACACACACTTGCGACACTTGTCAATCCACATGACGACACTTCCTTATAGAGGAATAACACATCTCTTATAAGGGTACAATAAATATATATAAAATACATAGATGAAATACATTCCAAAGTTACATATACATCAACACTCCCTCTTAACTAGGAAGGTATTTCTCGACACAGTTCTCCTAGACAAGTCTTCTTCTCGGGATCATCGCCATCGATGCATCGTCATCATCATCGTCACTGCTGCTGCTATCTCAACCAATCTCTAACTCTACTCGTCATAGGAAGTTCTATAGAGCCAGTCCTTTTTCATACTGGATGTAGGCCCACCTCTTGCAAGTCTTCATCATCACTAGCCATACTGTGGAATCCTCAGGACTAATTACATGAGTCAACAAAACCTCGAAAGAGAATCCTAGGACTGATTACGAGCACACAGCTCAACCTATCGGATCTCCCATGATCTTTTACATGTTACTACACAACTTGTCCACATCCACAGAGTATCACGAAGCACAACCTAGATGCACACACACAACACTTACACTCAACGACATGGGAGGACCAACCTACCACCATCCGTGAAGGGCTCATAGCACTCACATCAACGACCATGGGAGAACACATCTGCCACCATGTCGGAAAGGCCCTGCACTTACATCAACGCACATGGGAGAACGCATCTACCACCATGTCGGAAATGCTCTGCACTTACATCAACACACATGGGAGAACGCATCTACCACCATGTCGAAAAGGCTCTGCACTTACATCAACGCACATGGGAGAATGCATCTACCACCATGTCGGAAAGGCACTGTGCATCTGTGTCTTTGGAACTCATCACACATAATTCAACTGATTATGTACAGTATCCACCTGATACATATGATCATCCTGATCATCATCACTGTACCGTCCTGGTACATATCATCTGGAGCAACATCCTGAAGCTCATCATCATGATCATCCTGATCATACAATGCATCTATCTGATGCATACCAAGTATCTACCTGATACATATCATCATACATGATCCACCTGATCATACAGTGTATCCACCTGATACAAATACAAATACATGATACATATCACCATACATGATCCACCTGATCATACAATGTATCCAACTAATACATATACAGATACACATTCCAAGCATCCAACATGATGCATATACAAAAATACATACAAATGATCCAACTGATCATATCCAACATCCAACATGATGCGTACATACATATACATATAAATGATCCAACTGATCATATCCAACGTCCAACATGATGCGTACATACATATATAAATGATCCAATTGATCATACAAAGCAGAAACCAGAACATCATCCTGATGCCCATCATCCAGCGCTTACACCCATAGCCATGTGAAGGATCCTCCTTCCAACATGCTTGGAATGGCTTCATCAACTGTGTCCATCACTTCTTCCTTGAAGTGTCCTCGTTCTGAAGAACACCCAGCCTCTCCCTGAAGTACTCAAACTTCACCCTGGCTAGTGGTTTCGTCAGCACATCTGCAATCTACTCGTCCATTGCAACATACAGGAGCTTCATAGCTCCTCTCTGCACCAAATCCCTGATATAGTGATATTTGATCTCTATGTTTTTCGACCTGTCATGAAACACTGGGTTCTTAGACAGCTTCACACAACTCTGGTTATCACAGAAAATACCAGTAGCATCCAGCGGGAGATCAAATAACTCAGACAATAGCTTCCATAGCCATACTGCATCACAACTAGATGAACAGGATGCAACATACTCTGCCTCAGCTGTACTCAGTGCTATGCAGGGCTGCTTCCTGCTAAACCAAGAGATCACACCTGATCCCATACTGAAGCAGGACCCAGATGTGCTCTTCCTATCTGCAGCACTGCCTGCCCAATCCGAATCAACATAACCCTGCAGGTTAAACTTTCGATTCACTTCATACTTGAGCCCATAATCCACTGTACCCTTCAGGTACCTCAGAACATGCTTTACAGCAACCAGGTGAACACTCCTCAGATTTGTCAGGAACTGACTCAATGTGTTCACACCAAAGCAAATATCTGGTCTCGTGTTCGTCAGGTACATCAAGGACCCAATCATCTGACGATACATAGAGACATCAACCGGCTCAGATGAAGCATCACATAGAAGCTTCAGGTTCGATGCCATGGGTGTGGCCATGGCCTTGCAATCCATCATCTCGAATCTCTTCAGGATATCTACTATGTACTTCCCTTGACCAAGGAAGATCCCACCTGCATTCTTCCACACCTCCATACCTAGGAAATAATGCATCATTCCCAAATCTTTCATATCGAACTCAGCAGCAAGCTTCCTCTTAGTATCTGCAATCAATCTGTCATCTCCTGTTACAAATAAGTCATCCACGTACAGAAGTAGAATCACAGGATTTCCTTCCTCAACCTTGTAGTAGAGGTTGGAATCCGCTTTACTCTTTGTAAAGCCCAAACTAGATAGGAAACTGTCCATCCTACCATACCAAGTTCTGGGAGCTTGCTTCAAGCCATTTCTTCAATCTGCATACATATGACTCCCTGTCATGTATTTCAAAACCGAGTGGCTGCTCCACATATACTTCCTCTTCAACTACACCATTCAAGAAAGCAGTCTTGACATCCATCTGGTGTATTTTCCATTTCATTGATGCAGCCAGGGCAAGTACTGTTCTGATGGAAGTATACCTGGATACAGGTGCAAAAGTTTCTTCATAATCTACTCCCTCTTTCTGAGAGAAGCCACGAGCTACGAATCTTGCCTTGTATTTCTCTACACTGCCATCTACAGCATGCTTGATTTTGTAGATCCACTTGGAAGTCACAACAGACTTCCCCTTAAGTCTTGGGACAACATCCCAAACATCATTCTTCATTATTGAATGGTATTCCTCAACCATGGCATCCTTCCATTCTTTCTTTTCCGCTGCTTCTTCATAACTGGCAGGTTCTTTGTTCATAATGTCACAGAGTAAAGCAACATAGCTGGTATGTGATCTGGTTCTCTTCTTTGCTATGTGTTCTTCTTCTAGAATGCCAAATCTTTCTGCATCTTGAATGAGCTCTCTAGCCCATGCAGGTTTCCTCTTGTGAGAGTTATCCTCATGGGGTGGATCTATAGGTTCTTATGGATCTTCAAACTCATGAACAACTTTTGGAAATGCTTCAGTCATGGTAGTGTCTTGAAATCTAGTTTCCTTAGGTTCTTCAAAAACTTTGATAGGTGCCTTCCTTGATTTGATGAATGCTGAGTTTTCATCAAATGTTACATCCCTACTGACATCAATCTTCTTGAACCCTGGAAAGTATATTCTGTAAGCCTTCGAGCTTTCACTGTAACCCACAAAGATACCCTTCTTTCCCGAAGGATCTAGTTTAGTCCTCTTTTCCTTTGGGACATGAGTGTATACTGGACAACCAAATATTTTGAGATGGCTGACTTCAGGTTTCTTACCAGAAAAGACCTCTTCTGGTGTCTTGTTGTCCAATATCTTTTGGGGTGTTTTGTTCTGCACATATATAGCTGTTCTAATTGCTTCTACCCATAGATGCATAGGTAGATCCTGGTCATGTAGCATTGCCCTTGCTGCTTTCATGATTGTTCTGTTCTTCCTTTCTGCAACTCCATTTTGTTGAGGATTATAAGGAGCAGTCAACTCCCTCTTAATCCCTGAATCACTGCAAAGATTCTATTAGGATATTCCTATACTCCATCCTAGTCCTACTAGCTTTCCAGTCATTTTCATTTTCATTCATGCATGCAAAATTAGGGTTTGCATGCATTCTAGGTCATCAGTCCCAGCACCTAGTCCTCATCAAACTAGCCCCCGGAGTTTCTTTCAGATCATTTCTAGGCCTCCCAGTGACTAATGCGCCCTCCTTTGCTCCATTCCATGACAAGGGCGCCTTCTTCACCTACCAGTCCAGTTATATTTAGTTATATTGAGTTATCTTCAGTTATTTCCTTGATTTAAGGATTAACTGACTCTTTACTGAGTTTATCACTCTGTTGGACCTCCAGTGAGACTAGATTGACCATTCTGACTCCAGTTAGAACCTATGGTGCCCTCCACTGAGCCTCCTTCACTATATTAGTGCTTCCATGTGCCAGTTACACCAACCACATTCAGTTAGACTTAGTTTGACTCCCGGTTGATCATTACTTGTGCATTGATGACTTCACTGATGAGAAGGTGGACTCCTAGTTAGGCATTGATGACTCTCCACTGATTATGGATCTGTGCATGAAGGCCAATTCGAATTCCTCCTAGTGAATTCGAATCCTCATACTCAACATTGTATATTTACCAGTTCATTATTCTGTTAATAGTAACATGTGTAATTATTCAGCCTCAATCAGATTTTCTTTGGATCTAAGTTCTATTGCTTGTCTCTTCTTCTATTATTCCTAAATTCTTTCATTGTGAGGTTTACATCATCTCTTTGGATCTTATGTGGGCAATTTCACATGGTATCAGATCCTTGAGAGTATATTCTACCTCCATTCTTGAGAGTTTTTTGCAGGTATTTTTGAAGTTCCAGCAGCAAATTCAGCAGCCTTCTATTTGCACTTGTTCAAGCAGTCAAGATGAGCAATTCGAATGCTCCTTCTTCTATACTTCTCACTCCTTTCAATTATTTCGAATGGAAGAGGAAGATGATAATACTCTTGCAATCAAGAGGGTTTACTAGAATAGTTGAGGAAAAAGATGCCATACCACATCAAGTTGAAAAGAGAATCAAGCACCTAAACAAAATGGATGAAGCCTTTGGATTCATATGCCTTCATATATCTGATGATCTATTGTTTCATACTGATGGATTGAAGTCTCCATATGATTTATGGATAAAAACAAGACGAACTAAGAGGCTACATTCTTGAGAATGAATTGGTTTCCCTTCAACCTAGCAATTTCGAGAGCATCCAAGATTTCTTCTCCAAATTTCAGAATTTGGTTTTGCATTGCAAGCAATGTGGCATCACTAAAAGTGATGAGCAATTGATACTCTCTATATTGAGCAAACTTGGATCTCAATTTTCTATCTTTGTATCTACCTTTCATTTTGTTCGAATGTCCATCCTTGGATGGAAGTTTCCCACCTTAAGTGACTTCATTGAAGCTCTCACTCAAGAAGAGAACAAACTGTTTCAAATGGGTGCCATCAAAACCTCCAGAGATCTAGCTCTTTTAGCTGGTGAATCAAGTGGAGTGAATGCAAAAGGGAGACAAAAAGGCAAAGGCAAGAAACCTTCAAGATCCAAGAATGACAAACAAAAGAGACCAAATTGTACCTACTGCAAGAGAGGAAAGCATCCTGAGCATGCCTGCATGCATAAGAAGATTGATCTTCTAACCAAGCTTCATGAACAAAACCAAATTGTTGTTCCAAAAGAAGCAAAGATGTCTGACTCTAGAAGTGGATCTGATGATTGTCATGCATTGATGGCTATTTTTTCAAAGACAAAAGCTCTCCTCATAGATTCTGGAGCTTCCAACCACATGATGGCACAAGAAGAATCCTTCTCCTCTTTGGATCTCCAAGATGGGCCTACCATTCACATGGGAGACAACTCTCAGATTTCTGCCAAAGGTTTGGGTACAGTTCATATGGAGCATGGTAAGTTCAAAAATGTCTTATTTGTTCCTTCTCTTACAGCTAATTTGTTGTCAGTATATCAAATGACTCATACAGGATCTCCAAAACAAGTAATTTTTGGTCCAGACACAGTAGAGATTACAGAAATCTCCACTGGAAAGGTTATAGCGAATGGGATTGCAAATCATGCCTCAAAGGCATATGAGTTCTCACACTTCATGCCCTTCTCTCCAACTATTCCTTCAGATTCTGATGAAGATCACAGTGACTTCTCTTCCAGTGACTCTTATTCTAGTGAAGAAGAAGATCAAGATTTTGATGTTGAGATCATGGTTCAAGAAGATTTAGAACCAACACCTATTCTCAACCCAGATTCAAGAGAAATATGTTCTCACACAGTCATTGCTACTACTGAGAACACAGTTGATGATTTATTTGCTTACATAACTACTAGACTTCAGCAGCATGCCAACCTTACATTATGCCATCCATCTCTCCATAAGAGATGCAACATGATGATGGGATTCTCTCTTCCATCTTTTGGGAATATTACTCATGTTCCATTCGCTCCAAATACAGAAAAAGTTCTTGAAAGACTTGCTTCATCCTCCACACAGTGGGAGACCATCCTACATGGGATCAGCTAGCCAAGTCTTTTACAAAAGTTTTCACTGATGAAAGCTTCTTTCTTTTCTGCATGATGGTTCTTTGAGTTATTTACTGTTCTTTTGAGGGGGGGGGTATTTTTCCCATGAGGTTTTCCCCCATTTTCTCAGTTTATGGACAGTTATGTATTTTATTATCATTTCATTTATTGTATGGGTGACCTTTGGTCCTAGTTACCAGGGCCCAGGATGGATTAAGGGGGGGTGTTAGGATATTCCTATACTCCATCCTAGTCCTACTAGCTTTCCAGTCATTTTTATTTTCAGTCATGCATGCAAAATTAGGATTTGCATGCATTCTAGGTCATCAGTCCCAGCACCTAGTCCTCAGCAAACTAGCCCCCGGAGCTTCTTTCAGATCATTTCTAGGCCTCCCAGTGACTAATGCACCCTCCTTTGCTCCACTGCATGACAAGGGCACCTTCTTCACCTACCAGTCCAGTTATATTCAGTTATATTGAGTTATCTTCAGTTATTTCCTTGATTTAAGGATTAACTGACTCTTTACTGAGTTTATCACTCTGTTGGACCTCCAGTGAGACTAGATTGACCATTCTGACTCTAGTTAGAACATATGGCACCCTCCACTGAGCCTCCTTCACTATATTAGTGCTTCCATGTGCCAGTTACACCAACCACATTCAGTTAGACTCAGTTTGACTCCCGGTTGATCATTACTTGTGCATTGATGACTTCACTAATGAGAAGGTGGACTCCTAGTTAGCATTGATGACTCTCCACTGATTATGGATCTGTGCATGAAGGCCAATTCGAATTCCTCCTAGTGAATTCGAATCCTCATACTTAGCATTGTATATTTACCAATTCATTATTCTGTTAATAGTAACATGTGTAATTATTCTGCCTCAATCAGAGTTTCTTTGGATCTAAGTTCTATTGATTGTCTCTTCTTCTATTATTCCTAAATTCTTTCATTGTGAGGTTTACATCATCTCTTTGGATCTTATGTCGACAATTTCACAGCTTCTTGAAGTCACCTGAGGTGAATTCTCCACCATTGTTGGATCTGAATGTTTTGATCTTCTTGTCAGTTTGATTTTCCATCAAGGTTTTGAATTCCTTGAACTTATCAAACACCTCATCTTTGTTCTTCAAGAAGTATACCCAAGTCTTCTTGGAGAAGTCATCAATAAATGAGACATAGTAAACATACCCACTTAGAACTGGATGACATAGGACCACATACATCTAAGTGGATGATTTCTAGGATATCCTTTGCCTTGCTTTCACTACTTGGGAAGGCCTTCTTAATGTTCTTACCTTTTGCACATCCTTTGCAAACACCTTCATGTTTGGCCTTGATTTCAGGAAGACCCTCTACAGCCTTTCTTGCAATTGGAAGTGCCCTATAGTGCATATGAGCAAGTCTTCTATGCCAAAGTTCACTTGGTTCCATGGATTCATGCACCATGGCATATTCAGGTTGTTCCTTCGATTTATACAAACCTCCCTCTTTCTCTCCAATCACTACTGCATCATCTAAGGTATTTCCCTTTGGCCACATTAGGACTTGGCCATCCACAAATGCAACCCTCATACCTTTTGCATCCAATGCAGAGATGGAGAGTAAGTTCTTCTTGAGCCCAGGTACATAAAGGACTTCTTTCATCTTCAAAGATTTTCCAGAATCTAGGTTGTAGGAGGCTTCACCACTTCCTTTGATTGGGTATTGATAATCATCCCCAAGTTTCACGTTATGGAGTGAGTCATGTTCAGATAGATTCATAAAAGATTCCTTAAACCCAGTCATGTGTTTGGAAGCCCCACTGCCAATTAACCAATCATTACAACCATGGGAGATAGTACCTGTGAGAGCAAAGATTAGAACATATTCTTCTTCACTTGATGAGTCATCATCACTATCATCACTTTCTGCCCTAGCCTTCTTCTTGGGTGGTTCATCATCTTCAGCAGCATGAGCATGATATCTTTTCCTATTGCCCTTCTTCTTCTTGGTGTTCTTGTTCCTTTTGTTCTTGGGACATTCTGAAGAAAAATGACCTTTCTCATTACATGTGAAGCATTTGAGATCTTTCTTATCTTTATGCTGATGATAGTGTGAAGATTTCTTGGTATGAGAGTGCTCTCTCTTTGAACTTCCTTTCTTGGTGTGTACTGTGAGAGATTGATATTCACTTCCCATCTTTTCTTCTCGGGCCACAAGCCTTGCTTCTTCTTGAGAACATTCTTCCCGCAATCTGTTGAAGGAGATCAACTTCTTCCTTGAATAAAGGAATCCCATGACCTGGGTAGGCCATTTAGAGTGGTCATGACAACTTCACCATTCTCCACCAATTCATCTACCACTTCTAGTTGTTCCTTAATCTGGGAGACCTTAGAAAAATAAGATTGAATGGTTTCTCCATTCTGAAAATTTACTCCTTTTAATTGGTTCCACAGGGTCATCTTCCGATTGATGTTCTTCCCTTCAAATAGCTTGGTCAAAGAGTCAAACATCTCCTTAGGTGTATTTAGAGAAGACACATGGGGTATGAGATGGTCTTTAATAGAATCAGCAACGATTCTCTTTGCCTTGACCAAGTTCTTATTATGAAATACTTTATCCTCTTCATCCTCTGGGATAGGGATGTCTTCTTTTACATATGAGTCCAACTCATTCTCTTCCAGGATTAACCCAATCCTATACTTCCAAGCTTGAAATTTATTAGCCCCTTCAAGATTATCCTCAAGCTTGGTGTGATGAGACATCTTAAAGAGTACTTCAAATGGAAATAGAAAATATTTAGGTCTTACCACTTGAAATGCTGAAAACTGGATCTGGTCTCGGATTAGGGTTTGTCGAAAAAACCCTAAAAATTCAAAATGTGAATTTCAACTTGCTGAAAGGATAGAAAGATGTGCCTTGATGAGCTGATCAGCCTGGTGTATTCAAAATTTGAGATCAACAAAGCTTTACCCTTCAGAATTGCTTTTTTGTCCTCTTGGGTTCACTAGGGAGAGCCCTGAATTAGGGTTTGAGTTTCCCGGAGATCTACACAGCCAAAAATCTCGATCCAAAGCTTTAAACTTAAATTTTTGCAAGGATCTTCCAGCTATGTCATCAGATTTCAAAAAGTCCTATTTTGTGGAAACCCTAATTTTTAGGGCCAAATCTGAAAATGCTCAGAATTGAATTCTGATTAGACAGATAGATTCTCCTTGATTAGTAGAGTCAATCTACTATACTACTTTTCCAAAAACGGTGGAGAGAAACCCAATAAACAAGAAACTCAAGTTTTCGTCACTGCAAAATGTCTTCTTCTCAGGTTAGCTCTGATACCATGTTAAATTTTGAGCATTAATTCACAATACTCTAGGATCCTTACTGAGAGAATAACATATACAGTATATCAATGCATGACAATCACAATAAGCATCACAAGCATCACAAGAATCAAAAGCATGAGAGACAAGAGACACATAGTTTCTGTGGGAAAAACCCTAAGGTGAAAAACCCCACAACTTCCTCAGAGATAGAGAGAGCAATGGCTCAATCAAAGTACAACCAAAATACACTGAGATAGTCTCCTAGTAGCAGATGATCCTCCTCCTCACTAGTGCACCACTTTCTGAGTGAGAGAAGTGTGAGTTTCCGAGTGATGCAAATAGAGATTTCCCGATCTCTATTTATACTAGTCTGTTTTCCCACTTACACTACGGGGTCGACTTGTCTATCTAGATACATCCACAATATAATATATATATTAGGTCCAACCCCACACATGGTGGTCTAATAACCCATCGGCAAGTACACACACTTGCAACATTTGTCAATCCACATGACGACACTTCCTTATAGAGGAATAACACATCTCTTATAAGGATACAATAAATATATATAAAATACATAGATGAAATACATTCCGAAGTTACATATACATCAACAACTCTTTAAAATGGCTAGAGTTTGCAAACATTTTCAAAACATGCATGCAAGTTGTTGTTGGGAGATATAAAACATATGCAAATATTAATCTAATCGGAAGAATTATAAATAGATATGTTAATAGAAATTTTATAAATATATTTTTGTTGTTTCTATATATATAAAAATAGTACTTCATTAATAAAAATAGTGAAAAATAATTATAAACAAAATTAGTTTAAAAGTATTCTTCTTCTAATAATCAATACAATTTAGTTTTTATAATCTTAACTATATGTGTGAAAGGAAATCGGTTATAGGTCGTTATGAATGATTAAATGTATTTGATCATTCCATATTTAAGTTGAGAGGGTTTCCTTCACGGACTGTTGGACTGTTTGAATGGTAAAAAGGAAAAATAGTGTCTTTTTAAGGATTCACTTGGGTGATCAATCATCTCCTCTTAGGAAACGCTTGTGGTGCACTAAAGGGAATATGAATAAATCTATATAATAATTATCATATTGGAGTTTTATCAGTGAATGCTGCAATGTCACCTTCAATTGAAGCTTCTTATTGATACTAAGGAATGCAATGTCACACCCTTTAAAACCATTATGGATCTCATTCTTCGACGTCTCATTTTCATTATTAAGTTTGGATGCTTGTCATGTACATCTTTTACTTTTTCAATTAAGTTTCAAAATTTTCTAAGCTAACTTTGGGAAGTGTATTTCTGTTTCTTTTCAAATAATCTATTTAAGAAAGAGCAAATATTATGAATAAAAATTTAGTAATTAGTATAACCACTTAGCTTGTGGTCAGTAAACACCAATAGATTAGAAGTTAATTGTCACAAACAAATTAACCTAGGCTATAAGTTAAGCGGCACAAGCAAAAAAATCTCCATGTGTGGGAGGGGAGGAATTTTAGTGAACACCGAGTTCATTTACACGACGCTTTAGTTACTCATTGGTGGGAAAAGTATTACCTAACCACCGAAAGCGTACGAATTACGGCACTGATTCTGTAAAGGCAATGCCAACAATAATCAACGTATGCAATCAATATTAAGAAATTCCTCCTTATCACGACTTAAACTGTATGTTACTAGGAAATTATTCGTTAGCATGACCTAAACTGAATGTTAGGAATGAAGGAAACTAAAATAAGAAATATGACATCGCTTTGATTCATGTTAGAAGCTCAATTTCAGATGATGGCGGAATTCTAAACCGTATTTTAGAGACGCGTCATCAATAATAAAGCATGCAATCAATCTTAGTAAAGACCTGGTTAGCATGATGTTAAACTCAAGTTTAAGAAGGAAACTCCGGAGAAAAATAAGCAAGTTTAAGTTCCAAGAAAATAAAAATTAAATAAAATAGTAGGTTTCCTTTGCAATAAAATAAGTTTTTTATTTTTATTTTTATGTTATAGGTGTTTATATTTAGGTTGAATTAGCATTTATAATTTTTTTAGATTGTATGAGGATAAGGCAAGTGTAATGTCCAGATTAATTTTATAACAATCTTTTCAAATTTGAAATAAACAATTATTTTATATAGTAGCTAAGCATGGATAATAACTAGTAGATGATGCACTAGTAACTGGTAGTTGATCCACATGGAGTAAGTAATTTGGCACTTAATTTGTGACTTGTCAATATTTACCAACCACAAGTAAAATAATTGTGCTAGTAACAAATCATAGATATTCATCAACCACAAATTAAGTAACTGTGCTAGTCTTTTTTTTTTAAAAAAGTAACTGTACTAGTCTTACAAATAAGTTATCATTGAGATTTCCTTACAAATAAATCAAATACGTTAAACATTGAGATTTCCTAGAAGGAGAGGACTAATATGGATAGTTCTTCTCCGACTATGGATAGTTTGACCAGAAATTTCTCCGAAAAGGAAAAGAGCGTGAGTACCGAGAATTTGTGGGATAGGCTGCCCTCTGAATTGCAAGTTAAAGTTGTGGGAAGCCTTTCTGCAGAGAATGTACGCAGACTGGCATTGGCCTCCAATCATTTCTATTCGTTATTCTCAGAGCCCTCCTTTGCCATTGTGCATGACCGCTTCCTTCACCCTCGCCATAACTTCCTTGTTACTTCCCTGCTCCGGCGAAGACGTGAGTATGAACATTATATTTTAGAAGAGAAGGATGTCGTGTCCACGTCGAGGTCGCAAAAAAGACTGTGCGATGTTCCAAAATCAGAGGTGAGGGATCTGCTGGTTTCCGGTGACGGGTTCTTGTGTTTTAGGGGCTGCCCACCGACGTCTACCTTCTTTGTGGTTAACCCTCTATTTCCCAAGGAGCATCACACTGTCGCTGTGCCCCGCCTTCTAGGAGACCGTTCTTTGCACTTCCAGGGAATTGCCTTTGATCGGAAACACGGCACTTGCAAACTCGTCTTGTTTTCTATTGAGTTATGGACATTTGTTTACAACTTCAAAGAAGAAAATTGGAAGATAGTGATGGAAGGTCCAAACTGGAAGGGATCTGATCCAGTTGATGTGGACTCCAAGTATTTTGCTACAATTGTGAATGAGCGTTTTCTGTGTTGGCAGTTGAATGTGACGGTGGATTTACAAACAGAAGAAACGATGGTACTCGTGTTTGATGTGGAGGAGGATTCGTGGGAGGAGCCAATCCCTATGGGCAAGGAGTTATTTCAGTCTGTTTGTATTGCCGAGCATGCAAAAAAACTGTGTGCTATAGCTAAAACAAACGATATACTGCAGCTTTGGGATTTTGATATGGAAAATAGAACATGGAGACCATCAAAGTGCATTCCTCCGCCGCCTTTTCCTTTTCCCCGTCGTCTATCTTATCATCTCAAGGGAGGAAGGGAGTCCTTGTGGATCGTGGGAGCCGAAAACGAGGGAATGCTTTCCACGAGAGAAATAAAAATAGTTTTGTGGATTTATGACATCTCCCGTCATTCCTGGCAAAAAACGTCTAGGTTTGAATATATTGAAGATGAATACTGTGAACATGAACACTATGCATACGGTTACCACTGTTTTGAAAGCAGCCTATTTAGGTTGAAATGAGAGCACAGGAAAGTGAGGCACAATATGTGTCTTACGTTTATAGTTTAAAATTATTTTTGTTGTTTGAAAATCAGGTTCACGTTATATACTGACATTGGCATTTTAATGGGACGGTCTTTACGTTATATACTGACATTTGTAGTTTTAATGGGACGGTCTTTGCTAGATTTTTAAAAAAAAACACAGAAAAAAAAAATATATATTATACTGACATTTGGAGTTTTAATGGGACGGTCTTTGCTAGATTTTTATCAAAAAGAACATGTATTGTTAAATACTTTCCATTGTCCATTAGATTTTGAATAGTTATAGTCAAGTCCAAAAATATATAAGAATCAATACAACCATCATCAAGTGGCAAGAAACCAAAAATTCTGAAAGTGGCAGAAACAGAGCATCAAAAAGATGTTACCAATTTTCATTAATTATTTGTAAATGTTATAATTACATTTAGATTTGGAATGAAGATCAACTCTGGGATTTATTATTGTAACTTGTCAATATTTTGTAAGTTTTATTTTTAACTTATAAATTATTTTTCATGAATATTTATTTTCCCATAAACTAACTTTCAATACAATAGTATCGAAAAACATAAATATGATTGATCTGAAACCATGTAAAACTTGTATACTAAACCATAAAAAAAAACTCCATAAAAAATAAATAATTTTTTTAACATAACAAACAAAATATTTAAAAATATACTCCTACATCTTTAGGATCCCATTTACTCCGAGATCCTTATAATCGCATGTACTCCTCTGAGAAACAACACAAAAATTTACTAAATCATAAAAAAATCCACACCTTTTAATGCACATCTGAGGCTCTCATTGATCGTCTTTATTAGCAACTGAGTCCATCTTTAGTCAATTCTTCAACTCTCCTCTCTTCTTCTATTACAGCAGCCGACTGCTTATCACAGTGAGTTGGAATGCACGTCTCTTTTAGTCTTATTTATAGGTCTCAATTGTATCCATTAAGATAGATCCAAAACACAGTTCTAACGCGGATTCCTATTGACATTCACCAGCCAGGGAGTCACGGCTCTGCTGGTTAGATTTCTGAGTAACTCATCGCACGACTAAACTAAATTTGTTTTTTAAGCTTTGAACTTGTGAGTGATAAATCTTGGCGTTAAAAAATACTAGCCATAAAAAGGATTATTTATGAATCGTTTCAATTGACAGGACGCTATTCAATTCCAAGCATTTTCCTGCGTTCGCCTTGAGATCTATTTGGAGGACCCGGATTAGACTCTCCCATTTTCCTGAAAGAGGTGGTGATGTAGATGCAGGTCCGGGAGATACAGGTAGTCATAGAATGGTGCTCAAAGCCTACCCATATGGTGGGGAGATCGAATTTTTAGTTGGACAAGCAATGGGGACATGAATTTTTGGGAGCACCTGTTGGGTCAATACAATTCCCCATTCTATTTTGGGATTTTGTAAAAACAATTTCACGTTTCTGCTTAGGGTTTCTGTATATTTTGGTTTTTTATTATTTTTAGTTTCCTCTCTTTTTTCACAATTTTATGGGTAACGTTAGTAAGGAATTTGCAACTCTTCATGGAGCCAGACATACTCAATTTCAGGATCACTATCATCATTTTATGTGCCACTTTTTTCTCGTCATCCAAGCGGTGAAGGTTTCTTATTTACCTAAAGGCCTATGCCGATAATATATAAGGTAGTGCGATAAAAAGAGTTGCACAGGAGTCTTATCCCTATCCATTTTGAATCCTGAACGAAAAGATAACTAACCCTCATTATTCCAGTTCTGACAATCCGTGAAAATACCTTCATTTTATAGATATGACATTCTCGTTTGTTTGTTTAAAATAATATTGTTTGTTTAAAATAATATGATGCAGATTTCATATTATTCTGATGTTTGTACCCACTGATTTTTATAGCCTGGAGGGATGACTATGAATATATACGATGGCTTTTATTCACCTATGAATATCTGAAAGATGGTAAATTCTAAATTTGGGGCTCAATCTGAGAGTTACATGTGCGAATATTGTATCTGTTGAGATGGCCATTATTTTTACGCACTTTACGAGTTAGTTTTCTCCTTCATAAAATTTTATAATTTCAGATGAACAAGCTTTGGGGGTTTCCATTATTTCGATGTAAATTGATGATAAGATGCATGCCATGAAATATATTCAAACTATAGTGAAATAAATCAATGAATTCCTCCCTACAACATTTCGTTCTATAGTAAAGTTCTAATTAATGAAGCCAGAAAAGATCATTTACATTCAATCTAGATTGAAATTAGATGCCCATCAACGTCCTCCACCACCCAATTTCACCTGCACCACCTACTTTTATCTTTGGTCGTGGTAAGACTCTATTCCTCAGTCAAAGTGACTTGGGAGATGTACCCCTAGTCCAAGCTGGGAAATACATGAATATTTCTTAAATGTAAACAACATTTACATAGGTCAATATGAAATAGATGCCCGGCATGCATAAACAAACATTTTTGAGAATGAATTCACAAAACTAAATACTTATATATTACCACTGTAAAACAGAAGATGAGATTTACTTCAAACTTTCACTTCTTACAGAGAGCTTGGGCTCTTAAAACACTTAAGGGGTTTTTCACTTCTTCTCTTCTTCACTCCTCTCACTCTATTCTTTCATCTCTACTTCTATCTGTGTGAATGATTTACCTTTATAGAGTTTCACTTCACCGACTCAAGATGGCTTCGCTTGGAAGCTACAGGGTTGCATTAAACATAGAAATAAAATCCTACCTAAGAAAATCTGATATGACGTGCGCCGGATTGGCTGAGAACTTACAGACATACTGACATCATACTCCATGCTGACACAAACTGACTGACAGGGTGACTGAAAGAGCCGACGTAGATAGATACGCTATCAACTCATTAATTATGATATTTCCAACAGGATGATGGTATTCATCCATTATTATTGAGTTCATTTTTAGGTCCTATATCTGATCAAGTCTAGTTCAAATTTCAGAAGAAGCATCATTCAGTCTATGGTTTGAATCTCCAAGCTTCCTATGGATTTCCAAAGCTAGATTGTTGTGTAGAAGAGGAGAGGAGTTTTTGTAATGTTTGGAGAAGCCTCTTGGATCCTATATGATGTAATTACAGTCAATATAAACCTATGATATCATTCATGTCATTTAATATTACAGAAGTCTGAATTATTCTGATATTTCTCCACCCCTTTTAGATTTGCATGTAAATTAACTAGCTTTCATACTATCTTGAATAAATTAATGAGTATAGATCCAAATGAGTTGATTTCTGTTCTAGATGTTAATTAAGATGTTAATTGATCCAATACATGTCTGAGATAAGAAATTCGTGAGCCTTCCTTACCTATTTGGGAGTTCCTGAAATTAACTAGTTGTGAAATCCTGAAATGCAATTTTTCTTAAATCTTTGTGAATATTTCTCAGAAATTATTCAAAATTACTAGAGCGACCTATTACTGTATATTGAATTTTATTTCATGTTTATTAGCCTCCTCGATTCATAAACATTCATCCATAGCTTCCAGTCAAAGTATAGAGCAATACTAGTTTGCATATGCTGGGGTGCCCAAGAGCATTGCAGTAGATATCATCATCGATGATTTCAACCCATAAATGGTCCCAATAATTTTTTCATAGGTATTAAAATATATAAGGGCCTTCCTTCGATCCAAATATTTTGATCTTGTCCACCCACAATCAAACTAGCTCCCTGAAACATTGTTTTTAATTGATTCTTTGAGGAAGTAAGTTTTTGTATCACTAATAATAGTTGGTACATTACAGTGGTATCAAAGCATAGTCATATGGACCTGCTCTTAAATTCTTTCTATGAGTCCAAGAAGATACCAGATTCCAGGAAGAAGGATCCCTTGTTAGAAAGAGAAGAGGGAGAAGAAATAAATTCTACTGAAGGGAAACTATGAGGAGAGTCAGACATGTCTTACAATGAAGACAAGGAGGAGTTCAAACTCTTTGTTCAAATAATGATGAAAGGATTACAAGACATCTCTCACAATATTGTTGAGGCTGGGAAAGTGAATAGAGAGTTCTTAGCTCAATAGCTAGGAAGCAAGAATGGAGAAAGGAGCAGTAATGGTGCCCCACATGGCGAGAGGAAGAGTAGTAGTGGCCATATTTTCTCAAAAACTGGGACTCACAATCGCCCTAATGAATTCAAGATGGAATCTCAAGCTTACTCTAGGCCTACTATGCCCAAGTTTACTGAAGAACCAAAAGAGGAACCTGAGATTCGAAATGGAGGTCTTGCCACATGGGAATACAAATATGTTGAGTACCTTACATTGAATGAAGAATGCAGAAGTGATTTAAACCCTTCAAAGACTTATTTGATCTGCACTACAAGTCCAACCCAAGAGGAGGCTTCTGGATGCAAAATCATAACTATGAGCTGAGAAATTCTATTGGTAAGATTTCCTTACCTTATTTTGATGGTTCACAGAAATGTACTGCTAACTATTGGATTCAAAAGCTTGATACATATTTTCAGTTGAATACAATGGCTGAGAGAGATGCCATCAAGATGGTTACACTACACTTGGATGGAGAAGCCAATGATTGGTGGTTTCATGGCCTAAAAAATCTTGGGCATGATCAAGTGACCACTTACGAAGAATTGACAAGAAGGTTGGCTGAGAGATTTGAAATAAGAGATCTTGAGATCACTTTCAGGGAACTAGCACATGTGAAGCAGACCGGAACTCTTGAAGATTATATCACTGAGTTTCAGAAATTAGCTGTGATGGTCTCTGATATTTCAGAAGCTAGATTGATCTTGTTGTTCATTGAAGGCTTATCAGAACCTTTGAAAGGTTTCGTGAAATCTTACCGACCCTCTACCTTGTAAGAGGAACTAAGTCAAACTGGAGACTTGCAAGACTCTATTCCAAGGACCATATTTCCTCCTACGACAGTTGGTCCTACTCAATTCAAGAATCCAAGTCCACCCATGAAGAGTCCTTCTGGAATTTTCAGAAAGGATAACAATTCAAAGGATCAAGATGAATTGAGGAGAAGGAAGCTGTGCTTCACCTGTCAGGAGCCATGGGTTATAGGACATAGATGTAATAAAGGAAAATCAAACTACATTGAAGTCTAATAATAGATTGAAGTTGAGGAAGAAGAAGAAGAGGCCCCAGTGGATGCAGAAGTGGCCTGTGATACTGCAGAAGAAGAACCTACCCCCGAGGTGAGAAAGATTGCAGTACTTTCAGGGGTACCTCACTTCCATACACTCAGATTCAAAGGAGTGGTTCAAGGACAATCAGTCACTGTGTTAGTGGATGGAGGAGCAACACATAACTTCATTGACTCAACTCTGGTTGAGAGGGGGAAGCTACATATTGAAAAGTTTGGAGGATTCACTGTTATCATCCCAGGTAATAACTCTATGAATTGTTGTAGATGGATTCCTAAATTGCAAATTTCTATAGGAGAACATACCATTACATATAGCTTCTATGTTGTGGATGTGGTTGATACTAACATGGTTTTGGGAGTACAATGGATGTATTCCATTGGGAAGCATTCAATATACTACCAAGTTCCTAAGATGATATTCAAGGGAGAAGATGGGAAGGAGGTAGTGATTAGAGGGATCAACACCTACCCAAAGCAAGTGGTAAGTGAACACAGTATGAGATCCATGCTAAGGCCTGGAGACATTGAATGTGATGCAGAGTGTCTAATAACCACAAAGGGTACCTCACTGGAAGTAGCCCAATATCCATAAGACATTCAAAAGTTACTCCAAAAGCATAAGAAGGTGTTTGGGGTTCTTCCTCATGGTAGGCCATCTGATAGAGGATTGGAGCATAAAATTGAGTTGGAGATAGGCACTTCACCTATCAAAGTACATCCCTACAAGCACCCAAAAAGATTCAAGGATGAGATAGAGAGAACCATCAAAGAACTGCTTGAATTGGGATTCATTAGATCGAGTTCAAGTCCTTTTTCCTCACCGGTAGTCCTTGTGAAGAAGAAAGTTGGGACCACGAGGATGTGTACAAACTACAAAGCTCTCAACAAGAAGACTATCAAGAACATATATCCTATTCCAAGGATTGATGAGCTTACGGATGAACTCCATGGGGCCAAGTAATTTTCAAATATTGATCTTCGGTCTGGTTACCATCAAATTAGCATGTGGGAAGAAGACACTTAGAAGACAGCTTTCAGGTGTCACCATGGTCACTTTGAGTTTTTGGTGATGCCTTTTGGCCTAACCAATGCATCTGCAACTTTTCAATCTTGCATGAATAGAGTGTTTAGTAGGTAGCTCTGTAAGTTTGTACTTGTTTTCTTTGATGATATTTTGTTCTATAGTAGAACTTGGGAAGAGCATTTGCGTCATTTGGATATTGTACTAACAATATTGGCAGATCAATATTTCTATGCAAACCTATCCAAGTGTAAGTTTGGAATGACTAAGATTTTGTATCTTGGTCATGTGATTGGGCAAGATAGATTTAAGGTTCACATGGAAAATATCCAAGCTATTTTAGATTGGCCAAGTCCTAAAAATATCACTGAATTGAGAGGTTTTATTGGGATATGTACCTACTACCAGAATTTTGTCAAAATATTTTCCAAGTTGACATCACCTTTGACACATCTCACTAACAAAGGAGCTTTCCATTGGTTAGAATATTCTAAGAAAGTATTCAATAGAATGAAGGAGGTAATGATTAGTTGTCCTATTCTTGCACTTCCATATTTTTCTCAACCTTTTGCACTTGAGTGTAATGCTTCAGGGATTGGAATTGGAGTAGTATTGATGTAAAACAAGCACCCATCGGCCTTTGAGAGCAAAAAGTTGCAACCCCATGAAAAATTATATTCAGTCTATGATAAGGAGATGCTAGCCATCATGCATGTGCTAGTCAAGTTTAGACAGTACTTAGTATGGGATAAGTTCATTATCAATACTGATCACAATAGTTTGAGGCACTTCTTTACCCAAAAAGAGATGAATGATAGGCAACAAAAGTGGGTAAGCAAGGTCCAAGCATTTGAATTTGATATTGAATATAATAATGGTAAGAAGAACATTGTAGCTAATTCACTTTCTAGAAAACCAACACTTGCATTGCTTAAATTTCATGATAATTGGAAAGTACAGCTTGGGGTAGAGTACACGAAGAACCAGTTTGCTTGTGATTTGTTTGATGGATTAATTCATGATGATGATTACAATATTCTTAATTATATGATCTATTATAAGGATAGTATATTTTTAGTTCCAGAATCCATACTAAAGAAGAATATCCTTGAAGCTTCCCATGATGTGCCTCTAGTAGGACATCCGGGGTTTGTGAAGACTTACAGGAAAGTGAAGGAAATGTTCACATGGAAGGGGATGAATAAGGAGGTGATGGATTATGTTAGATCATGTGTAGCATGTCATCAAAATAAAGTAGAGACTCATCCAGCACGACTCTTACAACCACTTCCCATTCTTGAACAAAAATGGGAAAGTGTATCGATGGATTTCATTAGCGGGCTTCCAAAAAGCCAAGGTAAAGACAATATTTTTGTTGTGGTTGATAGGTTGACTAAATATTCATATTTCTTTGCTGTCACAACTAATATTTCTACCAACCAAATGTCTTAACTTTTCATCAAATAAGTCTTCAAACTTCATGGCATACCCAAGTCCATCATTGGTGACAGAGATAGCTAGTTCACTAGCAATTTTTGGCAAGAATTGTTCAAGTTAGTGGGGACAAGTTTGGACATGAGCACCAACTACCATCCATAGACTGATGGAAAAATAGAAAGAGTGAACAATGGATGGAAGGGTACTTAAGAAACTATGTAACAGGCCAGCAAAAGTCATGGACTACTTGGATCCATTTGGGAGAGTTTTATTACAACACTACTTTTCATCTCTCGATTGGTATGTCTCCCTTCAAAGCTCTATATGGATATGATGCACTCACTTTTGCTGATCTTATATTTGGTGGCTGTAATACATATAAGGAAAAGGATTGGCTCCAAGAGAGTTAGGACATACTAATAACTCTCAGGGACAACTTGCAGGTAACACGAAACAGGAAAAAAGTGCATGGAGACAAGCACAGAATTGAGCAAGCTTTCCAAGTAGTAGATTTGGTATATTTGAGGTTGCGGCCCTATAAAAAATAATTATTGAAGTCTAAGGGGGCTGATAATTTTCAGCCAAGGTTCTATGGTCCCTTCCAAGTCTTGAGGAAGATCGGGGAAGTGGCTTATGAGTTAGAGTTTCCTCCAGGCAGCCGGATTCATAATGTTTTCCATGTGTCCTATTTGAAGAAGGAAATAGGGCAGCAAGTCAAAGTTTCACAAGATTTTCCACCCGTTGATGATGAAGAAAATTTGGTGTTGATCCCTGGGAAGATTATGGAGGTTCGAGAGAAGAATATAAGGAGCAGAACCATTAAGGAATTTTTAGTGTAGTGGGAAGGACTACCTAGTGATGATGCTACTTGGGAAGGAGAACACATCTTACAACATCCTAGTTTGAAATTGATTGAGGAAAAGCAATCTTGGGCGGGGAGGACTGTCATGTCCCCTCTACAGTGAAAATTGGATCAAGTTCCTAACACAACCAATCCCTTGGTTTGAAGATACAACTTCAGTATTATGGGGTTAAATTTTGAATTCTAGGCATTTAATTAATTAGGAGTGTGACTTAAATTTTATCCAAAGTTATTATTCACTTGGAATATTTATTTTTCATACATTTAATATTTTTATCATAAATAAATGAGGATAATGCTCCACTAGGGCACATTAGTGGATGAGGTTGACTTGGAGATGAATTGAAGAAGAATCTAAGGAGAAAGCAACGAAATCTAGAAAATCAGGAAAAATGAAAGAAAGATGGAGCAAATTAGAAAAGCAACAAAAACTCGGGAAAAATGGCATAAAGCAGAAAGCAACACAAAAGGAGAAAGCAGGATAAATCAGAAAAGAAGGAAAGTTAAAAAAGAAGGATAAATTAGAAAATACAGAAAAAGCAGAAAAAATATGAAGCATAAAGTGGAAAAGAAAACATAAAGTGGAAAAACAAACAGAAAAGGAAAAAGGAGGAAAGCAAAGGAAAAAGGAAAAAGGAAAGAAACGTAGCTTTCCTTATCCACTCATGGAGGGAACATTAGATAAGGAGACTTTCTCCTCAAGTCATCCTCTCTCTATAAATTAACCAGTTTGCACCCCCTTCACATCTTTTGACACTTTGACAATTGGTGTGAGTGCAATTGTCCCTTAGTGACTTGGGAGATGTGCCCCTAGTCAAAGCTGGGAGATGTGTCCTTGATTCCTATGAGAGGATGATGGTATTCAACCATTATCATTGAGTTCATTTTTAGGTTCTCTATATGATCAAGTCTAGTTCAAAGTTCATAAGAAGCATCATTCGGTCTATGGTTTGAATCTCCAAGCTTCCTGTGGATTTCCAAATCTAGATTGTTGTGTAGAAGAGGAGAGGAGTTTTTGTAATGTTTGGAGAATAATATTGGATTATATATGATGTAATTACATTAAATATAATCCTATGATATCATTCATTCCATTTAATATTACAGAATTCTGAATTATTCTGAGATTTCTCCACCCCTTCTAGATTTGCATGGGAATTGACTAGTTTTCATACTATCTTGAATAAATGAATGAGTATAGATCCAAATGAGTTTATTTCTATTCCATATGTTAATTAAAATGTTAATTAACCCAATACATGTCTGATATAATAAATTCATGAGGCCTCCTTACCTTTTTCGGAGTTCCTGAAATTACCTAGTTGTACAATCCTGAAATGCAATTTTGCTTGAATCTTTGTGAATCTTTCTCATAAATTATTCAAAATTTATGGAGTCACCTATGAATTTATATTGAATTTTATTTCATGTTTATTATACTCCCTGAGTCATAAAAATTCATCCATAGCTTCCAGTCAAAGTATAGAGCAATACTAGTCTACATATGCTGGGGTGCCCAGGAGCATTACAGTAGATCTCAGGCTTGTTGATTTCGACCCATCAAAGGTATTAGTACTCTTTTCATAGGTATTAAAATCTATCAGATCCTTCATTCCATCCATAGCTTCTGATCTTATCCACCCACAGTCAAACTAGCTCCTTGAAACATTTTTTTTAATTGATTCTTTGAGGAAGTAAGTTTTTGTATCACTAATCCTATTTGGTACATTACAGTTGTGAGGAGATAGAATGATGGGATTGAAAAGTTGTTTTATGTCTTATGTATAAAATAATGCACATGCAATCCTACTAACATTAAGTTGGTGTTGTTAGAGGTAGCAGGGAGGGGGAACAGTAGAGAGAGGGGGTTGGGAAAGAAATATAGGGTGCCAGTTAGGGGTTTGAGGAAGAAAGATAGGGGTTTCGATTAGGAGTAGGTGGAGTAGGGAAGAGAGAGAGTGGGAGAGGGGGTTAGTAAGGGTTAGAGGGGGTGAGCGATAGGGGCGATTTTTGTTAGGGGAAGGGGTTTAGGAGTGGTGTTATGGAGAGAGAGTTGGAGTATAGGGGTAGGATTAGGAGAGAGAGAGAGAGGGGTAGGTGGTTAGTGGTAGTAAGAGATATAGGGGGAGGGGTTGGTTAAGGGTAGGGGTATGAGTAGGGGGAGAGGGGGAGAGAGAGATAGAGAAATCGATGGGGGGTTTTAGTGTTATAGGGGTGGGATATTAAGAGATACATAGAGAGATATAGTGGTGGTTAGCGGTAGAGGGGAGAGAGATTAAGAGAGATAGAGAGAGAGGGGGGATGGTTAATTCTATTTAGGGGTGGGTGGACAAGCAGGGGAGAGAGAGAAAGTGAGAGAGGGGGTTAGGGGAATGATGAGAGAGAGAGAGTATGGGGGTTAGTGGTAGGTGTAGGAGTAGAGGTGAGAGAGAGAGAGAGAGAGAGAGAGAGGGCATGGTGGGTGGTTAGTGGTAGGGGGAGGAGCGAGAGATAGAGAGGCATGGTGGTTAAGGTTAGGGGAAGGGATATAGGGGGAGGGAGGGAGGGAGAGAAAGGGATGGGAAGGTCGTTAGTGTCAAGGGGGAGGGGGATTGAGAGAGAGGGGGGCCTATTAGGGGCTTGGTGGAGATATAGAGGGATGGGGGTTAGGGGTAGGTGTTGGAGTAGGGGAGAGAAAGTGGGGTTAGGGATAGGGGGAGTACGAGAGATAAAGTGATAGACTAGGGTTAGGGGTAGGAGGGTTATGAGTGTGGGGGTTGGGGGTATATATATAATGAGAAACACAATAATAATCACAATCATAGCAAAATTATAATAATAGAAACAACACAATTTACCCTGGAAAACCCCATGTGGGGAAAAACCAACAACAATGAAGCTTCATTATCCTTGTCCAAAACCAACCACCTGGGCCAAGTGAATTATTCACTCTCACCTCTAGGTCACATTACAATGGAGTATGACATGCCTTCTTATAAGCTTCGGGATTCATTACATGCAACACATTGGTTAAATACCATGGGATACTAGATACCATGGGCCCAAAACTACGTGATGATACCTAAACCATTTGAATCATTCCCAAGTCAAGTTTAACCCTAGCAAGCCCCCCTTTAAACTTGAATTGGAGTAAATCACCAAACCCCATCAAATTTTGAACTGAGGAATCTCTGCATGCCCCCCTATCACTTAGGTCTACATGAATTTACTAGTGAGTTACCAGGGAAACCCCCTATCAACTAGGTATACCTAGACTTTACTGGTGATTTACCAAGGGTATGCATTCCTAACCAGGTCCTATAGTTGTATGCCCATTTACATACAATTACAAAATTTCAAATCCATTATAATAATAATAATTTTTTTCATGTGTCTCATGGTGACTTCACTATCACCTTTCATTGGTACATCCTCTCGCTTTCCCATGCTCATCATCTAACATGAACTGCATTCTCTCCATGCTTATTTTTGTTGCAGCCTTTTCTACTATTGATATCTTAACCTTATTCCAACCAGCGCTTCATTTCCTGTGTCAAGCATACTCATGGAAACCCCACATATTAGTCCAAGAAACACAAATTAGACATAAATTAAATTGTCAATAGGTTCCTTACATGGACCTTAATGACATTGGCAGTGATGTTTCCTCACTTAAGAAACTCATCCATGTGAACAGACCATGGCTTATATTCCATCATTGATTGTCTTCTTTTAGAACAATTATTTCTTTCTGATGGAACCCCCTTTGCACCACGATCCATGAGTGTCACCCGAGATGAAACCCTAGACCTCCATGTGACTATCCACCATCGATCTCACAACAAAATCCATGCTTTCCAACAAAATTATTTGATTTTTGTCTCCTCTAATTTTTTCATGTAGAAGGCCATCTTAGACACTAATTCTTGAACCCTTTGAATTTCTCTTTATCACGAGACTCCCTCCAAGGGAAGGTGCAACCTATAAGGGGCACAAATCTATATCGGGATGGAAACACATATATTCTCATTTCTCAAATCTCAATGCCATTGCAATGGCTCTTCTCTTCTTTAGACAACTCGTGACTCGTTAAGCAACTTACAAAAAACCATCGCCAACATACTTTCAAATTGTGGCCTCTTATACACTACATAGATCTATGATGTTCCATTCCTCATTCAGACACATTAGCTCTACATTATGTCCTCATGCCTCAACATTTCCATTGATATAGTTCTATAGTAGCTTCACACAACCAACCACATCTTCTTCCTTTCCTCCACATTTGGTGACTCGGGCCAAAATGTGAATGGTGACTCTTCTTCATGGACTCTTTCTTCTTTGGAATTTTATCCTCACAGGTTGACTCACCTCAACATGGCTGCCAACTCGAGTCCTATTTCAATATATATTTTCACTTCACTCCAACTAGATCAAACACCTTCAACATTTGTTGGTTTTCCTGAAGAAAATAGTTTCCTTTCATGAGCTCCCTCATGAGATGGCACATGCTCCATCTTAAATAGGATAAGGTTTTTTATCTTTCTTTCGGCCTACACACAACATCCAATTCTGTCCTTCTTGTTTTCTACTAGTGTGCATACGTCCTTTTTTTCACATGGTGATTTTTTTTCTTTTTCTTTTCAGGTAGTGATTCCTCACACCTAATATTTCACATAGATGTGATTTCTCTTTACAACCTCACTTCAATCTATAATCTGGTTTGTTACCAAGGATTCCATATCCTCATTCATGGCTTGATCCCACTTCTTTCTAGTTTCCACTTCAATTGCTTCTTCATAACATTCTAGCTCACCAAAATTAGTCATCAATAAATAATACAGTGAAGGAGAGTGTTATTTAGGGGGTCTACTTGACCTAGTAGATATTCTAAAACTTGTAGGATTTTGAGGTACCTTATGTTGTTCTTGATTTTTTTACACCTTTGGAGTTTCATTTTCTTTGATTTCATCAAGCACTGTGTATTCTGTTTTTTCCTTTCCATGTTTCTTTCCCTGCAATTGATCTTTATACATGACCTTTTCATTGAATAATGCATCCATAATCCTAATAATCCCATAAGTGATAACCAAAATCATCAACCCCGTATCTAATAAAGATTCACTTCTTGGATTTATCCTCAAGCTTTGTTCTACTTTCTTTATCAATACAGACAAATGCTTCATAGCCAAAATTTATAAGAAATGAGTAGTTCACCCTTTTCCCTGTCCATGCGTCCTCTAGAATTCCACCATATAGGGAGCTTGAATGACCTTTGTTTATTAAGTAAACAACATTTTCTAAAAATCTGCCCAAAATTGTAAGGGAAACCTTGCATGTTCCATGATTGTCATGTTCATCCTTTCTGACACACCATTTTCTTGTGGTGTTCGTGGAACTGTTTACTCTCTACAAATACCATGGTATGAATAGTAACTATCAAATCTTTACTGCATTATTCACCTCCATTATCTGATCTGAGACACTTCAACCTTTTTCATGTCTCATTCTCAACAAAATATTTCCATTTCTTAAAAGTAGCAAAAACATTAGATTTATTTTGAATGGAATAAACCCAAGCTTTTCTAGTTGCATCATCGATAAAAGAAACATAATAATGAGATCCACCAAGATATTGTACGTGAGTTGGTCCCCATACATTTGTATGCACAAGCTCTAACTTTTCACTCTTCTTTTGCTTCCCAAATTTGAGAGATCTGACTCTTTTGTTTTCCATAAACACAGTTCTCACATAGTTCCAAATTAACTTGCTTCAAATCTGGAAACAACTTCCTTGAATGGAGAATTTGCATTCCCTTCTCACTCATGTGGCCAAGCCTATGATGCAACAATGTTGTATCTATTCCTGTGGAAGATCAAGAGGTAGAAGTGTCAGTATTATGAGGACATGAATACAATGTATCCATCCCATCTCCTTTTTCTATTACCAATGATCCTTTAGTGATATTCCACTACGTTTCTCCAAATATAGATAAACAACCAATATATCACAACTACCCTATTGAGATTATATTCCTTTTCATAGCAAGAATGTGCCTTACATATTTCAACAACCATTGGTTTCCATTATTTAACTTTAAGAGTATATTACCCATCCAAATGATTTTACATGGTTCATCATCACCCAATAAAATATTTCCAAAATCACCTTGAATATAATCATGAAAATATTTCCTATCGGGTTCAACATGACATTATGCCCCTAAATATGCTACCTGGTGATGACTAGTATTATCTAATGAAAGAATCAAAGCATCTTGTAACACATCACCTACTACATTTGTTTCCTGAGACATGCATGCACTAGTGCATGAACATCAATCATGTTCAACCACGGTTTGAAACGCCATCAAGTGAAAAAAAAATGTATAATTCTACATTCGATGTGTTTAAATTACTTATGTGCATATGTGTGTAAACAATTTGACAGAACCAAATTAGTGTAAATGAATAGTCGAGGGCACTGGATTAGATACATTTTCTATTTTTAATTTTCATTTTATGTGCATTCATTCTCAATAACATCACTAAGGCATTCGTGATTTGGGTGCACTATAACAGGTTTAAATAAAAAAAAATTATTGAATTAAAAAAACCATGGATTAAATTTATTTTTTATTTTCGATGTAGTTGTTCTCAACAACTGTGCTGGGGCATTCGAGTTTTGGGTGCATCGTAAAAGGGTTAAATAAAAAATTACTAAATTAAAAAATCCATGGATTAGAGTTATCTTTTATTTTTAATTTTCATTTCCGGTGCAGTCGTTCTCAATAACTGCACTGGGGTGTTCGAGTTTTGGGGCACCATAACTGGGTTAAATAAAAAATATTGAATTAAAGAAACCATTTTTACCATTTCTATATCACTTTTGACCACCTAAGCACCAGTACAATATCTTCCTTGCTCAAACACCCTGCCATCGGTGCTCCACATGGTGGCATTGCTCTCATCTGTTGCTTGCTGAGTGGATTTTGAATTTCGCCAAACTGTGGGAAAATTTTAAAATTTAGTGTACATCGCAACCATGCTTCCCTAATGTGCAAGTGACCAGGTAAACTCTTTGTTAACTTCTAATTTGAATTTTTAGTGGATTGAAAATTAAAATTTATCTTTATTTTCCTTTTTTTTAAAATAAAAAACCTCTGTTGTGCATTCGATCCATTCAGATCGCAACATGAGATGGTGCACCCTGTAAATTTACAGTGTGCACGATGACCGTTGCATTTTTGTGTGTAGCACACTGTGTGCATGGTGCATTGTACTGTTTATAATACATTGCCAAAATTTTAAAATAATTGTTTATTACCAACGATAACTGATGCATTTAAAAAAAATATAACATAGTTAGTAGTGCACTATATGATTTAAATAATGCATTGGTCCTAGTAAACACCCACAACACCATTTTGTGGTGCTTGACAGAGTTTCAGACGCACTACTGAAGTAAATTAAAAAAAAAAACTTAACATTAACCAGGGCACTTTGTAAACACAAACACACTAGCAAGCCCAAACGATGACATTTAATAGATGCATCAGGATGCCGATAAAAAATAATTATGAAAGTAAAAAATAGATGCTCCTACTACAGTTTGCTCTGGAAATATTTACGTAGTGTTTACGGTGCGATGACATGTCCACACTGCACTGGTGCTTCCTATTGATGGAATCACCATATCTAAGATTTATAAAATATTTCTGGTCCACTTTAGTAGAACACAAGCATCGGTTTTGGTACACACATAGAGCACCGGTTGACAGTGCTTGGGGTATTTTTAGAGACACCTCCACAGTAAATATATTAAAAAAAATCACCACATTAATCGGTGCACTTGCTAAAATGCACACACCGATAATTTGATGCGCTAACGTTTAACAAGCACATCGTTATGTCAATAAAAAAAAATATAAAATCGAGAAAGAGATTCTCAATGGTGTGCTTTAAACTGGATTGAGCACAGTTGATACTGTGCATATGTGTTAACACTAAATCGATGATTCCTATTGATGGAAAGACTATTTTTAATATTTACAAAATATGGATAGTTCATCTTAAAAGAACACACACCGGTGCATTGTTGGTAAAAGCACATTGCTTTTGTTTTAGAAAAAATTGGCACAAAGTGTCACTTAGGGTTAATGCAATGCACCATTGATGGTGCTTCTATCTAATCATTGTAACAAAATGGTTATCCATATGATTTAAATTTAAATTTATTTAATTTATGTATCTGATGCGTTTGTGGTGCTTTTGTGTTACAAGATCACTAGTCATGGTGTGTTACTGTACTTTAGGTGCACTACTTGTTAAATTAATTTATTTTGAAAAAAAAAACTATTATTTGATGTTAATAAATAACATGCTCATTTAATGAGATATTTAATATTTTTTGTCTATTTATGATATTGATCAATGCTATTTGTGAATCAGGGAAGTTAGCAATGAGAGGTGTTACAATGTAATTTTCCACCTTGTGAGCATCATCATTCTTTGGCCTTCAGGATCCATTTCACTGACTCAGATTCACTTAATGTCCTTCAAAAACACTTTTTCCCTATTTTTCTTCTGGTACACTTGTTGTCCCATTATAGCCAGCGTACATGCGAGCTGTTCCACTATAGTCTGCCACGGGTACCAAGTAAAATGGTAAAAATCATTAGAAAATTACTTTTTTACTCCCAAAAAGCAGTCTTAGGGTGACCATTGGCACTCCATTTGCCCCAAAACGCCTCGATGTGTCCTTTCATTTACCTTTGGAAGGGTATATATTGAGCTCTTATGGCATATGGAAGGGAGGAGAAAGAGAGAGCAAGATAACTCTAGTGGATTTTTGTCGTGACTTGAGTCTATACTCATTGATCCTAGTTGTTGTGAATTCCTTATATTCACCTTCCAAACTCCTTTCATAGTTTGAGTTTTCCATTACATGGAGGATTGAAGTGGTGGAGGCACAAGTGGAGAGACCCAGTTCTTGGTTCATATTGGTTGTCCACAAGAGGTTGTATATTGTACTTCTTGTTATTCATTCATGGAAATACTCATTTTCTTGTCCAATTGATATTGTGAATATTGTTTAATTACATTTGGTTATATTTACTTATTATATCATGGATCATGCTATTGATTATGCTAATGTCTTTCACATATTATATGCACTTGCTTGTCTTGTTGTTGAGACTAATCTGTAGGTCCAACTGTAGAAGTTGAAAGATCAACGGGGATCTACATCGAACATTTGGTTGGAGGTTGGTCTTTTCTCCATTATCTTAGCATTGTCATTTAGATAGCATTGTATTGGGAATTGAGTCATTTTCTAGTAGTCAACTGTCTGTTGTGGTCTGCCCCAAGCCATGGGAAGTTTTCTCCGTAATAGAAATGGTGACTCCGCTGGGGAGAACATCCATTTTTTTGGGATTTTGAGGCATTTGTTCTTATTTAGAGTTGTTTTGTGTCGAGCTTCTGTATCATTGATTGGCCGTTGGGATATACTATAGAAAACAAGCTTTTCCTAGGTGATTGGACTCTCTTTTTGCTCATTTTCCTTTCCATGTACGTGGGTCAACCTAGTTTTCCCCGCGTCTACCCGCCTCTGTCTGCACTGTTGCCCGCGTCTACCCGCATTTTTTCCTTTGACAATAGTGTACAACTCTGGGTTTGATTGATTGATGGCCTTGGACTGTTGTTGGGTTGGTTTTGAGTGTTCCTGAGTCTTAATTGGCCTGATTCCTAACTGTTCCATGCCCTGTTTGTGACCAGAAACTCCTCTTTCTCTTTGTTTTGAGTCTTGTTGGTTTTTCACCATTTTCTTATTTTCCAGCTCATTGCATTGGCTGAGTCTCACTGTTTTGGATTTGTTGGGTTGTCTTAGTGATCTGCTCTACATTTCTTTAACCGAATAGGTAGATTTCGCTTGCATTTTTTCATTTCATTATATTGAAAAAATACAAAAACATAGTTTTGCATTTTCCTTTCCATTATAAGAGAAAATACAAAAAAAAATTGCTTTCCATACTGCATTTTGCATCTGAGTGCTTGTGCTTTGATCTAGGATCTGCTTGTGCATTGGAAATTTAAAATAATTGCATTTTATTTGAACCATTGGATTGATTGTCATTTTAGTGGCATTGTTTTTATCGATAGATGAGTCTAGATTTTGTTGGTTGTGCATACTATTGAGTCCTATACATCATCAGTTTCATGACCATATCCTTTGAGTAATTACAACCATTTTAAATCAACGCTTAATCTTAAAATTGATTAGACATGATTTTTCTTTTATAGGGTGCACCAACTAGTATAGGTTTAGAGTCTTGGAATAGATCATTATGAGTTAACAATCCAAGACTACTAGATGAAACATTATGTGTCTAACCAGGGAGTGGTGAATTCCATAATATACATCAATGTTCTCAGGAAGCTCTACTCAGACCAGAGTTAAGCACGAGGTCACGGGAGGTTGGTTACGGAGATAGCCCTCCAATACTGGCCAAACGTGGGAGATATTTCCAGGATTTGTTCGTATCTAGGGACTCTTGAGGGATCTGTACCTCTTGAGTTTCGGGCTTAGCTACCCTTCCCATACAATGGATCCCACCTGCGACTATCCCCCTGAGCATTGGTTATATTGTGGTGACCTTAGTTTCCTTATCTAGGTATTGCATAGGGTGCTTGCAGTGGTTATACTGTATGTATCCTGAGTCAGATAGGGGTTGGAAAGCACAGCTGCCTGTTATATAGGGACTTGGACCTATGCACGTAGTGAAGTTTGGGAATCCTTATAACTGATTATGTTACCTCCAGTTATAGTTTGGGAGTCTCAAGCCTCTCCTAGGAGAGACATACCAGCTATAGTGTCGGGAGGTCCCTTGAGCCAGTCCTGTTTGTGTGCATTTGGCTGTAGTTTCTTTAGGTGTGTTCTCTTTGATCGTTAGTTTGGCCGTTAGGGGACGCTTTGATTTATTGACTTTTCAGAGATATCGTGGCCCAAGGTCATACTCTCTTTCGGTCTTGTCGGTTGGCTAGTTTACCGACCGACGAAGTTACACATCGTGTTCAGAGAGGATGCCGGAAGGCTCCCTTCGAGTCTTAGGATTCCTTTGAGGTGATTCGCACTGACATTTACACTGGTTTTGGCATGGGAGAAATCCCTATGACACCATTGGGTAGAGTCGAATATGTTTCTAATCCTCCTACTCCTAGAGAGGAATGGGGGGGAGATCCATTGATACCAAAAACTCGACCTCTTTTACTTGGATCTACTCCACCCGAGGACGACCCGTTCGATCCTTCGAATCCACGGGATGTCGAATTTTCATATTAACACAGGCCCTGCAACCACTATGGATGCTACACCATTCTCTTTTGGTATGCCTAGTTACACCACAATCGATCCATCCACTATGGTTGGTAGTCATGCTAACACTAGTCATGGAGTTCGCAACACTGCACCCACTGGGGGAAATACCCTCACTGGGGGAACCACTTTCTCCACTCACACACATACTACGGGGACTGGCCATATCCCTTCAAACACTGCAAATTTTGGAGGAAGGCCACCTCCTAGGACTACCCATCCTGGTAGGAACACTGTTCGCAACACGACTCACAATCCACAGTACAATACACATGCCCATACACATCAACCCAGGACCACATTTGCTAATGTTAACAATCCTCCTAATAACAGGGGTGGACACATACCATATACTTTTACATCTGCTACCACTACCAGTAATGCTAATGTAGGGGGTGGGAATATCCCTTATACTCATGGTCACTACACGACTGCTCCTGCTACTAGTAACGCTTGTGCAGGGGGTGGGAATATACCTTATAATTATACAACCGCTCCTGCTACCATTAGTACTTATGGAGGGGGTGGGAACATAACTCACAATTACGGTCATTACAATATGGTTCCCGTTACAAGTAATACTTATATGCCCCATAATTATGGTGGTAATCCTTACAATAATATAGTCGGTGCTGGCCCTCATTACAACCCACCTCATTACGGTGCTCATAATGCACATATACCTGCTTACTCTCACATGGGTCAGGTTGGGGGAAGTTATCATCCTTATGGCCATGGTCAAGCTTATGGTCCATCAGGTTCGTATAATCAACATTTTAATGGTCATGGTCAAGCTTATGGTCCATCTTATCCTTCAGGTCCATATAATCAACCTTTTATGGGAGCTTATAATCAAGCTTTTCAGCTGCAGCTTCCTTTCCTTGATCGATTGAATCTTCCGGATCTTTCGAAGCTCACGAATGATCCGATGTGTCACGATCCTAATTGGCCTCCAGTCCCTGCCAAGCTCCCTTCAGACATTCCCAAGTTTGAGGGGAAGGGTGGTGAGGATCCGGGTGATCACATCACGACTTTTCACCTTTGGTGCTCATCAAACTTGTTAAGTCACGATTCCATTCAATTGAGACTATTTCAACGCACCCTCACAGGGGCATCTATGAAGTCGTATGTTGAGTTTCCTAGGGGCACATACAGGGGTTTCAATGAGATAGCCTTGGTTTTCCTGGATCATTTCCAGCTACCGGTTCACTATGACACTGGCACTGAACTCTTGTCTACCTTCCACCAGAATAAGGCACACAAATATCTGACCACGTTCAAGAGTGGCATTGACAGAAAAGGTCAGTGAAAGGCAACATTCCTCCAAAGTTTCTATTGGAATGGTTTCTCAAGTCTTTGCTACCATAAATTTCTAAGGATGTTTTGATGTCCGGCATTATGACTGAGGAATAAGCTATACTAAAAGTCCAGCAGTTAGATTTGCTTTATGCTCAATATGGCATTCTGTATGACATTATTCCTGATGCATTGCAATCACGACATGAGCCCAAGCCGGTTCCTGGACCACATGTCGATGGCATTGTTGGATCTATAAGTACTCGACCTGTAGATTTGGTTGCTAGTCAAATGCAAAATTTGTCACTTAACCAATCTACTCCGGACAGGTTGACATGTTGTCCACTTCCACCCCATTGTCCGATGTACATGCTATGCAATCGACGAACCCATCGGGTAACCAGCAGCCTGGTGGTAAGAAGAAGGGGAGAAACAACCGTAAGGGTGGAAATAATGGGAACAATGGTAGTAATCGTAATACTCCTCAGAAAGAGAACGCCAAACCTCCTCGGGAAGGCGGAAATGCTAGTGGGGACCGTAAACCTAGGCGTAAAGTGAAATCCCCTTGCAAGCTTTATGGGAAAGATCATCTTACTCACTTGTGTCCTTGGATTGATGAAGCATCGAAGCATCTTGCACAGAGCCCAGCTGTGTTGAAATATCCCCTTCCAAATCATCAGAATATGTCTTCGAATGCTCCCGCTACTGGTTATGGGACCCATGAAACTTCCATGTCTGCTTCCCATCCTAGTGGCTTTAGATGTGTAAATATGGTTAAATAAGAGGTTAGTGTTGTTACTCACCAACGTGATTATGATGCACCACAACCGAATATGGGGAATGAGCCTTGTCCTCTTCCTGATACCTCTTTGCATATCGAGAAGCCCATTGCTATGCCGCGGATACCGAAAGGTGTTCTCAAGCGCTCTGCGCATAATCCCAATGCTTGAGCTGCCCAAAACTACTCTATTGTAGAAGACTTGTGTCAAACTTCGTGTTCCATGTCGGCTCTTGAGGTTTTACAAGCATGTCCTTCTCAAAGGAATTCCCTTTTGTGTGCTTTAGGAGTTTAGGATGGGGGAATTCCTAATGTTATCAAGTTTGATACTACTGACGTTCAACCTCGCTTACCTTACCATGTGGCTTTCAAGTCCATGTGGAGTGCCTGTAGAATATCATCAAAAGAATGGTGGTTGACGAAGGTGCTTCTACGTCAGTGATGTCTTTATATTGTTGGAAAGCTATTGGCTCTCCTCCCTTATCCAAGTCTATGACCATGCTCACTGCATTCGATGGTCGGTCATTTAAGCCGCATGGGATTCTCCCTTCCCTTGTTGTCTGCTTGGGTGGGAAACTTGTGCCTATTGAAGTTGAGGTGGTTGATGTGCCCATCGACTACAACCTTCTCCTAGGTAGGAATTGGATGTACACTATGAAAGCAGTCGCGTCTACTGTATTCAGAATTATTTTCTTTCCACATGAAGGAAATATTGTGACGGTCGACCAGCTAGATTTCGTTAGTCCTTATTCCACAGCATCCACAGGATCGGTGGTCCCCCAAGTTACAGATTCTCAACCGAAAACTGGGAACATTGGTGTAGGATTGTATCCATCTTTGATGGGATCATTCGACTTATCCGCACCAATCTCCTTTGTAGGAACCATCTCCAATGAGGCTCCTTCCCCGCTAAATCATATACCTTTCCGGACATCGTATTTCAGTGATCTGTGGAATCTACCTTCCACGAGTTTCCCATCTGGAGACGTTGCACACATTGGGATGGATATGCCCTTGTCTACAGTCAAGATTTCTCATCATGTTCAACAAGCCATTGTAGATTCATATCTCTCTTCTTCATGGACAGTAGAAGAAGATCCCGTAATGCTGCCCGCACAGGCAGTCAACCCATCTTGTTCACATGGATGATTTGATGATACTCTACCTTCAGATGAATATTTTATCGTGTCCATGCATGGTAATGACGAGCCTTAGGGGTATCTTTATCATAGATCTCATTCCCCTCCTACCCTTGATCTTATTGAACAACATGAGTCTAGAATAGAGTCTACCATACATTTTTATCTAGGCATAGTTTTTTCTAGCCCTGGTTTGACATTAAATTCTAATCTCCCTAGCGATGAGTCTTTAGACTCTCCTATAGATCCACAAATCGGTGATCCTGCTAAGTTCGGTTCTACTTCTAGAATTTCCAACTCTCGTGATGATGAATTTTCCACTGTAGATTCCTTCACATCCTTCAAATTTGCTCTTAATTCCAAAGTTGATCATTTTGATCCCTCGGGTGTTGGTACTATGGCACCTTCAGTGTTTAGCTCTACCTGCATTATGTTTGAGGTTGATAATAATTAAGTTGAAAATGTTTCTACCACAGTGACTTGTATCAGATCTGTCTTTGCATACGTTTTGGATATGATTTTGGTACTAATGTTTCTTGGATATAGGATTCTTAGCTGGACTTATACTTGTTTACTAGTCCTTTTCAACATTTGGTTCGGTCATGGAAGGCATATTTAGAACCTCGCATATAGGTTTAGCCCTCCCCATTTTTATGATACATTTGAACCTTTTTCCATCCGAATTCGCAGACACCACCCCCTGAGTGTCTTTATCTTGCTCATGTTCCTTGCATTATGCATAGCTTTGTTCCATGCGCTTGGAACTAGTCTTGCATGTCCCTGACACTCGTCTACACCCATTATGAGCATTCTTCCACCTTTACTTCGAGCTCGTTAAAAACAGTAAGGAGGTTATGAGCATTCTTCCATCTCTCCTTTGAGCTCATTAAAAATAGTAAGAGGTAATGGGTTTACTTTTTCGGGATCGTTAAACCTTTACGGAAAATATTTTTATAAAGTCTTTTTTAAGCCCTTGTTAGACTTTTTCAAATTAAACAAGATTGCCAAGTATACTTGTCATTTCAGACTTGTTAAAGGATTTGAAGCGACATCCACTTAGGTATAAGCTTACCCCTTTTCCAGACCTTTGTGGATTAATTACGAAAAAGGTATACTCTAGTCATACATGACTAGAAGAGTTCTTCTCTCATTATTTTATACTTTTTCGAGTGAGGAGACTAACTTTATGAAAAAAGGACTCCCCTTTTATGTCGAGTTCTGATTGCATTGCATTATTCTTCTTGTCGCTTGAGCCTTGTGTCGGCTCCTACTTACTCACTTATCAGCCATGTGCCTGAGCACTTTACCTTTCGAGCCAAGAAGAGCCTTAATTTATCTTTCGCAGCTTGATGACTCTTTACCCAGAGGTAACATTCCCCCGAGTGTCCACATTCTTTACATGCTTCCTTGCATTGATCATAGGTATGTTCCACTACTTGGGACTAGTTTGCTCACTATCTGACACTTGTTCCCTCACATGTTGTACTATAAGCAATTCTATTCTTTTTCAAGGTTTTCCAAATATGAAAAAGACCAAAAAATCAAATATTCCCAAAAGCCGAATGGGAGAATATTTACTTCTTTTTGTTGGCAGCTGTTGTGTCTCCTTTGAATAGAGAATTCATTCCACTCCATACATTATGAGCCGGGACTATAGTCAGACCTTAGGAGCTATTTTCATTTCTCAATTTTACTCCACCGATTGGTTAAGCTTCCAGCCATTTTGGAGCCCTTTTGTTGATGCCTCCTGCATCGCATAGTGTTATGTTAATTCTATGCTGCCTGAGTCTATCCATATACTCATGCTCTTATTCAAAGGAAGTCCTGAAACCAGAGTCGGCCACTCCTTAGATCTCTTGACTATTGCATGTCGGCCATCCTTATTGAGTCAGTATGTTCCATCTGAGTTCTTCCAAATCTTTCAGCGTAGCTGTTACCTCGTGCTGGTTGATGGGGGATGCCTTAATTCCTTCCTTCCAGTGAGTTTCGTTCCGTCGACTTCAACTCATTTATTTCGGAATTGAGACTTAGATTTCGGTTGAGTACCTTGAGGCTTGCAGTCATTAGTGGTAGGTTCTCTATCCATCGATAGTTTTGGGAATACATCAATGTCCCCTGATCGATGGATTCATCCGAGTGTTCGAATTCAACACATCTATTTGCACTTTGATGATTGTACTATGTGCCTTGATGCCCATTTTCATTATTGGTGGGTCATCTCGCGTTTATTAATGGTATGCATCATTGATCGGTAATCAGAAGTTGTCACAGCAGGTTCGACCTCAACACCTTTATTCACTTGATGGGACTTGCACCGTAGATGATTTGTGTAGAAGACCCCAGACAATAGTGGCATTCAGTATGCTACTTATGATCATGACTTTACATCTGAGATATCACCTCTCAGGAATCAGCAATTTGTACCTCCAGTTTGCACCAGTTGTTTCCTTTCAGTAGGATATCGTCTCTTACTGTAGATGGTTATGGCTATGATCACCTATGCCATGTATTCACTATGTACTGCCTATTCATGGCCATTGTATCAGATTGTTGTACTATACCGACATGTATCCAGAGATATTATTGTATTATGACTAATGAGATGTTCCTTCCACTTGTGTCTCCATCACTCCGCTTCTGAGATTTATAATATATTTCGGCCATCGTAGCACCATTCGTTGACCTCACACATTAGGGGGCATCTGTTACAATGTAATTTTCCACCTTGTGAGCATCATCATTCTTTGGCCTTAAGGATCCATTTCACTGACTCAGATTCACTTTATGTCCTTCAAAAACACTTTTTCCCTATTTTTCTTCCTGTATGCTTGCTGTCCCATTATAGCCAGCATACACACGAGCTGTTCCACTATAGCCCGCAGGTATCAAGTAAAATGCTAAAAATCATTAGAAAATTACTTTTTACTCTCAAAAAGTGGTCTTAGGGTGACCTTTGGCCCTCCATTTTCACTGAAACACCTCGATGTGTCCTTTCACTTACCTTTGGAAGGCTATATATTGAGCTCTTATGGCATATGGAAGGGAGGAGAAAGAGAGAAAGATACCTCTAGTGGATTTTTGCCGTGACTTGAGTCTACACTCATTGATCCTAGTTGTTGTGAATTCCTTATATTCACCTTCCAAACGCCTTTCATAGTTTGAGTTTTCCATTAGATGGACGATTGAAGTGGTGGAGGCACAAGTGGAGAGACCCAGTTCTTGGTTCAGATTAGTTGCCGGCAAGAGGTCATATATTGTACTTCTTGTTATTCATTAATGGAAATACTCATTTTCTCATCCAATTGATATTGTGAATATTGTTTAATTACATTGGATTATATTTGCTTATTATATCATGGATCATGATATTGTTTATGCTAATGTCTTTCACATATTATATGCACTTGCTTGTACTTGTTGTTGAGACTAATCTGCAGGTCCGAGTGTAGAAGTTGAAATCTCAATGGGGATCTACATCGAAAATTCAGTTGAAGGTTGGTCTTTTCTCCATTATCTTAGCATTGTCATTTATATAGCATTGTATTGGGAATTGAGTCATTTTCTAGTAGTCAGCTATCTGTTGTGGTCTGCCCCAAGCCATAGGAATTTTTCTCTGTAACAAGAGGCCAATAAATAGAAGTAGGTTCATGTTGACCAATACAACTTTGTATGGGAGTGGGAAGCGAGAAAGAGGGAGAGGTATATGTTCTCTTGTCCCATTACCGATTAGACAAAAAAACTCTTGATGTTTGTCTTCCTCTTTCAATTCTATCAGGAGGATACATCCCTCAAGGAAAACTCTACTTTATTGGTGTAATTGATCTGTCATTGGGATCATTATAGATAGTCATTTTGTATTGGTCCTGATAATTGGTTCTAGTCCATTGAGGCGGACATTTACTTCATCATTGGGGTGTCCAGGAGAAGGGAGTATTTTCCCAATTTCCTTGATGTCCCATCTAGTGTTGTAGCAAAGAGTCAACTCGCTTACTCTCAAAGATATATTGGTGACCATGTCATTGATCCTGTTGATTTTCAGGTACATGGTGGAGAACTATAGATTTCTACTTTTGGTGCAAAGGAGGTTAGGTGCCTCTCACTATTGGTGAAAAAATTGCACACCTCGCCACTGATGGGAAGTGCATTAGTTTACCTCTTTCATTTTATGTGATTTCTTCAGTTAAAAGACTTACATGCATTAGGTGGTCCGCCATTTTTTTGTGGTAGTTTTGTTTTTCTCTAGATTGATGCCATACATAGATTGATGGGAGGGTCAACTTCCCTTTTAGTTCATACCTTTTTTGTTTTTCTTAGAGGTTTTTAGGCATGGGGCCATCATTTGACCACAACCCTTCTAGGGAGATGACTGAAGTGTAGATACATGTGGGGATTGATGCTTCCCAAGAGGGGCCAACCTGAATTCCCAGTGAGGATCACATCAGAGGTGTTGGAGATGCTAGGATGCGAGGAGGATCATACATTGAAACCTCCATCATATCCATATGATGGGTTGGATTGGAGAGCTTGTCACAACATATTTTTCACCCAAGATGAGCCACTAAATGATAGAGGTAATATTAGTATTATGTTTAAATTAATCTAGTTGCATTTTATTGTCTTACTTAGTGCAAATGAAATTTACTCTATCTTTTTCCTTGAATTGTTTTATTAAATTGTTTAATGAAATTACCTAATTATTTTTGTGTTCTATATATTTTGCAAACATTGGAATGTACAATGAGGAGGGGCCTCCACCCATTTATGTTAATGAGCATATGCATGAGCCTGAGTTATCGACGTTTCCTAGACCAAGCCTACGACACATCCCATATGATACGTTTTGACAGGATGTGGAAAATAGGTCATCCACATTGTTGGATCGACAAGGAGTCTATCATGTATGGGAACAACGGATCATGTGATACCTTGAGCGGGTAGATTTATGGGGGATGGTTCCTATTTATATGATTTTTTTGATGCAATACATTGTAGGTGCATTCATCCTTATAGATGCTTGGAGGATGGAGTATAATTCTACATCTCATGAGGGAAATGATCCTCCTCCTCCCCATGAGGATAGATCCTCGACATCTCATCCACCTCCTCCTCCTCCTCACCATGACAATCAACCACTATTTACTCCAGCAAGCCTAGCTGACCCACCACCATCTGTAATTCATCCATAGTTCGACCAACCAACCTCTCCTACTCACAGACCCGACCATCCACCATCTCCTACTCCACTCACCTCAACTCTAGATACGATGGTTGTAGTGGGTTAGATTCATCTGAATGAAGATATGTATGCTGCTCTCCAATCTACTTTTTTTTTTCTGGAAGAGGTGCTAATGCCTCTACCTCTTCTGGCATAAGTATTGATGCCTCTACCACTGCTGGTAGAGGTAGTGATGCCCCTTGTTCTAGAGATGGACCATCTATATCACATAAATTATTGGACTCAAGATCTATATTTGGCATGTGTCATGAGTTTGATGTTGATGCTCATCCATCCACCCACAGAGAGACACACAACGTTTTTCATGTTGATGTTGATGTTTATTTATATGTTGGTGATGTGTATGTTAGGTTAGGTTAGATATGTTTTCTAGGTGTCCTTGATAGATGGGTATGTTAGATGGTGTTTGTTAGATATGTGTGTGATGGTTAATGTGTTTTTTTTTCCTTGGAAAAAAGCGTAATTTCATTAGAGGATAATCAAATTACATATTGTATAAGAGCTTCAAGGAGCCCTTTCTAGAAGTAAGCTTTTCAACTTCAAGTAATAGAGCTTTCGTATCACATAAATGCTATATAAAGAGTAACAGTGAGTAACAATAGCACCACCCAAAAAAAAAACCTGAATCTAAAAAGAAAAAACCCTCTTTCAGAGGCAGCCATGAATGGCTCATGTACAATGAAGAAAACCAGCTCTTTAAGAGTTGGAGAGAGAACAGAAAGGAGAGATACCCAATGATATGTCGACCGAGGCAAAAACATATAACAAATCCACTAAAATCAACGGAAGGTTGCAAAGCCACCGGTTTTCAAAGGCTGCGACTGCCATCCTGGTGATAGGGCCTCCATTAGAAAGTTCTCCACCACACCGAGGGCATCCAACCATTGTCGTCTCCCCTCGACAATGTGACTGCCACTGCTGCTCAAATAAAACAGGAACCCGCTACAAACTGTGGGGCTCCTCTGTCATCGAGCAGTCTACGATGCCTCGTCATGGAGCACCCTTCCAAGCCATTTGTCTCAATTCAAACCACCACCGTCGCCACTGGAAAGTAGGAGGATCCTACTGCGCAATGGGTCGCTACACTAAAACTCTGCCGCCACTCCATTTGCAGATGAATCATCGATGATATCCGTGGGTCTTCCATGCCGAGGTGGTATCTTAGAGGGAGGGGGGGATGGCATCCATGGAAGGATCCATGGCCACCGAGTTCAAACAAAAATGACGCTCAAAACTTGAAGAGTTGTTGCCTTGACCCCAAGTTCGCAGTTTTCTTCTATCTTCTGTTATTCTCTCCTGGGCTCCTTACATTCGGCTTTGGGAAGAGTAGTTCGGCTCCTTCTGTTCCGATCGGCTCGGCTCCTTCCGTTCGGCTTTGGGCAAAGCAGAACGCTCAACCGCTAGGCTTTTTCAAGTCCATTTTCATTTGTCTTCCTCTTTTTCATGTGTGATGGTTAATGTGTTAGATAATGCATGTTGTGTTTTTTCAGATGTTATTATTATATTTATGCATTAGATGATGTTTGAATTTGTTAAATGTATATGTTAGGTGATGGTAGGTAATGCTTACATGTGTATGTTAGCTGATGTTTGATGTGAATGTTAGATTATATTAGCTAATATTTTATGTGTATGTAGGATGGTGCTTATGTTTGATATGTGATGATATATGTGTATGTTAGATGATGTTTTTCATACATGTGTGATGGTTAGGTTAGATGATGTTTATGTTTTCTAGGTGGTCATGATGATGATGATGATGGTACATTACATGATGTGAGGTGATGGTGGTGGTTTCCATTGATTTGATGATCACATTGTACTATTTTTTATTATTATGTATATTTTATGATATTTATTTCAAAGTGTGTGACATATTTTGTTTATGTCGATGAGTATGATTCATGTTTGTGATGCAATTTTATTTATTTATTTGTGTCAATGTCTTTTATATTAGCTACAATTATAATTACAAATTGTGCATAATGTCTATAATTGCAAGTTACAATCTCAACTATAATTACAATTTACAATCATTATTACAATTTCACTACTACAAATTACAATTACAATTAGAATAAGAAATTACTAATTACATTTACAAATTAAAATTTTCAAATTGGACAATTACAACTACAAATTTACAATTACAAATTGTAGTTACAATTACAACAAAAAATCTCTTATTGCAATTGCAAATTTGCAATGACGTTTACAAAGTAATTTACAAAATAACTTATGAAATTGCAAAATTACAATTAGAAATACAAAGTTGCAAGTTTACAAATTTTAGTTTCAACTACAAGTATATTGTCACACAATACTCTTGCTATTACAATTTTATAATAACAAGATACACATGGAAATAAGAAATGGAAATACCATGTAAAATAAAATTCTTTTTCAATTAAATGTGGGCCCTCTAAATATGAAATTATGTTCTTTCCATACCTCTTATTTATCACAAATTTTACAAAATTAATCATGCCAATCTATTGTTTTTTGTTGGATTATTAAGTTGTTTCATTAAGGAGGTTATGAGTCTCATTGGTTATACTTTTAAGAGTATTAATTTTTTTTTCTATGCACATAATATTGGAAAATTAGTGTTGGTGATTAAATTTAGGATTTATAATATCTGTGTAGTATCCATATTCCTTTTTATAATTATTTCACTAGTTTCCTTGTATTTTAAATGACAATTTATATTGATGTCTATGTAGGGTGTTACAACCAGAGAGAATAAAATGATATATTTTTCTCTTAGGTTTAATTATCATAATCTTGATTTTTTCCATCTTAATGTTAAGTTTATAAAAATTGTGAAATGATTGAGAATTAAGGATAACAATAATAACATGAAAAATAAACAATGGAATTAGAGAATTAAGGATAACAATAATAAAATGGTACATCAACATTGTAAATGATGAAATAAAACATGTACATATCACTCTCCATTACCATCACATTCATTATCTTCCTGGCTTGGCATGATAGCATTGTTGTTCTCAAAAATATGTTTAGATGTAGGGTTTTGTCTTAATACTAATCACCAATCCCTATCCAACACATTCAGGTAAAAAAACACTTGGTTGTAATTTTTTAGGAAAACATAAGGTTCCTTAGTTTCATCCCACATCTTTCTAGAGTTGATACATATCATCCCACTATATTGATCTTCCTTTACATTATTCCTATCGAATGTGTCCCACCACTTGCACATAAAAATAATACATTTGAAATATGAGAAGTCCACTTGAATGATCTCTTGTATATTTCTGACATAACCCAACTTCCTTGTTATTAGGTTTTGACCACACTGGCTAACATGACTAGATTGGTCGAACATGACATCCACTTCACATTCCACACTGGCTAACATGACTAGATTGGTTGAACATGACATCCACTTCATAGTCTTGTGTAAGATGTCCATCATCAACCACCTCGTTGTTAAAATGATGCCGAGTTTTATTAGAAAATGGTTATGTTTTTTATTATAAATTTGACCATTACTTTGTGTTTAATTGGAAATTGTAGTAAAAACAACAAAATAAAATAATGTCATTTTTATTTTTTATATTTTGAGAAAAAACAAACATTACAAAATAAGGTTGTCTTGTTAATGTTATGTCTGTGACATCATGGAACCATTTTCCATGTATTAGTCTAGTAGAAGCAATTTCAGAAAATACATTTTTCATTATGCAAGGTTAAACATTGATAAATCAAGTGTATTTCACCTCAAAATTTGTAGTGTGGAAACCATTTGACATTTGTCACTGGTGCATTAATGCAATACTGTGCACTAGGTTTGAGTGGAGCTCACATGCAAGATCCATATCTTCTAGATAGTTTGTTCCGTCACCGGTCTTGGAATCTCCATTCAACTGCGTTGTAGAACTGCTGACTGTCAATGTGGCTTACCCAATTCTGCAAAATCTCGAGAGTCGGCACTCTGACGTGTCCCCCGCTCATTCAAAGTCAAGATAATAATCACAAGCAATGACCATCTTCCATGAAGAATCCAACGTTGTAGAAGTTTTCTTCTGATGAGACTTTTAAATTTTGTCCATGAATCAGAGAAATCGAAGATGTCATGCATTACGTTTGATGAAGACTAAAAATGGGAGTCAACAACATCTCTTTTCGCTCTTTTTATGCCAACATCACATAAATGTGTCATTAAAGGGGATTCCACGATGCTTAAGATAATTTTGTTTAAGCTAAATAGATAGCCTTTAGCATTCCTTCTATAATGCTTTTTTCAATGGTTTGAGACCCATTCTTATAAAAAAAACTGAATGCTTTCACTAATTTATCCAACATCACTTTCTCCTCCATATTTGGATGCTCGTGAGCTTCCTCCCACATATTGAGAAAAAAGCTACGGAAATCATCAAATATCATATGGTTCATATGGTCTGGAGAGCCCATCACTATTTTCATATTATCATCAGAGGTATATTGAATTCCAAGGTTTTCCAATAAGCCTTGTACATCCTTTGCATGAACCATGCCAATGCCATCGCCATCGTTGTCCAAGGAATTGAACATTCGAGAGATGTCCCCTTTATGGACAAAGGCCATGTATCATTTATTCACAATATTGCTTCTCATTTCATCTATAATCATCCAGATGATGGGTATTCTCCAATAGCCATTATGATATCTAAGTCTTTTGGGTGAAGAAACATAGTTTTCAACATCTCACACACCCAAACACAAACATAAAAGCTGTAGAAGCTATAAATATTTTGGATCCAACTAAGGGACATGGATACAATAATGCTCCATTAATACATAAACATGGCACAAATAGTTGAAACTACACAATTTATGATGTTATGATCAGACACCATCTTTGATATATGAGATCTCTCAATTGGATTTCAACAACAATTATTGCAATATTTGAAAGAGTGGAGAAAAAAAAATGGTCAGTGTTTCTTGGGCCTTACAAAATGGTGGCTCAGAAATCCTGTGCTTCCTATTATGAATCCAATGATTCAGCACAGTGATTTGCTATGAAATTGAGCAGAAACAACCATTGCAATCACTATTTGGAATCCTTCTATGAGTTACCATGAAACTCATCTGCAACAACAATGAACTTAAATCTGTATTTGTGTATAGAGATGTTATTTTCATATGTGTGTGCACTATTTTTAAAATTGATTTGGATGTAAGAAGATTCTTGGAAGGTGTAGTTCAAAGTTCAGCCACTGCAGTTCCACTGTTCAAATGATATTGAGAAAATGTTGTGCCCTTCTATCAATGCTCCTTTGGATGTGCTTTGAATGGCTGAAGGTGCAAATAAAAGTTCAAATCGCAAACCACTTTCAACTCTGAGGGGCCGCATGCAATCTACATGTTCAAGCAGATCCATATTTGAAACTAAGCTAAATAATTATTCACAAGATTTTTAGTGAGCTGAAAATACAGATCTATTTGAAAGCATATGAATGAGCCACTCTTCATTTAAGCATGTGCCTTATCCAATAGACTATATTTGTATTCTATTTTTATTTTTATTTTTAATATATACATAAAGTAATAAAAATTTCAAGACCCAAATATACATATGGTATCAAAAGTATACATAACAATGTATCATCTCCTGCACATAATCAAGTCACTATCCTACTTATAACCAAGGGGTTTTGACATATATTTGTGTATCCCTTTCTTTAAGTGAAGCATAACAAGTATATGTGTAATTGAACAAAGTTGAATAATTGACTTTGTTTTAGTCTTGTAATTGTTAAAATATATAAGCAGAAAATGAATGGAACACAAGTGGGCATATTGATTGCCTTCTGATTATTAACCATGAGCTTATATAGGATTACATCACAACAATAATACTGTCCAATACTATGGAACATGAAATAATATGGGACAACCAAGTGTCCTAGTCAAACTATAACTGACTAACAACTCAACTAATTAATGCACTTATTGACCATTGAGATTACAATTCTTAGCACACCCTCTTAATCTCAACTGGGATAGTATTCTCAGCACTATCAATTCCTAAGTGCTTCCTCTGAAAATCAAATGCAGATGTTCCCAAAGGTTTGGTAAACATATCAGCGAATTTCTCCTTAGAGCCACAAAACAACAAGTTGATCTCTCCATTATTGACTAACTCACGAATAAAGTGGTAGGGAGTGTCAATGTGTTTACTCTTTCCATGAAACACATTACGTTTAGACAATTGTATGGTTGAACTGTTGTCACAATAAATAGGTGTTGGTTCTTTTTCAGTGTGTCCCATATCCTTCAAAAGTCTTCTTAGCCAAACTGCGTGGCATGTTGTTGTAGTTGTTGCGACATATTCTGCTTCTGCAGAAGACATCCTAACAATGGGTTGTTTTTGAGAGGCCCATGAAATCATACTGGTACCAAAATGGAAAGCATAACCAGATGTGCTTTTCCTATCATCAATACTTCTTGCATAATCATTGTCAGTGTACCCTATAAGAGTACTGTCTGGTGAATGAGAGTACCAATGTCCATAACTATTGTGCCTGCAACATATCTCATAATTGTTTTACCAAATTTCCAGTGAGAGTCTTTGGGAGACTCCACAAATCTGGAGATCAGGATAACAACATACATCAAATCAGGTCTAATCGTAGTCAAATACATTAAAATTACTACCAATATTTTGTAAATGTAGAGTTGACTACTAGTCCTTCATCATTCCTGCTTAACTTGGTTCCTCTAGCATCGGGGGTTTCTGCTAGTTTGCATTTATCCCTTCTGAATCTCTGGAGAATGTCTGTAGCATACTTATGCTGATAGATGGAGATTCCATTTTCAATTTGGTCAACTTCCAGACCAAGGAAGTAATTCATGAGACCAAGATCAATCATTTCAAACTCCTTTTTCATGGCTGTCTTAAATTAATCTAGCATCAATTTCTAGTATAAATCATATCATCAACATAAAGACATACTATCAGAATGTTACCATGTTGATCTGTTTTGACATAGAGAGTGGGTTCATTGCTGCTCCTGTTGAACCCATTGTTGATGAAGTAAGAATCAATTCTTCTATACCAAGCTCGTGGAGCTTGTTTTAGACCATACAAGGCCTTTTTGAGCTTGCACACTTTGTGTTCTTGGCCTTTGACAGCATATCTAGGTGGTTGGTCTACATATAATTCTTCTTCAAGTATGCAATTGAGAAAGGAATATTTCACATCCATTTGATAAATAGGCCACTGATTTTGAGATGCTATTGCAAGTACATCTCTGATGGTGTCCATCCTTGCTACTGGAGAAAAAGTTTCATCATAGTCTACACCATATTGTTGAGCAAATCATTTTGCAACCAACCTTGCTTTGTGCTTCTCTATCTCTGCTTTTTCATTGAGGTTGGTCTTATAGACCCATTTTACTCCAATATTGTTTTTATCTGATGGGATATCAACAAGATCCCAAGTTTGATTATTTTCTATAGAATCAATTTCTTCATTCATTGCGTGTACCCATTGTGCATATTTTGTTGCTTCATAAAACGATGTTGGTTGATAGGAAAATATAGCACTATAGTTTTTCATCAATAACAGGAGTCTACTCATATAATTCCCTTAAAATTATGGTTCTCTAGTTCTGTGGTGGACTATCTGTTGATGTTGCTTCTTGCTACTGCTACTGTACCTCCAGTCTAGGAATTCTAAGTGTGTTACAACATAATTTTCCACCTTGTGAGCATCATCACTCATTGACCTTCAGTATTCATTTTATTGACTCAAATCCATATTTTGTTCTCCAGGAACCCATTGTTCCCTATTTTTTGTTCATGTATGCTAGCTGTTACACTATATCTAGCATATACGTATCCTGTACCAATATAGCATGCGTACATCGAGTTAAATGGTAAAAAACAATAGAAAATTAGTTTTCACTCCAAAAGGCGGTCTTAGGGTGACCTTTGGCCCTCCATGTACCCCGAAATGACCTGATTTGACCTTTCACCTACCTTTGGAAGGCTATATATTGAGCTCTTATGGTGCATGGAAGGGGCAGAAAAGGGAGAGCATAGAAACTCTATTGGATTTTTGTTGTGACTTGAGTCTACATCCATTAATCCTTTTTGTTGTGAACCTCTTATGTTCACCTACCAAACTCCTTTCATAGTTTGAGTTTGCCATTGCATGGAGGATTGAAGTGGTGGAGGCACAAGTGGAGGGACCTAGTTATTGGTTCAGATGGGTTGCTGACAAAAGGTCGTATCATGTACTTCTTGTTTTCGTTAATAGAAATACTCATTTTCTCATCTAATTGATATTGTAAATGTTTTTTTAATTACATTGGGTTACATTTGTGTATTATATCATGGATCATGATATTGTTTATGCTAGTATCTTTCACATATTATATGCACTTGCTTGTTTTTGTTGTTGAGACTAAGCTGTAGATTCAAGTGTAGATTGGAAAGCTCAACAAGGATCTACTTCAAACATCCGGTTGAAGGTTGGTTATTTACTCCACATCTTAGCATTTACGTTTATAATAGCATTACATTGGGAATTGAGTTGATTTCTGGTAGTCATATGTCTGTTGTGGTTTGCCTCAAGCCATAGGAAGTTTTTCTCTGTAACAGAAATGGCAACTCCGCTGGGGATGAACCTCCATTTTGGGGATTTTTAGGCATTCTTCCTTATTTTGAGTTTTTGTTTGTCGAGCTTCTGTGTCATTAACTAGCCGTTGGGATCTGCATTAGAAAACTTGCTTTTTCTGGGTTGTTTGATTCATTTTTGGTCCACTTGTCCTTCCTTGTACGCGGGTCAACCTTGGTTAGCCCGCATCTACCCGTTACTGTTAGTACAATATCTTGCGTACAGATGCTACTGTTCTATGAATAGTCGCATACAACTCCGAGATTGATTGTTTTTTTATCTTTGGTTATTGACGGGTTGATTCTGAGTGTTCCCGAGTCTTAGTAGGCCTGTTTCCCGACTGTTCCATGCTCTTTTATTGACCCAAAACTCCTTTTTTCTTTAGTTTTTGAGCTTTTGGTTTCCAACCATTTTTCATTTTTATAGCTCATTAGCTTGGCTGAATCTTACTATTTGGGATTTGCTGGGTTGTCTACTTGATATGCTTTGCATTTTTACTGAATAGTTATGAGTTTGCTTGCATTTTTTCATTCATTATATTGAAAAAATACAAACCCATTTGCATTTTCATTTCATTTATACTGGAAAATACAAAAACATTTTGCTTTATGTTATTGCATTTTGCATTTAGAGTGCTTGTGCTTTCATTAGGACTTTCTTGAGCATGAAAATATAAAGAGATTGCATTGTCTTTTTGAATCGTTCATTTGACTGACATATAGTGGCATACCTTTTCATGGATAGATGAGTCAAGTATTTTCCGGTTGTGCAAATCATTGAGTCTTTACACATCATTAGTTTCACGACCATATCCTTTGAGTAATCACAACCATTTCAAATTAACGCTTAATCTAAAATTGATTAGAAACTATTTTCTCTCTTTATAGGGTGCACTGACTAGCATAAGTTTAGATTCTTTGAATAGATCATTGCGAGTTAACAATCCAAGAATATTGAACCAACATTATGTATCTGACCAGGGAGTGGTGAAACCGATGGTATACATCAGTGTTCTCGGGAATCTCTACTAAACCCATAGTTAAGCACGAGGTCACGGGAGGTTGGTTTTAGAGATAGCCCTCCAATACTAGCTGAATGTAGGATATATTTCCAGGATTTGTTCATGTTTGGGGACTCTTGGGGGATTTGACCCTCTTGAGTTTCAAGCTTAGTTACCCTGCCCATACGTTTGATCCCACCTACGACTGTTCGCCTGAGCATTGGTTATATGTGGTGACCTTCGTTGCTTTACCTAGGTTTCACATAGGGTGCTGGCAGTGGTTATACTGTGAGTATCCTGAGTCAGATAGGGGTCAGACAGCATAATTGTTGTATGTATAGGGATTTGACCCTGTGCACACAGTGAAGTATGAGGGCCCTTATAACTGATTCTGTTACCTCCAGTTATAGTTTGGGAGTCTCAATCCTCTCCTAGGAGAGACATGCCGCTGTAGTGTCGGGAAGTCCCTTGAGCCAGTCCTGTTTGTGTGCATTTGGTTGTAGATTTCTTTTAGGTGTATGCTCTGTAACGATTTAGTAGGCCTTTAGGAGATGATTATCGGTTGAATTTATGGAGTCATCATAGATCGAGATCCGCCTCTCCACTGATCTCGTAGGTTAGTTGGTTTATCCGCTAGTGATCCATCCTAGCCTTTTGTTGGGAAGCATTGGAGGAATACTACTGGTCCTATACACACTTTTCATGAGCTTCAAGGAGCTTCTATTATGAGTTCTGCGTCTGGTACATCTAGAGTCCTAGTGACTCCATCCATTAGCACAATGGGAAACTCCCCTCCGGTCACTCTTAGGGGTGAATGGGGAGGAGGTTCTCCACACACTATTCCTCATGGGTTTGGGATGTCCCCACCCATGAGCACGAACCGATTCAACGATACACACACATCTGGTTTTTGATATGGGATTCCAGGTTATGGTACTTCATCCATCCCTTCGACCTCAAGTCCTTTTACTTATGGTATGCCGCACTTTATGCCGAATGTTACGTCCATTCTGTTTGGTAGTCATGCTAGCTCTAGCGTTGGAGTTGGGGCCACCATACCTACCTTCACTGCATATCAATTTGGGAGTAGTCACATTCCTCCCTCTAATCCGACTGTTGGCAGAGGACCGCCTCCTTTGTGATCCCCTAGCGTTAGTGTGAACCCATTTTCGAGTGGAGATTTCACAGTAGGTATTGGATCCATGAATTTTATCCTGTCCTTTAATCCACATGTCTCTAGCTTGTACCTTCGAACCCTTTTGTGATGCCACAAAACCCTCCTATTGCTTAGCTCTTTGGTTCCGTGGAGTGCTCACATACCATTTTCATATGGCCCTCACTCATCTGGTATTCCTTCCTCGAGTGGGTATATGGGACCCCATTCTCATGGAAGTCATTCTCATGGATTTTCAGTTGGTCCTACTTATTATCCCAATCCTTCACATGCAATCCCTGCTACGCATGTGCCTGTATATTCCAACATGGGCCATTTTGGAGGTGGTTACTATCCCTATAGTCACGGTCACGGTTATTACCAGAGTTTGTCAGGACCACAGGTGTCCACTTCGATGTATACAGTCCCACCTTATGGTTCACACAACCAGTCTTTTTCAGGAGCTTATAATCAATCTTAACAGCCTCAGCTTCCTTTTCTTGCTAGATTGAATCTACCAGATATTTCGAAGCTCACGAGTGATCCGGTGTGTCACGATCCTACATGGCCTCCAGTCCCCACCAAGATCCCTTCTGACATTCTAAAGTTTGAGGGGAATAATTGTGAGGATCTAGGTGATCACGTTACTACTTTTCACTTATGGTGCTCTTCAAATTCCTTGAACCATGACTCTATTCGTTTAAGGCTATTTCAATGCACCCTCATGGGGACAGTGACAAAATGGTATGTTGAGTTGCTTGGGGGCACATATAGAGGTTTCAATGGTTTAGCTTTGGTTTTCCTAGATCACTTCCAGTTTTCGGTTTGTTACGATACTGTTACTGAGATTTTGTCCACCTTCCGTCAGGACAAGGCCACGCACATCTCTGACCATATTCAAGAGTGGCGCCGGCGGAAGAGGCTAGTGAAAGCCAACATTCCTCTAGAGTTTCTGTTGGATTTGTTCCTTAAGTATTTAATTCCTTATGTTTCGAAATAAATTTAATTATATAGTATTATGAATGAGGAACAAGCTATTTTCAAATCCCAACAGCTAGACCTAGTCTACGCTCAGTCTAACATTTTATACGATATCATACCTGATGCACCGCAGTCACGACATGAGCCCATGCCTTTCCCTAAACCACATGGTATTGTTGGATCCACAAGTACTCATCATGTATATTTGGTTACAAATCAGATGCACAATTTGTCGATTAGCCAATCTACCCACGGACAGGCTCACACCTCGTCCGTTTCCACCCAGTCGTCGGATTTTCACTCTATATAATCGGCAAACTCATCGGGTAACCAACAACCCGGTGGGAAGAAAAAAGGGAAGAATAATTGTAGGGGTGGGAATAACGAGAACAACAACGCTAATATAGAAAACACCAACCCTCCTCAGGATGGCGGAAATGCTGGTGGGGACCGAAAACCTAGGCGTAAAGTGAAATTCCCTTGTAAGCTGTGCACAAAAGATCACCTTACTCATTTGTGTCCTCGTCTTGAAGAAGCCATGAAGCACATAACACAGGGCCTATTCATGTGCTTCGATTTTCGGTAGTGAGACTTATGAAACTTCGATGTCCTCTACCCCTGTTGGCAGTTACGGATGCATTAATATGGTCAAAGAAGAAGTTAGTGTTGCTACTTTCTCTCGTGATTATGGATCTCCACAACCTCCGTTAGGGAATGATCCCCCTCCTCCTGACACTCCATTGCATATCGAGAAGCTGAAATCTATGCTGTGGATACCGAAAGGTGTTCTTAAGTGCTCGACGCACAATCCCATTGCTCGAGCCTCCTAGAACTAATCTATTGTAGAATATTTGGGTCAAACTCCGTGTGCCATGTCAGCTCTCATGGTTCTCGAGGCTTGTCCTTCTCAGAGGACTGCCCTTTTATGTGCCTTGGGTGTCCAAGATCAGTGTAGCTTGAACATTATCAAGTTCAACACTACTGATGTCCAGCCTCGGTTTCCCTACCACGTGGCTTTTCAAGTCCATGTTAGGTGCTTAGAGAAAATCGTTGAACGTACTGTGGTTGATGAAGGTGCTTCTACGTCAGTTATGTCGCTAGATTGTTGGAAGGATATGGGTTCACCTCCTTTGTCGAATTCTATGACCATGTTGACTGCATTCGATGGTCGTTCTTTCCGACTGCATGGTATTATACCCTCCCTTGAGGTCCACTTGGGTGGGAAGACCATGCCAATTGAAGTCAAGGTGGTTGATCCACCCATCGACTACAACATTTTGCTGGGTAGGAATTGGATCTACACTATGAGAGCAATCATGTCCTCTATGTTTAGAGTTATCTGCTTTCCACACGAAGGCAAGATTGTGACAATCGATCAACTCGATTTTACGAGTTCCAATACCATTGCATCACCAAGAACGGAATCTCCTCAGATCAAAAATTCTTAGCCAACAACTGGGAATATTGGTGTAGGATTGTATTCCTCTTTGATGGGATATTTCAACTTTGTTGAACCAATATCCTTTATAGGAACCGTTTCCAATAGTGCCCTGTCCTCATTACAGAGTGTACCATTTCCTACGTCATATTTTAATGATTCATGGAGTTTACCTTCCACGAGCTCTTCGTCTGGAAACATTGCACACATCGAGATGTCAATGCCCTTATTTGTAGCTGAGCTTGCTTACCATGAGATTCAACAAGTCACTACAGAACTAGATCTCTCCTCTTCACAGACAGGAGAGGAAGTTCTCGTTACGCTGCTCGCGTGGGCAGTCAAATCCTCTTTCTCTCATGATTTCCTTGATGGTACTTTGCCTTTGAATGAAGCCATCATTGAGGCCATGTATGGTAACGATATGCCTTGGGAAGATATACATCATTGATCATATTTTATTCCTGATCTTGAACTTATTGAGCAGGAAGAGTTTTGATCGACTCTAGCAGAGAAGATTGGTCACCCTGTGGCTCCTTTGGATTCGCATGGGATTTACGCAGAGGGGAATATGGATAATATTTCCCCAACCATTCCAATCAACATCTATCGCACTCCCATAAATATTGTGAACGTTTACATCGGTGCCGATTGTTCCCCTGAGGAAATCTGCCTTTACACCAAGCTTTTCAAAGAATTTCGAGATGCTTTAGTCTGGTCTTATGAGGAGATGCCAGGAATAGACCCTAGTATTGTCGAACATGAGATTAAGAATTATCCTAATATTAAGCCGGTTCGACAACGTCTTCGTGCTATGAATCCTAGGAAGGTAACCGCGATCAAGGCAGAGGTGGACAAACTGCTCAAAACTGGTTTCATCTACTCGGTTCCCCTTACCGAATTGGTGTCCAATCCCATTCCTGTGGATAAGAAGCAGGGAACCCTCCGTGTATGTACTAATTTCAGAGATCTGAACTGAGCATGTACTAAGGATAAATTTCCCACTCCATTCATAGATAAGATCTTGGATGTGTGTGCGGGAAGCGAAGTATTTTCTTTCATGGATGGTTTTTCGGGTTATAATCAGATCCATATTAAAACCGAGGATCAACATAAGACAACTTTTATATGTCCTTAGGGTGCCTTTGCATACCGGAAGATGCCCTTTGGCCTTAAAAATGCCGGAGCTGCTTTTCAGCGTGCCATGACCTATGCTTTTCATGACCTTAAGCGTATAGTGGAGGCTTACTTGGATGATCTTGCTAGCCATTCTCGTAAGACAGTGGACCAACCCAATAACCTCCGCCTCATTTTCGAAAGATGTTGGTGTTACAAGATTCGGTTGAACCCCAACAAGTGCATCTTTGCTGTGAAAATGGGTTTCCTTCTAGGGTTCGTAGTTTCAAAAGAGGTTATAAGAGTCTATCCTCTAAAGGTTGAGGAAATACTTCGATTGCCTCCCTCGCGTAGCTTGATTCAGCTTCAGAGCCTCCAAGGGAGAGCCACTTTCTTACGACGCTTTATCGTGAATTATGCCAATCTTACCAAAGGTTTCGCGCAAATTTTGAAAAAGGACACTCCATTTATCTAGGATGAGCGAGCCCAGTAGTCTTTCGACGCTTTGAATAAAGCTTTGGTATCGGCCCCTCTTCTTAGTCCACCAGAATTTCCTAGATATTTTTTGCTTTATGTGGCCACGTCTCAAGAGACGATTGGTATGGTCTTAGTTCAGGTGGATGATGTGCTCCAAGAGCATGTTGTTTATTACCTTAATCGAAATTTAGTAGACGTTGAATTGAGATACTCTCATGTTGAGAAGTTGGCACTTGCGACTATTCATGCAGTCCAATGGTTACAACATTATATTTTGCTTAGGAAAACCACCGTTATAACACACGTCAATCCATTTCAGTTCATTCTCTCACGACGTCTAATTGTGGGGGAGTATAATGAATGCATTGTCATCCTTCATGAATTTGATCTTGATTTTGCTTCGGTGAAATCCTTGGTTTTCGTGGAATTGATGTCGAACTTCCCGAGACTTGATGAGGAAGTAGTCAATGAAGACTCATTTGTGGATAAACATTTGTTTCTTATCTCATCAACGGACCCTTGGTATGGGGATATCATTATTTATCTCCAAACTCTGAAATTCCCTTCGCACTATTCGTGAGATGAGCGACGACGTGTGAGACATCACGCTAAAGACTATGTGATCGTCAGCTACACGTTGTATCGTTGGGGAAAAGACTCCATCCTATGTCATTGTTTAACTCATGAAGAAGCGGAGCTAGTACTTAATGATTGCCATAGCGGAGCATGTGGTGGTCACTTATCTAGACTTGCAACAACCCAACGAATTTTGCGAGTGGGCTATTTTTGGCCCACGATCTTCAAATATTGCATAAATTTTGTGAAGAGATGTCACCCTTTCCAGGTGTTTGCTCGGAACATGTGCTCGTGCCCTGCTCCTTTACATCCAGTCGTCACCTTCGGTCCCTTCACCAAGTGGGGGGTGGATTTCATGGATTGCAACCCAACCTCGGTTGGGGGGCATCACCATATCATCGTGGCCGTTGATTATTTTACCAAATGGGCTGAGGTCATGCCGACCGTTAAATCCGATGGTGCTATAGCAGCCCACTTCATTTTCAATCAAATTATAGCTCTATTCGATATCCCAAAATAGATTGTCACTGACCATGGTCGTCACTTCCAAAACCATATGATGGCAGATTTGTCACTCAAGCTCAGGTTTAAGCAAGATCACTCATCTTCTTACTATCCCCAGGAGAATGGTCACGTTGAGGCATTCAATAATTCCTTAAAGACCATTCTCCAACGAACCATCCAACAAAGCAAGAGCAATTGGCACATTATGTTATATCCTGCTTTGTGGGCATATCGAACCACAGTCAAGACTTCTACCGGGTTCTCACCATTTCAGTTAGTACATGGTGTGGAGTCTATCTTTCCGATTGAATGTGAGATCCCTTTGTTGAAATTAGATATAGAGCTCCTGCTTGACACCTCAGATGTTCAGAAATGTTTGATCCACCTTGAGCGGCTTGATGAGTAGCGTCGAAATGGCACTATGGCTATAGATGCCAACAAACGGCGTGTTAAGGTTCAGTATGATAGGTTTGTCCATCCCCGGCAGTATGCTTAAGGTGACTTGGTCCTCCTTTATGACCAAGCTATGGAACCCCTGGGGGCAGGAAAGTTTAACCCCATGTGGCACGGTCCTTACATTGTGAGGCGTGTCCTTGAGAAAGGAGCCTATGAGTTGGAAGACTATGAAGGGAACGCTTTGAAGGAGCCTAGAAATGGGCTCTACCTCAAGTGGTATTATGCTTGAGCTTCTCGTTCGATCTGATACTTTTGTATGCTATTGTATAGTTGTTTCTATACATAGTTTAGATTTATTTCGATTGTTTAGGTCTGCTGATTCGCTTCTGTTTGATTTACATATGTTAGCGGAATCTCCAGTGTTCTTAGGATTCGTGGATGGGGCTAGCCATCATACGCAGAGACTAGCTTCTGCTATGTGGTTTATTTACTCACCGACCATCAAATTGTGTCTTCAGGAGGTGCTTGTCTTGGTCCTACATCCAACAATGTGGTTGAGTACAGTGCCTTCATTAAGATACTTCACGGTGCCATTTTGCATGGTATCCATTCTTTAAAGGTCCACCTGAATTCACAATTGGTTGGGTCTCAATTGAATGGCCAGTACTGTGTGAGGGATCATACATTACTATGTAGGTTCTTAAGGGTAAGACTCTTGGAGCGTCATTTTTTTTTATTACAAACATTCATGTTCCAAGACATTTTAATCATGTACCTAATGCATATGCTATTATGTCCTAGATTGGAATTTGTCACATCAATGAAAGAAGCATGCAAATAACCATACATTTGTACATACACAAGTAGTAGAACCGAATAATCAAAGTTTTCATATATATATAAAAAGTGGTTTCATAAGTACAAAACTGGAGCCTGTGGCTCTCAAAAATATACATAGCCAATACAAAAATAATGAGACCCTGGCATCTAAGCCCTGCTAGGAGGTCTCGCCACCTCGACGGGATGAGTCTGACTATAATAGTGCACGGTATTGGCTATACGCCGCAGTAGCTACACCCATACACTTGGTAATCCGACCACATGTCGCTGCATCCCCTCAGGGAGGTGCTCTACCTCTATCAATGGTACCCAAGCAGTCATACGGGAGAGGTTAACCTGTATCGTCTCCAGTGTGCGCTCTGCTACCGCACCTACGATCTCGCATCCCCTTCCCCTACGGGGGTGCCGTGGGAATCCTTGAGGTCTTAGCAGACCCTGATCTGCAAGTAAACAGTCAGACATCAGTCCATGATACCACACCAAAAAGATTTTTGCATTTCACTTATAATAAAAAATCCCAAAAAATTTAAATACACAAAACTTAAAAAGAGTAGTCATGCCTATGTCTCTGAACACGGCCCCTGGTGGGAGTGGCATGTCTCTATCTCCGTTGAAGTCTATACCCTCGTATGGATAGTCATCAATGGCAATGACCTGTCATTCCCACCAGTGAAAGAACTCCTCTGAATATGGTGATGACTGTCGGCCACCACCCTGTCGCGTTAGTACCTCTACCCACCGGGTTAGGGCAGGATCTCAAAGACTGTACCGAGGGACTTCAACCCTCGGACTCAAGCCCATAACCCTCTCAAAGAAGAAACTACAGAGTATTCTTCCAAAACCGAAGTTCTTTTCCCTCCCCATTTGGCACTCCGATAGCTGGCTCTTCATAGTAACCAGCAACGTTGTGCACCAGTCGTACATAGTCGGTCTCATACATTCTGCCGCATAGAATATCATTGACATCAAAGCCTGATGTAGAGCAATTGAACCTGATATCCTACCAAGTGTGAGAACTATAATCTTCATACTCAGGCTCGCAATAGAATTAATAAGAATCTGGATGCCCACCTTTTGGGTTCCAGGTATGCAGTACCTTTCTATGTAATCACTATTCGTGATTCGACCTCTGACATTGTGGGACCCGAGGCTTGGCACATCCCCTCGGCGAGACAACCCTGTGATGAAATAGATATCCTCCACCTCCAACGGAAGTGGTTGACCATCCAGATCGAATTTCTGTGCATCTGCATCCCAGTAATAGACCAACTTGCGGAGCAATTGGTTTTGGTCCCTTAAACCCCCAATGCTCCAAAACTTCTATAGACCGCACGCTTGTAACACTTGTTGAGCGCGTAAATATTGGCGCACATGCTCATCAACAATGTCATGCTCCTTTCTCTCCACTTTAGGACCATCCTGGAGGAAAAAACAAGGCCATTTTTTAGTTTCCAAGTGTTAAAAACCACCCTCACGGCGTTGTACACGGCCAATTTTGTGTACAGTCGTGTTCATACGCGGTCAACACTTGTGTTGACCGTGTCCAGGAAGCCCTACACGCAACCCACGAAGGCCATTTTTTAGTTTTCAAGTGTTAAAAACCACCCTCACGGCGCTGTACACGGCCAATTTTGTGTACAGTCGCGTTCATACGCGGTCAACACTTATGTTGACCGCGTCCAGGAAGCCCTACATGCAACCCACAAAGCTATAGCTCGCATATAGCACCGAGTAAATGTAGATCTTGGCTAAAATAAAAATTTAACCATTAAGAAATGAAATAAAATATATGGAAAGGAAGAGGAGGATGAGACTACTAACCTGCTCCAGATGGCTCATAGCTCCCAGAATCAGCAACTGAAGATCGAGGTGAAATCTAACCAAAAACTCTATTTTGGGTTAAAAGTGAAAATGAAATAGTAATAGTAATTTTTTGTTACTATTTATAGTTGTTTAAACCCACTTTCCTATAGTTTTTGCCATTTTGAGCTATTATTGGACTAATATGTTGTCTTGGAGTACCATTTTGAAAAGATTTTTCCGACGAGAGTGATTTTTTGACCGTTTCGTGCCTTCGACAGGTATATTTTACACTCATGATATAGGTTAGATGTCATTTTCGCCTACATTTTACATTTGACCTTATGACCATAATAATTAACCCTAGGTGTGTCCCCGCTTTTTAACTGACACGAAACCTTCACTTTGTTATAGAAGTGTCGTTATTTGGCGGTAGAGCTTGTCCAACCATGCGTGCCCTAGTTAGAGCCTTTTTATGTCTTTTGGTGCCCATGCCATTGTTCCTCCTTAGGTTTGGGATTCCTTTTAGTCACACCATGACTTTGTGATAAAGACTCAAGACTCATACTCTACTTTGTCTTATTATGGCTACCTCCCATAAGGACTCCCCCATTTATGTCAAGTTGTGGTTGCATTGCATTATCCTTCTTGCCGCTTGAGCCTTGTGTCGGCTCCCGCTTACTTAATTATTATCCATGTGCTTGAGCACTTTTCCTTCCGAGCCAAGTAGAGCCTCGATTTATCTTTCGCAGCTTGATCGACCCCTTACCGTGAGGGAACACCCCCCGAGTGTCTACATCTTGCACATGCTTCCTTGCATTGATCATAGGTATGTTCCACTGCTTGGGAATAGTTTGATTTCTATTTGACACTTGTTTCCTCACATGTTGTACTATAAGCAATTTTATTCTTTTTCAATCTTTCATAATATGAAAAAGACCAAAAAATCAAATATTTCAAAAATCCGGATGGGAAAATATTTACCATTTCTTGTTGGAAGCTGTCGTGTCTCCTTTAAATAGAGCAGTCACTCCACTCCATTCATTATGAATTGGGACTATAGTAGGACCTTAGGAGCTCCACTCGTTTCTCAGATTTTACTCCACCGACTGGTTAAGCTTCCAGTCATTATGGATCCCTTTGTTGATGCCTCCTGCATCGCACATTGTTATTATCATCTAGTACTTGAGTCTATGATGCCTGAGTCTATCAATCTGCTCATGCTCTTGTTCAAAGGACGCCCTGAAACTAGAGTTGGCCACTCCTCATATCTCTTGACTATTGCATGTCGGCCATCCCTTTTGAGTTAGTTTGATCTGTTCATCCGAGTTCTTCCAAATCTTTCAGCGTAGCTGTTACCTCAAGCTAGTTGATGGGGGATGCATAAATTCCCTTCTTCCATCGAGTTTCGTTCCATCGACTTCAAACCATTTTTTCCGGAATTGAGACTTAGAGTCGGTTGAGTACCTTGAGGCTTGCATTCATTAGTGGTAGGTTCTCTTGCCATTGACAATTGGGGATTCATCAATGCCTCCTGATCGATGGATTCGTCAGAGTGTTCAACCTCAACACCTTTATTCACATATTGATGAATGTACTATGTTCCTTGATGCCCATTTTCATTATTGGTTGGTTATCTCGCGTCTGTTAACGGTATACATCAATTACCGGTAATCAGACGATACCACATCAAGTTCGACTTCAGCACCTTTGTTCGCTTGATAGGGCATGCACCATTGGTTATTTGTGTAGAATACTTCCAGACTTCAGTGGCATTCAATATGCTACTTATGATCGTGATTGTACTTATGAGATGTCATTCTCATACATCAATAGTTTGTACCTTCAGTTTGCACCAGTGGTTTCCTTTTCAGCAGGAGACTGTATCTTACTATATATGGGTCATGGCTATGATCACTTATGACATGTATTCACTATATACTGGCTATTCATGGACATTGTATCATATTGTTGTATTGTACCGAAATGTATTCAGAGATATCATTGTATTATGACGAGCGAGATACTCCTTTCATTTGTCTCTCCATCACTCCACTTCTGAGATTTATAATGTATTTTGGTCATCACAGTACCTTCTTTGACCTCACACATTAGGGGGCATCTGTTACAGCGTAATTTTTCACCTTGAGAACATCAACACTAATTGACCTTCAGTATTCATTTTATTGACTTAGATCCATATTTTGTCCTCTAGGAACCCATTATTCCCTATTTTTTGTTCTTGTACGCTAGCTGTTACACTATACCTAGCGTATACGCAGGCTGTACCAATATAGCCCGCGTACATTGAGTTAAATGGTAAAAAACAATAGAAAATTACTTTTCACTCCAAAAAGCGGTCTTAGGGTGACCTTTATCCCTCCATGTACCCCCAAAACGACTTGATTCGACCTTTCACCTACCTTTGGACGACCATATATTGAGCTCTTATTGTGCATGGAAGGGGGAGAAAAGGGAGAGCATAGAAACTCTATTGGATTTTTGCCGTGACTTGAGTCTACATCCATTAATCCTTGTTGTTGTGAACCTCTTATGTTCACCTACCAAACTCCTTTTATAGTTTGAGTTTTCCATTGCATGGGGGATTGAAGTGGTGGAGGCACAAGTGGAGGGACCTAGTTCTTGGTTCAGATGGGTTGCCGGAAAGAGGTCGTATCATGTACTTCTTGTTTTCATTAATAGAAATACTCATTTTCTTGTCCAAATGAACTTGTAAATGTTTGTTTAATTACATTGGGTTACATTTGCGTACTATATCATGGACCATGCTATTTTTTATGCTAATATCTTTGACATATTATATGCACTTGCTTGTATTTGTTGTTGAGACTAAGCGGCAGGTTCAAGTGTAGATTGGAAAGCTCAACGGGGATCTACTTCGAATATCTGGTTGAAGGTTGGTTATTTACTCCAGATCTTAGAATTTACATTTATAATAGCATTGCATTGGGAATTGAGTTGATTTCTGGTATTCATCTGTCTGTTGTGGTCTGCCCCAAGCCATAATAAGTTTTTCTCCATAACATAGTGGTTATGGTGGTACTGAAATTTCTTTCTACTGAATATATGTTGTATCATTCTGAGGATCACTCCAAAATTTATCTTCAAGGAATTTGACATCTCTGCTCACCACAAGTTTTTTGGTGATAGGATTATATAGCTTGTAAGCTTTTTGATGTTCACTATAACCAATGAAGATACATTTTTCACTCTTCTTGTCTAGATTTTTCCTTAATTCATCAGGTATATGTGCAAATGCCACACATCCAAATACTCTGAGATGCAAAACACTAATCTTAGTTCCACTCCATGCTTCTTTTGGAATCTTGTCTTTAACACTTACTATGGGAGATCTATTCAGTAAGTAAACTGAACATGCAACAACTCCCTCCCAATAATCATCTGACAGCTTCTTATATGACAACATACTTCGGGCCATGTTCATGATGGCCTGATTCTTCCGTTCACCAACTCCATTCTGTTGTTGAGTGTATCTGGTAGTGAAATGGTGTTGGATGCCATGTTGTTTACATAAATATGCAAAATCATGTGAGTCATATTCACCTCCACCATCTCATCTGAGAACTCTGATGGATTTACCTGACTACTTTTCAATCAATGCCTTGAATTCTTTAAACTTGGAGAAGGCATCTGATTTGTGTCTAAGAAAATAGAGCCATACTTTCCTACTATAATCATCAATAAAGGTCAGAAAATAGAGGCTATCTCCTATGGACTGATTTTGCATGGGTCAACATAGATCCATGTGAACTAACTCAAGGTGTTCTTTGGCTCGAGATGTGGAAGTGGGGAAATTGTCCCTTTGGTGTTTCCCTAAGACACAATCTTCACAAGAACTGGATTGTTCATTCATAACTGGTAACCCCTTGACCATGGACTATTTTTTCATATGATTGAGACTCTGAAAGGGTAAATGACCATACCTACAGTGCCACAACCAAGTTTCATCTTGACTGGAAACAATATGTGCATATGACTGTGAAAGGGTAGCACTTCTCATACTGAGTGGGAATATTTTGTTCTTGGTCATTTCTACTTTGGCTAAGAGTCTTCTACTGGGGGATTTATCATAGATAGCACAATATGAATAAATAAACTTGGCGTCATACTTATTTTGAATCAGTTGACCCATGCTGATCAGATTGGATTTCAGATTAGGAACATAGAATACATCATGTACAAACTTATTTTCATTATATTTAGTCAGAATAGGAATAATGCCTTTGCCTTGAGCAGGAACAAGATAATGATCACCAAGCTTGATTTTTGTATTGACAGATGAATCTAGATCATAAAATAGCGTTTTGTTACCTGTCATATGATTGCTACAACCATTGTCTAGCAACCTTGCATCTGAATGCTATTCTTGTTCAATCGCTTGGCATGAGAGAAACATGACTTCTGATGAGCCTTCTTTAACATTGGAGACATGGGCTCTACCACTGTATTGGTCTTCTTGCTTCTTTCTGCGGTCTCCTTTATAGTGGCTATACTTCTTGCAGTAGTTGCACTAAATGTTGGACCTATTATTCCATCTCTTGCCTCTCCCTCTTTGGTTCTGAGAGTTTTGAAAGTGCTCACCATGATCTGAGTGTTCATGACCAATTCTATCCTCTGTAGAATGATAAATTCTTCCTCTTCTGCCTAGTCCTCTACCTCCTCTGCCTCGACCTTTTCTAAAAGAAGCCTGAGTGCTGAATGCATTTGATAAAGATTCTTCTTCTTGACTGAGTCAAGCTTCATGGGATAGAAGGGACCCTGCTAACTCTTCTAGGGTAAATTTGGATAGATCTTTGAATTCTTCTATAGTAGTAACAACCATAGAAAAATTATTTGTGAGACATCTAGGAAATCTTCTGAACAACAACCTTTTTCCAAGGCTTAGCCATAGGTTTGGAATTGAGTTACAATACCCAAAACCCTAGTCATGAAATGATCTATAATTTCAGTTTCCTTCATTTTAAGACTTTCAAACTAAATTCGTAGGGTTTGGAGTCTTACAGTTTTGACTCTATTGGTACCTTTGTATGTAGATGTAAGGAGATTCCATGGTTGATACACGGTGGTAGCTCTTGAGATCCGTGAGAAAATGGAATCCTCAATGAAGTTCTGGCTCAACCATTTTGAAGTGAGATTTTGATCTCGGCTTTATTCAAGGGATTTATTGTGAGCATTAGACGTAGCAGCTACAACAGTTGCATTCAGTCTTGTGAACTCATTTTCAACCATATCCCAACATTTGTTGAGTTGGAGAAACGTCTGCATCTTGATAGACCAAAACTCGTAGTTGGTGCAAGTCAACATTGGTTCGGAGATCTACTTCATGTTGGTACTTTCCATATTGTATGACCGTGACTTTTAAATACACTACCGCAACTTGTAATACTGACACGGTGCATCACAGGGTGTGTTGGACAAAATCCGTGCAAGTGAACAGTGTTCGACGTGCTTTTCCTTCACAATAAGTGTGTCAACGATGTGATTTGCCTTTACTGAAGGTACGTCAGTGCCGCACTTTTCCTTTACTGCAAGTGCGTCGGTGGAAAGGGTGATGCATTTCCCGAAAGGACAGGTGCATTGGCACTTCCAATGGAAAAAAATAAAAATAAAAATATTTGATGTTGCCCCAAAGTTGTGAAGATGCTCCTCCACACTAATGTGCTCCAAACGATGTGATATCGGATCGTGCTCTATGCTATGTGAAAAGGCTTACCCCAAATCCAGGTATGGATTAGGCCATGCGCTCTGATACCATGTTAAAATATATGAGTAGAAAAGGAATGGAACACAAGTGGGCATATTGATTGCCTTTTGATTATTAACCATGAGCTTATATAGGATTACATCACAACAATACTACTCTCCAATACTGTGGAACAAGAAATACTATGGGACAACCAAGTGTCCTAGTCAAACTATGACCGACTAACAACTCAACTAATTAATGCACTTATTGACCATTGAGATTACAATTCTTAACTCTAATTGGATAGGAAAATCTTCCTTCCTCCAATCTATTGAGTTCCGGTTCAAATGATTAGAGTTCATGTTTAAGTGTTCTATATTTAAATTCAGATACAATACTTATCCATTTAATGATTCCACTTAATAATACAACGCTTAAAAATTGAATCTCTAATTTAACCAAAAAATGACATCATTATGTGTATAACTAATATAAATAGTATAAGTTCTAATTCCCAAGTATTAGTGGCATGGTGAAATTTCTTTTTCTTTTTTCAATTAGCATGCTTCAAAATACAACAGAATTTTTTTTGAATTATTTTTAATTACACTGATATGGAATTTGGGGTGGAATAGAGCTTATGCTTTTCATAGATTGCATAAGAATGAGACAAGTGTGCTATCAAGATTGATTTTATGGCAGTTGTTCCAAATTCGAAATAAATAATTATAAAATAATGAATATAAAAGGTAACTATAGTTTATTCATGAATAACTAGTAACTCAAGCATGGATAGAACAAGTAATAGATAACTTGTTTGTGGCATTGAAATTGTAACCTATCGGTATTCACCGAATGCAAGTTAAATTGCTATGCTAGTATATTATTAATTGAAGAATTTATTTTATATCAAGGAGATAGATATATTGTTACCTTCTCTAACTCAATTGTATTATTCATGATTTTTCTTCATCTTGCAAAGATATATTTTTAGCTAAACTATCCATCTAAAATGGAAGGGAATTGAAAGCACATCCACATCACCATGATTGATAGCTTGAACCACATAAAATGTAAGGGCATTGAAAGCAAATCTGGATCACCATGATTGATAGCTTGAACCAATAAATTGTCTATATTTTGATATTTAAATTAATGTTACATGTCTGCTCAACATCCTATTTTAACACTTGGTCTTCATCCTTTAAATTTATTGTTATTAACTTTTTTTTCTTAAAAAATTACAAAACCATGTGAATCTATAACAACGATTGCAACGATATATCATGTTTTTCAAAATCAAATGCACTACTTGGATAATCAGAGAATTTTTCAACACGATATTATCTTATCCGATATATCATGAAACTTGACATAGATTTGATATGTTGCAAATCATTTCTCTGGCAATATCCCTTGCCAATTGTGCAAATTGATTCCTTCGGCTTCTTCAGTAGCCACTTGTTCAATCCTGGTTCTTCAGCCATTGAAGTTGTTCCGTATAAGCATTTACAAGTATAACACATTTACAATGCTAAAGAAATAACATTTTATTAAGTTTGTAAAATCCAATTAAATAATTATTCAAAATCCCCAAAAGAAGCAAAGGAGTCGAAGTGCTCTGCTATAAAACACAATTCTAGTGGTTGGTGGCCATTCAAAATCAGAGGTCACAACATTACTACTTGCTACTTGTCATGGACATTGCTACTTGCTACTCTTGTTTACATATAGACTCTAGAGCTATTAAATAATTGATTCATTTTTTTCTCAAGAAATATTCGAGTGGATGAATCCTCTCTTTGTTATCTATTTATTTATTATAAAGTATATACTCCAGGTAGTGCAGATTTCACAAAGTTATCAATAACATTAAGGAGTATTTGAGTACTTTATAATTATCGTGAAGATATTTTTCATATAACATATACAAAACTAATAATAAATTACATAAGATTTTAGTGAGGTAAAGAAAAATGAATTAAAAAATAGATGTCAGCTATCGATTCTTTATTCTTTGACCACTTAATTTCATCTTCTTCCTTTTTTCTAACACTTCCTTGCTATTCATTATAGAATCAAAGATAACTTTTATAAAAAAACATAATTGTCCACATATCCTTTATTGTAGACAAAATATCTTCTTTCTTTTCTATTGTTCATGATAGCCACCTATACTACTCATAGTACCTTTAGATGTTGCATAATAGAGTAAAATCATTCATGTTTACCTAATAAAACTGAGAAGCTTCAATATATAAAACTTAATACAATCTTCCTTTATCACTAAAATATAAGCTGGTGGAACCCGCAGTCTTCCCCACAACCTTAGAAAACCAGTATCTTTCATAAAACCTGTAAAGTGACACTAGAAATGACATTTTTCTCCATCGATACTTCAAAGTAAATGATTCCTTCAAGTTTTCCAATAACTCACTCACACAATCTGTTTGATCCATAATTATATTGCCAATAGATATGTTTAAAATTCAAGATTTGAAAATTTTCTTATAATTCCATTATTCTATATTTCTATTGTTCAAGGACCACCACTGGCAAATTTGAATTACCAATTTCCCTATCAATTATATCCCTTCAATCTCCAAATACATGTAAAGAAACAAATCCTGTAATATAAGCAAAATAGTGCAACCCCCATAAAGCCATGAGATCCTCCCTAGTGTTTGTACCCTTTCCACTACACATCCAAAGTATAAATATATGATAAGTACTTAATTTAATAATAATTCCACTTCCACAGTGCCCAATTTGAGAGACATCGTCCAATAGGAGAGACCTGATAAGTGTACATAAAATAAATTTTTCCAGGAGCTTTCAAAATTTGGCTTTTGTGATATTCATTGTAAATATCAATAGACTTACAACTCACAATTGATACATAAATGTTATATTTTTTGAACAAGGGTGAGCTCCTATGCCGCCATATATCCCAGAACACAAACATAGGCAATTATTTAAAAGAAGACACTTTTTATTCCACTAAAAAAAACTCTACTCAAAGTTATTTTTTTTCATTGAAATGATAGATTCAAAGCTTATAACACTTCCAACCAGACCTTCTTGGAGAATTCACAAGACACAAATAGATGATTAGTGGATTATGCTTCCCTTTTATAGAGAATACAAAAAAATGTTGCACGCCCTCCCCACTTTAAGAAATTGTCCCATGTCAGTGTTTTATTCTCCAATACGATCCAACAAACACATTTCAGTTTTTGAGGCACATTCCATCTCCATAGACATTGATGCCACCATTTCTTGATATAATCCATTTCCATGTCCATCTACAATGTTTTAGGACCAAATAACTACATCTGATTTATCAAATAATCTAATGCCACAATGGTTCGATATGCTAATATTCATTTTCCATTCCTCATCAAAGTCACGTTGGAGGCCCAACTCCTTAGCTTTTATCCATTATGGATCATTTTGAATCCTTAGATATGGTTTCTTTATACTAGCAAGATATATGAAGCCATTGATATTCAAATAGTATATAAGTGTTGGAGAAGGCTTAAACAAATCTCCACCTCCTATAAATGGGCCAACTCCTATTTTTACTTGCATATCATCTCCAACCTTCCATGAAATTCATTTACCAATCCATGGAAAAGAAGCCACTAACCCTCGCCAAATATTGGATGCATTCATAACATATTTGTTTGTACTTCTAATCCACTCAATTAAAAACTTACTCTTTAGATATTTTGTTAATAGAAATTCACTCCATACACCTTTACGAATTAAACCTATCCAAAGGATTTTCATACATAAATCTTGTGCAAACCAATATAATTTTTTTAGACCTCGTCCCCCTAAGTTCTGGAATAGATATTTTCTCCCATCTTGCAAGATGGATTCCCTCTTTTTATTTATTCCCAATTCATAGAAAGTTGTACATATTTTGTCTATTTTTTTTTAGTATAAAATTTGGAATTTTTGACAAAGTCAACCAGTAGATAGAACATTCTCCAAAATATATTTAATTAAAATCAACCTACATCCAAGGGATAGCCACCTGAAACTCCAATTCTCCACCATTTTCTCAACCCTTTTTAGGAGCCACATCCAATATCCCTTCAAGTAATTGTTAGGATTAAGGAAATAGCCCAAATACTTAAACCATTTTCAACTGGACCAATATGATAAGGAAGAAAAGATTGGATATGCTCTAAGACTTTGTCTTCCACCCTGTTCGCACGAAAAAGATACTTATGAATACTTACTTCCATTCCCATCGCAACATATAACACCTGAATAATTTCATCGAAGGAATACCATTTCATCCACAAGTATCATCACCGGTGAAAAAGTGGTCAAAATTTCATAGTATCGAATGGTGAAGAATATGACACCATTGTGTAGATAACTTTCGACGACGTTCATTTTGCCTCAACCAGAGCTCATATGGAAAAGATATGGACAATGGATGTTGAATAAATCTAGGTACAATGTCAACACATGGACTAATCACATGTTGACATGTGATCCAATAGAAATTTTACAAGTAGCAAGGATGTGCTCCAAAATATCATGACATGTGGAATCATGTGAAAAGGTGTAAATATTTAACTAGTTTTAAATATTAAAAAGGAAATAAAAAATAAAAATAATTAAAACCATAATTGTTGGTGCACTTGTACATCGATTAGGGTTCAACACTTAATGTTTACCAACAAATGTTACAATCCACAGACACCAGCCCGGAATGAATTAAACAATTCCATAAACACCTGTAGAGCAGGTGAAGTCTCACCCAAAGAATCTATGGGGAGTGTAGGAACCAGATTTCTTGTAGTACAGAAGGAGACTATTCACCAAACAATACACTTCATCATCTCATCCCACGTACAGAAATCAACAAACCAAATACAAATTCACAGCTGCGACAAACCTCATAACGTTAATCCGATGAACATATTGCATCGAGCCTTCATATGGTTAATTCCATTCATTCATTCATTCAATTAGTTAACAGAGGAAAGAAACATATATCATAAATCAGACACACACAATCATCACACATAAAGACACCATATTTTACGTGGATAACCCATCTGGGAAAAAACATAGAAGCGCTTGTATTTTATTAGAGTCGTAGCCTTATAACACTTCAATTAGAACTTATAGATTTCTTCATTACATGCAATAGATCTACGCAAACAACCTGTAGATCATCGACTCAGATTCTCCAAGATTGTCTTTGACATATACAACATAGATCTCTATTACATCACACCAAAATAGTATTTCAGAATAATCACCATAACAACAACAATAACTACAACAACCCAAAATTTCCATCCTCAAATATATTTATAGGGAGCACTAAGCTATCCCGCTCCCACTAACTCAGTAGCTTCCTAACTGACTCATCATTACATTGTGGACCAATTCTAACTAACTAATTTGACTTCTAATCTTTGACACAGTCAACATGACCGTTTTCCTCATTTTCTGGCCGCTTCGTCAGAGATGACCCTCACGCTGAGCTAGTTCAATATTTTCTTCGTATACACTAGCTTGTTTCTTAAAAAATGATACTTCCAAAAATTCTAGGCCCAACAGGCCCCCAACACTCACATATGGCTCATCCCAAGCCACTTCAGGGTTGCAATTTGGGTTCCTGTAGCTTCGACAAAAACTATGTATAGTGACTTTTGCTTGCTTTGACTAAATGTTGGACTTCTTCTTTCTTCTAGTGAACAATTTCCACCATGTTTGATGAAATATAGTTCTGGCTCACTTTGAAAATTTGAGTGACTTCCGACTGGATGGAAGCACGAAGGCTTCCAATATCCTTCGATATATGATGCACCTTATATTGAAGTGTATGGACCCTCTCAGTGTGTTGCGTATGCTGCAACCGTAATTGATTAACTTCCTTATGTATCTGCTTGCTCTCGATGGCCTTGCTCATTCTCTGAACTGGAGGGAGATTTTTCAACTACTCCCATAAAGCATTCATTTTTCCTTTGGCAACCCCAAGCCTCATTTTAATCTCCTGTAGCTCATTATCTTCAAACACGACATACCAGGACTACAACACAACAACATACATCTTCATGGATTCTTCTCCTGCTGTTTATAAAGCTTGAACAATCATTTGAATATTTTTTCATCAATGTTCAATCACTTTAGGAGGGGTTATAGGCACCAACTTAGCTTCCAATTCTTGGACCTTAAGACGGTACCCAGAGATGACCGTCTCCAACCGCTACACCTTCTCTTTAGTTGGAATTTCATTGATCACTTCCGCTTTTGGTACCGCTTGGCAGAAAACCTTGACAGCTTGCTCTACCTTGTCCTTTGCTTGTTGCAACAGATCCTTATCCTACTGAAGTTCTACATTTAAGTCCTTTAGTTTAACAGCCTGCTCCTTATAGCCTCACATAAAATCCAGAAGGGAATTTTCCCTTGATTTGATTTTTCATGCAACATTGTCTTGCAATCTGTGCAACATGTACAAGGGTAATGCAGATAATTTTAGGTTTACATACCCCAACTTCGGAAGCTCTATGTTGTTGTCTAATTATTTAAATGTAATGGCTCTCGGAAAAATCTTCACTACTTCTTCCGCATAGGGAAGTGATGCTTCCAAGGGTTGCATTTTCTCTTCGTGTTCCACCTCGACCCACGCAAATGCACTCGGCGACGGGCCCAAGATTCTAATATTATTCATTTTGTGCACAACATATCTACAACATCAATGACACTATTGAATAGTTGGATTGCCTTATCCTCTACTTTCCTTCTATTTTCCTCTCCCACTTAAGTCATCCTATCGAACATGATGTTAATGTCTTCATCTGTCAATGCCTGGGAAATTTCATGGTGTTGTTCCCTTTGTTTCTTCCATGCACCTTGTCATGAACTTTCACCTTTCCACTTTTCTGCAATTTCTGGATCGGCTCTGGATGGATTGCTGATATTCATCGTCACTCCCCCACCAATTTGTGGAATATTTTGGATAGTTTGTTGTTGGTCATATGTACCATCTTTATGTTGATCCTATTGTGATGGTTCGAATGATATAGTTTCGGGATTGTGTCATGTCCCAAATTTAATATTGGGTCAAAATGGCCTAATCACATTGGCCCTATTCATTAGAGTTTGTCAAATTGATGCTAAAGGTCAAATAATTGCCAAGGAGGAAAATTACTAGTTTCCTAGATTTGGGGTGGAAGCTTTGGGATTTGGAATAATGGGGATAATAAATGATGTTTGAACATTAGAATGGCATAAATATTTAATAAAGGAGATAAATAAATATATACAAGTGAAAATCAAAGTGGCATTTCATCATGAAGACACATGGAGGAAGTGGGACCCACATATGGCTAGATTTCCCCACTACACTTGGCATCATTCTCTCACCAATTCGAATTCAAGGTGAATGGTAACATACTTGGGGGAGTCCAAAAGGTATTATTCATTGCATGACTCATCCAAGGTCGAAATATAGAGGAAGAGTAACTCCCATGGAAGAAGAAGAGGCAATTTGGAGCTAGTGAGACACTTGGGCTAGATTCCCTAGCTCTATGACAACAATGATGAAGATGCTATGACACCTATGACACAAATCAGACCTGAAGGCTGACATATGACATATATGACATGTCAGGGCTAAAAATAGATTCCAAGAGGGCGCTCAAGGGTGTTAGGGCAGCTAAGATGCTTCCACATGTGATTTGGTGGAAGTGGGAGACTAGGAATTGTTGTACAAGTGGCGTTCTTTGGAATCTCTTCCCAACTTGGTTGGCATGAGTCTCTTGGAAGGAATTCGACCCATGGAGGACATTAGAATTTTATAAATTTCAATAAAAAAGAATGAAAACCAGCTTTTGATCATTTGTAGAATTTGCAATTGCAATTGTGAAGAGGGAGAGCTAGTGGATGACTAGTTTCTTGCCTTAGCCAATTTCGAGGGTGAAAGATTCCCATCCAAGTTGGCAATTGGAAAGGCCATTCAGACCTTTCATTTGGAGCTTTAATGGAGTCTTTATTTGCAGGTGTAAGCTACAGGGAAGCTCATGGTTTCTTCTATTGCAGCTCGCTCCTTCAACCATTTCCAGTTTTGATGGCATATTCTTGATCCTTGAGGGAGGGCGTTTTTGGTGAGCTATTGTACTCTTTGGGGGAGATTCTAATGCCCCATTTATTTTGTAATATGAATTAAATACTTTGTTCTTCATCTCCAAAAAGTTTCAGGTCTAAATTCCAAGTAGAAATGTATAAATCTCATTTTTAATGGAAGAACAATGCCATTTCCCCACTACCTTGTTGTGATCCCATGTATTGATGATGATTTCGAATGAATGGATGATTCTCTGATATATTTGTGATAAATATACTTCCATGGATGTATTATACAAGTTTCATGTACTTTACTTGAGCATTTGAAGCATTTTTACTCAGTTTAATTGCATTGGGAGAAGAAATAGTGCCATTTCCCCAAGGGTCGAATTGGGGATTTTTGCAGTTGAATGGGAGAGGGTGAGAACAGTTGTAGTAAACCATTAATGGTGCATATGAGACCTTAATAACATAATTAACACATTACATACCTCTGTTCATAAATTTGAGTGGGTTTGGAGGCATTTGGGAAGCCATTTTCAGTACTTACCTTAGGGGGATTTGAACCCCAAATTACTAGTAAAATTGCATACTTGGTCCAGAATCTTAAGAGAGTTTGCAGAGGTATTTTGGTGGCCATATGTTATCCCTGAACATCATATTCAATTCCTAATATCATTCATAAACCTTCCTTGAATATTTGAAGGCATTTGGAGTCAATTTGAGACCTAGAGACCAATACTAGTCAAAGGGAAATCACTAGTAAAGTTACCTACATTGACCAGAATTGAAAGAGTATTTGCAGAAGTGTTTTAAAGGTACAAAGGCATCCCTTAAACACATATTTATGTTCTAATATCATTCATATACCTTCTCAGAATATTTGGGATCATTTGGGGCAAATTTGGGACCTAGAGATCGAAACTAGTCCAAGGTCGAACCAAGGAAAAAAGTGGAAAATTGCAATTTTAATAAAATTCCTAACAAGGGACATTACAGTGGTATCAGAGCATGGTCCTTGCACCTGTGTATTAGGTACATACATTCAAGAATAATTGGCAGCCATGTCTTACTATTATGATGAATCCTATGAGTACAATTCTTATGATGAATATGCAGATTCTTATGAGCAATATGAAGCAGAATGTGAATGGTATGAGGAAAAGGTGCCATCATGCAACACTTCTTACAATTTCAAGAGAAATGAAGATTATTCTTATGACTTTAAATCTGATGAATATGAATGTGTCACACCAACCAAGGATAATTCTATGAGTGAGTTCCAAAGATGGAGAGCAAATTATAAAACCTTGCCCCAGCAATATAAAAAATATCAAGAATATCTTGCTTCGAGCAAAAATACACAAAATGCCATGTCTTTTGAGTACTATGCTGAACATGTTTTTGAAAATAGGCCCAAAAATGAAGATGTGGAGTTAGTGAAGAAAGGTTTATGCCCTTCTTGTAAGAACCCTTGGAGCGAGTATCATATATGTGTGCATGAAATGATGTCCTCTTTGATGAGAGCTTTTGAGATTTATTCAAGAAGGGATTCCAAATATACCGATCCTAAGGAAAACAAGGGGAAAAATGAATCAACTTGCTTGAAGGAGAAAAATGAAGAGACAGCACAAGAGCATGAAGAAGATTCTATTGAAAATATGGAAGATCATTTCGAGACACCTTCTAGCTTAGACATGAACCAAAGAGCATCTACTGATGGATGCTTAAACTATGAAGGAGTACCTACTGATGGGTGCTCACACCTCTATGTTGGTGACATAGAGATCACTTTTGAAAGTGTTGCTGCAAGCCCAAGTTCCATTAAGCATGATAATGAAGACCTTGTAGCAGTTGAAGAAGAACCAAGATCAACTTCCCCATCACCACTTGAGCTTCATGAAGTTGGTCCAAGCAAAAATGAAGAAGATGAGGAGGTTCATCTGCAAGAGCCTCATTTTCTTGAAGGGTCCTTAAAGATGAATGAAAAGAAGATCCAAGAGTCCCTCAACATTCTCCATGAGACTCAAGCATTGGTGTCAAATTCTTGTTGGAGAGCTATTTCATTGGAGGAAACATCCTTCCTTGAAGATATGGAGAAGATTCAAAGAGCAATGTGCCACATCAAAGGTAATTTCATGTCTTTGCTTTTTGATAGAAACCATTTGTTTGAGCTTAATGAATTGTTACATGATGCATACTTGAAGAATAATGAGGATATTCATAAGCTCACAATTCAAAATGAGCAACTTCTTGAAAAGTTGCAAGATACTTGTTTTTCTTCCTATGTTTCAGATTGTCAAATGGTAGATTGTTTGGAGGATTCTCATGACATGGTGGATCATGAGAAATGTGAAAATTTGAATGTTCTTGATGTGTTTGGAGATGAACTTGAAGAGATCCAAACACTTGATGTGGTGGAAGAAGAATTTGAATTGCCTCTTGATGAAGGTTGTGCAATTTTTAAAGAAGAGCATGATTCATCTACATTGGAACCAAACTATGACAAAGAGTTCACACTTTTGAAGGAGCTGCATGATACTACCCATATGGATCCTCCCCATGATGAAACTTCTGTACTTTTTGATCATTTGGGTGATTTGGTTCATTCTCCTACATCCTACAATTCCATGTTTTGCAACATTAGTCTCAATGAAGTATGGGTGAAAGGGTTCTTTTTGATGGTGCCACATGAGGAGTATGATATGGTTGGAGCACATTCTTATTCACATTTGCAGCAGCATACTTTATTACTTTATGATGATGCACATCTACATGGATGCACCTATGATATGCATTTGAGTCACTTGAAGACTCATGGTTTTTCTTGCTCAACACTTGATTCATTTGATGTTGGAGGAACTTCATCCAACACTTGGGTGAATAGATTTATGATTGGAGAACATTTTTGTTGGAAGCCACATACTTTGTTATATCTTTATGATGATCACATTCAGGGATGTATGGGTGAGACTTCTTTGAGTCATTTGAAGTCTCCTTGTTTTTTCTGCTCATTATTTGGTTCAGATTTTAGTGGAGATTCTTCATTCACTTCTTGGATGAAAGAATACATGGCTGAATATTTTGATGCATATCACATCCTTTTGGAGCAGCTTTATAGGACATGGGATCCTCACCTATGTCATTGGAGCAGATTTGATTGGTCACTTGAAGCTTGTATGCACTTGGAAAACGGTGGTCTACTTGCTTGGAGGTATAAGCACTTTCATGATTCTTTGATGAAGCACCTCCTTGATATTAATTTTTATTATGTAGTTATGTGCTTTGATGATATATATTTTGTACTCATGATGTTTGGAAGAATGCATACAAGAAGATGGGAACCAGGAATCCTCTTATATGATGGTATGGGTTGGAGAGCACTCTTAATTGTTCGGGTGCAATACAAGCAATGGGACCCTGGAATAATTTTTATCTCATTGGTTTCAAATTTTTTGGGGAAACAAGCAGTATGGGAGATGGATTTCCCCACTCAATAAAGTGATTTTTATCAGAGTAGTGCAGCAGCAAGCATGTTGGTTCCTCTCTAAAATCTTCATGGAAACTCAAAGACTCAAGGTTGGGCAATTCAATGGCAACTTCAAAGAATTATACAGAAAGTAGGTTCTTCAACACCCATGTTTAAAATTGCTTGAGGACAAGCAATATTGGAAAGGGAGGATTTGTCATGTCCCAAATTTAATATTGGGTCAAAATGGCCTAATCACATTGGCCCTATTCATTAGAGTTTGTCAAATTGATGCTAAAGGTCAAATAATTGCCAAGGAGGAAAATTACTAGTTTCCTAGGTTTGGGGTGGAAGCTTTGGGATTTGGAATAATGGGGATAATAAATGATGTTTGAACATTAGAATGGCATAAATATTTAATAAAGGAGATAAATAAATATATACAAGTGAAAATCAAAGTGGCATTTCGTCATGAAGACACATGGAGGAAGTGGGACCCACATATGGCTAGATTTCCCCACTACACTTGGCATCATTCTCTCACCAATTCGAATTCAAGGTGAATGGTAACATACTTGGGGGATTCCAAAAGGTATTATTCATTGCATGACTCATCCAAGGTCGAAATATAGAGGAAGAGTAACTCCCATGGAAGAGGAAGAGGCAATTTGGAGCTAGTGAGACACTTGGGCTAGATTCCCTAGCTCTATGACAACAATGATAAAGATGCTATGACACCTATGACAAAAATCAGACCTGAAGGCTGACATATGACATATATGACATGTCAGGGCTAAAAACAGACTCCAAGAGGGCGCTCAAGGGTGTTAGGGCAGCTAAGATGCTTCCACATGTGATTTGGTGGAAGTGGGAGACTAGGAATTGTTGTACAAGTGGCGTTCTTTGGAATCTCTTCCCAACTTGAGTTGGCATGAGTCTCTTGGAAGGAATTTGACCCATGGAGGACATTAGAAGTTTATAAATTTCAATAAAAAAGAATGAAACCAGCTTTTGATCATTTGTAGAATTTGCAATTGCAATTGTGAAGAGGGAGAGCTAGTGGATGACTAGTTTCTTGCCTTAGCCAATTTCGAGGGTGAAAGATTCCCATCCAAGTTGGAAATTGGAAAGGCCATTCAGACCTTTCATTTGGAGCTTTAATGGATTCTTTATTTGCAGGTGTAAGCTACAGGGCAGCTCATGGTTTCTTCTATTGCAGCTCGCTCCTTCAACCATTTCCAGTTTTGATGGCATATTCTTGATCCTTGAGGGAGGGCGTTTTTGGTGAGCTATTGTACTCTTTGGGGGAGTTTCTAATGCCCCATTTATTTTGTAATATGAATTAAATACTCTGTTCTTCATCTCCAAAAAATTTCAGGTCGAAATTCCAAGTAGAAATGTATAAATCTCATTTTTAATGGAAGAACAATGCCATTTCCCCACTACCTTGTTGTGAGCCCATGTATTGATGATGATTTCGAATGAATGGATGATTCTCTGATATATTTGTGATAAATATACTTCCATGGATTTCTTATACAAGTTTCATGTACTGTACTTGAGCATTTGAAGCATTTTTACTCAGTTTAATTGCATTGGGAGAAGAAATAGTGCCATTTCCCCAAGGGTCGAATTGGGGATTTTTGCAGTTGAATGGGAGAGGGTGAGAACAGTTGTAGTAAACCATTAATGGTGCATATGAGACCTTAATAACATAATTAACACATTACATACCTCTGTTCATAAATTTGAGTGGGTTTGGAGGCATTTGGGAAGCCATTTTCAGTACTTACCTTAGGGGGATTTGAACCCCAAATTACTAGTAAAATTGCATACTTGGTCCAGAATCTTAAGAGAGTTTGCAGAGGTCTTTTGGTGGCCATATGTTATCCCTGAACATCATATTCAATTCCTAATATCATTCATAAACCTTCCTTGAATATTTGAAGGCATTTGGAGTCAATTTGAGACCTAGAGACCAATACTAGTCAAAGGGAAATCACTAGTAAAGTTACCTACATTGACCAGAATTGAAAGAGTATTTGCAGAAGTGTTTTAAAGGTACAAAGGCATCCCTTAAACACATATTTATGTTCTAATATCATTCATATACCTTCTCAGAATATTTGGGATCATTTGGGGCAAATTTGGGACCTAGAGATCGAAACTAGTCCAAGGTCGAACCAAGGAAAAAAGTGGAAAATTGCAATTTTAATAAAATTCCTAACAAGGGACATTACAGATTGATAAATACCTACTACTCTGTCGGCCATTCTTGAATCATTTTCTCAACTTCATCATTAGATACTTTGAATCCCATCACCAACAATTGTTGGTGTGCATCCCTCCTTGCCTAAACATGCATATGGCGGGGCCCAGCAATAAACTTCTCCACCCCACGGTACTTTTCTACTACTGCTTCATCAATACATGGTATCTAAACCACGTAGTACCTCAGTGCCTCTAGCTGCATATATAGAGACATGTTACTCTCTTATTGTCGGCTCCTGATATCCGAATAGGATAGGTTCATGTAATGTGACCCATGGCATGGACCGATAGGTATCATTCCTTGATAGTTTGCAGGTTCTTCCTAGCCTACAAAAGAAATAACTAATAGTAACCATGAATATGTGAACAATGTACCATTGTCTTGTGTGTCCGCAACATCTTCTAGAATTTTTTTTAGCAATAAGGTCGATCAATTCATTTGAACACACAACGCACATTGTTTTGCTGCAATAATAACAAAAGATGTCACTTGGTTAGGTTTTTTTCTTTCTTACTAAATTTGTAGCTAACAACCTTGCAGCGACCCGAACGACTTGGTCATTGATAGAGGCTACCTCAAAGCCCCAATTTCTCTTGGTTAAATTATACTTCTCCTTCATCCTTGTATCCAAATCACAATCTCACTCCTTGCCAACAAATAACTATGACGGGTCTACCCCAGTCTTAGGAAAACCCATAATCTGAGAGATGAGGTATGTTTCATTTGATACCTTATTTTCCAACCAATGGAATCCTCCATGCGGGAAGATTAAGATTTGCTTCACACACACATTGGCCTCTGTAATGTGACCAAAGTATGGTAAATGAAATAGAGGTAATAAACTGGTGTGGTCCACATCGAGAACCCACTGTTCCGGCCCTAATTCAGTCGGATGGCCTTTTGCTGTAATAATAGATCTCATATAATAGGTATAGTTAAAATATGTAAACTTACTGATATCATGACCAGCGTATGACAACTTCTAAATATTCTTGAAGATGTCACCTTGTACCATTACTCCCGTCGGTACCAGCACAGTATCAATTGGGTACCGGGCATTCTTCGGCAGCTTCACTAGTTTGGAACTTGAATTTCGGGGTGGGACATACGTCGGAAACAAAGTACCAGGGCCCATCGCAGAAGTACCTGCATCATGGCATGCCTTCGTTCTAGGTTCATGGTTGGGTCAGTTGGTTTTTTGTGGCTTTTGACGCACATTCTCAGGTAAATGGAAAGACATCACCTCTGGTTTCTCTACACCAATAGAAATGGAACCCGGTATATGAAATTCCTCGACGGAGATGTGATATTCACTCCCTACTGACAATTCGACCTGCATATTGATGTCGCACAATCTTCACAAGATCACTCACAGAGTTCAGCTTTTAGCTTCTCAATCACGACTTCAATATGCTAAAAGTTCATAATGCAGAATGAGCGAGGGAGGAGCGGATTTTAAATTTATCCCGCATTTGCGATCCATCTTTCATTCCAGAGATAGATTAATTTTCCTAGATCCTCCAATGATGATAACGTCAGCACCAAATCCATTCACACATGCCAGTCACTTCAACATTTAATTCGAAAAGGCCACTAGTGCCGTTGCAGAATGTGTCATAAAAACAACAATAAACGCTTCCTAACTGCAACTTTGAAAATAAAGGCCACCCTAGAACTTCAATAGATATGAATTTGAAAATTATCCCACTCCACTAGATGTATGCTCAATAAGTATAGCATGTTGGGGTTTCCAGGGGACAAAAGTAACATTTTTCTAGACTTACTTCGATAGTTTACCAACTTCGACGAATAAATATGCTTCAACATTCCAGGAAGTTGGGGTTTCCAACTGACAACTTTGGAACTTTGTCTAGAGTAACCGAGATGAGATATATTCGACACACAGGTAACTAGGGGTTTCCGTAAAGCTCCGGCATAACTGTATCTTGGGCTTTCCAAAGAAACCTGACAAAACACAACTAACTATGACATGTCTAACAGTGACAGAACTAAAACTTGGGGTTTCCAATTTTTTTTTTGTATGTACAAATTTACAATCAACTCTTTTCACTTCGACACACCATGAATATCCCTACAGGGCTTCAGCTAACTCCCATTAACCAATCCTTGGAGGATTTGACCATCTAATGTTTGTAATTGTACAACACCTCCTTTTGTAATAAAATTTATGACATATGGACCTAGCCAATGCATCTGTAGCTTACCAGGGTGTTTAATCAATTTGCTGTCATAGAGAAGAACTAGGTCTCCTCGCTGAAAATGTTTCTTAGTGATGTGGCGATCATGCCATGCCTTTTCTCAGTCCTTCTGCACCTTCTAATGGAAACCTACGATGAAGCGGTCTTCCTCCAATTGAATTAATTGCGCTAACCTTTCCTCAATAGCACTAGTATCAAACATATTTGTAAATGTCACAATCCTTAGAGTGGGGACAATGTACTCCATAGGCATCACAACCTCTTATTTGTACACCAATTTGAATGGCATTTGACCCATTATTCATTTACATGTTGTTCTGTAAGCCCATAATACTGCAGGGATTCATAAATCCTAGTCATCGCGGTTCACATTACAGACTTTAGTGAGTGAATGTTCCAGAATTTTATTGAATGCTTCAATAGTTCCATTGGCCTATGGGTGATATGGAGTACTTTTTCGATGATAAACTTGAAATTATTCAGTAAGAGCTTCTATATTCTTATTAACAAAAAGTGCACCTTGGTCAATTAGTAGAACACGCAGACAACAAAACCTAGTTATGACATTCTCAAATAAGAACTTCACAACAGTCATAGTAGTACAATCCCGCACTGGCGCTACTTCGTCCCACCGTGTAATATATTTTGTCACAGTTATAATATACCTTTCTCTCGTTCTTTTTCCTGGTGGATTTATAGGTCCCACAAATTCAATAGCCCACTTGTCAAATTCCTATAATGTAACCTAAGGTACTAATGGAATTTCATTTCTTCTCGAAGGATTCCCAATTCTCTAACACATGTCACAATTCTGGAAATAATATTTATCATCTTTGTGAAGGGTTGGCCACCATAACCCTGCTCTTAAGATCTTTCGCACTGTGGATTTCCCTGCATAGTGGCCTCCTGCCATGCCATCATGTGCCTCAGACAATATGACTGGCCGTTCTTGCTCCAGAACACAACGATGTAATACCTCATCTGGTCCTAGCTTATGCAAATGTATGGTGATCAACTAATAATCAATGGACTGGAGGACTAACAGATTATTCTGGGTAGTTGTGTAACCTTCTAGTGGCATACCAGTAGACAAAAATGTCACAATATCATGAAAGTAGTCATCAACCATTCTTACTGAGAAGAGTTGTGCATCCAGGAGATTGTCTTCCAATCTAGTTGGTTCTTCTCCTATTTCCAATCTTGACAAATAGTCAGGGCTTGCATTCATCCTCCTGGGCTTAACTATGATCTCAAAATCATATTCCTGAAATAACAACAACCAACGATAGATCTCCCCCCCCAACACTGGCTTATTAACCAAATATTTTAACGCAGAATGATCAGTAAACATCTTGAAATGTCCTCCTAATAGATAATGTCGAAATTTTTGCAGTGCATAGAATATAGCAAGGCCCTCCCTTTCAGTTGTAGTAAAATTATTCTCTACAGTAGATAGTTTGCGGCTGGAAACATCAATGGGGTGGTCGATAGAACCCTCACCTAGTTGAGAAAGTATCGTGCCTAATGCGATAGATAAAGTATCCACATGTACATGAAAATCTTTCTTCCAATATGGGAATACTGATATAGGGGCTGTAACCATCTTTTCTTTTAATGTATCCAGACTCTATTGACATTCTCATTCCATTGAAATTTTGCATCCTTCTTGAACAGTTTTTCCATCGGTGTCGTTATCCAGGTATATCCTTTAATAAACTTCCTGTAGTATCATGTATAGCCCAAAGTTATCATCAAATGCTGAACTGAATTGGGCAGAAGTAAATAAATTATTATAGCGACCTTTGCAGGGTCTACCAACATGCCTTGCTTACAGACAACATGTCCTAAAAATATACCAAATGGGTCACATAATATACATTTCTTTAAATTCAAATATATTTGATACTAGAAACAATGTTCTAACATTAGTCTTAAATTGTCAATATGATTCTTTAGTGACCCATAGACTATCTAATCATCAAAATAAACTTCTAGGAACTTATGAATAAACTCCTTGAAGGCAGCGATAACTATCCTCGAAAAGATGGCAGGGGAATTCTTAAGGCCAAAAGGAATTACCATATACTAAAAGCAACCCTACTTTGCCGCAAAAGTGGTTTTATGGTGATCCTCCTTAGTGATTTTCACCTGATGATATCGAGAGAATATGTCTGTAAACGAGTAAGATTCTTGTCTGCCCACATTTTCCAACACTTTGTTTGTAAACAGTCTAGGAAAATGATCATGGAGACATGTGTCATTCAGTTTCTGCAAGTCTAGACAAATCCCGATCTCTCTAGTCTTCTTATCTTGAACAACCATAGGACTAATCCATTCTAATTCTTTGACTAGTTTGATAATTCTTGTATTTAGCATTCTATCGAGCTCTGCTCTAACTTTCTCCTTATATTGTGGATTTAGTTTGTACAACTGTTGCTTCACAAGATTATCACCTAGTTTCAAATGGATATTCATTTCACCTAAATCACTAGCTATTCCTCTCATTTCTGAAAATTTAGTAGGAAATAGATCTTGGTACTCATGCAATAAGTCAGTGATTTTTCCTACAGTTTCATCATCCTAGTAGTCACCTATGTTCACAAATTTTGGATTTTCGATGGAGCCAATATTTACCTTTTTGATCTTCAATGGGTGTAGAAACTTATCTGATAAGATGTCCGGCCCCTTCAAATCACGACTTCCTTCACTTTTTGTAATTTGGATATCTCTCGAGTCATCATCTTCTAGTCTACCACTGATGTTGTAACATTCCATCATTTTCTCAACTGTCACAATCCATTATGGTATGTTAGATATAGGTCCTGGGATTTCTTCAAAAATATTAGCTTTAATGATCTGCAACGATGCATCTATTGCAAGACTTTCATCCTCATAATTAAATATATGTTTAAATCTTGCATCCAAACAATCCCAATCTATAGTTCCTAGTCGTAGCTCCAGTGACGTATACCAATTTCTCAGGAAGTGTCAAGAGTATGGATGAACATATGGACCCACTCTTGTTTGGGTATATTCTGCCAAATTGTGCTACAAGTAGTTAGATGATCAGCAGGACTAGTAAGTCCTATATATTTATCTCTGATGTAGGGGATCCCTTCCCCAAACCGAATTTACAAGTACCTTCGACACTGTGACCAACCAGACACTGAGGTATTATGTGTAGCCCGCCATATTTCCAGTGTTTCTTTCAGGGAGACATACAAGGATAATAAGCACTACTATTCATGCACTTGGGTTTCAAATTCATCAATAAACTGACCGACATTAGGAAACCCCTCATAAGTAGGAAGATTACATACCTCTGTTCCAACCCATTGCATGGACTTTGTCACACGGGAACACCTATGCCTAGAAAATTCATGCAACCTGTTTTGCTAGTTCTCAAGAGCTTCACCAGAGTCAGAAAAGAAAGAGATAAGACTTTTCCAACTAAGCGTACCATCTGCTATAGGATTAATATAATAATTGAGCTTTGAGGATACATTATAGATATTTTCAAGATCTTGAGTATCATATTATCCTTTAACTGGTTCTACATATCTATGTCCTTCTAACCGATCTAGTGGTGCAAGAACTCTAATTTCCTCATTTTCATTTTCAAATGTGAGAATCCTCTTTTTGAAATTGATAGTAGTTTGGTTTTGAATATCCCAATCAATTCCCATTAATGAAAGATACATATTAGTGTCATCGACAATCTCTATTACTTCGAAGTTAGCATATGTGCACAACCCTTCCACTTTGACAGGGACCCCTATAAGTCGATGGGTTGGTATTACTTTCTGTTGATTAGCTAGTTGTAGGTTGTAGCTGGATAGGTGACCATACTAGTTTTGGCTTACCCATGTTTTCCCATGTTTGTTCAGTCAATATGTTTACATCCGAACCCAAATCCAAAATAACAAAGTCCATCTCATAATCACCAATTTGCACCTTAAGGCATAGTTCTCGGCCAATCTTATGTATTCTTTGGACATGATTAACAACCCTTTCGGATTGCTATTCTCCCTTATACCCCTCAACTAACTTCTACAGTTCTCTTAAAGCATCTGCATCTTTAATCAAATTCAAACAACGTTTGAGAAAGATATTGAGGGAACTTACTTTTCCATAGTTTTTCTTTAGTGTGGGCTTGTCAAAGTGAGGTGGCATGTCGTACAAAGGCTTTGGCTTGCCACTTTGCTATCAACTGTGAAAAATATTCAATGGTATTATCCATCGCTCTGCAATATGTACAAGAGTTCGCAGCGTGTGGGTAGTCTCTAACATAATGTCCATAAGTTCCACAATTATAACATATCAGATGTCCTTTACCTCGACCAAATCCTCCTCATCCGTCGCCTCTGAATCCACCTCGAAGTTGATTGAATTGTGCCTCATATACTTCGATTGAGCCTTCTCCCTTCATAAGAAATGTATCTGCAGTCCATTCGGTGAGCAACTGGTACGTGGGATAGTGATTCTCATCATGACCGACATAACTACAGAACTTACACCATAAGCTCTGGGGATTACTTACCATTTTCTGTAAAAAATAGAAATGTTCTGGTCGATTCCTCTTAGTCTGACAAATATGACACCAGGAAACAAGATTCAAGGGTTTCAGGTTTCCAACACTAAGAGAACCTTGAAATGTTGTACATTGATCTTTAGAGTGTCCAACATATTTGCATCTAGTACATCAGACATCTTCATGCATTTCTTTTCCCTTCTTGATATCTTGTACTTGAACATATAGGTTTGCTAACTGTGATTAGATTTGAGCCATACTGGCACCCGTATCGCCGATGGGGGATGATTCTAACTTCATAAGTGAAACTCTGATATGAGGCGACAATACAATAATAAACCATTCCTTATGATGTAAATCATTCATTGGAAAACTAGTACGAGCCATCAAAGTTTTAAAACGATGGTTGAGGTCCCAAACGGACTCATTCGGCCCTTATTTAATCTCCTTCAATTCCATAATACATTGAGATTCATATTTAGGTTTCTTCAATTCGCTTTTCAATTCCTCTTTGACTTTAGCCAAGGTCTTCGCAAGGTGATTACCAGTGACTTCAAAAAAATTCATGAACCAGTCTAAGGCATGACCTCTATAGGTGGTGATCGACTGAGCAAGTGTGACGTTGTCTTCTTGAACTTGTTTCATAGTCCATACAACATTACACAAAAAACAATGTTGTTCTGGATCTTTTGATCCATTCCCATTCAAAATAGGCATATTCATGTCATCCCTAGCCATTCTGGACCTCTCGGGATTTGATTTATTTACTACTACTGGAACACTACTGGGAGCCTTCCCACCCAGTGATGTACCATTCAGACTACTACCACAACTTTGACTAGATAGAATAAAATGTGAAGAAATATTAGGTCTTACCTCAATTTTAGGATATGTATGCGGGGTAGTAGGTATGTCACAGTCTTGGGTCTTGAACGATCCTTTAGTACCTTATTCTTCCTTAGAAATGATTCGGTAGTCATCATATTCTTCACTGGAATCCTCTTCGAGATGCCGTACTGATTTTTAGCTTATTCTCTTCAGTCGCACTGCAACCCCTCTTTTCCATCGCAGTTCTCCTTTGCTTGTTCGACCGAAACCATCTTCCACTTCGCATAAATATACACTCTTCGTCGGTTTTAGCTTCTTCTCCTCTAATCATCCCAGCTCATCCCATGAAATTTCTCATACCATCATTCGTACAATACCCATTCCGACCGTGCACAATCACTCTACTCGTTGGACTCCATTCACATTATTCCTTTTTCACAAAGAATCCTTTTAATCGACAAGCACAAAGACTTGAGGTACTTACCGTGCGGGCCTTCAAAGAGCTCGCATTCTATTGCACTATAGTATTTTATAGTTTCAATAGAGAATTCAGTAATATACCCTTCCAACACACAATCTAGCCAAAAGTCCACTACGCGAGAAATCCGATTGTCAACACCCTTCAGTGACTGTATCAACTCAAGTGTCCAATGTCTAAATTCACTTCTTGGGAAGTTCGTCAACTATTCAGTTAACCTTTCTAACCATTCATATAGTATTATTGGGAACTCTGCGAAAAATATTTCATGAGTATCAATAAAAACATACTTATCTAACCAGCCTTCGCTATCCAAGTGAGGATGCCTATTATACTTTCTTGAAAATTCTTCCAATTGTAGATCTACCCAATCCTCTATCTCCATATTTTTCGGATGCCACAATATTCCCCTTCTCCTCAAAGTCTCGGTCTCGACAACGGATCCATTTTTTGGCACACTTCTATATCAACTAGGGCTCAACACTTAATGTTTACCAATAAACGTCACAATCCATAAACATCGGCCCATAAGCGATTAAACACTTTCGGAAACACCTACAGAGAAGGTGAAGTCTCACCTAAAGTATCTATGGGGACTGTAGGAACCAAACTTCTTGCAGTACTGAAGGGGACCATTCAGCAAACAATACACTTCATCATCTCATCCCACGTACAGACATCGACAAACCAAAGCTTCGAAAGATTCATAGATATGAGAAAACTCCTAACCTTAATCCAATGAACATAATGCATCGAGCCTTCATGTGGTTAATTCCATTCATTCAATTATTTAACAGAGGAAAGAAACAGATATCATAGATCAGACACACACAATCATCACACATAAAGACACCATATTTTACATGGAAAACCGATTTAGGAAAAACCACAGAAGCGCTTGTATTTTATTAGAGTCACAACCTTATAACACTTCAAGGTGGACTTACATATTTATTCATTACATACAATAGATTTGTGCACACAACCTATAGATCATCAACTCAACTTCTCCAAGATTGTCTTCGACATATACAACATAGATCTCTATTACATCGCACCAAAATAGTATTTCAGAATAATCACCATAACAACAACAATAACAACAACAACCTAAAATTTCCTTCCTCAAACATATTTATAGGGCGTAGTAAGCTATCCCCACTCCCACTAACCCACTAGCTTCCTAACTAAATTATTATTACATTGTGGACCAATTCTAACTAAGTAACTTGAATTGCGGTCTTTGACACAGTCAACATGACCATTTTCCTCATTTTCTAGTCACTTTGTTGGAGATGACGCTCACGCTGAGCTGGTTCAATATTGTCTTCGTCCACACTAGCTTGTTTCTTCAAAAATGATGCTTCCAAAAATGACAGGCCCAATAATAATATATGCCAAATTATGTGGCAATTGTACACATTCTGGAGACCATATCCTATAAACATTGTTTGAGATATGGTCAAAAGGGAACAGATACCAAAGAACATGTTATTGCAACATACCCACATAAATTTAAAACCAAATCCTAACTTTTGGGGAAGTGGTTAATACATTAACACATATATGCCAAAACTTTTCTGCAATAGATATTTGATGATGGAGGGTAACCATAGAATAATATTTTATGTTTGAAATGGTTTTAATACCCAGAAAAGGGTGTTCCTCCATGTGGTCTTTAAACAAAAGTTCACCATAATTGTATAATATATGGTTTTATCACCATATATATTAATATATTTGGGTTACCTACCCTATATTTTATTTCCCAAAATTGTATCATATGGTTAATTTACCATATCTTATTTCCATTTTAATTTGGGATTAAATCTTTTCAAATCCCATTGTTTTTGGATTGCAGTTAAGAAACCTTGGGTATATAAATAAATGTATTTTCCCATATGAAGGGAATTCTTGATGGAATTTGTGTGAAGCTTATTTATTCTTCTTAGAGTGGGAGAGATTTTGAAGGAGATTATAGAAGCTTCTTTGGAAACATTTCCAATGCCATATTGTACTTAGCGAAATTGTAATTTGGTAAATCCAACATTTTGACCACATAATAGATTGGTTCTCATTGGAGAGCGGACCTAAAGATGTAGTTCATATCGAATGAAATACATTATCAAGATTTATTTGTCCTCTTTTTCATGCTTTGAATTTGATATTGCATAATTATTGCATTAAACTTGGTTATGCTTTTAAATCATGAATTAAGCATTAAGTTATGATTTTGCAACATTATTATGTAATAATGAAGAAATGGCAAGCATGAAGACACATTTTGCACACTCACATTAAAATGAAAATTGTCACTGGATCCTTGGGGGATCTCGATCAAGTTCGTATTAGAGAATGTTTGAATGCATTTTTTGTGTATGATTGTTAACCAGGTCTAGATCTAAGCTTAGAGAAGGACAGATTGTGGAAGGTGATCCTAACATTGGAACAAGGAGAACATTTTCAAGGATAAATAATTCTTCTCCAAAGGAAGCCATGGAAGGTGAATATGCTTATGAAAATGATTATGCATTCCTTGAAAAAATATTGAGTATGAAATCGATGGTGGAAGAGATGTACAATGAATTCAAGGAGAGAAATGAAGGAGGTGTTACTTCTACATAAGATAAAGATAAAAGAGTAGGAGGTGGTGGTGACCCTCCTAAACCTCCTCCATCTTCTCCAAATTCTCCTTCTACTTCCAATTAGAAACTGTTATTAAAAATTTATGTGAAACATGAGTTGCCCAGATATAATGGTGGACTAGATGCATAAAAACTAGATGATTGGATCAAATAGATCGAGTTTTAGTGCAGGATACAGGGATTCATAGATGATCCATCAAGGATTATGTTTGCCACTCTTCATTTGGGTTGTAGTTCTCTCATCTAGTGGGAAAGTAAAACTCAACAATATCTTGCTCAACATGTTAAGATCATTTCAAGTTGGGTTGAATTTGTGTATATCTTAAAGAATCACTTTTATCCTCTTGGCCATGATATGCAAAATTTAACCATGGATTGGCAAAATTTTAAACAATCTAAAGGACAAGATGTACAGGGTGACACTCCTAAATTTAGGAAGGGATGTCTATGGTTGGGAATTCCTTTGCATATGCCAGAAACTTTGTTAAAATATATAGGCATATTACATAGATTATTTAAGGAATTAGTTACTTATGTTTAATTTGACTAACATTGACAAATTTAGTGTGCAATCCATTCATCTTGAGGTGGGATAAAGGAATGATCATGGAAGCTCTTCGAAGGAACTCTTGCAGCTGAAAGAAGAAAATCAGAAAGATAACTTCAAAAGGACTTCTACCATGAAGAAGGATGATGAAAGGCCCACTTGTTCTCACTATGAAAAGAAGTTCAATGATGAGGATCATTGTTGGAAGGTCCAACCAGAATCGAAACCAAAATGGGCGAAGCATCGAAAAGGTAAAATGAAGATAGTTTCCATGTTACGGGATATTGGATCCAATTTAGGAGATGAAGACCAGGTAATGGCTATGAGTCTTAAAGGCGATGTTTCTATTTCTAGTTGTTCATATGATTCTACTTCCATTTTTTATGTAAGCCATGATGAAAGGAAGAATACAGAACTGTTCCATATTCAAGTGAGTTCCCATCATACTAAGATTAATACACTCGTAGCTAGTAGATATCAAGTTAACTTAATCTCTGAAAACATTGTAAAGAAACTAGGGTTGGAGACTAAACCACATCCAAAACATTATACTTTAGGATGGGTATATGAGAATACTTGATTACATGTATCTAAGAAATGTAAAGGTTTGCTTTGTTATTTCTGATAAATTTATTGATGAAGTAGAGTTGGATGTGATTCCACTTGATATGTGTGGGATTGTGTTGGGAAACCCATATCTTTATGACAGGAAGGCAATGTTTTATAGGGAGCATAACAAGTATCATCTTTTCAAGAATGGGATTAAGTTCATCGTAAGAGCTCATAATGAAACATGATTTTTTTTTGTGATTGCAACTGGGAAAATGAAGATGTTGGTAAATGCGACCACAAGTTTATCGCTCATGTCTATAAAGGATTGTGAACTTGAAAATGAATTGATTGATACTAATGATGAGCAGATGTTTCAAGGCACATAACAAGTACAACATGGGGAATTGCAACAAGACAACATCAGTAACATCAAATCAAATACTACTGAGAAGGGAAATATTTATATTGGTTCATCCTTTCTATCATCTACGTTTTTAGTTTTATGCTTGAATTTGTTGCTATTCAGTTATCCTTGGATGGTAGTAGCAACATTAAAAGCAAATTTATCTAGGGATGTCCAAATGTTTAGGTTTGTCAATAGTTTTATGGTTGTGTTCATCTTTATGGTTATGATCTAGGTGATCATTACTCGAGTAGGATGGATAAATGATACAAGGAAAGTGGGGATAGATTGTCCTCACTCTTCTTCTGAATAAAAACTGGCTTTTGGAGACCAAAATCTTCCCATTGAGGAGGCTTGATCCAGGAGGATTGTAATACCCCATTTTGACCCTTAGGATATACTAGATTTTAATGTAAATATTGTATACATGTGATGTATGTTTTCCTAGCGTGGAGCTCAAGGCCAAGGCCCCCGCTAGTGGAAGCTCGAATTTTATTTAAAGGCAAGTATTAGACATTATGTTACCCATGTGCTGTTTGGCCATGGAACATTGTAAAAATGATGTAAATAAACATCATGCAATAAAATACCAAAACTGGCTATGGAGACAACGAATGATAAGGGGCCATGTGTATCCACTAGAGAGTGGTGAGGAGGTTGTGGGATTGAGCCATAAGCTGCCAAATGTCATTGTGAGAACCCATTTTGACTTTCCTTGATGACATTTATTTCTGTTGTAAGGGAGTAGTTGAGGGTTTCAGTCCATGGCTTCAATGGAGCATGGGCAGCCCAGAAATTCATATTTGCAGGTATGGGCTCTGTTTTCTTGTACCACAAGTCACTCTACCTCATGGGGATTGCTTCTTCCCCATCCCCATTCCATTGTGGAAGTTACCAGCATCATTTTCCATCCAAAAACGAATTCCCAACAGTGAGAAAAACCAGAAATCGCAACTCTGCAAGAACCCACGTTTTGAAGATCCAAAAATGCCCAAATTTGGTATAGGACAGTGAAAACCAATGGGGGATCCATAGATATGAACCTTGGGGCGAAATTGAGAGTATTGGCTACCCCGAAATCCATAGGAAAACCCAGTTTTTTTGTAGCCCAGAAAACTAGTGACGGATTTGAGTTATTCGTTGACAGAATGGTGATACATCCAAGTGTGGATGTTGGAACAAAGGATTGGATTGCTTGAATTTAGCCTGAGATGTTTGTAGCTCTGTGGTTGAGTTCATTGGCTTAGCACCCTCCTCCTCTTCTATGTGCATGCTTGATAAACCCAGTTGTGTGCTGGCTTAGCATGACCATTTGAGTGAAACCATGATTGTGAGTGAGCGCATCTAGTTCCTCCTTAGTGGATAGACAACCCAGCTCGGGGGTGATCTCTCAGCTGAAAGAATAGAGGTTGGATAGAGATCTATGGTTGGGTGGAATGTTGCTTTCACATAGCCAGTTGTTGGACAATTTCATCTTCAAGATAAGTATTCTCTATGGTTTGAATGATGTTCATTCTGTGGTTTGCCCTGTATGTTAAATTACTCATGTTACTTGGATGAAATGATTATGTTAAGTTAGTTGGTATGATTCCTGTGCATAGCATGAGAATGGGATTGATTATTATGTGATTGTTTCACTATTCTACCTGAAGGAAATAGGCTCATGCATCTCCTTCTGCTTGTATGTTATTATGGTTATTCCGCTGTGTTTATTAAATGAGTTGTGTTAATTCCATGTTCTATAATGTCTTAATTAATGGCTGTTATTTACATGCTGATTGCATGATGAAACTGTGTGCATACATAGTGTTTAAATCCATTGTGCTTGTTGAGTATAAATAGGTATGCACAAGTTTTATTTAACCATGCATTTCTAAAAAAAAATGACTGGGTTTGAGTTTTGCCAATAAGCCCGGTAGTTTGGTTAACGTTTCCTTCCTTGCACCGGATTGATGGAAGGGGACGTTACACAGTGGTATCAGAGCTTAAGGTTCAACACTACGGCTGTTGGGCCCTTCATAGAGATATAAATCATTGTGTGTACATGTATTTTGTATTTGGAATTAAAATGCATTAAAGAAACCTGAAGATCTCATGGCTTCTATTTGTTAGAATGGGAAATCATTTCCATGATTGTTTTGGGGATTTTTGCAAAGCTGCTTGCATTGATTCCATTCTATGAAATTGAGGAAGGAGGGAGAAAATCCCTTTTCAGGTTGAATGCTTGCTTTAAATTGTCTCCAATGCTGTAGCATTCAGTTTTGTATTTGTCTGTTTGCCTCGATGGAGGAGAGAAAGGAGGCGCAACCTCTGCCATCTTATATTGTTTTGTTGTTTTGTTGTTTCATGCTTAACATGAAAGAGGTGCAATTTTTCTTGAAATACTATTTTTGTTGCAAGTATGATTTGTGAGTGGCTTACTCTGTAAAGAAACGAAGCAGATATTTCCAGAAAAAAAATTCTAACTGTCTTTAAAAATTTGCAGAAATTTTTCTAAGTATTTATGAGTTCTGGAAAAGGCTCTGTCGGCGATTTTAGCGCTGATTTTTGCACGGCGCTAGTGGCAGAGTTAGCATTAATTTTTGCGTGGCGCTAGCGGCAGAGTTAGCGTTAATTTTTGCGCAGCACTGGCGGCAAAGTTAATGGTAAGTTTTGCATGCAGCGCTGGCTGCAAAGTTAGCGTTAATTTTTGCGCGGCGCTGGCGGCAAAGTTAGCGTTAATTTTTGCGCGGCGCTGGTGGCAAAGTTAATGGTAAGTTTACCGCGCGGCGCTAGAGGCAAAGTTAGCGTTAATTTTTGCGCGGCGCTGGCAGCAAAGTTAATGGTAAGTTTTGCACGCGACGCTGGCGGCAAAGTTATCGTTAATTTTTGCACGGCGCTGGTGGTAAAGTTAATGGTAAGTTTTGCGCGCGGTACTGGCGGCAAAGTTAGCACTAATTTTTGCGCGGCGCTGGCGGTAAAGTTAATGGTAAGTTTTACGCGTGGCACTAGCGGCAAAGTTAGCGTTAATTTTTGCACGGCGTTGGTGGCAAATTTAATGGTAAGTTTTGCACGTGGCGCTGGCAACAAAGTTAGCGTTAATTTTTGTGCGGCACTGGCGGCAAAGTAATGGTAAGACCCGCGTGGCGCTGGCGGCAATTCTAACACTAAAACCTGCGATGCGCACGGCGCACGGCGACGAAATCAAGGTTAAAAAATTGGCGAAACGGGCACAGAAGTTAAGGTTAAACTTGTGCTGCGACGGGAGAGATAAGGTTAAATCCAGCAATGGGAGGAGCAAAAGAAAAAAAAAAGAGTAAAGTGCCAAAAACTTGATTTTTGGGTAGGAGTAATCGGGCTCATATTGGGATGATTCTTGTTGGGTTCGGAGGCCATCAATGAAGGCCATGAAAGAACCAGAGAGGGTCCCGAACCCAGTATGCTCCAATTTGACAAAAAATGGAGAATAGTGACTTCGATAAGATGGTGTCCCGAGGCTCGTCGGAAGGTCGGTTTGGGATGAAATCGATATGGCGCGGCCGTGGAGTAGGCACAGTGTTAAGTTTGGAATCTTGGAGCCAAACACCAAAAGATGTGGAGTCAGGGTGAGCAAGAAGGCCAAAAAGCACTGTTCCGGGCCACTTTTTCGGGATTTTGAAAAGCTTGTGGATAGTAAAAGTGACCCTAGATGTTGGAATAAAAAATTCTACTGAACTAAACATTTCATATTCTCATTAATACGGACAGTTTCCATAAGACGAAGATTTTCTAGAAATGCATAGTTTGGGAGATAGCCATTTTTGGCCAAATTTTGAGATTTTGGGGGAAAAGTGAAAAGTGAGAAATAGTAAAACCCAGAAATTCATAGAAGATGAATGGTGCATCGGAACAGATATCCGCGAGTTGCTAAGTGTTCCTTTTTATATGGAATAACTTCTCCTGGTAGAAACGTTTTTGTGATTCTTCTTAGAGTTTCTTCCACGGGTGGCTGAAGTTGGCATTCTGGACTAAAATACAACTGTGTAAAATGTGCAGAATTGGGGTGAAAGTTGTCATTTTTGAAGTGATGTAGTTTTCACACCCAATGTCGAAATGGAGCAAGGGGATAGGCATTGGAAAGTTTGTCCAACAGGGAATAATGGCACATAATCAGAATTCGAATGGAGCTATCATGCATCATAGATAATTGGAGAAGAAAAGTGCTAGTGGCTGTGGAAGATGAAGTTCATGCAAAGATGAGGGATTGGAAAGGGAGAATTCCTTAACCCCTGTCTTGCTAACTACATTTATATTTTATAAGATTTATGTGCATAAAATTATGGCATGAGAATGTTGAAAATGCAAGAGATTAGATGAGTGGCATGAAGATGCATTTATTGACATATTAATAAACATTGCACAATGCATGAGTATATGTTTCGCATGCATATGACATTACGTATTGGTAAAAGTAGTGAGATTTCACATATGCAATGAACCACTAATGATAAATACTGTGGTTGATAATCACTATTGGTGTTGGTTTTGGTTGTAGGACCAAAGAAAACAAAAGCATGGCTAAAGATGTTGATGATGTTGTTGCATGAAGGTAACAACCTTATGAAGAAAGGATGGTGCAGCAAATCTGCGATCATGAGGATTGGTAAAAGGATTGTGTAGCCTTGGTAAGAGGCCAACCGATCAGGTAACATCAAGTGATGTTAATGACAACCATGCAGGTAATGGTTATTGATGCATAATTGCATGAATGTTGAAAGATAATTTGGTAAGATCCCTTCGACTATGTTTGAACTATGTTGATTTGGTTTGCATTTAGTATTGAGTGCCCGAATGGGAATGTTAACCTACTGGGTATGGTGAGGTGTGGGTAAGTGAAGGCAATGATCCTTACATTGCTTAGAAATCTCAATGCATTCATATGAAATTATATCATGCCATTTGAGTATGTCAATTGTGAGTTTAACAACCAAAGCAAGTGAGGATAGGTGGTCCTGATTATGGTAATGCATGTTATACGAGATAGTCATGATTAAGTCGTAATATGTTTGAATGCAGAACATTCATGAACCAATGCAAGATAGCATTGAGTGGATATGCATTAGAGATTTTATAAATCTTGTGGTTATTCCTTGAATGAATGCACTTGAAAATGTTGTGTAAACATTGTGGATGTGCATACATGTGTGTGGATGCACATGTTGTGATGCATTGTGTGAATGCACGGTTGTGATGTGTATGATTCATTATAATTAGATAATAGATGAAATGATGAATTGTCAAAAATTATGAGATCATTTCACTGGCTGTTATGAATGCAGAATAGTAAGTGAATGAAGAGGGTAGTCATGATTGACAGGCTCCCAGAGTGCTCCGTTGGAAGGACAGAGTTGCATAAATGATGTGACTGTACCTTGTAATTTTAGTATGATAATGATTTACGTGAAATAAATGAGTTTGGTGATATTGATATGTTAACATCTACAAGTGTTTGAATTATGGAATGGTATAATTCTGGAAATGCTTCAGTGACTGTTATAGCAATGAAATATTATATGCATGGGGACTCACAGCATGTTTGGCTGATTGGAAGTTTCAGACTCCAGGTGGAAATGTCTTACGTATGGAAATGGGGATAAGACCATAGTAAAGACCGAACTCTACCATGTGCAAAAGCCAAAGGTTATGAGAAGGTTCTCGTGGTTGTGAAATTTAATTTATGCATGAAACAGATCTGAAAATGTTCTGATTTAAGTTTATGAGAATAATATCATGGTTGCAAATCTAATTTCTGTAGGGAGCAAATTTGAAAATTCGATGTAGAGATTATGAGAAGGAATCTCATGGTCGAGAAATCTAAGCTCTGTTAGAAAGAAGGATTGAAAATCTCAGATTTGTAAATCTCTTATTTGGAATCTTGCTAATAATTGCTAATGACTGTTTGGCTTATGTAAAATTGTGTCAGGAGGACATGTTGTAAGTGAATGTTCATGTATGGTAGCAAACTTAAATCCATAATGGACAGAATGGTGCCACTTACAAGAGCCAAGCAATATGAGGATAGCCTCATGGCTAAGGAAATCAATTTCTGTAGTAGACAGAGTCGCTAGTTCATATTGAATTTAATTATTAGTACCATGGATTGGTTATGGAACAATTAGAATTGAATTGTATTGTTAAATGTGCCTGATTGTTTGGCTATTTACTAAGTGTTCCAGGAAAACACATTGCAGTAAGACCATGAGAGAGGGCCTGCATAAGCCAAACTTCATGGGAAGGGATCCCATGATTTGGAAATGGATTTCGGGTGAAACACCATTAGACATTGTTAATGTCTCATCTACACTGCATGATTGGTAAACAATATGAGTGAGATGGTAAAGATTATGTCGGTAAGACATATGTGGGATATGGAATGTAAAAAGGAATTGGGATGGCAAACCGAGGGACTGTCAAGTCAGAGGAGGGAGCCCCCATTCTTCATTAATCAAGAAAGAACTAAAACTGCAAATGGATAAGTGTTTTGTAAACCTTGACTAATATATATATATGTGTGTGTGTGTGTGTGTGTGTGTGTGTGTGCAAGTCTAATTGTTAGAATTACTATGCAAAACATATTCTATTTATGTACATTATTCATACTACTTGAAGTATGATTAGGACTTGCATAGCTCCCATCAGTGAGGAGTGCATGCCTTTCTGATGATGAGTTATGTTAGGGATGCCAATATTGATTACGCCCTAAAGGAATGGACGCATTCTTGGTGTTTCAATACTTGATAGTGAATGCTATGAATTATGGTTATAATTTTTGAATAATAGCGCTGACAAGTTTGCCTATACTACTTGTGGTGTTACCTTAAACAGATGCAATTTGGTGCTACACACTAAAGGAACAAAGTAAAAGGTTGTTGTGAGGGGTTGTGGTGGAAGGGTTAATATGTATGAAAGGATGTTGTGGAGGTTGTGGGGATTTTTGATGAAGGGTAGTGAAGGTGTTGATGAAAAGGTTGTTATATGCTTATGGCTCCATAGTATAGCATTGACCTAAAAATGGTCATTGTGAAGTTTCCTTCCAAGTCAACGTGAAGGTGTACTGGTTGGACATTAATTATTTGATGTTTTGGAGCAGCCTGCGTGCTGGCCAAACATCCCAGTCTGCAGGAGGATCCCAAGGCTTGTAAAGTAAAAGCAGGACCCTGTGGACCAGAGAGGAAATGCCCAATACAGATAAGTATTTAGTTTCATTCATGTCTTATTTGGAATAATGAAGGTTTCAAGTATAATCCCTCTAACAGTTAAGCTGATGCACTATTATTTCATTGTTGGAAATCTTGGTCAATGTATGAAGCAAGAACCCTAAAAGAATTAAAAGTGCTTGGTAAATCCAAAGAGTAACTGGTTAGGTGCTACAAATGCTTGGTAAACCCAGTCGACGTGAAGGTGTACTGGTTGGGCATTAACTACTTGAATGTTATGGAGCAGCCGGCGTGCTAGCCAAACATCCCTCAAATACTTGATAATTCCCAGTTGGAGTACTGGCTTAGCATATTGCTAAATGAGATGTCTAATAAAACCAGTCGGCGTACTAACTTAGCATTTCCTATATGAATGGTTGAGGAGTAGCCTGTGTGCTAGCCCAACATTCGTTATTATATCCATAGGAAATCCAAGGCTTGTAAAGCAAGAAGGACCCTATGGAATAAAGTGAAGACATCCAATGCAGATAAGTATTTGGTTATCTTGTAATTTCTTGCTTATGAATATACATGTGTATATGATTTGGTTATGACTTCCTAAACTCTTGTTTAGAGCTAAATCCTATGAAAATAAACTAAACATGCGAATTAATTCAATATTTGAGTGTATGTATTGTTGGAAGCAAGGACTATAAAGGCATCCTAGGGATGCATGTGGGCATGTAATAGTACTAAAGAGCTCGACATAAGCAATAATAGAAGAAGGGGCTAGTGGGACTGTGTGAGTCCTAGCAGCCAAGAGTTGTAGACAAACCATGTGGAGGGACTCCATGGTTGAGAGGTCTGAAATAGACCATAGACACTAAGTGTCATAGCCAAGAAGGGTAGGTCAAGCATTCACGTTGAAGTGAAAGAGGCTAGCAGCATGAAACCCACAGTGGTGGTGTGGGTTCCAGAATGGAACAAGACTAAGAGAAGAAAACTCTTACTGCTCTCTCTTTCCTTTTTATTGATGCATTTATAAAAACAGAAAATTGTTGAATGCATGTATGGCTAAAAGTAGAGTGTGTTTATTTGCTTGAAATAAATTGGGAATGTTGAAGTAGTTAATTTCTTGTGAATGGATGAACATGAAATAATTCATGTCTATGCTGGGAAAACATGAAAAGTGTGAAAGTCTCATGAATAGAGCATGGGCTCTTCATGTCAATTGGGGGAAAACAATTGACTGATTTTTAATGTTAGGTTATGCTTGACCTAACAAGACTTGCAATGATGAATTTCACAGGTGAAAATTAAATCCATTGGTTGCAACTGTTACGAGCAAGTGCTGCTTGTGAGCAAACTGAGAACTAGATGTGCACAGTGACCATGGCAGCAGACCATAGGTTGTTGGAATTAGCTGAAAGTCTTCTTCACACAATTTACAAGACCCAAGAAAATCTTGGAGAAATGCTCAAGGTATAGAAGAGGCAGAATGAAATGAACCACAAGGTTTTGCAGAACTCCATTTGCCTGCAAAGAGAGGTAAAAAGAATTATGAGAGCAATCAATAAGGGAAAGAAAAATGGAACAATGATGAGGCGTTCGTCCAATCGGTCCATTAAGAAATGTTCTAGGCATGAAGAATCAAAGGAAATTGAGTAGGTAAAGATGAAGCAGCCAGTGAAATGTTGGAAATGTGGAGGACATCATTGCCTCCGCAACTGCCCAACAAGGGAACATTAAGAGGGTAGTAGCCATAAAGTTTTCAGACTTATGGATGGGCTGAAAGATCAGAACCAGCAGGAGAAGGTCGTGGAAGCCAAGGGCCTTGGTCTTGAAAGTTCAAAGTAAAGGATAAAATGCAGGGCAGATTTGCAAAATTTTGAAACTTTTGGATGTGTAAATTGTATATGTATTCCTAAGTCTTGGAACACCGAGGACGGTGTTATTCTAAGGGGGAGGGGATTGTAATACCCCATTTTGACCCTTAGGATATACTAGATTTTAATGTAAATATTGTATACATTTGATGTATGTTTTCCTAGCGTGGAGCTCAAGGCCAAGGCCCCCGCCAGTGGAAGCTCAAATTTTATTTAAAGGCAAGTATTAGACATTATGTTACCCATGTGCTATTTGGCCATGGAACATTGTAAAAATGATGTAAATAAACATCATACAATAAAATACCAAAATTGGCTATGGAGACAACGAATGAGAAGGGGCCATGTGTATCCACTAGGGAGTGGTGAGGGGGTTGTGGGACTGAGCCATAAGCTTCCAACTGTCATTGTGAGAACCCATTTTGACTTTCCTTGATGACATTTATTTCTGTTGTAAGGGAGTAGTTGAGGGTTTCAATCCATGGCTTCAATGGAGCATGGGTAGCCCAGAAATTCATATTTGCAGATATGGGCTCTGTTTTCTTGTACCACAAGTCACTCTACCTCATGGAGATTGCTTCTTCCTCATCCCCATTCCATTGTGGAAGTTACCAGCATCATTTTCCATCCAAAAACGAATTTCCAGCAGTGAGAAAAACCAGAAATCGCAACTGTGCAAGAACCCATGTTTTGAAGAGCCAAAAATGCCTAGATTTGGTATTGGACAGTGAAAACCAATGGGGGATCCATAGATATGAACCTTGGGGTGAAATTGGGAGTATTGGCTACCCCGAAATCCATAGGAAAACCCAGTTTTTTTTGCAACCCAGAAAACCAGTGACGGATTTGAGTTATTCATTGACAGAATGGTGAGAAATCCAAGTGTGGATGTTGGAACAGAAGATTGGATTGCTTGAATTTAGCCTGAGATGTTGGTAGCTCTGTGGTTGAGTTCATTGGCTTAGCACCCTCCTCCTCTACTATTTGCATGCTTGATAAACTCAGCTGTGTGCTGGCTTAGCATGACCATTTGAGTGAAACCATGACTGTGAGTGAGCCCATCTAGTTCCTCCTTAGTGGATACACAACCAAGCTCGGGGGTGATCTCTCAGCTGAAAGAATAGAGGATGGATAGAGATCTATGTTTGGGTGGAACGTTGCTCTCACATAGCCAGTTGTTGGACAATTTCATCTTCAAGATAAGTATTCTCTGTGGTTTGAATGATGTTGATTCTGTGGTTTTCCCTGTATGTTAAATTACTCATGTTACTTGGATGAAATGATTATCTTATGTTAGATGGTATGATGCCTATGCATAGCATGAGAATAGGATTGATTATTATGTGATTGTTTCACTATTCTGCCTGAAGGAAATAGGCTGATGCATCTCCTTCTGCTTGTATGTTATTATGGTTATTCCGCTGTGTTTATTAAATGAGTTTTGTTAATTCTATGTTCTGTAATGCCTTAATTAATGGCTGTTATTTACATGCTGATTGCATGATGAAACTGTGTGCATACATAGTGTTTAAATCCGTTGTGATTGTTGAGTATGAATAGGTATGCACAAGTTTTATTTAACCATGCATTTCTAAAAAAAATTGACTGGGTCTGAGTTTTGCAATAAGCCCGGTAGTTTGGTTAACATTTCCTTCCTTGCACCGGATTGATGGAAGGGGACGTTACAAGGATCATCACTAGTCAAAAAGTGGTCAAACTTTCATAGTCTCAAATGTTGAAGAAGATGACACTGTTGTGTAGAGCTCATCGATAGCTTTCTGGCAACGTTTGTTTCACCTCAAGTGGAGCTTGTATAAAAAAGCTATAGACAATGGGCGTTGATGAAATCCATGCATAGTGTCGACACATGGACAAATCACATGTTGATATGTGATCGAATATAAATTCGACGAGTGACAAAGATGACCTCCAAAATATCATGACATGTGGCATCATGTGAAAAGGTGTGAATACTTAACAAAATTTAAATATTAAAAAAAAAAATTAAAACCATAATATATGTGTGGCAACATACGCACCTTGAAAAATGCAGATACCATATCCTAAAAAGATGGTTTGAGATATGTTCAAAAGGGAACGAATCCCTACCCACCTAAATTTAAAACCAAATCCTATCTTTTGAGGAAGTGATTAATACATTACAACATATATGCCAAAACGTTTTTGCAACGAATATTTGATGATGGAGGGGTAACCATAAAATAATATTTTAAGTTTGAATTGGCTTTAATCCCCCAAAAAGGGCGTGACTCCATCTGGTATTTAAACAAAAATTCACCATAAGTATAATATATGGTCTTATCACCATATATTAATATCTATTTGGGTTATTTACCATATATTTTATTTCCCAAAAATGTATTATATGGTTAGTTTACCCTGTCTTATCTCCATTTAATTTGGGATCAAATCTTTTCAAATCTCATTGTACTTGGATTGGAGTTAAGAAACCTGGGGTATATAAACAAATGTATTTTCCCATATAAGGAGAATTTTTGGAGAGGAATTCTTGAGAAGAATTATTGGTGGGCATTCTTGGTGGAAGTTGTATGAAGCTTATTTATTCTTATTAGAGTGGGAGAGCTTTTGAAGGAGATTAGTGAAGCTTCTTTGGCAACATTTCCAAGGCCAAATTGTACTTGGAAATATTGTAATTTGGTGCACCCATAATTTTGAACACATAATAGATTGGTCCTCATTGGAGAGCTGACCTAGAGACGTAGTCCATATCGGACGAACTCCATTATCAAGCTTGGTTTGTTGTGTTTTTCATGATTTGACTTTAATATTGTCATAATTGTTGCATTAAACTTGTTTATTCTTTTAAATCATGAATTAATAATTAAGTTATGATTTTGCAACATTTTTATGTAATAATGAAGAAATGGCAAGCATGACAACACATTTTGCACATTCACATTAAAATGAACATTGTCACTGGATCCTTGGGGGATCTTGGATCACCATTCCTTAGCTAATCCTTATCAAAATATAAATACATCCACAAATAAGAGGTGAGTTATATAACATATATAAGAAGCTACTTTAATTCGTTTAATTATTCCTTCCCTCTTGGCCTTTCCAATGATCCTTCTCAAACCTTCAACCACTGACAAGAAAAGAAAAGAGGAGAGAGGGAATCCATGTCTAAGGCCTCTAAATCCTCTGAAAAACTAGTTGGGGAGACATTAATAAGGAAAAAGAAGTTAGAAAATGTAACACATCCCATAATCCAATTAGTAACCTCCAGGTTTAAGCCTATCTATAAAAAAAGTAAATGAAAAAAACTCTAGTTCACTTTATCATAATCCTTTACTAATTCCATTTTCAAAATTAATGCTTTCAGTTTTTTCAACTTGATAGAGTGTAGGCTCTCTTGTGCAACACCCACTGCATCCATAATTTGCATGTTTTTAAGGAAACCAAATTGTTCTTTGGTTATACAATCTTCAATTGTAGCCTTAATTTTGTTAGATATCACTTTTTGTAATGACTTTGTAGATCAAATTACACAAAGAAATGATAGGTCTAATATCACTAATGGATGAAGGATTATCACTTTTTGGAATAAGTGATATGAAAGTGGCATTTAGTGCCCCTGGCACTTTCCTCTCAATTCTGGACTCTTCCACAACTTGTAATAGATCATTCCCAACTAAATAAAAAAATTCAATGAAGAAATCTACACTCCATCCATCTAGCTTGGGACCCTTAGACTTTGCAAATTTTTTAAAATTTCTTCAATTTCAGTAAAAGTCACAGGTTCTGCTATCTTCTAATTGTCTTCCATAGAGAAAGTTTGAGGATAATTTTGGATAAATTGCATATGAGGACCAAAATGTTTATATCTTGGATCCTAAAAAGTGAAGATAAATGACGAACATCTGCATATTATAATCCTTTCTAAGTATAGATAATATTACCATTACCATCTGATACATCCCTGATAGAATTGTGGCTAATTTTGAGATTTGCAAATTTGTAAAAAAAATGGTGTTATTATCTCCGAGAGTAATCCAAATTTCCCTACTTTTTAGTCTTGAGGACTCTTCCTCTAATCTTAGAATCCAGTATTTCTGCTCCTCCAAATGGTTTGACTATATTTTTTCATCTTTAGGTAGACCACCAGAAATATTCCTAGCAAATTTTCCATCAGCCTCTTCTTCAATATTTAGCATATCCCTTTTTAACTTCCACTTATTTTGTCTTTCCCACTGAATTACCTATTTTTTCAATTCCTTCAATTTATAAACCAGTTGTTGCATAACAAATCCCCTTCAATCTAGTCTAGGGATCTCCACATTGCCTTGACCAATTCAAATAAATCTTCGTCTTCTAGCCATGCATCATTAAACTTAAATGAAAATTTTAATTTAGATTCCACAAAATCCAATTGTAAACAAATCGACATGTGATCTAAATTAAAAATATTTACCACCTAAGATCGATATATATTAAGAGAAACAACCAATTCCTCAACCGTTATAAATCTATCCAACCTTTTTTCCACCCCTACCATCTCCACTTTGCTATTTCTCCATGTAGGAAGCAAAGTCAAGGGTACTACATCTATCAAACCCGCCGCTCCTAAAAATGTTATTAAAAAACATAGATAATAATCCCAATCTCATGTTAGAACCCCACACATTCCATGTAGATAAAGAAAGGTTTAATCTCCCCCTAAAATCAAAGAAGAATCCTTGAAAATGCTAGATTCCACAATCTCCTCCCAATTATTCATCCCTACATTATAAGGACTATAACAATTAATTAACTTGATAACATATTCCAAACCTCTTACACGACCCTCCATGAGGATACCTGCACATGTAAAAGACAAACAAATTTAACTACATTGGGGCTCTGAGTGGATAATAAACCCCTAGATAGACCCATCACATCTACTATAGAACACTCCCAAGAAGGGATCAATTTAAGGAAAAAACCTTTATATTTTTTTCCAACCACCATTTTTTCTTGTATGAGTACAATATCATGTTTGACCAGATCAAACAATCTCTTGGGGGCTAGAAAATTTGGAGCACCCTTGACCCCTCTAATGTTAAATGGTAGAATGATCATTTAATAAAACCATCCAAGGGAAAACCTGCTCTAAGGGCCCTGAAATCTTTAGAGAAACAATCTATACTAAGGGGATTTGCAACTAAATTTTCCATAATCGTTAGAGAAGTTCCAGGAATAAGTGGACCATCTAATGCTAGACCTCCCAGAATCAAAGCAACTTTCATCTTATAGCCTTTTCCATTTCAGTTTTTATGAATTGTAACATTTTGACAAGGATTTTAACAATGATACAAAACTTCATTCCCACCAGAATAGGGATGTAGAGAAGAATGAGGATCATAACCAACAATTGAAAAATTTAAGGGACTCTTCCTTAAAGAATCTTTGTACTTGATGGAATCAACTTCGAGATAACTAGGCTATGTAACATTGACTCCACCTAAATATCCAATTTATTAGAAGGTACAATTTGAATATCACTGAAACTAAACATTGAAAGGGGAGGGAATGTGACATCCTTTGTCCCTCCCAAAGAAAGACCTAGCCTGACATTTAATCGCATATCTGCATGAGCATTCAAAACAATCAAAGGGGAATTATGGTTACTTGATGACAAACATCCTAACTCTCTAGATCTCACAGAGCCTAACTCAATTAACTTAACTAGAGGAGAAATATCTTTTACCACAACCACTACATGAGGATTCATTGGGATTGACTCAAGCTCAACAATACCCTTACACTCCTTATAACATAACTCCCTCACATCCAACCATAGCTCCAGAGCTGAAGTCTCCTCAAATATTTTTAACTAAGATATCTCTTCTAGAATTAGAGTGATCTGGGTCATGTCCAGGAAGCACGAGGGGGACAATAGTTCAACTGAATGAGTCGGCTCTATTATGGAGAAATCTCTAAGAATAAGCAGAATGAGCAAAAGTAGGATTACACTACACAGATAAACACAAATGCGTACAGACAATATGCAGGAATGTGAAATGATTCTATTACTGGGTGAATTCCCGATCAGATTGATGTATGTTACAATATTATACATGCTTATATAGAATTCTGAGATGTTTGGGTTCCTTCCCGTTACGTTAAGTTACAAAGAAGAAGTTAGAACGGTTCAACAGTTCAACCGTTACAGTCGACTGGAAGATAGAGAGACAATCTGTTGAAGTTTGACAGTCGCTGGTCCCATGTCAAGGTTGCTTGTCGATGTTGCAAACTATGAGGTTGTTGAACTTGTCAAAGGTGAGAATATGTCGCGATGTGTCGAAGTCGAGACTCATCGGAGTTGTGTCAAATTTGGAACCTGTCGGAGCTAACCCGTCGAGTTGAAGTCACGTCGAAGTCGAAACTTGTTGAAGTTGTATCAATGTCGATGACTTTCCAATTGCGATGCGGATCATAGAGAATTAAAGAAATCAAGAGAAAGGGATTTTAACTTATCGACAAAAGAACCATCTTGTAATGGCATCAAAGAAGCAGGGATTTCTTATCTAGAGAGGGAAAGGTATTCCACAACATTGCTAGGTTCATCTTTTGAAACTTCATTAGATGGAATCCTAATCAAATTTCCTACATCACCTTCTTCATCCAAACTTGAAAATGTCATCCCACAAGACACGAGATAGTTATTCCTAGGATGGTCGACCTCCCTAAAAAGGTGGCATATTAAAGGAACCTTCCAAAAATCCAACCTCTACAAGATTTTTTTCCCCTAACAAATTTTCATTTTCGCAGTAAGTCCAGTGGACATATCAAATTCTACTAAAACCCATGCCATCCTTTTTCCGACCGAAAGCAAACTCTTATCATCAAAGAAAATAAATCTCACTATTGCATGAGCCAGATCAACAAAAATATTCCTTGACCAAAGATCAAGTGGAAAACCTAGCATGAGCATCCATAGATAATAGATTTTCCTCTTTTTCTTCAAGGGATTAAAGGATAGGTTCCACTTGCTAAGAATGAGAGAGCCTTTACCAATAACCCATGGTTTATACCAACCCTTTGGAACATCCTCCTCAACTAGGAAATGAAAGCACAATCAATTGTTTGATAACATATAGATACAGGGACAATATCCAAGGATGGTCTTCGAGGATTTACTAACCCAAGACATCCATTCCAGTCTATTCATTAGCATATATTCCAATCTACCAATCAATTCCCTGGATGAAATTCTTTCGACCATATCCATATATTCTTCCCAAGGACCAAATGAACCTTTTCAGATAGCCCCCAAATTTCTTAGTGAACATCGGTTGGATGAAGGATGAACAAGAACTTCGGATCACTCGACAATGCAAACTCACCTACTTCATAAAGCCTTTTGAAGATGAAGTACTCTATGATGTGGCACCACTCTCCATAGTCGACGCCTTGTTTGGGAAACCTTACCTGTGGGATAGACATGGAAGCTATCTATCACGGCCTCAGAAGGTGATTATTAGAATCCAAAATCAATGGTTCAGCATACCAGAGTGTCAACCTATACCGACGGTTGCACTGATATCTGCCAAACAGACAAAGAAGCTCATCAATCATTCTCAGAAGTTCGCATTAATCATGATCAAGCCGCAACATTCTAATAAGACTTCAGCAACGAGTCAAGTCACAGACCAATGCAGTTCTCGACAGAAGCAGCAAGTTGATCATATTCTTGATGACTACCAGAACCTCTTTCAAGCTCCAGACAGAGTACCTCAACATTGTCAGGTAAAACACTCTATTGAACTTGTTCCTGGTTCTTCTTTTCCTAACGCATCTGTTTACAGAACATCCATTCTCGAAAATGAAGAGATTCACAGACAGATCCAAGAATTAATCGAAAAAGGTCATATCCGACCCAGCTCCTCTCCTTGTGGAAGTCAAGTCGTCTTAGTTTCAAAGAAAGATGGGACTTGGCGCATGTGCATCGACTACAGAGCTCTCAACAAAATATCGGTGAAGAATTAGTACCCTATGCCGTGGATAGATGAGCTCATCGACTATCTGAAAGGTGCTAAATTATATACTAAGCTTGACCTCAAGTCGGGATACCATCAGATTCCAATCGAGCCCTCAGATGTGTGGAAAACTGCTTTCAAAACTAAGGAAGGATTGTTTGAATGGTTAGTCATGCCTTTTGGCTTAACCAATGCACCTGCGACCTTCATGCGACATATGGATAACCTTCTTCGACCTTTCATCGGAAAATAGGTTATTGTCTATCTCCATGACATGTTGATTTTCAGTCGATCATAGGAAGAACATGTCAGACATCTTCGAAAAGTCCTTGACACTCTCCAACAAAATCGGCTTTATCTGAACATGGATAAGTGCTCTTTTGCGATGACCAGCATCAAATATTTGGGGTATGTAATTAACTCTGTAGGCATTCACATCAACCCAGAAAAATTACAGATCCTCAAAGATTGGCCCATTCCTAGAAGCATTCAAGAACTAAGAAGTTTTCTTGGTTTGGGGAATTTCTATTGACGGTTCATACTCGGCTTCAGTCACATAGCCTGGCCCTTGAATCAGTTGACGAAGGGAAACGGGAAAAATGTCTTCCAATGGACAACAACACAAGAAGCAGCTTTTGAACAGCTCAAACACAAGCTCTGCACTGCACCAGTACTTATGTTACCTGATTTGCATCAGCCCTTTGAGATTGAGATGGACGCATCAGACTATGTCTTGGGCGCAGTAATCACTCAGTCTGGTCACCCAGTCGCTTTTCATTCCAAGATTTTAATGACACAGTTAGGATACACTCAATGTACGAAAAAGAACTGTACACCATTGTGCAAGCTCTCAAGCAATAGAGGCATTACATCCTTGGCAAGGAAATGATCATTCTCACTAATCATAAGCCTCTACAGTTCACGCCGAAACAATCAAAGTTGCAGACAAACCGAAAACTCAAGTGGATTAATTACCTACAACAATTCCAGTTGGTGATTAAGTATCAGAAAGGTAAAGCTAACGCGTCGATTCCCTCAGTCGACCACCCATTACTCTCCTTTTGACAGTGATGAGTATGCAGGGATACGACATTACCACTTGGCCATAGTTGTATGAGGACGACAACGACTTCTCAGCAGTCTATCGATAGTTACAGACTAAAAAGTTGTCGACCTCAGACTCCGACTACTTCCTGAAAGACACCTTGCTATACAAGCTTGGACAACTTTGTGTACCAACCAGTGAGCATCGACAGCAGCTCATTTGGGATGTGCACTACAACAAGACTGCATGACACTTTGGAGTAGCAAAGACACTTGCTATTCTGCAGAAGCAGCATCCTTACATTCGATCATGCGTGTTTTGTGCCATTGCTAAACTGCCTAATCGACGACAGGGATTGTACACACCTTTGCCAGTTCCTAGTCAACCATGGGAATCTATTTCTATGGACTACTTGACGGGTTATCCTACTACCAGACATCAGCATGACGCGATATTAGTAGTAGTCGACCGATTTTCCAAGATGGCCATTCTCATACCATGTAAGAAGACCACAATAGCGCAGCAGACCGCTCAGCTCTTCTTTACACATGTTTGGAAACACTTTGGTTTACCCACAACCATTATTTCCGACCGAGATGCCAGATTCTTCAGCATCTTTTGGAAGACCCTCTAGCAATTGCTAGACACATGAATCTCATTGTCGACAGCTTTCCATCCTAAGGCCGATGGACAGATAAAAGTTGTGAATCGCTTGGTTGTACAATTGCTTCGCATGTACAATCACCAGCATCGACGCACATGGGATGAAAGTCTTCCATACATCCAGCACAGTTACAATTGAGCTTAGCACAACTCTATAGGAGAGATTCCATGTGAAGTCTATTATGGATTTCAAGCCTTAGCGTCTATCGACTTGATAAGCTCCTCGACACCGACTACAACCAGCGAGAAGTTGATAAAGTAGTCAAGTTCAAAGATCAGATATGCGACATCTAGAAGCAAGCATAGGAAATGTTGCATAGAGCAAGCGAGAAAATGAAGGCTCGACATGACAAGCATCGTATTCCTCATTCATTCCAGATTGGGGATAAGGTTTAGTTACATCTCAAGAAGGAGCGCTTCACAGGCCCATTCAAGAAGTTGAAACCTTTGCGATATGGTCCGTATAGTATTCTTCAACAGATTGACGAGAACGCTTTCCAGCTCAACATTCCTGCATGCCTGGGTCTGCATCCAGTATTCAATGTGGATCTACTTTGACCATACCATGCACCCTTGTTGGAACAGAACGAATTGCAGACAACAGAACCCGAAGACATCCATCCAGATGTTCAGGAGCCTCTTCCTTTTGACATGATTGTGGGACGACGAATATGCCATACAAGGACGAACACAATTCCCTTGTTTCAGGTTGCCAAAGCTGGCTAGATCCCATCTCAAGGAAAGTGGTACTCTATTACTGAATTGATTGACAAGTTTCCTCACCTTCATGAGCAAACAATGGGGTCCATTGTTTCTTAAGGAAGCAGGTCTAATCCGCATCGCAATTGGCAAGTCATCGACGTTGATACAACTTCGACAAGTTTTGACTTCAACATGACTTCAACTTGACAGGTTAGCTCCGACAGGTTCCAAATTTGACACAACTCCGACGAGTCTCGACTTCGACACACTGCGACATATTCGCACCTTCGACAAGTTCAACAACCTCACAGTTTGGGACATCGACAAGCAGCATCGACATGCGACCAACGGCTGTCGAACTTCGACAGATTGTCTCTCTGTCTTCTAGTCAACTGTAACGATTGAACTGTTGAACTGTTCTAACTTCTTCTTTGTAACTAAACGTAATGGGAAAGCACCCAAGCATCTCATAATGATATATAAGCATGTATAATATTGTAACATACATCAATTTGATCGGGAATTCACCCAATAATAGAATCATTTCGCATTCCTGCATATTGTCTATACGCATTTGTGTTTATCTATGTAGTGTAATCCTGATTTTGCTCATTCTGCTTATTCTTATAGCTTTCGCCATAACAGAGCCGAATCATTCAGTTGAACTGTTGTCCCCCTTGTGCTTCCTAGACACGACCCGAATCATTGATCATTATTCAATGGGAAAGAGCTTTTAGATATTAATGAGAATTATTATTTGCAACAATTTTAATCTTCTCTCATATCTTTCTTTGCAATTGATTAATGTATTTCTTCATTCTTAAATTCTAGATCTTTCATAAAGTATTACATGGTATGAGAGCTATATTGAATCTAGCTAGTTGTATACAAATTTTTGCAGGTCGAAGTATATCAAAGAGCGCGCCATAAGAGATAGATCAACCACAATCTCATTAGATTATCCTTACTAAGAAGCAAAGGACTTTACAGAATAACAATGGACAAGAATTTGAACCCAAGATAACAATGGGCAAAGGGAATCAATTGGAGAATGATATTATCAGATTGAGTCCAAGTGACTTTGATACAATCCAAGACTTCTTCGGATGATTTAAATATCTATTGCAACAAGTCAAAGAATGTGGGATAGATAAGAAAGAGGATCAACTTGTACTTTCCATTTTGTCAAGATTAGGTCGCAGCTATTCGGTATTTGTTTCTACATTCTTTGCTACAAAATCAGCCATAGGATCCACTTGGAAGATTCCTTCTTTAGATGAATTCACAACTTCTCTCACTCATGAGCAAGATAATCTTGTTCAAGTGGGTACTCTCAAGGATTCAAATGCATTACACTTGTAGAAAAAGTGGGAAGAAAGACTAGCAGTAGTTCCAAGCATAAAGGTAAGAAGTTCCAAGCTCGAGAGGAGGATTCAACATCCATGTAGGAGACCTTAGATTTTAAAGGTGGGAAAACCAAGAAAGGTAAAGTGGTACATGTTCTTATTGTAAGAAAACAACTCATGGGGAGGACGTATACATTAAAAAAAACTTGCTCAATGCATAGGTATCCTTGAGAAACACAATCTAAAAATTCTTAATAATATCAGGGACATCAAACTAGTTGAGAATTTTCAAGAGCCACCCAATGTAGACAAAAGCAAGGATATGGGACACACCTTGATTGCAACCACTTTTTCACCTACTACTTCACATGAAGAAAGGAGATCCTCTTCATAGCTACATAATTGAGGGGACTTAATTTTGGTGCATCATACTCACCAAAATTATGCTTAAGGGGAGGTGTTAAGCATCCTTGCTAATTTTTGTAATATTGACTTATTGATCATTATTCAATGGGCAAGAGATATTTCAATATTAATGAGAATTGTTATTTGCAGCAATAATTTTATAATTTTACTCTTCTCTCAACTCATTATTCAATAGGCATGAAATTTTTAGATATTAATGAAAATTATTAATATAACACTTATCACTCGTGATTCGTGATCATCCTCCTACTCATCACTATTCACATTTTTTAAATGTGGGATATTTGCTTGTATTTTCCATTTTTTTTTGTAAAAATAGATACATGAATATTTACTCAAATTTAATAAATTGTTTTCTTTTAAAAATTATTACATTTTAAAATAAATCAAATTTTTAAATAAATATAAAATAAAAATATTATGTCTTTTAAAATTAAATTAAATCTTTCAATACTTTTATAATTCAAAACCCCCCAAAAAATTATTAACTTAATTTAATGTAATAAATATTAGATATCTAAATTTCTTTAAATTTAAAAATAAAAACACTCTTGAATATATATATATATATATATATATATATATATATATATATTAAATTGCTTGACACATTTTATATCTAGTGATAAAAAATTTCAAACTAAAAAACAAAATATATAAATATAATTAAACAATTTAAAACAACATTATTCTAAATTATTTTAACTATAATATAAAATAAGTTAATTTTCATTCATATATATATAATTGAAAAATTAATATATAATAATAATAAAAATATCATAAACTCAAGTTCAAAGAGACAACGAACTACTGTTTTAATAAAAAAATAATTTCACAACAAATTACTCTCCGATCATTTAATTTACAAATAACATTAAAAAATAACAATAAAACCATCATCTTGAAATAAAAAACTTAAAATAGCAATGAAAAATCACCACCCTGTAACGCAGATGAGTGCCGCATATCACGCCTCTCATCTCAACTTGAAAAAATCGGCTTTCAAAACATTGCACTCCATACTTTCAATGGTGTACAGACTGTTCACCATTATAATCAAGCTTTAAAATTAAAATTATTTAAAATTTAACTTCAATACATGTTTATTCATATAAATATATATATTTAAAAAATTAATACATAAAAATAAAAATATTATAAACTCACCTTGAAATCATCAATGAACTAATGTCTTATTAAAAAATTAATTTTACATCAATTTCAAAAGTTACTCCTTAAAAGTATTCTTAATATTAAAAATTAACACTAAAAAAAATCGGCTCTCTCATAAATAAATAAATAATAACAACTAAAAAACAACCATCCTCGAAGGCAGAGGCAGATCACAGATCACGGCTCTCATGTCAACCTAAAAATGCTGCTTTCGAAACAGTGCACTCTGTATTCGTTATGCAGGCACATACACCGTAGACCATTATATTCAAACCTGGCCGATTTTTGCCAGGTATGATGGGAAATATCATAAACCCACATATCCATTTCTGCTGTGGGCTGGCCTTCAGGTACCACCACCCACAGGAACCCCCTCCCTCCCTCGAGATAATTTTTGAGATGATTGGGATGAAACGAAAAAGAGAAAGGCGGCGGCGGAAAAACCCAAGGCCGGGGCGCAAAAGAAAAAGGCGGCGGCGGCGGAATGCTCTCGGACAGTCTCCAGCTTCTGTTCTCCATATCAAATTTCCAGAGTTGCAAGGATATTACACCATTCTCTTCTTTCGTTGGAGCTATCGCACACAGTTCTTTTGCATGCTCTGCAATACACACTGCGTTAACTAACTCGCTGCTTAGACAGATCGTCTCCTTCCACGACTCCTCTTGCACATCAAACACAAATATCACTGTCTCCCTCACGAGCCAACAGAGAAAACGGTCATTCACAATTGTAGCGTTACCATTATGTAAAAAATTAAATGAGAAATCAAGTGTATACGATCTAATCCAATTATCTGGATCTGTCTTATTTTTCTTCCACTTTTTCTCGTTGAAGTTGTAAACGAATGTCCACGGAGGAGAAAACACGACTAGCTTGCAAACATCGTTTTTGCGATCGAAGGCGATTCCCCGCAAACAACTCTGTTTGGCAGCACGGGGTATACTCAAAGTACAACACTCCCGGGGAAACAAAGAGTTTAACACCAACCAGTTAGAGGTCGTCCCACGGCCCTTAAAACACAAGAACCCATCACCGGAAACCACCAGATCCGACACTTTCGATTTTGGCACATCACTCAATCTTTTTTGCCACCTGGATCTTGGCATGGACGTGGATATGGCATCCTTCTCTTCCAGACAGAAATAATGTTCGTTATTATTGATGCATCTACTGCACAGTGAAGAAACAAGGAAGTTACAGTGAGGGTGAGGGAGTCTGTCATGCTCAACGGCAAAGGAAGGCTCCGAGAATAACGAATAGAAATTCTTGCAGGCCAATCGCAGCCTGCATAAATTCTCTGCAGAAGCCCTTATTGCAATCTGAATTTTCAATTCATCGGGCAGCTTATCCCAAAAAATCTCTGCGCTCATGCACCTTTCTTTCTTCGACAAATTTCTCCCCAAAGCATCGCTACTCGTCATTTTCTTCTGGTGGAAATTCTCAATGGTAGCGATGCGAGCATTTAGAAATCTAGATCGGTTAATTTCTTTAAATAGAAAAAAACTTATTCAATCAAAACCCTATGGTTTTTAAACTTATTCCATCAAAACCCTACCGTAAACTTATTCGATCAAAACCCTAATGTTTTTTATTTTTTATTTTTCTAAATCAGGGAAAAGTCTAAACTCGATCAAAACCCTAACGTTTTTTATTTTTTATTTTTCTAAATCAGGGAAAAGTCTAAACTCGCGACTCGGCGAATTTAAACTTGAGTTTAACATTGATTGCAGACTTTTCTTATTCCGCCATGATCCGAAATTGAGATTTAAACATGAATGCCATAGCGATGTGATATTTCCTATTTTTCTTTGCATGCATGACATGCAAGCTTCATTCACCGATCTAACTAGTTTGAGTCACTCTTAACCTTCAGTTTACGGTCAGTTAACGTTCAGCCTAACTATGGAGGGTTGAGTTATATTTTTCCCATCTAAGTTTAACTGTAGCGTGAAGGTACAGTGCATCTAAGTTTAACTGTAGCGTGAAGGTTCAGTTAACGTTCAGTCTAATTATGGAGAGTTGAGTTATATTTTTCCATCTAAGTTTAACTGCAGCGTGAAGGTACAGTGCATCTAAGTTTGTGCATCTAGGTTTAATATGGTTTAATATAATGTGAAGGTACAATTTATAATTTATTTTTTATTTTTTGAATTAACTAAATTAACGAAAATGTAACAAATAACCAAAATGTAACAAATGTACATTCAAAATTCATTTCACTTTCCATATATTTATCAAATAAATAAAACAAATTTTAAATATCCAAAAATTCTACCTACCTGTACATTTTTGCTCCACTAGATCTCACAGATTTTAGATCTCCCTGCCCAAGATTCTACTTACCTTTCCATAGATCTCCACAGATTTTAGATCTCCCTTCCCAATTCGTGTTCTCTTTTCCAAAATTGATTTTTAATTGTAGTTTTAAAAGATAGATAAGTTTTTTATAATTACATTTTTTTTTTTCAAATTAATAAGAAAGGCCAGGATGTACATGATGGAGAGGTAAGTAGGGTTGATTTTTATAAAAAAAATGAGTTTGTGTATTTATGTGTTTAATTTGGTGTTGACATGTGGTATTTAATAAAATAATTATAAAGATGTGTTTATATTTTAAAATTTGTGTGGAGTAGCAATTATGTTTTTCCTAAATTGTATGAGGATGAAATAAGTGTATTGTCCAACTTTTATAGGTGTCAACCAACCACAAGTTAGATGACTGTGCTCTTAAAATATTAATTAAATAAAAATTTTATAATGTCTAACATAACCTAAAATTAAAAAATGAAGCCAGCACATGACATGTTAATAAAATATTATGTAAATACTTTTTTAGAAAGTTAGCCATAACCTAAAACCTAACACATGGCACTTTGATAAAATAATAAAATATTAAGTAACTAAACTTTTTATAGTGTCTACACTAATCTAAGCGTCAAAACCAATGAAATATATATTTCAATTAATTAAAACAAAAAAAAGTAATAAAGCTTTGATACTTCTTGCTATGGAGTTGAGTCATTATTAAATCATGATTAACATATAAGGTATCTAAGGGTGTATTAGAAATTTACATACTAAAACAGTATAAATCCATCTTAAGTCTACATCAACCAAGTAAATAGAGTCAACATTAATCTTTAAATATGAAATAGAGATGGAAATTTGTTGAATCATATTTTTAAATATATTTATTTTTCACTTATAAAATATGTAATATGTTAATTTATATTTTACTTAAAATTTAAAATTACAATAGTAAAAAAACAAAATATTATGTATTTATTATGATTTAAAAATATGGTAGAAACCGATTTAATATCTTTATATACTTTTAATAATTAAATTATATAATTATAATTATGTATATCTACTATTTTAATCATTTTAACAAGAAAATAATCCAAAATTAAAACATTTAACCGAATATTTATAATTAAAAATGAATGAATTGAAACCAAACCATTTATGATAATTGGTTGACAACATATGACTAAATATTGTCCCCGCCTTATATTGTCTAGGTCTTGTTTAGCTTAGCTATTAACCTTTTTTGTTATATTTTTTAATTTACCTCAACTATTAACCTTTAGTTATATTTTTTTATTGGTAATAAATCTTTAAGTACTCTTTGTTATTGCATAATGGCCTATGTCTTATTTAGCTTAGCTTATCTATTACACTTTTGTTATATTTTATTAATGGTAGTAAATCTTTAAATACTCATTTGTGTTTATTTTTTGAAATATAATTCTTTGTTAGTTTTTTAGAATTTTTTAATTTAGTAATTATTTTTGATCAAAATTGTAATTTTCAGTTAAAAAAATTGTAGTTTTTAATTTTAAAATAAATTCAATATTTTCAAAATTTCCAAAAATGGATTTAAAATAAAAAATGTATGTTCTCTTTATTATTTTTTGTAATAAGAAAAGTGCCAATTCTTAATGTGTTTAGAATACAACATGAAAAATGCTTCATTCCCTTGTTTTCTCTCCATTGAGTTTTGTTTATGTTTTTTCTAGGAACAAAATGGTGATACAAAATTTGGAAATTAATGGAATTTGAAATCTCTCATGGTGGCTATGTGATAGAAAAAAAACAATACATAATACAACCCACAATATGTGATCATAATAATTGAGTGGGGGGGCAATAAAATCGATAGTGATTATGACTCCCCATTATGGTTTGCTATGGCTCATATTGGTAACATGCAAGGCTTCGCTCACTCAGAAGGCCACTCACATTTCTTGCATCTAGAGGAACATCACCATATCCACAATTTTTTAGGTTTGTATATTTGGTAAGTTCTCATACATGAAGTTTTCTCATGCTTAAGCATATTATTCGATGAAGGGAATGAAATACACTCCACCATTTAAGCTAGTTTATGAGGATGTCAATAGTCAAATTGGTAGAGGAAGTAAAATACTCAAAGGAGGAGTAGCCAAAGACAACAACAATAAGAAGTGAGACATGCAACCTTTGGCGGAAAAATTAAAGACCTTTTATGTGGATGCCATGAAGAATCTCTACAAGTGTCATCGCTCAATCATGACAAGGACGATATTGGACAACAAGAGACTAAGGTGAAGAGGAAACATATTCAAATTTCAAACCATGCATTAGCTAAGGATATCTATGAGGTTATCCTAGACCAGGAATTTTGATGTAGTAGAATCCCTAATGCACCCAACTATCTTGCATGTATGATTTTATTTCTTTCATCATAATCCATAGAATTTGTGTTGATACAGAAGTTGTTACAATGTATCATGGAAGAATAGAGTACCTCTCATAGTCTTGGCTACTAACGAGATTACTATAGAAGGGCCTACAAAATAAATATTTGATTGTAGAAGATATGATAACAATATTTTAATTCATATTTGGGAATAATTCCTCCTATCAATGTACCTCTAGTGGCATGATATATTTATAAACAAGTTCTTTCCCTTCAACAACAAATGAATAAAAACACTATTTTTTATTATGTTTATTAAAGCAGTGGATAACAAACCCATCAAAGCAAATGGTGCAATTCCATAAATTAGCAATAAAAAAGTTAGTATGGTTTAAGTAAATAATTATGCTATTGAGATCATTAATGGGAATATGATAAAATATCACTACAAATGTTTTAATCATCTTTAAAACAAACCAATGGTAGCCAAAAGGTTGAAGCTATTCAACTTCCAAGTTTATTGTATAAGACTATTTATCCATGAATGAGAAATACATCTTTGGCCTCTAAAGCAAAGCTTAAGTTTTGGTTGTGGCGGTGGATACATGACCTAGGTGAAAACATTTTTCTTAGTGAAATGAAGTTGTGTGAAGACTAGTTGCACTGGTATTTATCCTATAGAAGTTAAAAGATAGTAGCAATTTCCTAAAATTGTTGTAATGGGACCAACAATTTGGCCTTGATTAGTAAAAGACATTAGAGATTGTCAACATATTTGTCACTGTTTGTCTTGTGTATTTCTAACGAATCAATTCAATTTATTATTGTTGTTACCATTATGTTTGAATGCTTGAGTTGTTTGTTTTTATAGCCATAATAGAGTTTCCATTTTGTGTTTGACTTGTAGGGAGTTGTAGTCCCTATGCATCAAGTGGCATAAGAGTAGGTTGATCCTACTATAGTGGGGACAAATAGATCTTAGTATCAGATCAAGTAATTGTAAATGTTGGTGAAGTGAGGAGCATGGAAGAAGAGATCCCAAAATAAAATCACAGTGATGGAAAATAGAGGGAGATGTCATGGGAGACGAAGAAAAATAGAGCGTGTAGAAGATGTGAATGAGACTGAAACTATAGTGAGGAAAATGATGTCCAGAATGAATAACATGAATGAATCCTAGAGTAAAGGTATCGTACATGTTGTACAAGGAATCGGTGATGATAGAACCAAATAAAAGACAATAAGAAAATAAATCGAAGAGAGCATAATAGTGAAAGAGAGAATGATCAGAGCAATCAATAGTATTGGAGGTAAACCTAATATTGATAATCCTTTCTATAATAGAAATTTAAATCCCACAAAATTGATAGATTAGAAATTTCTTTTAGTTTGATAAATTTAGGTATCCTAGGAGGGTTAGGTTTTCCAGTGTAAAATTGAAAATTCATGCCTCTTTGTGTTTGGGATAAGTTGTGGCTGAATAGATAAAGTTGTGGTAGAGAGAAGATTAAAGGCTAGAATAGGATGGTGTCATAGTTGAAGAATATTTTTTTACTTGGAGAATATGCTTTAATTTTGTTGAGAAGATTACATAATTGGAAATAATTGAACATGTTAGTTAAGGGCTACACATAAAAGTTCTACAAAATTTCTATAAGGTCTAGTGAAAATGGTGAGAGTCCAAAATCCAATTCTAGGCATGTGGATGGTCTATGCTATTCCATTCAATATGAGTTTAATATTTTGAATTTTCCTTCGGTGGGGGAGGCTTACCAAGTAGATTCGATTATTTAGGAGAAATTATTGAGGAAACAACATATTGCAAGAAATTATTTAGGATATGGAAGATGCCAGCAACAAAAAAAGAAAAAAAATGAAAGAGAATGAAAACACCTCCAACACTACATATCACCTAACAGTAGAAGCTTTAAAGTTGACAAAGGAAGAGGTCGATAAATAATAGTTAGAGATAGAGGACGAAAACTTAAAGGAATTCTCTACATATGTGGAATCCAAGGACGTATGGGATTTGAATGCCCATAATTTTTAAAATGTTGAAGAAGACAAGAGGGGGGGATTCATAATGCTAAAGAAAAACCAGTGGTAGTAGCAAGTGAGGTGGTGGAATTGATGGTAATCATGCGAGAAATATGACGATTTGGAAAGTATTGTTGCATCCTAAGAAGGAGTTTCATATAGAATCATAATAGAGGAAGACACTCTTCATAACGAAATGTAAGATAGAAGGTATATGATGTAATTTAACTGTTGATGATGCTAGTTCAGAATTTGTTTTGTCAAATGAAGTTATTCACAAATTGAAATTGAAGTGTACATTGATGAAATTCATTTTTGGTAGGTACTTAGACCAATTTTACACCTTCTCAAAAGCAGAATGGGGGATCATGAGGATTAGGATGAGTACTATATGAACAAACTAAGTGACAAATAATACTTAGATTTTTTTCATGTATGTTTAATGAGTATAGTGCTAATGGTAAAGTGTTGTCCATATTCTTGATTGAATTTCTTTGATTTTCATCTAAATTAATCTAACTCATTTGTACTTGAAGTTATGAATTTGTATAGGAATTAAGAAAGAGTCAAACAATAGAGAACACTCATCAAACATGAAGTGTTGGAGAAGAATGTTAAGTGATTTATCTAGTCTCAACAATCTAAGGAGGTCCCCATCTGTAGCTAAACTCCAAGTGCAAGTCCTATAAAATGAGTGTTCACCAAAATTTCAGTATCATGTTTTTAGTCAAATGGTCCTCAATAATCAGGGCGAGATCCATGATGTATTTTTTATTTCTTTTTGTATAAATAAGTTCCCATGGGCACAACCAAAGGGTAAAAATTCATTTATATGTTGGATTATAGACTACTCACAACACTTCTCCAGTACACTATTTGTTTTTATGAAACCTTTGATTTGATTAATGGAAAATAAACATTTATCATATATATTTTGAGAAACTAGATTTTTTATTAGGTTCTTGTAACTGTATTGGGGAGGCCCCCCTAAGGCAATACAAGGATCTTAGTATTTTGTCATGGGACAGTTCAAGGTAATGATACCCACTTATGATACGTTAGTTGCAATGGACTTCCTGAAAAACATAAATCCGATCATGGTGTAAAAAGATGAAATGCATACAATCAGATCACCTTCTGGAATATATAACTTTTATTTATGTAAAATAGGTATAAATCCCAATAAATGGAGTTATTCTAAAATTGATATGTTATTCTTTTTTCTAAAACATAATGCATATGTTCACGTTAGTCCCTAGGTTTGTTATGCAAATAGTCCAAATTTGTGAAAAAACATTATGAAGATTTGTGGATAACATGAGGTTCTTATGTAGCGCTATTTTTCCAAATTTTCCAAAGTTAATTTTATATTTTTTTTAAAATTAAGGAAGTCAATGAATCGCTAAAATGATAGGGTCACGCGTTAGGCCCCACTATGAGGGTCTTAACCTAATCAATCAACTATATTTTTTTAGTGCGTGTGTTTTTGTTTGTACTTGTGCGAGTTCTTGCCCGTTTACAAAATAGTTGAGCCAACCAAAAGTTGTAGCAGAAATAAAAGACCTATGTATTTTAAAAATTTGACATATGTTAAAATAAAAATGAATAAAAAATAGAAAAAATACTTATTTTATTGGAAAATATATATTTAGAATCTACACACAAAGCTCTATAAGTGTGTGTAGTTTCATTCAAAATGAACACTTGTAGCATGTGTAGAATCATTCTTGAAAAACAAGGATCCAAAGAAATGAATGTGTTTTGGTTTATGCAGTACAAACCAAAAGGTTTGTCAATCCAAACCTAGAACCAAAGTGACAAACTCATCCACCATGTAGATGAAGAGAGGTTGTCTCGCCTTTTTTAAAAAGTTTGTAAGAATGCGCACATGCTATCAAGATGCGCACAGATTAATAGTTCACATGTGATATCAAAATCGCACATGTTAATAACGTGCCCGTGTTATCAGAACACGCGCACCCTTTTATTACATGTAAATATTCCTTTACTTTTTTACCATAAATTTTGATCCAAAACTCAGATTTGGATGCTCCTTATATCGTTGGAAAGGTATTTATGAAATCTACAAATTTTATGTTTAAGGTTTTCTATGATTAATCACCATTTTTATGTTATTTTTAAAATAATATTATGAATCTTTTGACCAATAGAATAAAATGCGTCCATGTTTTTGCTCCATAAGAACACGCCTTCACTGTTTTTGCTAGAAAATTTGATTGGGAACTCATATTTTGATTCTCCTTATACAGGTGGAAAGGTATTTCTTAGATATACAAATCTCTCTCTCTCTCTCTCTCTCTCTCTCTGCATTAATCTCTCTCTTTCCCTACTTTAGTCATTCCCTTTGTCCATCCCTCTATCTTTACCCCTCTATATCCCTCCTTCCTTCCCTCTCTTTCTGTCCCCATTATTTTCTCTCTATCCCTCCCTCACTCGCTCTCTCTCTCTCAATCCCTCACTTTCACACCCTCCATCCCTTTCCCCCTCCCCTCTCCCTCTCCTTCTCTCTCCCTCCTACTTCCTCTCTCTCTCTCTGTGTCCATATTCCCCACCCTCCTACTCTCTCCATCTCTTTCCAACCCTCCCTCCATATTTCTCTCACCTTCTCTAACACTCCATCTCTCTCCCTCCCTACCCTTCTCTCAAACTCACCCACCTTTCATCCCCCACTCTATCTATATATCTATCTAAACCCTTAACTCCCAATCTCTCTCTCTCTAAACTCCTAAACCCCAATCTCTCTCTCTCTCTCTCTCTCTCTCTCTAAACCCATAACCCCCATTCTTGTTGGTCGCAACACTGTTCTAGAGGTTTTCCAATGTAGACCCAAGTACTTCGCGGTACAAGATACCAACAAAACCCCTATTCATCGGCCCTTTCAACAGCAGACTGCAAGCAGCCTGAGGTCTCACCCGAGGTGAAGTTGAGGGGGTGGTTCCAGAAGCAGGTTTCCACAACCTTGTGATGCGAGTGTTTCAACTTGTGAATGCACAGCATGGTGACAGACTGTGTATTGCAGTTAGTGACTGCGCGAGGTCTTTTACTTTGCGTTGAATGCCGCAATGAGCAAGGTTTCTTGTGCACCCAGTGCATTCAACGACTGGTCACTGGGATTACTTCCACTCTACGATGATAAGTTATCAACAGCTTATCGCGTAGCACTTCTTATGGACCGGGGGTGTCAACTATACCCAATCACTTCTATTCAATTTTATTGGATAGTCCTTAATCATTCATCATTACTCAGACTGATAAACAACATAACTTATACAGATGAGTGAGATGCGCGGTGTTGTGTGCTTTGATATCGCGATTCAACCTTAACAATTAACTGTGTGGTTATCTCATAGATCCATTCATTAAAGGACTTATAGGTGCTTGACTGTTAACATTCATCCATACATGCACTACTAACATCTTATTCCATCCCTTCCATGGTGAATACAGATAAAAGTAAACACATATCAAATAATAGTAACGTTATGTATGCATTGTAAGTAATTTAAGTAAAGATAATGGAAATCATACACAACAATCACATAACACAAGGTTTAACGTGGTTCACTCCCCCGGATGGGAAGCTACGTCCACAAGAACTATTTTTATTATCTTAGGAAAGGGGTACAACAGTTCTTTGTCTGCACACTCAGCTGCATATGCTCTTCTCTCTCTCTCAAAATTAGGTCTCTGCGCACTCAGCTGCAAAGCCTTTACAATGCTCCAATCTGTCAGATCTAACAATATTCAGTAATAATCAACAAAATGAAGAGTTAACCCTTTCCTTTACAAAATTTCCTTATTTATAGATCAAGATCCGTAGGTCACGTCTTTTACATTTACGAAGGCAGAACCCTTAGGTTTACAAAACTGTCGCGGTTTTTCCCAAAACCAGACTACTGGTATCTGGCAACGGATCTTCTGTCATGCGCGTGCCAACAGGTTACTTTTGCCGAGTTGTTCCTTCTTTCACGGCCTTAGATGACTGGTTCGAGTAGTAGTAGTCTTCTATTTGTTGTGACCAGTCACCTACCTCCGATCTGCACCTACCCACTGCTTGGTAGTTATTGACGATCTTTGCCAAAAATAGGTCTTCTGTGACCTAACCAAAATAATTTCCTTCATCTGTCCACACTCTGCTTAGCTGGATATCCGTCGACGTGGCACATCGTGATGACATAATCCTCGTGGCACCGACCTAGCAGCCCTTTTGATACTGCGCTGCGTACAACGTCACAGAATATCAAAACTGTGTTGCACTTCTCCTCACAGCTTCCAAAATTGAATGTGTTCAAAATTTGACCTCCTTGGGCCAGGCCCAACAATTCTCTCTCTCTCTCTCTCTCTCTCTCTCTCTCTCTCAAACCCTAACTACTAATATCTATCTCTCCCTCCCTCTCCCTCCCTCCCTCCCAAATATCTCTCTCTCTAAACCCCTAAAAACCAATATCTACATTTCAATATCCATCTCTATCTAAACCCCTAACCCCAAATATCTCTCTCTCTCTCTCTCAACCCATAACTACCAATATCTCTCCCTCCCTCCCTCTCTCCCTCCCTACATCCCCAATTTCTCTCTCTCTCTCTCTAAACCCCTAACCACCAATCTCTCTCTGTATATCTCTGTCTCTATCTCTCTAAACCCCTATTCTCCAATCTCTCTCTCTGTAAACCCCTAACCTCCAATATCTATATCTCTCTAAACACCTAACCCCCAATATCTCTTTGTAAACCCCTAATCGCCAATCTCTCTCTCTCTAAACCCCTAACCCCCAATCTCTCTCTCTCTCTCTCTCTCTCTCTCTCTATTTAAATGCCTAATATCTCTCTCTCTAAACCTCTAACCCCCAATCTCTCTCCCTCTCTCTCTAGACCCTTAACCCCCAATCTCTCTCTCTCTCTCTCTCTCTCTCTCTCTCTCTCTCTCTTCATATTTCTCCCACATCCTCTCACACTCCATCTCTTATACTCCCTCCCTTTCTGCTGAACTACCCCACCTTTCATCCCCCCACTCTCTCTCTCTCTCTCTCTCTCTCTCTATCTATCTCTCTCTCTCACACACACACACACACCCTTCGTCCTCTTGCTCGGTCTTCCTCCCACTCTCTCTCTCTCTCACGCACACAAAGACACACATTCTCATTCACCTTCCCTCCCTCCCATGATATATCTCTCCATCTCTCTCTCCACCACGCCTCTCTCCCTCATTCCCTCCCTCCCCCTCACTCCCTCTCCCTCAGTCCCACCCGTCGACTTTCTCGATCCATGAATTTTACCCTTGCCTCTCTCCAACCCACCTGATCTTTAGTTATATCTCTCCTTGTCCCTCTAAATCCATCACTACCTCAATCTCTATTCCACCATCACTTCCCCCTTATTTGTCTCTCTCATCACATTGATATCTCTCTTAACCTCACCTTACCCCCCCCCTTTCTCCTTTCCTCTAACTCCATCCCTACCTCACTATGTCATATATGCTCCATTCATACTTCCGTCCCTCACTCATATCGCCCCCTCTCTCTCTCTCTTAATTTCTCTCTCCCTCGTCCTCCCTTTCTCCCTACCTCCCTTCTTGCATTAATTGCTTCGTAACCCCAACCTTTGTCCTTCTTTATCTCTCTCTCTCTATCTCCACATCATTTTCTCTCTCTCTCACTCCCTAATTCCCCCCCTCTCCATTCCCCCCACCCTCTCTTTCTCTCTATATCTCTATCCAAGCCGCAGTCCCTCCCTCTCCTTCCCTCCCTTCTTCGCTACCTCACTCATGTCCTCCCTCTCTATATGTTTCTATCTTCATCTCTCTATCTTCCATCCTCCTCCACTCTCTCTCACCATCCCTCCCTTCACCTTTCTCTCTATCAATTTATACCCCACTCTATATCCATATCTCTTTCCCTCTACCTATCCATTCATCCCTTTCCCTCCCACCATCCATCACGCATGCTCTGTGTGTGTGTGTGTGTGTGTGTGTGTGCCTCTCTCTATATCTCTATCCCCCTTTCTCTCCATCTCACTCTCACCCTCTCTCTTTCTATACCCCCCTCTCTCTCTCTCCATCCCACTCTCAGTATCCCTCGCTTGACTATGACTGAGAGACAAAAATGAAAAAAAAAGTCATAGATTTAGTATTTTGAAAGTAGGAAACAAATGATGTTGAATCATGAAAAGAATATAACAACCAAGTCGTAGGCCTCAAAAATACCTTTCCAACGGTATAAGGAGCATCAAAATACAATTCAGGATCAAACGTTATGGCCTAAATACTAATTTTGTTCATTTATGTAAAAAAAGCGAGCGTGCATTTTTAAAAGTGCATGTGTCTTCTTAAAATTACGTGGGCATTCTTAGAATCATGTACACATTTTTAATTTGCACATATTTTTAAACATGCATGTGAATTAATAACGCATGTGCATTATTAGCACGTGCACGCTTTTGTGCCAACATGGATGCATTAGTGGAGGTTTGGCAATTGCCGGACCAAAGGCGCATGCATGGTGTTGGGAGCACATGTGCACTTTTGATTAAGACCGAGCTTGGAAAGAATAACATAAATACATTGTTTTTCTGGATTAAGTATTTTGCATTCTTCAACTAAGATCCTAAGGGTTTTGAATTTAGATAGATAGTCTTGAATGCAATAAAAGTCACCTAGATTTAAGGCAATCAACTCATTTTCAAGTTGGTGATATCGAATCCAATTGTGTTTACCAAACATAGTTTCCAATTTTTCCCAAGACTTATCTAGTCCATCAATTCCTGGTAGGTGGAATCATCAATTAAAAGAAATTAACACCTCAATTACTCCATGGGATTCATCATATTTATTGGACCATTTAATTTTCTTATCAACATCAATAGGTTTAGTTTATTTCCCCAAGGAAATCCAATAAAGTCCCCTACTTTGTAGGACATCCTCCATACAAGCTTTCCATGAGAAGTAGTTGGTACTGGTAAGCATAATATCACATGGAGTGGCCATATTGAAATATATAGGTAAAATGGACTTAAAAGTAGAAAATGATGGTCCAGATACAAAGGTATCAAAAGAATAAGCAATTAAAAAAATTGCACTAAAATGAACTCTCGATGCCAAAGTTATGCCCATTAGAAAAATGGATGAAGGTGACTCCAAACAGACATGTGGCATGTACAATACTGATCCACATGGAGAAAAAAGGCCCATGTTCCCAAAATTAATCTTTTAAACTCACTTTACAATAATGTTGTTTTATGTGACCCCCTTTTATAAAAATAAGTGGAAGTCACTTTTACAATAATGCTAGTTTTAATTATTGTGTGCAAAAACTAAAAGACTTCACTATTTTAAGTGACTCACTTTTATAAAAAAAGTGAGATGCATTTTTACAATAAAATAACTTAAAAATAGAAGTTCCATGCTCTGTGAAAAAAGTAACGACCGAAAGAAGACTTGAACCCAAGGCACATTATATAATAAAGAAACTTTCAACTGAGTGAGTTAATATAAAAGATATGTAAAGTTGGAAGGGAGGAAGGGGTATATTATTTACTCTTTTTCCATGAAGTGTGTGCTTACTCCAAATCCAGTACTTTTTGGCATGCAAAACACTTCACAACAACACACAAAAAAAAGGAAAGCAAAAGAAATTTCAAAACTAAAATGGCTCGTATTTGAGGTTAGCAATTGGTTAACTTTCTAAAAAAATGTAAGTTTTCTCATTGTTTCTAGTTTACTGAATTCACACAAAGCGCACAACAAAAAGCATACGTAGATTGAAAAGGTAACAAATTGGAACTAAAATAAAAACTAGGCTCAAATTTATTAGAATATGAGAACAAAAAATTAAAAAGCATAACTATAAACAATATACCTATGGATCTGGTAAAATCGCCATATCTTGGGTAAATGGAAACCGTTTTCATTGAATCTAAAATCATTTCCAACTGAAAACAACACATTGTATGGAATGGAACACACCTCCCATCCTAGAAACAAACAAAAATATCATAAATCATAAATCCTTTGATGCATATGGAAACACATATTCAAGATCTCAATCACTAATAGAAGCAGTTAACTTCATAAGAGCTATGATACCATGTTCAAATAACACAAGATATTTCCATAACATAGAACACCTTCCAAAACTACTCACACAAACATATCGCAAATCAACTAACAACGAGCTTCTCATAATCAATCAATGAGAAAATGACCCTCTATGCTCTTTAGATAGAGATCATGGACCAATCGAGTGTTAAGCCATAGATCAATGGTCGTTAATCATTTGAGGTGGGGATGAACCGTCGAATCACTTTATGTCTAGAACATATTGTGTCTATCAGATTACATATGTACACATGCATACTAATGCATACTAAAGAAACATGTAGTTCACCTAAAGATACATTATAACAAGTTGATATTAACTAATTCCTAAGTGTCTAAATATCCTAACAAATTTATGATAAAAGCAATTTTTGGACTGTTGTAATGTCTTCATGCCAACGAGGGTAGCCAACGCATATCTCTCCAGAGATAATCTACCACCATTCTAGCTAGTCTATATTGTTTTGCAATGCTACCTTTTTCCATTTCATACATTAATAAATTTTGGGTTTTATTTTACTATTGTCCTATCTACAATATAGTTATGCGTGTGTTTCAATTTTATATTCTTATATTAATTTCATTCTATAAATGATCTCGATCAAGGAGATATTGAAATCATATGTCCAAAGGGTTTGGAAGTTGATCCAAATTTTCAACTCAATCTATGATTTGTTACTACAAATGAAGGCTTCCAAGAATATTCCTTAGTAGTGTTAGATTCCCTCTTTAACCCTTGTATATCCTTGGCAATTGATTCCTTTCAGTTCAAGTTAGTATATCACCCCTTTATACCAAAAAAATGAAGACTATTGGCAAGTGTTCCACAATGATGATCATATCATCAATTTCATTACAATTGTGGGAAGGATTGAGGAAGGAATCATAGAGAGTTCACAACATGATCATGAAATAGGGTATATTAAGGAAAATATTTTTGGTGACTAGGATTTCCTAAAATTTAATGGAAATACCCCCCCAAGTCTCAGTAACACTAGAGTCACTATTCAAAGAAGATGATGTTTTCAAATAGGGAAGACCCGTAGAAGATGAATCGCTTGGAAAATTCCAAGATATTGGAAGAGGTATTTTAGTTTGGAGGTTTTTCCTTGATTGTATTTGATTATAAAATTTATTTGTCAGTTGTTGAAGAATAATTAGGCATTCAAATGGACCACGAGGGTAGAAGAATCCTTCAAGAATACCAAGGTCAAGATTAGTACTACTCCTATATTAGTTGACCTTGATTTAAATAAGGACTTCATATAATTTGAATTCTTATTCTTTCAAAGAAACTATCATGTCCATCCTCACTCAAAAGAGCCAAGATGATTATGAATTGCATATCTCAGTCATCAGTAGGGGACTCTACAATTGTGATCTCAAATACTCCTTGATTGAGAAACAATTTTTTTCCATGGTGACAAAATTCACATAATTCAGACCTTGTATATTGTTGGCACTTGTCTTAGCTATGTCTCATTTCCATTGGTTAAAATGATTTTTAACCAACCATTCATGGAGTGGATGTGGATCAACAGGATTTAGAGGGTTCAATAGTATGATCTAGAAATTAAACAAATAAAGGTTTTTCATGGCGAAGGGTTATCCAAATTGATAGTTTGCATTGAGGTCGTGACAATTGAACCTTGAAGGATAATCAAGGAGGGGCATATATATGATCCTTTGGTTTTTAGAACATAATTGTACAAAGATATAACCTTTTTACCTAATTTGTGTATAATGCTTGAACGATTTTTCATCTTAGGAGTCGAGGACTTTGAATTTAAATTCTTTCAGACATCTGTTGATTTTCAAATTTTTGTTCAAAATAATATTGATGGGATGTTTTTAGGGTGTATAGGGTGATTGAAAGAAAAATAATTCAGGAGAGAGATGTGAAAGGGTGTGTTTGGAGGACACTTTGCTCCATTGGTCATGGGTCATAAAATAATCAGGTTAGGATTTTGTTGGCTAACACTCTTTTCATATGCATATAGGAAGGTTAGAAGTTGCTCAATATATCAATTTTTTAAAGGGAAAATTAAGATATATACAATTCCCTTAAAATTCTTGTAGTATATACATCATTTACTTAGTGGGGACTCGATACTATCAATCCTATAAATGCAAAGTTGAGCAAAGGTATAGCATTTATCTTAGTGGAAATCAATTATTTCACAAAATAGATAGTTTCCATTTCGTTTGAATGGGGATAAATCATCCCAAATTATACAAATTTTAGAAGAAAATATTTTATTTCGATTTGGGAGTCCCAAAATGTTCTTCAATGACAACTACTTGAATTTTGTTGGATTGTATTTTACTACATTCGATAGGAAGTGTGGTATCAACATTCCAGGTCCATTTCTAAAATTATTATCTACACTGGAAATGGATTAGCTAATTCAAGGAATAATAACCTCATCTAGGATCCTAATAATATCATTTTGAAAAATGAGAGTAATTGGAATACCAAGTTGAATAATGCATTTCGGGAAAGTTAGATCACACCGAAAAGGAGCATCGAGCATTCATTGTTTACTATAGTTTATGGAAAGGATTCATTAGTCGCAATACATATTCAGTTTAATGTTATATATTTGGTAGGGGAAAATTTAAGGATCCATAATTTTCTAAAAGTGTAAAAAATTGTAGGGTGAATCTTATTAATTCTTAAATTTCAAACCATAAAAGGCTTGGAAATATTTCTATAAAAATATTCAAATTTATAAATATTTTGTATAGTTTATTGACAATTTTGGTGATGTTTAGATTAAAATATTTTATCATGTAGAATTTGGGTGAATCATTTTATAAAAAATAGCAATTTGCGAATATTTTTGGGGAAAAAACATAAAAGATTATCCCATGGGCGAAATTTCACCCCTAAAAGTTTCCCTGAACTTTCATTATGGTAATTTTGAGATAAAAAAGGGCGTTAAAACAAAAAATGTACTATCGAAAACAACTTTACAAGATCCAATCACATTTTAGAGAGTGACATCATTGGTTATGGTTGAATTGTCATTGCATGAGTTAAATATGATTACTATATGGAGGGTGACAACTGTATGGTTAACTATGGTGGCATTGTAAGTAAAGTACTCATAATTAAAAAAATACTCATAAATTACATACATACATGCATGCATGCATACATGCATACATACATACATACATACATACATTCATACATGAGGTAAGTAGTTTTAAAATAAACACTACTACATATGGGGTCAACTTTCAAAAAAATATTATGATGGTATGGATAAGTTCGAGTAAACCGTTGGAAAATATTGTATAATTATAAAAATTATCATCATTCTTTTTGGGGTGCCTTGGCATTCATTGGAAAATACTGTATAATTATAAAAAAAACTAATTTATTTTCAGGTAGAAGAGGCAGAGGTGGTAGTCATTCTCATGAATTTAATGGCCAAGGAAAAAGGTATGACAAATCACATATTCAATACCATTATCGTCAAAGATTTTTTCATTATGCTCTTGAATGTAGAAAGAAGCAGTTTGATATGAATAGACAAAATACATTTTTCAAGAGAAAATCACTTTGAAAATAGTGATTGAATGTTTATTACTCATAATTGTGCACAAGAAAGCTCAAAATAAGTATGGTTTTTAAATAGTGGTTGTAGTAAACACATGAGTGGAAACAAGGATATGTTTGCAAACATAGATGAATTTGTGCAGTCAGAAGTAAAATTGGGAGATGATAACAAAGTAACTGTCATGGATAAAGGTAGCATATTAAAGTTTAAAACTAAGTAAGGAGAAAAGAAACACATTCCAAATATGTATTATGTCCCTAATCTTAAACACAATCTAATTAGAATTGGAAAACTACTACAAAAGGGATATATAAAGTCTATTTTGAAAGTAATGCATGTGATATTCTTGATACACATGGAAAGCTAATTGTAAAACTCCAAATGACACAAAACAAGATGTTCCCTTCAAGGTTGCGAAATGATTTGTTAGTTATTTTCAAAGAATTCCTCAAATATTAGCCATGGTTATGGAACTTCATATTTTGTCATTTAAGTTTCAGTGGTCTAAATTTTGTTGCATAGAAAAAGCATGGTGAATGGTTTGCCACTGATTGAGAAGCCAAACAAAGTTTGCGAAGGTTGTATTCTTGGTAAGCAACATATATAATCATTTCTTGTTGGCAAGTCATATAGAGCAAGAGCTCTACCTAAAATTGTGTATTTAGATTTGTGTGGGTATATGCAGACACTTGGTATTGAGAATAGGTTGTGTTTCATAACTTTCATAGATAGTTATTCCAGGAAAAAATGTGTATATATTTTGAAACAAAAATTAGAAGCTTTTGATATTTTTAAGCAGCTTATAGTCATGGTGGAGAAGTAAAGTGGACACTACATTAAAATTCTAAGAAGTGGTAGAGGTGGAGAGTTTGTGTCCAATGATTTCTTGAGTTTTTGCAAAATAAATGGGATTAAGAAGCAATTTACAACTAGATATACACCACAAAAAAAGACATTGAAGAAAGAAAAAAAATAGAACAATCATGGAAGTGGAAAGAAGCACGATGAAAGCTAAAAATATACCAAATGAGTATTGGGATGAAGTTGTAGCTGTGCAAATCCTCACAGCAGATCTAAGAGTTGACGTATACCTCACAATGAAAGAGTTTAGGAATGTGATTAAGAGTGGTCAATGTAGTAAAATGAGAAACATAATAATATTACAGTAGAACTCAGATAAAAGCAAAATAACTTCACACACACACACTAATTCATTAATCACAATATGGACAAATAAGTAGTACAATGCATGAGGATTCGAATGCCAAGGTGGAAATTCGAATTAGCCTTCATGAAGTGATCAAAAGATCACTAGAGTGTCATCGGAGCACAACTAGAAGTCTACATCATCATCAGTGGAGTCATCAATGCTCAAGTAATTGTCAACCATCATTCAAACTGAGTCTAACTGAGTGTGGTAGGTGTAACTGACTGTAACTGAAACTAATTGAATGAAGGAGGCTCAGTGGAGGGTGCATGAGGAGCTAACTGGAGTCAGAAAGGGGATTCAGTCTCACTGGAGGTCTATCGGAGTGATGTAGTTAGTTGAGAGTTAGTCTAGCCTTAAATCAAGGAAAGAACTGATGATAACTCAACTAACTGAAGTACAATTGAATGGTAGGTGAGAGAGGATGAGTGGCTTCATTAAATCAAGAAGGAAGGGTGAACTAACCTCTAGGAGGGATAAAACTGATCTGAGAGAAGCTCCCGGGGGCTGGCTAGCTGAGGCTAGGTGTTGGGATTGATGACTGGGATGCATGCAATTGCATGCAAAATGCATGCTCAATGGAGAATGCATGCAATTGCATGCAGAATGCATGCTCAATGGAGAATGCATGCATAACTGAAAATGAAAAAAGGAATAATGCTGGTAGGACTAGGATGGAGTATAGGAATATCCTAACACCCCCCTTAATCCATCCTGGGCCCTGGTAACTAAGACCAAAGGTCACCCAATACAATGAATAATAACAGTCAATAAACTGAGGAAATGGGAAAAACCTCATGGGAAAAATACCCCCCCTCAAAATAGACTGTAAGGCACACACAAAAATAAATGCTCCAAACTCAAGCAGGTGTGATGCTTGGTCATATGTTTGGAGGTATCTTCTTCTTGGGAAGAAGTGGATCATGCTTAGAAAGCATGTGCTTGTACTTGCTCTTCAGATAGAATGTGATGAGAACAAATCCAAAAGTATGAGGATGATCCTTGAACTTGTGATTCGAATTAGCTGAGGTAGGATAAAAAACATGAATGTGTATATAGTCTTTTGTTTTCTCCTTTGAACCATCATGGGTGAGATTATGCTCAAAAGAACCATCAAATATCAGTGATTTCTTGAAATCCAAATCAGATCCAAGACTTGAATCATGGTTGCTTAATATCTCCTTTGAACTATTGGAGGTGAGATCTAAACCAGTAAATGCATGAGAAATTATCCCAATCGAATGGCAATGGCCATCATCTTCAATAACCTTTTGAGAACATGAAATAATGATCTTACAATAGTAAATAAGAGGTGATTGATCAAGGAGAGCGAATGCATTACCTCCAATGGCTGATTTTACCTCTGAAACATTCAGTAGATCATGATGCAAACCAACATACTCTAGTGCAAGAGAGGATTTAGGAACCTCTAAAATTTCTAGAGTGTGAGCTGGCACAAAATTCGAAATAGAAGGAATTTGGAGCATGCATGTAGAATCTGCAAGTTCTTCTTCTTTGTGGACAGCTTCAATATAAGATATCTTTGATACTAATTCATGATCAATGAGATCATCAAGGAGGGTGAATGCATCACTTTGCTTGCTCTCGAAAGGGTTTGGACCAATTCCTTCATTATTCTTTCCAAATATTACATCCAGTTGGGCCCATAGCTCTATTGGAGATTCAGCAGAATCAATGAAGTGGTTCCTCATGCAACGAGGCATAGAAAACATCATAGTTGCATAGACATTGTCACCTTTATATAGCCAGTCTTTCTCTTCTTCAGAGGATTCGAACTCTCTTTCAAAACAATAATCAGAGAGATCGTGGCTCTTCAAATATGCTATCATTTTTGGTCTCCATTCATCATAGTTGAATGGAGAAAGAGGATGAATTTCTTCTTAATACATGGAAGCTGTAGAAGACCTGCAAAAACAATAGAAAAGTCTTCAACTACTACTATTGCAAAAATGCAGAAACTGTTGCACTTGAAATCTTGATAATAACCTGCAAAAAACTCTAAGGAATGGAGATAAACAATACTCTCAACATGCTCTAATACCATGTGAAAATCCTCACAATAGATCTAAGAGTTGATGTATACCTCACAATGAAAGAATTTAGGAATAAGATTAAGAGTGGTCAATGCAGTAAAATGAGCAACAAAATAATATTATAGTAGAACTCGGATAGAAGCAAAATAACTTCACACACACTAATTCATTAATCACAATATGGACAAATAAGTAATACAATGCATGAGGATTTGAATGCCAAGGTGGAAATTCGAATTATCCTTCATGAAGTGATCAAAAGATCACTGGAGTGTCATCGGAGCACAACTAGAAGTCTACATCATCATCAGTGGAGTCATCAATGCTCAAGTAACTGTCAACCATCAGTCAAAGTGAGTCTAACTGAGTGTGGTAGGTGTAACTGAGTGTAACTGGAATTAACTAAATGAAGGAGGCTCAGTGGAGGGTGCATGAGGAGCTTACTGGAGTCAGAAAGGGGAGTTCAGTCTCACTGGAGGTCTGTCAGAGTGATGCAGTGAGTTGAGAGTCAGTCTAGCCTTAAATCAAGGAAAGAACTAATGATAACTCAACTAACTGAAGTACAATTGAATGGTAGGTGAGAGAGGGTGAGTGGCTTCCTTAAATCAAGGAGGAAGGGTGCACTAAGCTCTAGGAGGGCTAAAAATGATCTGAGAGAAGCTCCGAGGGATGGCTAACTGAGTCTAGGTGCTGGGACTGATGACTAGGATGCATGCAATTGCATGCATGGATAACTGAAAATGTAAAAAGGAATAATGTTGGTAGGACTAGGATGGAGTATAGGAATATCCTAATAGTAGCTTGTCCAGTATAAGTTTTGAATCACTCCCCCATAAATAGTGTGACGGATAAAGTACCACATGAATCATGAAGTAATAAGAAACATAATGTTTCTCATTTGATAATCTCTAGGTGTATTGCCTATGCACATGTTCCTAATGAAAATAGGAAGAAGTTAGATAATAAAGGGGAAATATGTATTTTGTGGAATATAGTGAGCAACCAAAATCCTTCGAGTTGTATAATCTCATCACGAAAAGGACTATAATTAGCAGAGATGTCAAGTTTATTGAAGATGAAGAATGTATTTGGAATGAAAATCTACATCAACAATAGCAATTTGAGATGAAATATTTCAGTAAAGATCAAGCTCCGAACAATGGCTCTAGTTCACAGAGTACAACATCAACACCTTAATTTGCTTCAAGATCTCAGTCAACAGCTAGATATCACCCAAGTGATAGCTCAAGGTGAGATGGCACTCCAATGAAGACAAGAAGTCTCAGGGAAATATATGACATAGCTCAATGTAATGATGATGATGATGATTTAACTTCTGATTTTTCTTTATTTTTCTATTGTTGATCCAATATGTTTCGAAGAAGCAATTACTGAGCATGAAAGTTGGTAAAAGGCCATGGATGAAGAAATTGTAGCAATAGAGAAAAATCAAACTTGGCAATTAGTGAATCTTCCAAAAGGAAAAGATGCAATAGGTGTAAAATGGGTCTATAGGACAAAGTTTAATGTTGATGGAAATGTTGTAAAACATAAAGCAAGTCTAGTTGCAAAAGGGTTTTCACAACATTCTAGGATTGATTACAATGAGACATTTGCTCTAGTAGCTAGACTAGATACAGTGAGATCAGTGTTAACATCAACATGGCATCATAAATGGAAAGTTTATCAGATGAATGTCAAATCAACATTTTTGAATGGTATATTATAGGAAGAGGTATATGTAAAACAACCATCATTTGATCAGATATTGGGTCATGAACATAAAGTTTATAGATTGAAAAAATATTTGTATGGTTTCAAACAAGCTCCAAGAGATTGGTACAACTGCATCAATTCACACTTCTTGAACCATGGTTTTAACAAATGCAATAGTGAGCCAAATATTTACATAAAGGTGAATAATCAAGGTAAGGTCTTAATTGTATGCCTATATGTTAATCATATGATATTTATAGGAAAATTTTCAATCGAGATATTTAAATCAATGATGAAAAAAGAATTTGAGATGATAGATTTGGGATTAATGAAATATTTTTTAGGCATAGAAATAAGTAAAACATATGATGGAATTTTCATTTGTCAAACATAATATGCAAAAGATGTTTTGAAGAGGTTCAAAATGTTGAATTGCAAGCTAGCATCTACACTTATGGCAACAAGATGGAAATTGAGCAAAGAAGACAAGGGCACAAAAGTAGATCCAAGTTTGTTCAAAAACATTGTAGGTAGCTTGATGTATTTGACGACAACAAGGCATGTCATTATGTATGAATTCAGTTCGATTTCAAGGTTCTTGGAGACACCAAAGGATTCACATTGGAAAAAATGGAAAAGGATTTTGAGATATGTTAGTGGAACAAGAGATTATGGGATCTTATATTCAAGTTCAGATGATTTCATAATAGTTGGCTACACAGACAGTGATTTTGCAGGCATCATTGATGATAGAAAAAGCACATCCAAATATATTTTCCATCTTGGTTAAGGAGCAATCTCATAGTCTTTCCAAAAACAACCCATTATTACTCTTTCAATTATAGAAGCAGAATATGTAGCAGCAACATCAACATCATATCAAGTAGTGTGGATAAAAAAAATTATGTCATATTTGATGCAAGATCAAGAAGAAACAACAAAAAAAAAATTGTGATAAAATTCAACTATAGAATTCGCAAAAGGAACAAGCATATTGATACTAGATATCATTTCATTAGAAAACTTATCAAGAATGATGAAATATATCATGAATTTTGTAAGTCTGAAGATATCTTTACACAACCATTAACAAAAGAGAGATTTGAACACCTAAGACAAAGTTTGGGCAGTTTGGGCATCATAAGAATAAGAAAACCAATCTTAAGGGGGAGTGTTGAAAATGTAAGGACCTGTTGCAGCTGTCCAACCGTCCAGCGTTCCACCATCCATCTCCACCTCTAGCGGCCATGATTATAAAATATTTTATAGACCATTTGAGATCAACATAAAGCCGAATTGTAGTAGCTTCTTGTTATACTTAATAAAATATAGAGTAACAACTCAAATTTTATCTATCTGATTTAATTTTATGTCCTTGCCTTAGTTTTTCCTTCTTGCATTCTCTTCCTACACTATGTCGGTCGAAGGGCGAGAGGAAGTACTGTAGTTTGATCTCTCTCACCGCAGGTCTGTGGAAATACCAACCGGAAGTTCACCATGCCTACACACCACTCCATCCAAATGCACACGATGTGACACAACTATATGACAGATTCTGCTATGTAACAAACATTACTAACACACCAGACATAGTGAGAAAAACATATTTCTACATATTGTGCTGCGACATGGTACGCATTGAACTATAAGATTTACATTTTTATATGGAAATTTATTGCTATTGACAAGTTTTCATAGCGTAAAAGCTTACTGGGCTCCATGTAGGTGTAATACAGATACAGATTTAGTAGTTATTACTAATGGACAAATCAATTTTGAAAATCAATTTAAAAAATATCAAAATCTAATTATTAAAACACTATAAAAGAGAAATACCATTCAATTTCATTTTTTTTATTAAAATAATTATTAATAAATAGCTGCCACATATTTATATTTTTGTTTTTTAAATATATGTTTGATTTTACTATATAAATGTTTATGTATATTTGGTCAATTGGGTTTAGCCCTCCACCACTACTTTTGTATTTTTTCCATATCAAATCCGTGTTGATCTACTATGCTTTAAACCGTAATATCACATATAATTATTGGTCTCAAATCTTCAATGGGATATTTCTAAAGGAGATTCTTGAAAAAGATGGGATCTCCATTATCATGACAATAATAATAATTATTTATAGATTAAGAAATTTATATCTTTTATGAGCTCATGGAATCTTTGAAAGATAGAGCATAAAGACTTTGTTACACAATTAAATTTCTTATTAAAAAATAAAAAGTATTTGTATGTATAGATTAAATATCAACATTAAAATACAATCTTATCAAATATCCTAGTTCAGATTGTATATTAAATCTTATCAACGTTAAGTATAAAAGAAGATACACTTGATAGGAGCAACAATGCGTGGCATCAACCAGAGAATAGACGTTAATGGGTGGCATCAACAGTCAAGATTCATGGTTTTCATATGGACAGCATGATGATAGACGTTAATGGTTTTCATATGGACAGCATGATGATAGACGTTAAGAAAACAATTCAAATTTGACATAGTTGCAAGTCATTTATGGAATTTGGGCATTAACTCAAATTTAAAAAAAGAGTACTTTCAAAGTTTTACAATTTCAAATTTCAAATTTGATTTTTTAGAGATGATTTGGAAAATATTTGACAGAAATTTTTATAAATTTTGACTCAAATTCTAAAATTTTGTGTGCTTCAAAGTTTTTAATGATGTGGACTTGTTATTTCTATCATCAAAATTGTTATTAAAACATAATTAAATTCAGATTTTGCAGAATATAAAAACCAATCCAAATTTAAATAAAAATTATCCTAATCCAAATTATAATAGATAATTATAATATTTTTCTGAGTATAGATTCCACAGTGCTCAATCATTCCGTGAAAATTTCTACAATTTCAAGATTAAAGAAACTGATGCTTTGTACACTTTTATCCATCTTTGATTTGCTTAAAATGTGTTATGAAAATACAATTTTTTAAGGGTTCCTAAATTGTGAGAGGTGATTTTCTCCGTTATGTATTTCTTAAATTGTGTTAAGAAAATACACTTTTTTAAAGATAAATGTTGTAGTGTTAGGAAAGGAAATTATCAAAATACTCGAATATTTATATGATCAAAATTATCTTAATTAGATGAGAATTGTCTTTTGGAATATTTATAGATCAAAACTTTCTCATTCTTAGTTCGATGAGAATTGTCTTTGGAATATTTATAGATCAAAACTGTCTCATTCATAGTTCGATGAGAATTGTATTTTGGTCTAGAGTATAAAATATTACATAAAGTTTTTGATATTATCTTTGTAAAAACCACTTTGTTTTAATTATTATTAGTAAATTAAAAACTCAATATTTTAATGGTTGAAATTAAACTTCTCTCAAAAGATAATATTTCTTCTTACAACCATTTAATATAATATTTTCTTTCACAACCAATTAATATAGGTTTTGTTATATATTTTTTAGACTCAAATTTTATATTAGGATTACTATTTAAGTGTTATTATCATTATTATTATTATTTTATATATCAGTTATTATTATTAATATTCATTTTTCAATTTAATAAATAAAAAATAGGGTTATTTTTGTATAGTTACCTTTATCAAGGTTGGTAGTACATGGAATATGGTTCATTTTTTTTTGTTAATGATTGACTTTCTATAATTAATAAATTTTAACTATACTTATCTATATTCACCTTTGTTCAATCATATTCAACGATGGTGGACCATATTCAACATGGTCGATCATAATTAATCATGATTAATGATGGTCAAAATAATCAACTATATGGTTAATTATAACAAAACATAGTTTACCATAATAAACTATGGTCAAACATAACAAATTTCCTTCAATATAATAATATAATTAATCAAATATAATTAACAATATTAATATTCTTTATTTTATTATTATTATTATTATTATATAATATTATATATAATAATTGAACATAAATTAATTGACAATATTAATATACTTTATTTTAATATTATTATTATATTTTATATGATAATTGAACATAAATTAATTATCAATTGAATCGCGCCAAAGCATTATCATTATTTGTTATAAATAATAGTAATATTATCTTATGTATGTCATACAATCACATTAAGTTATTAATGTATATGGTTATATTTCTTTATTAACATATAATAGTGGTGTTTTACTAATATATGTATTATACTTTTTTTCACCTTAAGTTTCATTTAAATATATTTATATTTGTAATAACATTACAAAAAGTTAATTATTTTTATTATAGAAATCCTAATAAATATATGACATGAAATTAATTTACAAAAAATAAATTAGAATTATTTCTATTTTAAAATTGTTTTGGATTGCACAACACGATTGATCAAATTTGAAGGGATGGTCATAATTTCAACTAGAAGGGTATACATTCATGTATTTCTTATTCACGTACACCTCTCCAATGTGGTGATAACAAAATACTAGAAGTCCATCCGTAAAAAACATCCATAAGAAATACCGGCTCCTGCTCCCTACGATTTCAAGGATGTGTGACATGTTTATCAATCCACTACCATTATAATTCTTATGTGGAAGATAAATTGCGGTTAGAAAGTCACCTTTTGGCATGTTTTTTAATGAAGATAACGTAGGGTTTGATTCATTAATCACCTCTGATTACGTTGCTTGTTTTCCACCAACACTTGATGGTTCATCATGCTCTTACGTACTGGGCATTCTAACTTTTGATAATTATCTTATAGGTGTTCTTGTTGTTGGTGTAGTCATAAGCAGAGTCAACTTTCCACCTTGTATTCCTTGCTCATATCCTTCATCTTCTGTGTGAGGTGTAACATCGTCCTCTGCAACCAATTTATCTATGCTACCATCCCAAGCTTACTCTTCCTTAAACACAACGTCTCTACTGACAACATACTTCTTGTTGATGGGATTATAGAGTTTATATGCTTTAGACTCTTCATTGTAACAAAAAAAAATGCACTTCTCACTTGTGTCATCCAAACTTCTCCTCATCTCTTCAGGTACATGTGCATAAGCCACACACCCAAAAATCCTCAAATGAGATATGCTGCTACTCTTACCACTCTATTCTTTCTTGGGGAACTTGGTCCTTCACACTCTTAGTTGGGATTCTATTCAGAATATACACAGAGAAAGTAATTGTGTATCCCCAATATTCATCTAGAGGATGTTTTTCCTTCAACATACTTCAATCCATGTTCATAATGGTTTGCTTCTTTCTTTCTACCACTCCATTTTGCTGTGGAGTGTAGCTAGCAGTAAACTGTCTTTTGATACCAGTATTTTGAAAAAAATACACAAAATAATTTGACATATATTCACTTCCTTTGTCTGATCTCAATCCCTTAATAAATATGCCACTCTCCTTTTCAACCATGGCTTTAAAACTCTAAAACACATCAAAATCTTGATATTTGTGTTTTAGCAAACACACCTGAAGTTTTTCGACTAAAATCATCAATGAAAGTCATAAAATAAACATTACTAGTCAAAGAAGGTGTTTGCTTCCACACAAATCTGTGTGTACCATCTCCAATGGGGATTTTTCTCTATACAAGACTCCAGAGACAAATTTCTATCTATGATGCTTTGCTAATATGTAGCTCTCACATGAGCTTTTTGGCTGTTTAATATTGGGCAACCCTTTCACCATATGCTTCTTCTGTAGCAAATATATACCACCAAAATGTAAATGGCCATACCTCAAATGCCACAACCATGATTGATCTAAAATATTAGTTTTATAAGTATTCAAAGAGTTAGTGAAATCATTCCTCATAATAAGTGGGAACATTCTATTCTTTGTCACATCTACTCTGGAAATCAACTGCTTACATGGATACTTGTCATATATAGCATATACCTTGTTCTTGAAAAATACTCTGTACCTTTTCTCTAATAGTTTTCCAACACTTAATAAATTACACATTAAGTGAGGAACACAATAAACATCATTATTTTTTCTTCTTTCACCACTCTTGGAATATACAACAATCACTCCTTTACCATTAACTTTTACCTTATTGTCATTACCTAGCTTTACCTCAAATTGAATACTTGTATCTAGACTTGAAAATAATTCTTTATTTCTAGTCATGCGGTTGCTGCATGCACTGTCCAAGAACCATACATCATTTGAAATTTTCTGGGTCAGATTACAAGTAAAAAGCATAGGTTTCTCTACATTTGCATTCTCCTTCGTAATGTGTGTAGACATATTACTAGCATTTGCTTGCCTCTTCCAACACTTGTTGTTACGGAGAAAAAGTTCCTATGGATTGGGGTAGCCCACAACAGATAGATTACTTCCAAAAATCAATTCATTTCCCAATGTATGCTATATAAATTTGTAAATTCTAAGAAGTGGAATAAAATACCAAACTCAATCCGGACATTCGATGAAGATCCCCGTTGAGATTTTGAATTAGCACAATTGTACTTGCAGCTTAGTCTCAACAATAAACGCAAACAAGTGCATATGATATATGAAATATGTTAGCATAAACAATAGCATAATCCATGATATATCTAAGTAAATGTACCCAATGAGAATAAATAATCATTCACAATGTCAATTGGACGATCAAATGAGTATTTTTATTAATATGAACAAGAAGTACAAGATACAACCTCCTATCGGCAACTCATCTGAACCAAGAACTAGGTCCCTCCACTTGTGCCTCCATGTAACATCCCCATCTTGACCCCATTGCATTAAAAATGTAAATGATATAATATTGTTATAAAATCATGGTGAGGAGCTCAAGGCCAAGGCCTTGCCATCGATTTATTGATGCATATGGTTTATGTGCTATCCAGGCACATTGGAATTTCGATATCATGTAAATATGCATTTTAATAAAAATACCCACAACTAGCTATGCAATGCAACAAGAGATGGGGGCATGATTTTACAAGGAATTGGGAGGGAAAACATTCAAACCCTTGAGCCAATCAAGTCAAGCCAAGTGTCAATGAGAGAACCCATCAAACCCTCAACTACCCATGTTGACTTTTGTACCCAATCATTCATTCTCGCAAGAATTGGTTGAGGTAGTTAATGCCTTAGGGAATGGAGAGGTATGGCTGTCCAAATTTGAGTATGGGAAAGCCACCATCCATGGAAAAATGTGTTTTGCTTCTTGGGCAAGAAAACAACCATCAATTGCTCCCCAAGCCATTACCCATCAAACAGTATTGCTCTCCCACGATTTTGGAGCTACCTAGGCGTTTTTCTCCATGGATTTCCTGTGTTTTCCATCATCTTTCAAGCTGGGAAGGGTGATTTTTCTTTGGTTACCAGTGTGGAAGAGAACGGATTGATTTGGGGGTTTCCTGGAGGTCGTTTTGGCCATTGGAATGCCCATAATCTGTGGGATAAATCGTTTTTCTCCATGTGGTCGAATTGCCCTTTCTCACGGTCCGTTTTTGGTGTGCCCACGATTTGGGAAATTCCATGGCCATCGTGTTTGTAAATCCCATTGCTGAAAATGTGTATGCATTCCCAATTCTTGAGTTTGTTGTGTGTAAGAGAATGTTGAGGTTGAGATGGGTCTCCATTGCTTTGGCTGTGTATGAGCTTGAATTTTCCCTTTCCTTGTAAGAATCATGCCCAGCTTGGGGGGTGGCAGTTGTGTTGAGAGAATTGATGAACACAACTGGCCTATGGTTGGGTGGAACGTTGCAGCGACATAGCTAGTTGTTTGGGACAATTGCACAATGAAGATAAGTGTTTTTCTGTCTATGTATTTACTTCTGCAATGTTTAAATTGATGATTGATTTCTATATGTTGTATGCATATGATTTGTGTGTGGATGAGTTTTAATTCCGCTGTGCATATTTTTTTGATTTGCATCTGCACACATTTATTTAATTATTGTGAATATAATGAATGGGATGAGTTTGATGAAAAGCCCCAAATTCTAGTGCCCTATTCCCTTCCTTGAATTGCGTCCACAGGAGGGGACGTTACACTCCACCACTTCAATCCCCCATGCAATGGAAAACTCACGAGTAAAGGAGCAAATCCCTCACAAGATATGGAAGAGTTTGGTAGGTTAAAATAAGAGGTTCACAACAACAAGGATCAATGTATGTAGACTCAAGCTATGGAAAAATTTCAATAGAGTTTCGATGCTCTTCTCTTTCTCCTCTCCTCCTTCCATGCTTAATGGCTCAATATATAACCCTCCAAAGGAAAGTGAAAGGTTGTATCGAGTCGTTTCGAGATACATGGAGGGCCAAAGGTCACAATGGATGGCTTTTTGGAGTGAAAAGGGGAGAATTTACTCTCTTTTACCAATTAACTCGATGTACGCGAGCTATAATGGTGTAGCTTGCGTATGCGCGAGTTGCATTGAATCATCTCTCATATAGGAGTAAAGGTAGGGAAAAAAAGGTTTTTGTAGGACAAAAATTGGTTCTGAGTTCATAAATGGATAATGGAGGCCAATGAGTGCTAATGCTCACAAGGTGGAAAAATATTGTGTTACACTTGTTAGCAAAATGACCAAATTTCTTGCAATAGAAACATTGAAGTTTAGATCTATCCTACCGTTGATTTCTTGGCTTCCATGTTCTACTACTACTTCCCCTAACACTAGGAGTATTCTGCTGAGACTTCTCCTCAAATTCCAAATCATTTTTGTTGTCACAATGACTAGCACTTCGATCTCCTCTTTCTCTACTACTATACCTTCCTATACCTCTGCCTCTAGTGACACACAATTGAGATTTAAAAGCATTTTCTAATGGAATATCATCGTAATTATTCATTCTTGATTCATGAGCAAATAAAGAACTAGTAAACTCATCAATGTGCATTTGAATAAGATCTTTAAACTCTTCTATACGAACAACCATCGCTTCAAACTTCTTTTTAAAACGTCTCAACAATTTCTCAATCACTCATTGGTCGGAAAGGTATTCACCATATTGTCTCAGCTGATTCACAATGTTCATGACTTGAGTCATGAAATTATCAACAGTCTCATTGTCCTTCATCTTCAAATTCTCAAAGTCCCTTCTCAAGCTCTGTAACTTGACATTTTTCACCTTGGTCACACCTTGATAACATGTTTCAAGTGTGTCCTAAGCTTTTTTTGAAGACTCACCACTTGATATTTTAATAAATATGGATTCACTTAGGCCTTGCTGAATAACGCCAAGAGATTTGTTATCCATCTTCTTGTTTTTCTTCAATAGGACATGCTCAACATTTGATCTAGGTAGCCAATTGTAACAAAATCCCAGATATATTGAGCACGCAGAATGGTTCTCATTTTATTAAACCATGTATCATAATTTCTCTCAGTCAACATATGAATTTGGGGCTGCACTACACTGTTGTTAGTAGCCATCATAAATCAAATTCCAAATCATTGTAAACAAAGAAAAAGAGAGAAAGAGATCAACCACGCTCTGGTACCACTAAGGGAAGGTAGGGTAGTGTTTCTCATAGTAATATAAACACTTACCAATCACTGTAATACCAAATAAATTCCTACAGGACAAGTTTTAGCAAAAAAATAACAAGTTTGCACCTTTAACAATAGACTACATCCAACAGGAAATGAGTAACAACAACTAATTTCAACACTATTTTGATAGCCCCTACGTTCATAAACTTATATTGATACTATGTTTCAACAATCGGATTGATTTAACACTCCATAGTCAATCATACAACTCAAAAATTATCATGTGGTGCTGCAAAATCACTTCAAATTAAACAACAATTTACAAACTCATAAGTAAAAACAGAGCATCGACAATATAGAGTAAAAATCTGTTTTGAGCTTCAACTAATAATTCATATAACTCACTGTCTTAAAATAACGGTTTCTTGGATTGATAGCTATACATAAAAAATATAGTCAATCATTTAATTTGAATTGTCCCTTCGTTGCTACTAAAACAAAATTTCATTCTTCAACATTAAATACTCCACCTCCTTGAAGTTTGATAGGGTGAGAGAAATTAGAGTTTGTTGATGCCCCTTCAAAAATCAATGTATTATACTGCCCCTTTGACATTCAATAAACTAAAACAGGGCGGAAGATTCCTTTTCAAAAACTTGATGGCTAAGTCAGTGTGGTGGTGGTGACTCATCATGATTCTGGTGGTCATTTAACATGGTGGTGAAATACTTAACTTCAAACACCTAGCACAAAGTTTGTTGCCCAAGAATTTGAGACATATAAACTTTGATTGTGCCAACCTATGATTAATCCTCTTGATCGACCTAAGAAAAAAAATCCCAACTTGCAAGAAACTTCTTTAACTTCTTGACTATTTTATCTCCTTCACACATAATTTGTTGAAGAAATAAAACATCTGGATTAAGATTATCTATCATACGCCTAACCACTAACCTTTTAGAGGGGTTAGCGAAACCTATTCTATTCAACGAAACAACTAGCATTAAGTAACCATTTACAGGGAGTCCATTTCTCTAAGCACCCCATAAATGGACTTGTGTGTTCTTGGAGCGACCACCCTATAAGCTCTTTTATGTGCCTAATCTCCTTCCTTTCCCTCCATATTTTGGCTCCAAAGGATCCAAACCTAATCCCCCCTATACCAACCTTAGGTGTGACCTTATGAGATCTAAGTTTTAGTTTGTAATCATCCTCAAAGCAAGATTTAGATGGCTTAGTAAAGAAATAAAAGTCTCTCAAGGGTCTTTGATCATAAATAGACTTTTTTAGGGTCTCCAACATAAAGGAATCATAGATAGATTTTAAGGGTCCAGATTAAAAATGCAAGGATAATCAAGACTTAAAGGAATCAAAACTTTCTTACTTGTTGTATTTTATGTGAGATCTAAGTCCTCCTCTTAATGAATTTTATCTTTCGTTGAACTTTGGACAATTCCATTTCCTGCTCAAATCACATGGATTTTTAATATTGTCTCCCTTGGCCATTTGGGCACGTCATCATATTTTTGAACACTTTAATGAATCCAATTCTTAGAGTTCTTGTAACCATATTTTCCCTTCTGAATTGAAAAATATTTTGGAAAAGGAGTCCTTACCAACCCATCATATTTTATGAGGGATAGGATTTCTTTGTAAAAGGTAAAGAACAACTTGTAACTAGATGACCATATGAGCCTGACATCTATTACATTTGAAGCGTAAACATTGGTAATCCAGAGGCTTGAATGAGAGGGGTTATCTTTATGAAAAATTATATTTTTCCATAGCCTTTCCCTTAGCTATAGAGTTACCAGAATCCTAGCCATGTTCATTCTTCTTATAGAAATATAAGAGTAGTCTTCCTCCGCAAATACACCCAACAAATTCTTGATGGATTTAAAAATATCAGGGAACCAAAAATCAAAAGGGAGATTGGGTAATTTAATCCATGTAGGAATCTGATCATTCCTTTCCATTCTTCATCAAAAATAGGTGACCATCTTTTTAGGGAGAGGGCACAACAGTTCCATCTCCATGAAACACCAAAGATTTGATTTATATCTTGATCCTTTCTAAATTTAAAGACCAACCAACCTCTTGAGAGATAAAGGATTCATGAGAATAACCTAAGATAGGACTCCATGTCTTTTGATCTGATTCTTTTAAACCTACATCACCCACTCTTCATGCAGAAAACCTCCCCACCAACGTCATCTAAGAGAATTCAACTACTTCATTCAATCTTAAATCTTCTTCAAGGACTAAATTCAGAGGCACTGGTTTTTTCTTTAAAAACAAATTTGACGCATCCTCCATTCTCTAGAGTCCAAAACCTTACCATCCAACTATAAACCTATATCCAGAATTAATTTTCTCTCCTCTTTAGAAACCTTGTTGTTTTGCTGTAAAAAAATTTCCATCAAAAGACTTCCCCTTCATGTTGAAATTGTCTAACAAAACCTTGTCTAAAGATATTCTCTCGACCTGTGCATTATTTAGCACTCCAAGTCTCTAAGGGCCCTATTGTCCAAGATCTTTAATGCACTATTATTACCCTCATAAAATTTGGACTGCTTTGGAAAGAGAGAGGTCCTTTCATCTGCATTTTTGTCCTGGAAAATTGTATTATGTGACTCAATCTCTGAGAGCCTAACCCCACGATCAATTTGAATATCATCTACAAGCTCTACGGAATAAATAAGCAACTCGCTGTGCAGCATTGAATGCTACATTGAGAGTGCTAATTGCTCACCCTTTCTATGAAATTTCACATATCTCAAGCTTAACCTTCTAGAAAAACTATAACGTACTTCTCACGATATTAAACGCACTTCTTCAACAGCTCCCATCATGCCTAATATTGCTACATCTAAATCTTCCAAAATAAAAGATAAGTTAACAAATTCAATTTTTTCTTAAGCTTATTTCTAAGTAAACTGAAGTCAAGCATAATTCTATTCAAATTATATAAACAAAATGTTTAAAGGTAAAATTTCACAACCAATGTTTTAATCAATTAATTAAAAAGACAACCTTTAAAAAATTGTTAAATTTAAAAGAGAATTTTTACTAAATTAATCAATATTTATTTATTTATTTTAATCATATTTTTTTTAGCTAAATACTACATATAAATATTAAATATATACTCTTCTCTATGTCATTGATACTCTTTAACATAGCTAGAGTTTGCAAATATTTTCAAAACATGCATGCAAGTTGTTGTTGGGAGATATAGAACATATGCAAATATTAATCTAATTGGAAGAATTATAAATAGATATGTTAATAGAAAATTTATAAATATATTTTTGTTGTTTCTATATATGAAAATAATACTTTATTGATAAAAATAGTGAAAAATAATTATAAACAAAATTAGTTTGAAAGTATTCTTCTTCTAATAATCAATATAATTTAGTTTTTATAATCTTAATTATATATATGTGAACTGACCTAAGGAAATCAGTTATAGGTCGTTATGAATGATTAAATGTATTTGATCATTCCATATTTAAGGTGAGAGGATTTCCTTCATGGACTGTTTGAATGGTAAAAATGGGTTGATCTCTCTTTGATTCAAGGAAAAGTAGACTCTTTTTTAAGGATTCACTTGGGTGATCAATCATCTCCTCTTAGGAAATGCTTGTGGTGCACTAAAGGGTATATGAATAAATCTATATAATAATGATCACATTGGAGTTTTATCAGTGAATGTTGCAATGTCACAATCTATATAATAATCATCATATTAGAGTTTTGTTAGATTTTTATCATTTAATTCAATATGATCTAGGATCTTATCTGAGAGAATAACAAGCACGGCAAATCAATCACAAGAGACAATAGACACAAAGCATTTCACCAAGGAAACCATAAAGGAGAAAACCTCACAACTTCCTCAGAGATAGAATGAGCAATAATACAAAACCCCAAAACAATAAGATAGAATCCAGCAGCTCCTCCTCCACTTGTGCGAACTTGTCTCTCTCTCTCTCACTTATTCGAATGAGTGAGTGAGTGAATGAATGATCAAATGAGAGAGTCACACTCTTTATTTATACTTTACTTCACCTTCCTTTTTCCGTAACTGGGTTGACTTCTCCTAGGAGATCTAATAACGCATTATACCCTAACTCTGGGATGACCCCACTAGGGGAGTCGAATAACCCACTCTAGTACAATGATAACCTTCCCGATCGGAGGAATGAAACCTCTCCGTCGGAAGTATAATGAAAATATAAAATATACAAGTGAAATACATTCTAAAGTTACAAATACATCAACACTCCCTCTTAAGTAGGAAGGTATTCTCTTGAAACGGTTCATCGGCACAAGTCTTCTTCACTAGATCATCATCAAAGTTGGATCATCATCGTCACTACTGCTGTTATCTCGATCATCAATCTCCAATCTACTCGTCATAGGAAATTTTATAGAGCCAGCCCTTTTTCATGCTGGATGTAGGCCTATCCTCCATGTAAGTATTCATCATCTCTGCGAGCAAGCCATCAAGTAGGTACATATCAGGACTGATTACATCGCCTCTGCAAAACTGACAAGATCTCCCAAGACTGATTATATGCCACTGCAAAACCTACAAGATATCCCAAGACTGATTATATGCCACTGCAAAACCTGAAGGAGCATCCCAGGATTGATTATATTCCTCTGCAAAAGTTGTGTACCCTACTTTCACCTCGTCATCTTCAGATCATCTCATCGTCAACGAAGCACAGCCCAGATGCACACAACACAACACTTGCACTCACTGGCATGGAAGGAATTTCCCATCACCATCCGGGAAAGGATCAGCAATTACATCAACGACCACGGAAGGAGTAACCTCTGACCATGTCGGAAAAGCTTTAGCATTTACATCAATGGCCATGGAAGGACTAACCTTTGACCATGTCGAAAAAGCTCGACAATTACATCAACAACAATGGAAGGACTAACCTCTAACCATGTCAGCAAATCCTAGCCCTTACATCTACACCATGGGAGGAATTTCCTACCACCATGTTAGAATGGCCTAGCCCTTACATCTACACCATAGGAGGATTTTCCTACCACTATGTGAGAATGGCTTATGTGCATCTGTGTCTTCCAGACTCATCACTTCCCCTTGGAAGGAACCTCGATCTAAAGTACACCAAGCTTCTCTTTGAAGTATTCAAAATTGACTCTGGCCATTGGCTTGGTCAATATATCGGCTATCTGCTCATCCGTCGCAACATATTGGAGCTTCACTGCTCCTCTTTGCACCATATCCCTGATATAGTGGTACTTTATCTCAATGTGCTTTGACTTGTCATCGAACACTGGGTTCTCTGACAACTTCACACAACTTTGGTTGTCGCAATATATACAAGTAGCATCCAACTGGAGATCAAATAAATTAGACAGTAGCTTCCTGAGCCATACTGCCTCACAACTAGCCGAACAAGTTGTGACATACTCTACTTCGACTGTACTCAGTGTCACACAGGACTGCTTGCTACTAAACCAAGAGATCACACCTGATCCCACACTCAAGCAGCACCCCGAAGTGCTCTTCCTATCAATGGAAATGCCTTCCCAATCCGAATCAACATAACCCTCTAGGTTAATCTTCTGATTCGCATTATGCTTGAGCCCATAATCAACCGTACCCTTTAGGTACCTTAGAATATGCTTTGCAACAATCAAGTGAAAATGTCTTGGATCTGTCAGGAACTGGCTCAATGTGTTCACAGCAAAGAAAATATCTAGCCTCGTATTCATAAAGTACATTAATGACCCAATCATCTGACGATACATCGTGGCATCAACTGAATCTGATGAAGCATCACTCAATAGCTTCAGGTTCGATGCCATAGGTGTGGCCATGGCCTTGCAGTCCATCATCCCGAACCGCTTCAGGATCTCTACTGCATACTTCCCTTGTCTAAGGAAGATTCCATCTACACTCTGCCACACCCCCATGCATAGAAAATAGTGAATCATACCCCCAAGTCCTTCATCTTGAACTCGGCAACAAGATTCCTCTTTTTGTTAGCAATCAACCCATCCTCACCTGTCACAAATAGGTCATCTACATACAGTATGAGTATCGCTAGATTTCGTTCCTCAACCTTGTAGTAAAGGTTGGAATCCGCTTTACTCTCCGTAAAACCCAAACTAGTCAGGAAGCTGTCTATCATGCAGTACCATCTCCTGGGTGCCTGTTTCAATCCATAGAAGGCTTTCTTCAGTTTGCACACATGAGAATCCATGTCATGTGTCTCAAACCCGAGTGGCTACTCCACATATACTTCCTCTTCCACTACACCATTCAAGAACGTTGTCTTGACATCCATTTGGTGTATCTTCCACTTCCTCACTATAGCCAGATCAAGTATTGATCTAATGGAAGTATATCTGGCTATAGGTGCAAATGTCTCCTCATAGTCTATTCCTTCTTTTTTGGAGAAGCCACGTGCCATAAATCTTGCCTTGTATTTCTCTATGCTGCCATCTGCAACATGCTTGATCTTGTAGATCCACTTGGAAGTCACTACAGACTTCAATCCTAGTCTCGGGACCACATCCCAGACGTCATTATTCATGATCGATTGGTACTCCTCGATCATGGCATCCTTCCATTCTTTCTTCTCAGCTGCTTCCTCATAGTTGGAAGGCTCTTTGTCAATGATGTCACACAGCAGGGCTACATAACTAGAGAATGGTCTTGGCCTCTTGCTTTCTCTATGCATTCCTTCTGGAGCACCATATCTCTCTGCATCTTGAATTGCTTCTCGTACCCATGCAAGTTTCCTCTTGTGAGAATTCTTCTCACGTGGTGGATCTACAGGTTCCTAAGGATCTTCTATCTCACAGTCTTCTTCTGGATATACTTCATTCATTGTTGTATCTCGATTCCTAGGTGCTTCTGGTTCTTCAATGTCTTCAAGTGGTATCTTCCTCGATCTGTGATATGTCGAGTCTTCATCGAATGTTACATCTCTGCTGATGTCGATTTTAGAGAGTGACATCATTGGTTATGGTTGAATTGTCATTGCATGAGTTAAATATGATTACTATATGGAGGGTGACAACTGTATGGTTAACTATGGTGGCATTGTAAGTAAAGTACTCATAATTAAAAAAATACTCATAAATTACATACATACATGCATGCATGCATACATGCATACATACATACATACATACATACATTCATACATGAGGTAAGTAGTTTTAAAATAAACACTACTACATATGGGGTCAACTTTCAAAAAAATATTATGATGGTATGGATAAGTTCGAGTAAACCGTTGGAAAATATTGTATAATTATAAAAATTATCATCATTCTTTTTGGGGTGCCTTGGCATTCATTGGAAAATACTGTATAATTATAAAAAAACTAATTTATTTTCAGGTAGAAGAGGCAGAGGTGGTAGTCATTCTCATGAATTTAATGGCCAAGGAAAAAGGTATGACAAATCACATATTCAATACCATTATCGTCAAAGATTTTTTCATTATGCTCTTGAATGTAGAAAGAAGCAGTTTGATATGAATAGACAAAATACATTTTTCAAGAGAAAATCACTTTGAAAATAGTGATTGAATGTTTATTACTCATAATTGTGCACAAGAAAGCTCAAAATAAGTATGGTTTTTAAATAGTGGTTGTAGTAAACACATGAGTGGAAACAAGGATATGTTTGCAAACATAGATGAATTTGTGCAGTCAGAAGTAAAATTGGGAGATGATAACAAAGTAACTGTCATGGATAAAGGTAGCATATTAAAGTTTAAAACTAAGTAAGGAGAAAAGAAACACATTCCAAATATGTATTATGTCCCTAATCTTAAACACAATCTAATTAGAATTGGAAAACTACTACAAAAGGGATATATAAAGTCTATTTTGAAAGTAATGCATGTGATATTCTTGATACACATGGAAAGCTAATTGTAAAACTCCAAATGACACAAAACAAGATGTTCCCTTCAAGGTTGCGAAATGATTTGTTAGTTATTTTCAAAGAATTCCTCAAATATTAGCCATGGTTATGGAACTTCATATTTTGTCATTTAAGTTTCAGTGGTCTAAATTTTGTTGCATAGAAAAAGCATGGTGAATGGTTTGCCACTGATTGAGAAGCCAAACAAAGTTTGCGAAGGTTGTATTCTTGGTAAGCAACATATATAATCATTTCTTGTTGGCAAGTCATATAGAGCAAGAGCTCTACCTAAAATTGTGTATTTAGATTTGTGTGGGTATATGCAGACACTTGGTATTGAGAATAGGTTGTGTTTCATAACTTTCATAGATAGTTATTCCAGGAAAAAATGTGTATATATTTTGAAACAAAAATTAGAAGCTTTTGATATTTTTAAGCAGCTTATAGTCATGGTGGAGAAGTAAAGTGGACACTACATTAAAATTCTAAGAAGTGGTAGAGGTGGAGAGTTTGTGTCCAATGATTTCTTGAGTTTTTGCAAAATAAATGGGATTAAGAAGCAATTTACAACTAGATATACACCACAAAAAAAGACATTGAAGAAAGAAAAAAAATAGAACAATCATGGAAGTGGAAAGAAGCACGATGAAAGCTAAAAATATACCAAATGAGTATTGGGATGAAGTTGTAGCTGTGCAAATCCTCACAGCAGATCTAAGAGTTGACGTATACCTCACAATGAAAGAGTTTAGGAATGTGATTAAGAGTGGTCAATGTAGTAAAATGAGAAACATAATAATATTACAGTAGAACTCAGATAAAAGCAAAATAACTTCACACACACACACTAATTCATTAATCACAATATGGACAAATAAGTAGTACAATGCATGAGGATTCGAATGCCAAGGTGGAAATTCGAATTAGCCTTCATGAAGTGATCAAAAGATCACTAGAGTGTCATCGGAGCACAACTAGAAGTCTACATCATCATCAGTGGAGTCATCAATGCTCAAGTAATTGTCAACCATCATTCAAACTGAGTCTAACTGAGTGTGGTAGGTGTAACTGACTGTAACTGAAACTAATTGAATGAAGGAGGCTCAGTGGAGGGTGCATGAGGAGCTAACTGGAGTCAGAAAGGGGATTCAGTCTCACTGGAGGTCTATCGGAGTGATGTAGTTAGTTGAGAGTTAGTCTAGCCTTAAATCAAGGAAAGAACTGATGATAACTCAACTAACTGAAGTACAATTGAATGGTAGGTGAGAGAGGATGAGTGGCTTCATTAAATCAAGAAGGAAGGGTGAACTAACCTCTAGGAGGGATAAAACTGATCTGAGAGAAGCTCCCGGGGGCTGGCTAGCTGAGGCTAGGTGTTGGGATTGATGACTGGGATGCATGCAATTGCATGCAAAATGCATGCTCAATGGAGAATGCATGCAATTGCATGCAGAATGCATGCTCAATGGAGAATGCATGCATAACTGAAAATGAAAAAAGGAATAATGCTGGTAGGACTAGGATGGAGTATAGGAATATCCTAACACCCCCCTTAATCCATCCTGGGCCCTGGTAACTAAGACCAAAGGTCACCCAATACAATGAATAATAACAGTCAATAAACTGAGGAAATGGGAAAAACCTCATGGGAAAAATACCCCCCCTCAAAATAGACTGTAAGGCACACACAAAAATAAATGCTCCAAACTCAAGCAGGTGTGATGCTTGGTCATATGTTTGGAGGTATCTTCTTCTTGGGAAGAAGTGGATCATGCTTAGAAAGCATGTGCTTGTACTTGCTCTTCAGATAGAATGTGATGAGAACAAATCCAAAAGTATGAGGATGATCCTTGAACTTGTGATTCGAATTAGCTGAGGTAGGATAAAAAACATGAATGTGTATATAGTCTTTTGTTTTCTCCTTTGAACCATCATGGGTGAGATTATGCTCAAAAGAACCATCAAATATCAGTGATTTCTTGAAATCCAAATCAGATCCAAGACTTGAATCATGGTTGCTTAATATCTCCTTTGAACTATTCGAGGTGAGATCTAAACCAGTAAATGCATGAGAAATTATCCCAATCGAATGGCAATGGCCATCATCTTCAATAACCTTTTGAGAACATGAAATAATGATCTTACAATAGTAAATAAGAGGTGATTGATCAAGGAGAGCGAATGCATTACCTCCAATGGCTGATTTTACCTCTGAAACATTCAGTAGATCATGATGCAAACCAACATACTCTAGTGCAAGAGAGGATTTAGGAACCTCTAAAATTTCTAGAGTGTGAGCTGGCACAAAATTCGAAATAGAAGGAATTTGGAGCATGCATGTAGAATCTGCAAGTTCTTCTTCTTTGTGGACAGCTTCAATATAAGATATCTTTGATACTAATTCATGATCAATGAGATCATCAAGGAGGGTGAATGCATCACTTTGCTTGCTCTCGAAAGGGTTTGGACCAATTCCTTCATTATTCTTTCCAAATATTACATCCAGTTGGGCCCATAGCTCTATTGGAGATTCAGCAGAATCAATGAAGTGGTTCCTCATGCAACGAGGCATAGAAAACATCATAGTTGCATAGACATTGTCACCTTTATATAGCCAGTCTTTCTCTTCTTCAGAGGATTCGAACTCTCTTTCAAAACAATAATCAGAGAGATCGTGGCTCTTCAAATATGCTATCATTTTTGGTCTCCATTCATCATAGTTGAATGGAGAAAGAGGATGAATTTCTTCTTAATACATGGAAGCTGTAGAAGACCTGCAAAAACAATAGAAAAGTCTTCAACTACTACTATTGCAAAAATGCAGAAACTGTTGCACTTGAAATCTTGATAATAACCTGCAAAAAACTCTAAGGAATGGAGATAAACAATACTCTCAACATGCTCTAATACCATGTGAAAATCCTCACAATAGATCTAAGAGTTGATGTATACCTCACAATGAAAGAATTTAGGAATAAGATTAAGAGTGGTCAATGCAGTAAAATGAGCAACAAAATAATATTACAGTAGAACTCGGATAGAAGCAAAATAACTTCACACACACTAATTCATTAATCACAATATGGACAAATAAGTAATACAATGCATGAGGATTTGAATGCCAAGGTGGAAATTCGAATTATCCTTCATGAAGTGATCAAAAGATCACTGGAGTGTCATCGGAGCACAACTAGAAGTCTACATCATCATCAGTGGAGTCATCAATGCTCAAGTAACTGTCAACCATCAGTCAAAGTGAGTCTAACTGAGTGTGGTAGGTGTAACTGAGTGTAACTGGAATTAACTAAATGAAGGAGGCTCAGTGGAGGGTGCATGAGGAGCTTACTGGAGTCAGAAAGGGGAGTTCAGTCTCACTGGAGGTCTGTCAGAGTGATGCAGTGAGTTGAGAGTCAGTCTAGCCTTAAATCAAGGAAAGAACTAATGATAACTCAACTAACTGAAGTACAATTGAATGGTAGGTGAGAGAGGGTGAGTGGCTTCCTTAAATCAAGGAGGAAGGGTGCACTAAGCTCTAGGAGGGCTAAAAATGATCTGAGAGAAGCTCCGAGGGATGGCTAACTGAGGCTAGGTGCTGGGACTGATGACTAGGATGCATGCAATTGCATGCATGGATAACTGAAAATGTAAAAAGGAATAATGTTGGTAGGACTAGGATGGAGTATAGGAATATCCTAATAGTAGCTTGTCCAGTATAAGTTTTGAATCACTCCCCCATAAATAGTGTGACGGATAAAGTACCACATGAATCATGAAGTAATAAGAAACATAATGTTTCTCATTTGATAATCTCTAGGTGTATTGCCTATGCACATGTTCCTAATGAAAATAGGAAGAAGTTAGATAATAAAGGGGAAATATGTATTTTGTGGAATATAGTGAGCAACCAAAATCCTTCGAGTTGTATAATCTCATCACGAAAAGGACTATAATTAGCAGAGATGTCAAGTTTATTGAAGATGAAGAATGTATTTGGAATGAAAATCTACATCAACAATAGCAATTTGAGATGAAATATTTCAGTAAAGATCAAGCTCCGAACAATGGCTCTAGTTCACAGAGTACAACATCAACACCTTAATTTGCTTCAAGATCTCAGTCAACAGCTAGATATCACCCAAGTGATAGCTCAAGGTGAGATGGCACTCCAATGAAGACAAGAAGTCTCAGGGAAATATATGACATAGCTCAATGTAATGATGATGATGATGATTTAACTTCTGATTTTTCTTTATTTTTCTATTGTTGATCCAATATGTTTCGAAGAAGCAATTACTGAGCATGAAAGTTGGTAAAAGGCCATGGATGAAGAAATTGTAGCAATAGAGAAAAATCAAACTTGGCAATTAGTGAATCTTCCAAAAGGAAAAGATGCAATAGGTGTAAAATGGGTCTATAGGACAAAGTTTAATGTTGATGGAAATGTTGTAAAACATAAAGCAAGTCTAGTTGCAAAAGGGTTTTCACAACATTCTAGGATTGATTACAATGAGACATTTGCTCTAGTAGCTAGACTAGATACAGTGAGATCAGTGTTAACATCAACATGGCATCATAAATGGAAAGTTTATCAGATGAATGTCAAATCAACATTTTTGAATGGTATATTATAGGAAGAGGTATATGTAAAACAACCATCATTTGATCAGATATTGGGTCATGAACATAAAGTTTATAGATTGAAAAAATATTTGTATGGTTTCAAACAAGCTCCAAGAGATTGGTACAACTGCATCAATTCACACTTCTTGAACCATGGTTTTAACAAATGCAATAGTGAGCCAAATATTTACATAAAGGTGAATAATCAAGGTAAGGTCTTAATTGTATGCCTATATGTTAATCATATGATATTTATAGGAAAATTTTCAATCGAGATATTTAAATCAATGATGAAAAAAGAATTTGAGATGATAGATTTGGGATTAATGAAATATTTTTTAGGCATAGAAATAAGTAAAACATATGATGGAATTTTCATTTGTCAAACATAATATGCAAAAGATGTTTTGAAGAGGTTCAAAATGTTGAATTGCAAGCTAGCATCTACACTTATGGCAACAAGATGGAAATTGAGCAAAGAAGACAAGGGCACAAAAGTAGATCCAAGTTTGTTCAAAAACATTGTAGGTAGCTTGATGTATTTGACGACAACAAGGCATGTCATTATGTATGAATTCAGTTCGATTTCAAGGTTCTTGGAGACACCAAAGGATTCACATTGGAAAAAATGGAAAAGGATTTTGAGATATGTTAGTGGAACAAGAGATTATGGGATCTTATATTCAAGTTCAGATGATTTCATAATAGTTGGCTACACAGACAGTGATTTTGCAGGCATCATTGATGATAGAAAAAGCACATCCAAATATATTTTCCATCTTGGTTAAGGAGCAATCTCATAGTCTTTCCAAAAACAACCCATTATTACTCTTTCAATTATAGAAGCAGAATATGTAGCAGCAACATCAACATCATATCAAGTAGTGTGGATAAAAAAAATTATGTCATATTTGATGCAAGATCAAGAAGAAACAACAAAAAAAAAATTGTGATAAAATTCAACTATAGAATTCGCAAAAGGAACAAGCATATTGATACTAGATATCATTTCATTAGAAAACTTATCAAGAATGATGAAATATATCATGAATTTTGTAAGTCTGAAGATATCTTTACACAACCATTAACAAAAGAGAGATTTGAACACCTAAGACAAAGTTTGGGCAGTTTGGGCATCATAAGAATAAGAAAACCAATCTTAAGGGGGAGTGTTGAAAATGTAAGGACCTGTTGCAGCTGTCCAACCGTCCAGCGTTCCACCATCCATCTCCACCTCTAGCGGCCATGATTATAAAATATTTTATAGACCATTTGAGATCAACATAAAGCCGAATTGTAGTAGCTTCTTGTTATACTTAATAAAATATAGAGTAACAACTCAAATTTTATCTATCTGATTTAATTTTATGTCCTTGCCTTAGTTTTTCCTTCTTGCATTCTCTTCCTACACTATGTCGGTCGAAGGGCGAGAGGAAGTACTGTAGTTTGATCTCTCTCACCGCAGGTCTGTGGAAATACCAACCGGAAGTTCACCATGCCTACACACCACTCCATCCAAATGCACACGATGTGACACAACTATATGACAGATTCTGCTATGTAACAAACATTACTAACACACCAGACATAGTGAGAAAAACATATTTCTACATATTGTGCTGCGACATGGTACGCATTGAACTATAAGATTTACATTTTTATATGGAAATTTATTGCTATTGACAAGTTTTCATAGCGTAAAAGCTTACTGGGCTCCATGTAGGTGTAATACAGATACAGATTTAGTAGTTATTACTAATGGACAAATCAATTTTGAAAATCAATTTAAAAAATATCAAAATCTAATTATTAAAACACTATAAAAGAGAAATACCATTCAATTTCATTTTTTTTATTAAAATAATTATTAATAAATAGCTGCCACATATTTATATTTTTGTTTTTTAAATATATGTTTGATTTTACTATATAAATGTTTATGTATATTTGGTCAATTGGGTTTAGCCCTCCACCACTACTTTTGTATTTTTTCCATATCAAATCCGTGTTGATCTACTATGCTTTAAACCGTAATATCACATATAATTATTGGTCTCAAATCTTCAATGGGATATTTCTAAAGGAGATTCTTGAAAAAGATGGGATCTCCATTATCATGACAATAATAATAATTATTTATAGATTAAGAAATTTATATCTTTTATGAGCTCATGGAATCTTTGAAAGATAGAGCATAAAGACTTTGTTACACAATTAAATTTCTTATTAAAAAATAAAAAGTATTTGTATGTATAGATTAAATATCAACATTAAAATACAATCTTATCAAATATCCTAGTTCAGATTGTATATTAAATCTTATCAACGTTAAGTATAAAAGAAGATACACTTGATAGGAGCAACAATGCGTGGCATCAACCAGAGAATAGACGTTAATGGGTGGCATCAACAGTCAAGATTCATGGTTTTCATATGGACAGCATGATGATAGACGTTAATGGTTTTCATATGGACAGCATGATGATAGACGTTAAGAAAACAATTCAAATTTGACATAGTTGCAAGTCATTTATGGAATTTGGGCATTAACTCAAATTTAAAAAAAGAGTACTTTCAAAGTTTTACAATTTCAAATTTCAAATTTGATTTTTTAGAGATGATTTGGAAAATATTTGACAGAAATTTTTATAAATTTTGACTCAAATTCTAAAATTTTGTGTGCTTCAAAGTTTTTAATGATGTGGACTTGTTATTTCTATCATCAAAATTGTTATTAAAACATAATTAAATTCAGATTTTGCAGAATATAAAAACCAATCCAAATTTAAATAAAAATTATCCTAATCCAAATTATAATAGATAATTATAATATTTTTCTGAGTATAGATTCCACAGTGCTCAATCATTCCGTGAAAATTTCTACAATTTCAAGATTAAAGAAACTGATGCTTTGTACACTTTTATCCATCTTTGATTTGCTTAAAATGTGTTATGAAAATACAATTTTTTAAGGGTTCCTAAATTGTGAGAGGTGATTTTCTCCGTTATGTATTTCTTAAATTGTGTTAAGAAAATACACTTTTTTAAAGATAAATGTTGTAGTGTTAGGAAAGGAAATTATCAAAATACTCGAATATTTATATGATCAAAATTATCTTAATTAGATGAGAATTGTCTTTTGGAATATTTATAGATCAAAACTTTCTCATTCTTAGTTCGATGAGAATTGTCTTTGGAATATTTATAGATCAAAACTGTCTCATTCATAGTTCGATGAGAATTGTATTTTGGTCTAGAGTATAAAATATTACATAAAGTTTTTGATATTATCTTTGTAAAAACCACTTTGTTTTAATTATTATTAGTAAATTAAAAACTCAATATTTTAATGGTTGAAATTAAACTTCTCTCAAAAGATAATATTTCTTCTTACAACCATTTAATATAATATTTTCTTTCACAACCAATTAATATAGGTTTTGTTATATATTTTTTAGACTCAAATTTTATATTAGGATTACTATTTAAGTGTTATTATCATTATTATTATTATTTTATATATCAGTTATTATTATTAATATTCATTTTTCAATTTAATAAATAAAAAATAGGGTTATTTTGTATAGTTACCTTTATCAAGGTTGGTAGTACATGGAATATGGTTCATTTTTTTTTGTTAATGATTGACTTTCTATAATTAATAAATTTTAACTATACTTATCTATATTCACCTTTGTTCAATCATATTCAACGATGGTGGACCATATTCAACATGGTCGATCATAATTAATCATGATTAATGATGGTCAAAATAATCAACTATATGGTTAATTATAACAAAACATAGTTTACCATAATAAACTATGGTCAAACATAACAAATTTCCTTCAATATAATAATATAATTAATCAAATATAATTAACAATATTAATATTCTTTATTTTATTATTATTATTATTATTATATAATATTATATATAATAATTGAACATAAATTAATTGACAATATTAATATACTTTATTTTAATATTATTATTATATTTTATATGATAATTGAACATAAATTAATTATCAATTGAATCGCGCCAAAGCATTATCATTATTTGTTATAAATAATAGTAATATTATCTTATGTATGTCATACAATCACATTAAGTTATTAATGTATATGGTTATATTTCTTTATTAACATATAATAGTGGTGTTTTACTAATATATGTATTATACTTTTTTTCACCTTAAGTTTCATTTAAATATATTTATATTTGTAATAACATTACAAAAAGTTAATTATTTTTATTATAGAAATCCTAATAAATATATGACATGAAATTAATTTACAAAAAATAAATTAGAATTATTTCTATTTTAAAATTGTTTTGGATTGCACAACACGATTGATCAAATTTGAAGGGATGGTCATAATTTCAACTAGAAGGGTATACATTCATGTATTTCTTATTCACGTACACCTCTCCAATGTGGTGATAACAAAATACTAGAAGTCCATCCGTAAAAAACATCCATAAGAAATACCGGCTCCTGCTCCCTACGATTTCAAGGATGTGTGACATGTTTATCAATCCACTACCATTATAATTCTTATGTGGAAGATAAATTGCGGTTAGAAAGTCACCTTTTGGCATGTTTTTTAATGAAGATAACGTAGGGTTTGATTCATTAATCACCTCTGATTACGTTGCTTGTTTTCCACCAACACTTGATGGTTCATCATGCTCTTACGTACTGGGCATTCTAACTTTTGATAATTATCTTATAGGTGTTCTTGTTGTTGGTGTAGTCATAAGCAGAGTCAACTTTCCACCTTGTATTCCTTGCTCATATCCTTCATCTTCTGTGTGAGGTGTAACATCGTCCTCTGCAACCAATTTATCTATGCTACCATCCCAAGCTTACTCTTCCTTAAACACAACGTCTCTACTGACAACATACTTCTTGTTGATGGGATTATAGAGTTTATATGCTTTAGACTCTTCATTGTAACAAAAAAAAATGCACTTCTCACTTGTGTCATCCAAACTTCTCCTCATCTCTTCAGGTACATGTGCATAAGCCACACACCCAAAAATCCTCAAATGAGATATGCTGCTACTCTTACCACTCTATTCTTTCTTGGGGAACTTGGTCCTTCACACTCTTAGTTGGGATTCTATTCAGAATATACACAGAGAAAGTAATTGTGTATCCCCAATATTCATCTAGAGGATGTTTTTCCTTCAACATACTTCAATCCATGTTCATAATGGTTTGCTTCTTTCTTTCTACCACTCCATTTTGCTGTGGAGTGTAGCTAGCAGTAAACTGTCTTTTGATACCAGTATTTTGAAAAAAATACACAAAATAATTTGACATATATTCACTTCCTTTGTCTGATCTCAATCCCTTAATAAATATGCCACTCTCCTTTTCAACCATGGCTTTAAAACTCTAAAACACATCAAAATCTTGATATTTGTGTTTTAGCAAACACACCTGAAGTTTTTCGACTAAAATCATCAATGAAAGTCATAAAATAAACATTACTAGTCAAAGAAGGTGTTTGCTTCCACACAAATCTGTGTGTACCAGCTCCAATGGGGATTTTTCTCTATACAAGACTCCAGAGACAAATTTCTATCTATGATGCTTTGCTAATATGTAGCTCTCACATGAGCTTTTTGGCTGTTTAATATTGGGCAACCCTTTCACCATATGCTTCTTCTGTAGCAAATATATACCACCAAAATGTAAATGGCCATACCTCAAATGCCACAACCATGATTGATCTAAAATATTAGTTTTATAAGTATTCAAAGAGTTAGTGAAATCATTCCTCATAATAAGTGGGAACATTCTATTCTTTGTCACATCTACTCTGGAAATCAACTGCTTACATGGATACTTGTCATATATAGCATATACCTTGTTCTTGAAAAATACTCTGTACCTTTTCTCTAATAGTTTTCCAACACTTAATAAATTACACATTAAGTGAGGAACACAATAAACATCATTATTTTTTCTTCTTTCACCACTCTTGGAATATACAACAATCACTCCTTTACCATTAACTTTTACCTTATTGTCATTACCTAGCTTTACCTCAAATTGAATACTTGTATCTAGACTTGAAAATAATTCTTTATTTCTAGTCATGCGGTTGCTGCATGCACTGTCCAAGAAGCATACATCATTTGAAATTTTCTGGGTCAGATTACAAGTAAAAAGCATAGGTTTCTCTACATTTGCATTCTCCTTCGTAATGTGTGTAGACATATTACTAGCATTTGCTTGCCTCTTCCAACACTTGTTGTTACGGAGAAAAAGTTCCTATGGATTGGGGTAGCCCACAACAGATAGATTACTTCCAAAAATCAATTCATTTCCCAATGTATGCTATATAAATTTGTAAATTCTAAGAAGTGGAATAAAATACCAAACTCAATCCGGACATTCGATGAAGATCCCCGTTGAGATTTTGAATTAGCACAATTGTACTTGCAGCTTAGTCTCAACAATAAACGCAAACAAGTGCATATGATATATGAAATATGTTAGCATAAACAATAGCATAATCCATGATATATCTAAGTAAATGTACCCAATGAGAATAAATAATCATTCACAATGTCAATTGGACGATCAAATGAGTATTTTTATTAATATGAACAAGAAGTACAAGATACAACCTCCTATCGGCAACTCATCTGAACCAAGAACTAGGTCCCTCCACTTGTGCCTCCATGTAACATCCCCATCTTGACCCCATTGCATTAAAAATGTAAATGATATAATATTGTTATAAAATCATGGTGAGGAGCTCAAGGCCAAGGCCTTGCCATCGATTTATTGATGCATATGGTTTATGTGCTATCCAGGCACATTGGAATTTCGATATCATGTAAATATGCATTTTAATAAAAATACCCACAACTAGCTATGCAATGCAACAAGAGATGGGGGCATGATTTTACAAGGAATTGGGAGGGAAAACATTCAAACCCTTGAGCCAATCAATTCAAGCCAAGTGTCAATGAGAGAACCCATCAAACCCTCAACTACCCATGTTGACTTTTGTACCCAATCATTCATTCTCGCAAGAATTGGTTGAGGTAGTTAATGCCTTAGGGAATGGAGAGGTATGGCTGTCCAAATTTGAGTATGGGAAAGCCACCATCCATGGAAAAATGTGTTTTGCTTCTTGGGCAAGAAAACAACCATCAATTGCTCCCCAAGCCATTACCCATCAAACAGTATTGCTCTCCCACGATTTTGGAGCTACCTAGGCGTTTTTCTCCATGGATTTCCTGTGTTTTCCATCATCTTTCAAGCTGGGAAGGGTGATTTTTCTTTGGTTACCAGTGTGGAAGAGAACGGATTGATTTGGGGGTTTCCTGGAGGTCGTTTTGGCCATTGGAATGCCCATAATCTGTGGGATAAATCGTTTTTCTCCATGTGGTCGAATTGCCCTTTCTCACGGTCCGTTTTTGGTGTGCCCACGATTTGGGAAATTCCATGGCCATCGTGTTTGTAAATCCCATTGCTGAAAATGTGTATGCATTCCCAATTCTTGAGTTTGTTGTGTGTAAGAGAATGTTGAGGTTGAGATGGGTCTCCATTGCTTTGGCTGTGTATGAGCTTGAATTTTCCCTTTCCTTGTAAGAATCATGCCCAGCTTGGGGGTGGCAGTTGTGTTGAGAGAATTGATGAACACAACTGGCCTATGGTTGGGTGGAACGTTGCAGCGACATAGCTAGTTGTTTGGGACAATTGCACAATGAAGATAAGTGTTTTTCTGTCTATGTATTTACTTCTGCAATGTTTAAATTGATGATTGATTTCTATATGTTGTATGCATATGATTTGTGTGTGGATGAGTTTTAATTCCGCTGTGCATATTTTTTTGATTTGCATCTGCACACATTTATTTAATTATTGTGAATATAATGAATGGGATGAGTTTGATGAAAAGCCCCAAATTCTAGTGCCCTATTCCCTTCCTTGAATTGCGTCCACAGGAGGGGACGTTACACTCCACCACTTCAATCCCCCATGCAATGGAAAACTCACGAGTAAAGGAGCAAATCCCTCACAAGATATGGAAGAGTTTGGTAGGTTAAAATAAGAGGTTCACAACAACAAGGATCAATGTATGTAGACTCAAGCTATGGAAAAATTTCAATAGAGTTTCGATGCTCTTCTCTTTCTCCTCTCCTCCTTCCATGCTTAATGGCTCAATATATAACCCTCCAAAGGAAAGTGAAAGGTTGTATCGAGTCGTTTCGAGATACATGGAGGGCCAAAGGTCACAATGGATGGCTTTTTGGAGTGAAAAGGGGAGAATTTACTCTCTTTTACCAATTAACTCGATGTACGCGAGCTATAATGGTGTAGCTTGCGTATGCGCGAGTTGCATTGAATCATCTCTCATATAGGAGTAAAGGTAGGGAAAAAAAGGTTTTTGTAGGACAAAAATTGGTTCTGAGTTCATAAATGGATAATGGAGGCCAATGAGTGCTAATGCTCACAAGGTGGAAAAATATTGTGTTACACTTGTTAGCAAAATGACCAAATTTCTTGCAATAGAAACATTGAAGTTTAGATCTATCCTACCGTTGATTTCTTGGCTTCCATGTTCTACTACTACTTCCCCTAACACTAGGAGTATTCTGCTGAGACTTCTCCTCAAATTCCAAATCATTTTTGTTGTCACAATGACTAGCACTTCGATCTCCTCTTTCTCTACTACTATACCTTCCTATACCTCTGCCTCTAGTGACACACAATTGAGATTTAAAAGCATTTTCTAATGGAATATCATCGTAATTATTCATTCTTGATTCATGAGCAAATAAAGAACTAGTAAACTCATCAATGTGCATTTGAATAAGATCTTTAAACTCTTCTATACGAACAACCATCGCTTCAAACTTCTTTTTAAAACGTCTCAACAATTTCTCAATCACTCATTGGTCGGAAAGGTATTCACCATATTGTCTCAGCTGATTCACAATGTTCATGACTTGAGTCATGAAATTATCAACAGTCTCATTGTCCTTCATCTTCAAATTCTCAAAGTCCCTTCTCAAGCTCTGTAACTTGACATTTTTCACCTTGGTCACACCTTGATAACATGTTTCAAGTGTGTCCTAAGCTTTTTTTGAAGACTCACCACTTGATATTTTAATAAATATGGATTCACTTAGGCCTTGCTGAATAACGCCAAGAGATTTGTTATCCATCTTCTTGTTTTTCTTCAATAGGACATGCTCAACATTTGATCTAGGTAGCCAATTGTAACAAAATCCCAGATATATTGAGCACGCAGAATGGTTCTCATTTTATTAAACCATGTATCATAATTTCTCTCAGTCAACATATGAATTTGGGGCTGCACTACACTGTTGTTAGTAGCCATCATAAATCAAATTCCAAATCATTGTAAACAAAGAAAAAGAGAGAAAGAGATCAACCACGCTCTGGTACCACTAAGGGAAGGTAGGGTAGTGTTTCTCATAGTAATATAAACACTTACCAATCACTGTAATACCAAATAAATTCCTACAGGACAAGTTTTAGCAAAAAAATAACAAGTTTGCACCTTTAACAATAGACTACATCCAACAGGAAATGAGTAACAACAACTAATTTCAACACTATTTTGATAGCCCCTACGTTCATAAACTTATATTGATACTATGTTTCAACAATCGGATTGATTTAACACTCCATAGTCAATCATACAACTCAAAAATTATCATGTGGTGCTGCAAAATCACTTCAAATTAAACAACAATTTACAAACTCATAAGTAAAAACAGAGCATCGACAATATAGAGTAAAAATCTGTTTTGAGCTTCAACTAATAATTCATATAACTCACTGTCTTAAAATAACGGTTTCTTGGATTGATAGCTATACATAAAAAATATAGTCAATCATTTAATTTGAATTGTCCCTTCGTTGCTACTAAAACAAAATTTCATTCTTCAACATTAAATACTCCACCTCCTTGAAGTTTGATAGGGTGAGAGAAATTAGAGTTTGTTGATGCCCCTTCAAAAATCAATGTATTATACTGCCCCTTTGACATTCAATAAACTAAAACAGGGCGGAAGATTCCTTTTCAAAAACTTGATGGCTAAGTCAGTGTGGTGGTGGTGACTCATCATGATTCTGGTGGTCATTTAACATGGTGGTGAAATACTTAACTTCAAACACCTAGCACAAAGTTTGTTGCCCAAGAATTTGAGACATATAAACTTTGATTGTGCCAACCTATGATTAATCCTCTTGATCGACCTAAGAAAAAAAATCCCAACTTGCAAGAAACTTCTTTAACTTCTTGACTATTTTATCTCCTTCACACATAATTTGTTGAAGAAATAAAACATCTGGATTAAGATTATCTATCATACGCCTAACCACTAACCTTTTAGAGGGGTTAGCGAAACCTATTCTATTCAACGAAACAACTAGCATTAAGTAACCATTTACAGGGAGTCCATTTCTCTAAGCACCCCATAAATGGACTTGTGTGTTCTTGGAGCGACCACCCTATAAGCTCTTTTATGTGCCTAATCTCCTTCCTTTCCCTCCATATTTTGGCTCCAAAGGATCCAAACCTAATCCCCCCTATACCAACCTTAGGTGTGACCTTATGAGATCTAAGTTTTAGTTTGTAATCATCCTCAAAGCAAGATTTAGATGGCTTAGTAAAGAAATAAAAGTCTCTCAAGGGTCTTTGATCATAAATAGACTTTTTTAGGGTCTCCAACATAAAGGAATCATAGATAGATTTTAAGGGTCCAGATTAAAAATGCAAGGATAATCAAGACTTAAAGGAATCAAAACTTTCTTACTTGTTGTATTTTATGTGAGATCTAAGTCCTCCTCTTAATGAATTTTATCTTTCGTTGAACTTTGGACAATTCCATTTCCTGCTCAAATCACATGGATTTTTAATATTGTCTCCCTTGGCCATTTGGGCACGTCATCATATTTTTGAACACTTTAATGAATCCAATTCTTAGAGTTCTTGTAACCATATTTTCCCTTCTGAATTGAAAAATATTTTGGAAAAGGAGTCCTTACCAACCCATCATATTTTATGAGGGATAGGATTTCTTTGTAAAAGGTAAAGAACAACTTGTAACTAGATGACCATATGAGCCTGACATCTATTACATTTGAAGCGTAAACATTGGTAATCCAGAGGCTTGAATGAGAGGGGTTATCTTTATGAAAAATTATATTTTTCCATAGCCTTTCCCTTAGCTATAGAGTTACCAGAATCCTAGCCATGTTCATTCTTCTTATAGAAATATAAGAGTAGTCTTCCTCCGCAAATACACCCAACAAATTCTTGATGGATTTAAAAATATCAGGGAACCAAAAATCAAAAGGGAGATTGGGTAATTTAATCCATGTAGGAATCTGATCATTCCTTTCCATTCTTCATCAAAAATAGGTGACCATCTTTTTAGGGAGAGGGCACAACAGTTCCATCTCCATGAAACACCAAAGATTTGATTTATATCTTGATCCTTTCTAAATTTAAAGACCAACCAACCTCTTGAGAGATAAAGGATTCATGAGAATAACCTAAGATAGGACTCCATGTCTTTTGATCTGATTCTTTTAAACCTACATCACCCACTCTTCATGCAGAAAACCTCCCCACCAACGTCATCTAAGAGAATTCAACTACTTCATTCAATCTTAAATCTTCTTCAAGGACTAAATTCAGAGGCACTGGTTTTTTCTTTAAAAACAAATTTGACGCATCCTCCATTCTCTAGAGTCCAAAACCTTACCATCCAACTATAAACCTATATCCAGAATTAATTTTCTCTCCTCTTTAGAAACCTTGTTGTTTTGCTGTAAAAAAATTTCCATCAAAAGACTTCCCCTTCATGTTGAAATTGTCTAACAAAAACTTGTCTAAAGATATTCTCTCGACCTGTGCATTATTTAGCACTCCAAGTCTCTAAGGGCCCTATTGTCCAAGATCTTTAATGCACTATTATTACCCTCATAAAATTTGGACTGCTTTGGAAAGAGAGAGGTCCTTTCATCTGCATTTTTGTCCTGGAAAATTGTATTATGTGACTCAATCTCTGAGAGCCTAACCCCACGATCAATTTGAATATCATCTACAAGCTCTACGGAATAAATAAGCAACTCGCTGTGCAGCATTGAATGCTACATTGAGAGTGCTAATTGCTCACCCTTTCTATGAAATTTCACATATCTCAAGCTTAACCTTCTAGAAAAACTATAACGTACTTCTCACGATATTAAACGCACTTCTTCAACAGCTCCCATCATGCCTAATATTGCTACATCTAAATCTTCCAAAATAAAAGATAAGTTAACAAATTCAATTTTTTCTTAAGCTTATTTCTAAGTAAACTGAAGTCAAGCATAATTCTATTCAAATTATATAAACAAAATGTTTAAAGGTAAAATTTCACAACCAATGTTTTAATCAATTAATTAAAAAGACAACCTTTAAAAAATTGTTAAATTTAAAAGAGAATTTTTACTAAATTAATCAATATTTATTTATTTATTTTAATCATATTTTTTTTAGCTAAATACTACATATAAATATTAAATATATACTCTTCTCTATGTCATTGATACTCTTTAACATAGCTAGAGTTTGCAAATATTTTCAAAACATGCATGCAAGTTGTTGTTGGGAGATATAGAACATATGCAAATATTAATCTAATTGGAAGAATTATAAATAGATATGTTAATAGAAAATTTATAAATATATTTTTGTTGTTTCTATATATGAAAATAATACTTTATTGATAAAAATAGTGAAAAATAATTATAAACAAAATTAGTTTGAAAGTATTCTTCTTCTAATAATCAATATAATTTAGTTTTTATAATCTTAATTATATATATGTGAACTGACCTAAGGAAATCAGTTATAGGTCGTTATGAATGATTAAATGTATTTGATCATTCCATATTTAAGGTGAGAGGATTTCCTTCATGGACTGTTTGAATGGTAAAAATGGGTTGATCTCTCTTTGATTCAAGGAAAAGTAGACTCTTTTTTAAGGATTCACTTGGGTGATCAATCATCTCCTCTTAGGAAATGCTTGTGGTGCACTAAAGGGTATATGAATAAATCTATATAATAATGATCACATTGGAGTTTTATCAGTGAATGTTGCAATGTCACAATCTATATAATAATCATCATATTAGAGTTTTGTTAGATTTTTATCATTTAATTCAATATGATCTAGGATCTTATCTGAGAGAATAACAAGCACGGCAAATCAATCACAAGAGACAATAGACACAAAGCATTTCACCAAGGAAACCATAAAGGAGAAAACCTCACAACTTCCTCAGAGATAGAATGAGCAATAATACAAAACCCCAAAACAATAAGATAGAATCCAGCAGCTCCTCCTCCACTTGTGCGAACTTGTCTCTCTCTCTCTCACTTATTCGAATGAGTGAGTGAGTGAATGAATGATCAAATGAGAGAGTCACACTCTTTATTTATACTTTACTTCACCTTCCTTTTTCCGTAACTGGGTTGACTTCTCCTAGGAGATCTAATAACGCATTATACCCTAACTCTGGGATGACCCCACTAGGGGAGTCGAATAACCCACTCTAGTACAATGATAACCTTCCCGATCGGAGGAATGAAACCTCTCCGTCGGAAGTATAATGAAAATATAAAATATACAAGTGAAATACATTCTAAAGTTACAAATACATCAACACTCCCTCTTAAGTAGGAAGGTATTCTCTTGAAACGGTTCATCGGCACAAGTCTTCTTCACTAGATCATCATCAAAGTTGGATCATCATCGTCACTACTGCTGTTATCTCGATCATCAATCTCCAATCTACTCGTCATAGGAAATTTTATAGAGCCAGCCCTTTTTCATGCTGGATGTAGGCCTATCCTCCATGTAAGTATTCATCATCTCTGCGAGCAAGCCATCAAGTAGGTACATATCAGGACTGATTACATCGCCTCTGCAAAACTGACAAGATCTCCCAAGACTGATTATATGCCACTGCAAAACCTACAAGATATCCCAAGACTGATTATATGCCACTGCAAAACCTGAAGGAGCATCCCAGGATTGATTATATTCCTCTGCAAAAGTTGTGTACCCTACTTTCACCTCATCATCTTCAGATCATCTCATCGTCAACGAAGCACAACCCAGATGCACACAACACAACACTTGCACTCACTGGCATGGAAGGAATTTCCCATCACCATCCGGGAAAGGATCAGCAATTACATCAACGACCACGGAAGGAGTAACCTCTGACCATGTCGGAAAAGCTTTAGCATTTACATCAATGGCCATGGAAGGACTAACCTTTGACCATGTCGAAAAAGCTCGACAATTACATCAACAACAATGGAAGGACTAACCTCTAACCATGTCAGCAAATCCTAGCCCTTACATCTACACCATGGGAGGAATTTCCTACCACCATGTTAGAATGGCCTAGCCCTTACATCTACACCATAGGAGGATTTTCCTACCACTATGTGAGAATGGCTTATGTGCATCTGTGTCTTCCAGACTCATCACTTCCCCTTGGAAGGAACCTCGATCTAAAGTACACCAAGCTTCTCTTTGAAGTATTCAAAATTGACTCTGGCCATTGGCTTGGTCAATATATCGGCTATCTGCTCATCCGTCGCAACATATTGGAGCTTCACTGCTCCTCTTTGCACCATATCCCTGATATAGTGGTACTTTATCTCAATGTGCTTTGACTTGTCATCGAACACTGGGTTCTCTGACAACTTCACACAACTTTGGTTGTCGCAATATATACAAGTAGCATCCAACTGGAGATCAAATAAATTAGACAGTAGCTTCCTGAGCCATACTGCCTCACAACTAGCCGAACAAGTTGTGACATACTCTACTTCGACTGTACTCAGTGTCACACAGGACTGCTTGCTACTAAACCAAGAGATCACACCTGATCCCACACTCAAGCAGCACCCCGAAGTGCTCTTCCTATCAATGGAAATGCCTTCCCAATCCGAATCAACATAACCCTCTAGGTTAATCTTCTGATTCGCATTATGCTTGAGCCCATAATCAACCGTACCCTTTAGGTACCTTAGAATATGCTTTGCAACAATCAAGTGAAAATGTCTTGGATCTGTCAGGAACTGGCTCAATGTGTTCACAGCAAAGAAAATATCTAGCCTCGTATTCATAAAGTACATTAATGACCCAATCATCTGACGATACATCGTGGCATCAACTGAATCTGATGAAGCATCACTCAATAGCTTCAGGTTCGATGCCATAGGTGTGGCCATGGCCTTGCAGTCCATCATCCCGAACCGCTTCAGGATCTCTACTGCATACTTCCCTTGTCTAAGGAAGATTCCATCTACACTCTGCCACACCCCCATGCATAGAAAATAGTGAATCATACCCCCAAGTCCTTCATCTTGAACTCGGCAACAAGATTCCTCTTTTTGTTAGCAATCAACCCATCCTCACCTGTCACAAATAGGTCATCTACATACAGTATGAGTATCGCTAGATTTCGTTCCTCAACCTTGTAGTAAAGGTTGGAATCCGCTTTACTCTCCGTAAAACCCAAACTAGTCAGGAAGCTGTCTATCATGCAGTACCATCTCCTGGGTGCCTGTTTCAATCCATAGAAGGCTTTCTTCAGTTTGCACACATGAGAATCCATGTCATGTGTCTCAAACCCGAGTGGCTACTCCACATATACTTCCTCTTCCACTACACCATTCAAGAACGTTGTCTTGACATCCATTTGGTGTATCTTCCACTTCCTCACTATAGCCAGATCAAGTATTGATCTAATGGAAGTATATCTGGCTATAGGTGCAAATGTCTCCTCATAGTCTATTCCTTCTTTTTTGGAGAAGCCACGTGCCATAAATCTTGCCTTGTATTTCTCTATGCTGCCATCTGCAACATGCTTGATCTTGTAGATCCACTTGGAAGTCACTACAGACTTCAATCCTAGTCTCGGGACCACATCCCAGACGTCATTATTCATGATCGATTGGTACTCCTCGATCATGGCATCCTTCCATTCTTTCTTCTCAGCTGCTTCCTCATAGTTGGAAGGCTCTTTGTCAATGATGTCACACAGCAGGGCTACATAACTAGAGAATGGTCTTGGCCTCTTGCTTTCTCTATGCATTCCTTCTGGAGCACCATATCTCTCTGCATCTTGAATTGCTTCTCGTACCCATGCAAGTTTCCTCTTGTGAGAATTCTTCTCACGTGGTGGATCTACAGGTTCCTAAGGATCTTCTATCTCACAGTCTTCTTCTGGATATACTTCATTCATTGTTGTATCTCGATTCCTAGGTGCTTCTGGTTCTTCAATGTCTTCAAGTGGTATCTTCCTCGATCTGTGATATGTCGAGTCTTCATCGAATGTTACATCTCTGCTGATGTCGATTTTCTTGAATCCTGGGAAATATATCCTGTAAGCCTTTGAGTTTTCACTATATCCCACAAATATACCCTTCTTTCCAAAAGGATCTAACTTCATCCTCTTCTCTTCTAGAATGTGTATGTACATAGGGGAACCAAATATTCTGAGATGGATGACCTATGGTTTCTTGCCGAAGAAAACTTCTTCTGGTGTTTTGTTATCAAGTACTCTATGTGGAGTATGATTTTGTAAATACACAGCTATCCTAGCAGCTTCTGCCCATAGATGCATAGGAAGGTCCTGGTCATGAAGCATTTCCCTTGTTTCTTCCATAATTGTTCTATTCTTCCTTTCTGCAACTCCATTCTGTTGTGGATTATATGGAGTGGTCAACTCCCTCTTAATCCTTGAATCTCTGCATAATTTTTTGAGGTCTTCTGATGTGAACTCTCCACCATTGTCAGACCGAAAAGTCTTGATGGTCTTCTCTGTGTGGTTCTCAATCAAGGCTTTGAATTCCTTGAACTTACTGGAAACTTCATCTTTTCCCTTCAAGAAATATATCCATGTATTCCTAGAAAAATCATTTACGAAAGAAACATAATATACATACCCACTCAAAGAGCTGGATGACATCGGACCACATACATCGTAGTGGATGATTTCCAAGATTCCTTTTGCCTTTCTTTCGCTACCTAGAAATGTTTTATTTTTGTTATTTCCTTTTGCACATCCTTTGCAAATGCCTTCATGCTTTGCCTGGATATTTGGAATACCTTCAAGAGCATTGCTTGCAAGAGATAGTGCTCTATAGTGCACATGTGCAAGCCTTCTATGCCAAATTTCACTTGGCTCTATTGAGTCATGGACTAAGGCTTGTTCTGGTTGGCCCTTCAATTTGCATAAGCCTCCCTCTTGCTCTCCAATTACTACTGCATCATCTATGGTGTTTCCCTTTGGCAACATTAGAACTTGGCCATCTATAAATGAAACCCTCATACCTTTGGCATCCAATGCAGATATGGAGAGAAGGTTCTTCTTAAGTCCTTGTACAAACAAGACATCCTTCATCTTCATAGACTTTCCAAAGTCTAGCTTATAAGAGGCTTCACCACTTCCTTTTATAGGATATTGGTAGTCATCCCCAAGTTTCACTTTGTGGGGTGATTCATGTTCAGATAGGTTCATAAAGGATTCCTTGAATCCTGTCATATGCTTGGAAGCCCCACTATCTATAATCCACTCATTGCTTCCATGTGTAATAGTTCCCATGAGGGAAGAAATCAAAACATACTCTTCATCGCTTGAAGACCCTTCACTTTCTTCTCCGGCTCTCTTCCTGGGAGGTTCATCATCCTTTGTAGTGTGAGCATGATACCTTCTTTTGTTGCTCTTATTCTTGTGAGAACCACCTTTATTATTTCTGGGACAATCCCTAGAGTAGTGTCCCTTCTCATCACATGTATAGCATCGAATGGTGGACATATCTCTTCGAGGTTTAAATTTACCCCTCTAATTCTGGTGGTGGTGCTTTTATTTCTTACTTTGGTGGTGCACCCTTTTGTCATCATGCCTTTTGGAGTGTGCTGTGAGAGCTTGGTATTCATTACCCATCTTCTCTTCTCGAGCCACAAGTCGAGCTTCTTCTTGTGAGCATTCCTCCCACAGCTTATTGAATGAGATGAGCTTCTTCCTAGCACAAATTCCTTGAATGAAGGAACCCCGTGACCTAGGGAGACCATTCAAGGTGGTCATCACAATTTAACCATTCTCTATATCTTCTCCCATAGCTTCAAGTTGTTCTTTTATCTAAGAGACCCTTGTGAAGTAGGATTGCATGGTCCCTGCATTTTGTACCTTGACATTCTTCAATTGGTTCCACAAAGTCATCTTCCGATTTATGTTCTTCCCTTCAAATAGCTTGTTCAAGGGATCAAACATCTTCTTGGGTGTCTTTAGAGAAGACACATGAGGTATGAGATGGTCTTTGATAGAATCTACAATAATCCTCTTGGCCTTGACCAAGTTCTTCTTATGTAAGGACTTAGCTTCATCTCCCTCTAGGACTGGAACCTCTTCACTTATGTAGGTGTCTAATTCATTCTCTTCTAGGATTAACCCAATCCTATACTTCCATGCTCAGAAGTTATCAACCCCTTCAAGCTTATCCTCAAGCTTGGTGTGGTGAGACATCTTAATGAGAAACTCAAATGGAAATAAAAGATTTATATCTTACTACTTGATTTGCTAAAACTGGATCTGGAGCTGGCTAGGGTTTGATAGAGAAACCCTAAAAATCCAAACTTGGAACTTCAAACTCCTGTCTGGACAGGGAGATGCAATTGACTGGGGCAAGCGAGCTGGTGTGCTCATATTTTGAAAAATCCAAAAATTTACCCCTCAAAAGTGACCTGTGAATTTCGAATCTACAATTTCTGTCAAATTCTGGTTTTTTGGTCCAAAAGTCAAATTAGGGTTTGACTTTCCTGAAGATTCACCCAACCAAAAAGTTCGATCTTGGTCTCTAAATTTCGATTTTGCTGAGGAGAACAATCCTATGTTGAGAGCACTCCCAAATTCCACATCTGTAGAAAGCTCTAATTTCCCGCAGCAGTGAGAGGCCAAAAATTGAAAATGCTCTTAATCAAATTATGTTTTGACAAAAAGATGCACTTTCCTTAGGAGAGATAGCCTAACCTCTGGCCTTTGATGATCTGTGAAAAGAGACCCAAAAATTAAGAAGCCCTAGCTTCCGTAGCTGCATAGTGTCTTCTTCTCAGGTTAGCTGTGATACCATGTTAGATTTTTATCATTTAATTCAATATGATCTAGGATCTTATCTGAGAGAATAACAAGCACAACAAATCAATCACAAGAGACAATAGACACAAAGCATTTCACCCCGGGGAAACCATAAAGGAGAAAACCCCGCAACTTCCTCAGAGATAGAATGAACAATAATACAAAACCCCAAAACAATAAGATAGACTCCAGCATCTCCTCCTCCTCCACTTGTGCGAACTTGTCTCTCTCTCACTTATGCAAATGAGTGAGTGAGTGAATGAATGATCAAATGAAAGAGTCACACTCTCTATTTATACTTTAATACTTCACTTTCCTTTTTCCCTAACTGGGTCGACTTCTCCTAGGAGAGACTAATAACCCATTATACCCTAACTTTGGGCTGACCCGACTAGGGGAGTTTAATAACCCACTCTAGTACAATTATAACCTTCCCGATCGGAGGAATGAAACCTCTCCATCGGAAGTATAATGACAATATAAAATATACAAGTGAAATACATTCCAGAGTTACAAATACATCAACAAGTTTTATCATTGAATGCTGCAATGTCACCTTCAATTGAAGCTTCTTATTGATACTAAGCAATGTGATGTCACACCCTTTAATAACCGTTATGGATCTCATTCTTCGACGTCTCATTTTCATTACTAAGTTTGATGCTCGTCATGTGCATCTTTTACTTTTTCAACTAAGTTTCAAAATTCTCTAAGCTAACTTTTGGGAGTGTAAATTTATGTCCCTTTTCAAATAATCTATTTAAGAAAGAGCAAATATAATAAATACAAATTTAGTAATTAGCACAGCCACTTAACTTGTGGGCATTAAACATCAATATGCTAGAAGTTAATTATCACAAGCAAATTAACCTAGGCTATAAGTTAAGCGCCACAAGCAAATTAAATGTGTTACTTGTTCATGCCTTTTTCTAGTTAAATCTCCATGTGGTCGTAATCATTGTGTTGTCTATGTCTCAACTAGTTGTTATCACCGACCTTTTTCTAGTTAACTAGATTGTCCATGCATCAACTACAAGCTTCTTCTATATATATAAAAAATCAATTTAGAGATCAACCTTCACCATGAATAAAAATAAAAAAAATTACATAACACTTATGAATATAAAAATACAAACATAAAAAGTGTGTAAATATGGTAGTATTCTTCTACATGCAACAAGTATGTGATTGACCTTTGAAGTGAGCGAAGCCTCTACATGCTAACTATATGAGGCATAACAAATCATAATGAGGAATTTTAGTGAACACCGAGTTCATTTACACTTCACGCTTTAGTTACTCATTGGTGGGAAAAGTATTACCTAACTACCGAAAGCGTACGAATTACGGCACTGATTTTGTAAAGGCAAGGCCAACAATAATCAACGTATGCAATCAATATTAAGAAATTCCTCCTTATCACGACTTAAACTCTATGTTACTAAGAAATTATTCGTTAGCATGACCTAAACTGAATGTTAGGAATGAAGGAAACTAAAATAAGAAATATGACATCGCTTTGATTCATGTCAGATGATGGCGGAATTCTAAACCGTATTTTAGAGACGCGTAAAGAACTGGTTAGCACGATGTTAAACTCAACTTTAAGAAGGAAACTCCGGAGAAAAATAAGGAAGTTTAAGTTTTAAGAAAATAAAAATTAAATAAATAGTAGGTTTTCTGGAATAAAATAGTTTATTTATTTATGTTATAGGTGTTTATATTTAGGTTGAATTAGCATTTATATTTTTCTTAGATTATATGAGGATAAGGCAGTGTAATGTCCAGATTAATTTTAAAGCAATCTTTCCAAATTTAAAATAAATAATTATTTTATATGTATATACAATAGTTACCCATGGATAACTTGGATAACTACTAGATGATGCACTAATAACTAGTAGTTGATCTACATGGAATAAGTAATTTAACACTTAATTTATGACTTGTCAATATTTACCAACCACAAATAAAATAATTGTACTAGTAACAATCACAAATAAAATAATTGTACTAGTAACAAATCATAAGTATTCATCAACCACATAGTTAAATAACTGTGCTAGTCTTACAAATAGGTTATCATTGAGATTTCCTTACACATACGTTAACATTGAGATTTCCTTGAAGGAGAGGACTAATATGGATAGTTCTTCTCTGACTGTGGATGGTTTGACGAGAAATTTCTCCGAGAAAGAAAACGAAAAGAGCACGACCACCGAGAATTTGTGGGATAGGCTGCCCTATGAATTGCAAGTTAAAGTTGTGGGAAGCCTTTCTGCAGAGAATGTACGCAGACTGGCATTGGCCTCCAATCATTTCTATTCGTTATTCTCAGAGCCCTCCTTTGCCACTGTGCATGACCGCTTCCTTCACCCTCGCCATAGCTTCCTTGTTACTTCCCTGCTCCCTCGAAGATGTGAGTACAATAGAAGCTTCTTGATTGGTGAGCATTATATTTTAGAAGAGAAGGATGTCATGTCCACGTCCATGCCAAGATCGAGGTGGCAAAAAAGACTCTGCGATGTTCCAAAATCAGAGGTGAGGGATCTGCTGGTTTCCGGTGACGGGTTCTTGTGTTTTAGGGGCTGCCCACCGACGTCTACCTTCTTTGTGGTTAACCCTCTTTTTCCCAAGGAGCATCACACTCTCGCTGTGCCCCGCCTTCTCGGAGACCGTTCTTTGCACTTCCAGGGAATTGCCTTTGATCGGAAACACGGCACTTGCAAACTCGTCTTGTTTTCTATTGAGTTATGGACATTTGTTTACAACTTCAAAGAAGAAAATTGGAAGATAGTGATGGAAGGTCCAAACTGGAAGGGATCTGATCCAGTTCATGTGCACTCCAAGTGTTTCGCTACAATTGTGAATGAACGTTTTCTGTGTTGGCAGTTGAATGTGACGGTGGATTTACAAACAGAAGAAACGATGGTACTCGTGTTTGATGTGGAGGAGGATTCGTGGGAGGAGCCAATCCCTATGGGCAAGGAGTTATTTCAGTCTGTTTGTATTGCAGAGCATGCAAAAAAACTGTGTGCTATGGCTAAAACAAACGATATACTGCAGCTTTGGAAATTTGATATGGAAAATAGAACATGGAGACCATCAAAGTGCATTCCTCCGCCGCCTTTTCCTTTTCCCCGTCGTCTATCTTATCATCTCAAGGGAGGAAGGGAGTTCTTGTGGATCGTGGGAACCGAAAACGAGGGAATAAAATTAGTGTTGTGGATCTATGACATCTCCCGTCATTCATGGCAAAAACCGTCTAGGTTTGAATATATTCAAGATGAATACTATGAACATGAACAGTATGCATACGCTTTCCACTGTTTTGAAAGCAGCCTATTTAGGTTGAAATGAGAGCACAATAAAGTGAGGCACTAAAATAAATTTGTTTTTTAAGCTTTCAATTTGTGAGTTATAAATCTGGGCGTTAAAAAACACTAGCCAGAAAAAAAAAGAGTTATTTATGAACAGTTTTAGTTGAGAGGACGCTATTCAATTCCAAGCGTTTGCCTTGAGATCTATTTGGAGGACCCAGATTAGACCCTTCCGTTTTCAGGTGTGATGTAGATGCAGGTCCGGGAGATACAGGTAGTCATAGACTGGTGCTCAAAGCCTACCCATATCGTGGGGAGATCGAATTTTTGTCCGGAAAAGCAACGGGGACAGGAATTTTTGTGAGCAGTTGTTGGGTCAATACAATTCCCCATTCTATTTTGGGATTTTGTAAATACAATTTCAAGTTTCTGCTCAGGATTCTGTATATTTTGGATTTCTATTGTTTCTAGTTTAGTCTCTTTTTTAGAATTTTATGGGTAACGTTAGTCATGGATTTGCAGCTCTTCATGGAGCCAGACATGCTCAATTTCAGGATCACTATCATATCATTTTCTGTGCCACATTTTTCTCATCATTCAAGCGATGTAGGTTTCTTATTTACCTAAAGGCGTATGCCGATAATAGATAAGGTAGTGCGATAAAAAGAGCTCAGGAGTCTTAGCCCTATCGATTTTCGATCCTGAACAAAAGAGAACAAAACCTCATGATTTCTGACAATCCGTGAAAATACCTTCATTTTATAGATATGACATTCTCGTTTGTTTGTTTAACATAATATGACCGAGAGTTCATATTATTCCGATGTTTGTACCGACTGATTTTTACAGACTGGAGGGATGAGTATGAATGTATACGATGGCTTTTATTCACCTATGAATATCTGAAAGATGGTAAATTCTAAATTTGGGGCTCAATCTGAGAGTTACATGTGGGGCTCAATCTGAGAGTTACATGTGCGAATATTGTATCTGTGGAGATGGCCATTATTTTTTCGCACTTTACCGTCTAGTTTTTTCCTTCATAAAGTTTTATAATTTCAGATGAACCAGCTTTAGGGTTTCCAGTATTTCCATTTAAATGGATGATAGGATGCATGCCAGGAAAGCTATTCAGACTATAGTGAAATAAATCAATGAATTCCTCCCTACAACAGGTATAGGCATACGTATCGAAAAAGTCCAAATGAAGCCAGAAAAGATCATCTACATGCAATCTAGATTGAAATCAGATGCCAATCAACGTCCTCCACCACCTAATTTCACCTCCACCACCTACTTTTATCTCTGGTCACATGTAATGCCATGGCATTCAGAGAATCAATTTTAGGTTTCCAAATGCGTTCGTTCAATTATTTTTCTTCTGTAATAGAAACAGAAACACACACAGATTTGCACCAAAATTCTGATTCCAGAGCAACAAATTATACTTCCATTGAAGCAAAGTCAAAAAATTACACACTGAGTGACGATTGCTTAAGACATTGTCGATGTGACAACGCATCGTACCCAAGTGATGGATTTCAAAACACATTTTCTCTCTCACCATAATAGAAATTTGCTAACACGAACGATCGCCATTTTGGAGGGAAATCATAATGATCGGTCTGGTTGAATCTTTACGGGCTCATCTAGTAATAATTTAGGGGGTGAAATTTTCTTCAATGTCTCTGGCCGAGGAGGTGAATTTATTAAAGTAATTTTTTAAAAGTTTTCTCTTTTACTAGCATATTTCCTGAGTAATTGTTGATGTTTTCTCTTAATTCAAGGTTGTTAGCCTCTTTTGCTCATTCGCATCTAAAATTTCTAATAAATCTGACGGAACCATGTAGGTTACGATGCACTATTATTTTTACCTATCAAAGATTTTGGTATTTCGGTAATTTCTACATATTTAATTGGAATATAATTTGTGAGAGGTATTCTTTAAAATGTCTATTAGATTTTCTATCATTGTCTTTTGAGTTGGATTGAAAACTCTGTTTATTTATTTTTCTACCATTTATCACATTGTTGGTATTTTGCAATCCTCTTTCCTTACTATTAATATTTTTTTTACCCATCTTCAAAATGATGCATATAATCATAATATGTTTTTAATAATGTTTTTCTATTTTAATTAATTCAGTTTTGTTATGATATTGGTTTCTGAACTTCTAGTACCCGTTGCTACATAAAACTTTTCATCTTCCTAACCTTTTTCTACTGAATATCAATAGATAATGTGGGTTTCACAAAGTATCCATGTGTGCATAGCAGTCATTGTGAATCTCTTCAAATTTTTGGTAGGCAAGCCGAACAATCTGTTTGATTTTGGTTGTCAAGGTTATCTCATATAATAGAGTACTCTTTAAGAGTTTTTCCATTTACTTTAAAAATGTTAGATGTGTATGAAAAAAATTAACAATGCCTTTTGTACTTGTTTACACGCTATTTTGATAACACATAGTGTAGAACATTACAGTATTTTGAACAAGTAGACTTTCCAATTGTATTAAAAGCCACTTGAAAATATCTAACAACATGATTACTAACATTTGAACCTTTAACTATCTTTATGCCTAAAACTCTCCTAACAAGAACTAAACAATGTGATTTTAACAAAGCCGACAACAATTGACTTTTGGATGCATCATTCTTTGATTAAAAAAAGTCTTTATTAGCTTTGCTACACAACCAATCATTAGTTTGTTTTAGTAACTTATATTCAAGGTACATGCTAGAGGAATTTGATTCACATGAATACGTCTAGGAGTTCTTCGGTGTGCAATGGATAGTCGAGGTAAGGAAGGTGGACAAGAAGTGCCAATCCCATCACTGGTAGATTGTAGCATTGCGTTCACTTGATAATAGAGATTGGGATTGCATTGGACATGTTTGTTGTCTATATGTTGAACATATGATTTTTCAAATTCAACTTGCACATAAGGAGTGTCTTCATCAGAAGGTTGAAAATGAGTAACTTGTCCAATATCTATAGGTGAATACCCAATATCTAGCCACTACAACAGAACCCTGTGATTAGCATCCCTTTTTGATTCATTTTTTGTGTCTAGACCCCATTTTAATGTACTTTTCTACATTTCCTTGGACAAGCCGACCCTATTTTAGGCATTTTTTCCTTCCTTTTGCTAAAGAAAGCACTAAAACTGGTGCAAATTTAGTTGGGTTTTTCATCTACTTTTGTGCCATATTTTGCACTGGATTTAGCGTCTAGTTTTTTTTTGGAGTTAGTGCCTAGTTTTACACCAGATTTATCGCCTAGTTTCGCACCAAGTTTTGTGTCATGTTTTGCGTCTATTTTTCCACCTAGGTTTTGCATCTACTCTTGTTTGCCTCTACTTTTGCACCCACATTTGTATCCTTTTTTGCATCTATGTTTGTGTCCTTTGTTGCATATATGGTTTCGTCCACTTGTGCATCCACTTTTGTTGCACCCTAATTTGCTCCTAGTTTTGCACCCACTTTTGCTTCCACTTTTCCACTTGCTTTTGCTTCCACTTTTGCATCCTTTTTTCGTCCAAGTTTGCATCGACTATTGCATCCACTTTTGTGTTGGTTTTTTCACTAGGTGTTGCCTCTAGTTTTGCATATACTTTAGTTGCATCCACTTTTGCATCCACTTTTGTGTCAAATTTTGCACCCATGGTTGCCTCCACTTTTCCTTCCCTTTTTGCATCCATAGTTGCATCATTTTTTGTATCTACTGTTGCATCCACTTTTGCATCCACTTTTGTTGCAACCCATTGTGCACCCACTTTTGCACCTAATTTTGCACCCAACTTTTCTTCCAATTTTACATCAATGTTTGCATCCTCTTTTGTGTCCAGGTTTTCATATGTGTTTGCATCTAGTTTTACATCCAGTTTTGTGCCCATATGTTGAAGAGGATGGAGAGGATAATGATGATGATATTCATAATGACTATGATGATGATAATGATAATTCTATTGATGATGATGACAACGATGATCATGATAATAATATTGACAATGACAATGACAATGATGATGATAATGGATGATGATGACAATGAAGATGGTTATGTTGATAACGAAAATTATGATGATGATGATCATCTTCCAAAATAATTTTTTTATTTCTCATGCATAGATCATATGTGTTCTCCAAGACCTTTTTTCACTTATCACATATTTTTGGTTGATGATATTTCTTATGCCAAAGGTAATTATAAACAATTGATGACAATGTCGATAATCATGATGATGAATATGATAATGACAAAGATGATGACATGAATGAATATTATGATGATATGACAATGATGATGATGACAACAATGATGGTTATTGTAATGTCCCCATCCCAATAAATTCATGACAGGAAAATCCCATCAATCCTACTAGTTCCCTAGGTTGGATGGAGACATTGGGATTTGCAATAAGGGAGCTAATAAATGATGTTTAGACATTAGAATGCAATAAATATTTAATAAAGGAGCAAAGAAAATAAATACAAGAGAAAAACAAAGTGTCAATTGATCATTAAGACACATGGAGGTTGTGGGACCCACACATGCTAGAATTTCTATGCCACATGGCATTCTCCTCTTGCAATTTCGAATCCATGGGAAGCCTAATGTTCTTGGGATGAGTTAGAAGGCTCATACACTTGGCCATATGCATCATAGGTCGAATTTGGTTGGAAGTGTAACTCCTATGGAGAAGGAAGAGTCAAATGAGGAGTTATTAGACACTTGGACTAGATTCCCTAACCTCTATGACAACAATGATGAAGATGCTATGACACCTATGACAAATTGCATACTTGATTGCTGAAATTTGAACATTATGACATGTCAGGCCTAAATATAGCATCCAAAAGGCGCTCATGGGAGTTAGGGAAGCTCAAGGGATTCCCATTTGAATTAGTGGAAGGTGGAAGGCTTGGAAAGCGAGGACACATGGCAAATCTTGAACCTCACCCTAATTTGAATTGGCTTGGAGTCTATGGATGGAATGGGAACCTTAGAAGGCTAGGGATGTTTATAAAATACATGGAGCAAGTAAGAGAAGGGATTTTGATCATTTTGAGAATTTGCATTTTTGAAGAGAGCTAGTGGAATACTAGTCTACTTGCCTTAGCCAATTTTGAGGGTGAAATATTCCCATCCTAGTTGGTGTGTGGAAAGGCCATTCATACCTTCCATTGGAGCTTTAATAGAGTATTTATTTGCAGGTGTAAGCTACAGAGAATCTCGTGGTTTCTTCTAGTGCAACTCACTCTTTCAACCATTTCTAGTTTTCATTGCATATTCTTGATCCTTGAGGAGATGCGCTTTTGGTGAGCTATTGTACTCTTTGGAGGAGCTTCTAGTGCCCCATTTGTTTTGTAATAATATGAATATACTATTTTATTCACACTCATAAATGTACCAGGTCAAAATCCAATTGGAATGATGTAAATCTGTTTTTTAATGAACAAATGGTGCCATTTCCCCACTCTCTTGATGTATAGCAATGAAATATTGATGCATTCGAATGGAAGAGAATTTATCCGATGTATTTATTATTAATGGACTATCATTAATGAGATGCAGAAGTTTCATGTTCAGTCCTTAAGCATTTGGAGTCATCTTGCTTAGTTTTATACCATTTGAAGAAGATTTAATGCCATTTCGCCTAAGGTCAAAACTAGTGATTTTGTAGCTGTTGGGAGAGGGTTATAACGGACTTCACAAACTGAATAGTAATTCCCATGAGACCTTAATATTTTTCCTTAGACATCCTATGCCTCTGTTAATAAATTCGAGTGGGTTTGGAATCTTTTGGAGAGTCATATTCAGCGTTTACCCTTGGGGGTTTTGAACCCCAAATTGCTAGTAAAATTCCATACATTGGCTAGAACATTAAAGGGGTTTGCAGAAGTCTTTTGATGGTCATAAATCATACCTGAACATCATAATCAAGTCCTAATATCATTCATACACCTTCTCCAAATATTTGGGAGCATTTGGAGCAATTTGGAGACCTAGACCTCAAAACTAGTCAAAGGTTGAACTAGGGAAAAAAGTTGAAAATTTCACTACTTTAATAAAAATAAAAAAAGGGACATTACAAGTGGTATAAGAGAATGGTCTTGGCACCTGATGGTCTTGAAAATGAGCCAAATAAATAATCCACCACCCTTAGAACCTGAAGTTGAAGAGGTTTTTGTTGAAGGGGAAGTAGTAGGAGAAGAAGAGTATATTGTTGAAACCATGCCTAAGGATGGAAAGGAAACCTCAGAACATGAGGAGGAATTTATTACAATCATAAAACCATTTTTTGAAAACATTACAAGTGGTATCAGAGACATGAACAAACAGATGATGAAAGGATTCGAATTGATGGCTAGCCAACTTGGAGGCAAAGGAGTAATAGGAGGCAGCAACAGTTCACATTCAGAAGAAAAGAAGACAATGGGTGGGCATATTTTCTCAAGTACAGGACCCCATAATATACCTAATGAATTTCAAAGCACACCAAGGCCTATTTCACCTAAATTTCTTATGCCCAAAGAAGAGCCCAACACCCCATTTGACATGGATGAAGTGGTAAAAGAATGTGAAAAGTTGAGTGAGGATTGTAGAAGGACTCTACCCTTTGACCAATACTTTACTGTCTCAAACAAGCTCAAGAAGAGGGAGGATAATAGGCCTCTATTCCAAAACAAAGAATTAAATTGTTCTATTGGTAAAATGCCACTTCCTACTTTTGGTGGTTCCTCTCAAAGTTCTTCTAACACTTGGGTGCAAAAACTAGATGTGTATTTTCAGTTGAATCCAATGGTGGAAGAGGATGCCTTAAAAATGGCAATTTTGCATCTAGAAGGAGATGCCAATGAATGGTGGTTCCATGGTCTGAAAACTTTGGGACATGATCAGGTTACTACCTATGGATAATTTTTTGATAGGGTGTTAGGGAGATTTGAGCAAAAGGACCCATAATTACCTTTCAAAGAACTAGCCCAATTGAAGCAAGTGGGAAATCCTGTTGATTATATGTTAGAATTTCAAAAATTATCAGTCAAGGTGGCTGATGTATCTATGGGAAGGTTAGTATTGTTTTTCATTTGATTTTTGGCTGAACCCTTAAAATTTTTAGTTAAATCCCACAAACCAACTACATTAAAGGATGCTATGAGCTTGACTAGAGACCTCCAAAATGTGCTTCCTAGAACTAGATTTCCTCCCATGCCTAACTTCAGATTTGAAAAGAAGCATTGGAAAAGAGATGCATTTGAAAAGAAGCCTTGGCAAAGAGATACATTTGAAAAGAATAAGAAAGAGGGACTGAACAAGGAAGAACTTAGAAGAAAAAAATTGTGTTACACATGCTTTCAACCATGGGAACCGGGGCACAAATGCACTAAGGGAAAAGCTCAATACATTGAAGTCTTTTCTGATAATGATGAGTATGAAGGGGGTATGAATGAATAAGGACATATTTCAGATGAAGAAGAGGGATATGATACAACAGAAGAAGGGAAACAAGAATAAAATTAGCCCTCACCTGACAAAGTAAGAATGGCAGTTTTTTCAGCAATGCCTCGTTATCACACTATTCGATACAAGGGTGTGGTACTAGGACAAAGGACCTAAGTTTTGGTAGATGGAGGAGCCACACAAAAATTCATTGATGCAGACATGGTGGAGAGAAGGAAGATACCTACTAAACCATTTGATGGCTTCACAGTTGTCATTCCAGGTCACAACACAATGGAGTGCAAAACATGGGTTCCAAAACTGCAAATCACCATAGGTAACTATACTTTTTATGATAGATTTTATGTGGTTGATGTTGCTGATACTAATGTGGGTTTGGGAGTGAAATGGTTGTACTCTATAGGGGAGCATACAGTAAACTATCAAATTCCTGAAATGAAATTCCAAGATTCGAAAGGAATAATAAGGGTTGTGAGAGGGCAGCACACCTACCCGAATCAAGTGGTGACCTCACATAGTATGAGGTCTATATTGAGGCATGGAGATATTGAATGGGCTGCGGAATGTCACATAACCTCCCCCAAGCCAAACATAAAGGTTTTTGAACACCCAAAGGAGATAGAGCAACTCCTACAAAAATATGAAAATGTTTTTAGAGATCTTCTGCATGGTAGACAACCTGATAGGGGGGTTGAGCACAACATTGTTTTGGAGGAGGGTACTTCACCCATCCAAATACCACCCTATAGACATCCAAAGAAATTCATAGATGAAATTAAAAAGGCCATCCAAGAACCACTAGATTTGGGACTCATTAGACCAATCTCTAGCCCTTATGCTTCTTTAGTAGTGTTGGTGAAGAAAAAAGATGAAATCTTGAGGATGTGCATAGACTTTTGAGATTTGAACAAGAAGACAATCAAGAATAGGTATCCTATTCCTAGAATTGATGAGCTCATGGATGAGCTATTTGGGGCAAATATTTCTCTAAAATTGATCTTAGATCAGGTTACCATCAAATTCAAATGAAGGAAGAAGATGTGCAAAAGATTGCTTTTAGATGTCACTATGGCCACTTTGAGTTTCTTGTTATGCCTTTTGGATTAACTAATGCTCCAGCCACATTCCAAGTATGCATGAATAATATTTTTTGCAAGCAGCTCAAAAAATTTGTTTTGGTCTTCTTTGATGACATTCTCATTTACAACAAAACTTGGGAAGAGCATTTGCATCATTTAGAGGTTGTGCTAAAATTTTTGCATGAATAGTCCTTGTTTGTTAAGTTGTCTAAATGTGAATTTGGGATGAAGGAACTCTTGTATCTTGGGTACATTATTGGACAAGAAGGATTGAAAGTGCACATGGAAAAGATAAGGGCCATCCTTGAATGGCCATCACCAAAAAACATCACAGAATTAAGAGGATTCATTGGAATATGCACCTATTATAGGAAGTTTGTGAAAGGGTTCTCGAAATTGACTTCTCCACTCACTGATTTGAAAAAGAAAGATGCTTTCAATTGGGATGAGGAGGCTGAAAAGGTATTCCAAAAAATGAAAGAGCTAATGAGTAGTTGTCCAATACTTGCATTACTTGATTTTACATACCTTTTGTTTTGGAATGTGATGCTTCAGGTGAAGGGATAGGGGTTGTCCTAAAGTAAGGCCAACACCCTATAGCCTTTGAGAGAAGAAAGTTTGAGCCACATGAAAAGATTTACTCCATATATGACAAATAAATGTTGGCCATCATGCATGCATTGGCCAAGTTTAGATAATACTTGGTGGGAAACAAGTTTGTCGTGAAAACTGATCACAACAGTTTAAGGCACTTCCTCACCCAAAAAGATCTTAATGAGAGGCAACAAAAGTGGGTAAGCAAGATTCAAGATTTTGATTTTGATATTGAATATATGAAAGGGAAGAATAACATTGTAGTTGATGCATTATCTAGAAGACCTTCCTTTTCTCTCATGGGCATTGCAAAAGATTGGAAAAACATGCTAATGGTTGAATATGCCAAAGATAAATTTGCTTGTGATGTATTAGATGGGGTCAAAGGGGATGATAACTACATGATTTTAAATGGGATGATATATTATAAGGACAAAATTTATTTGGTTCAAGATTCAAAACTCAAGTACAAAATTTTGCAAGAAGCACATGATTCCCCACTAGCTGGCCATCCGAGGATCTTCAAAACTTATAGGCAAATAAGGAAAAGGTTTTTTTTGGAAGGGGTTGAAGGAAGATGTTCTGAAATATGTGAATGAATGTAAGGTATGTCATAAAAACAAATATGAACTTACATGCCCAACTGGTTTATTACACCCATTGCCCATTTTGGAACAAAAATGGAAGAGTATTTCAATGGACTTCATCATAGGTTTGCCCAAATATTTGGGAAAGGATTGCATATATGTGGTCATGGATAGGTTGACCAAATTTTATCATTTCTTTGTTGTTACATCATCTTTTAGTTCTTCACAAGTGGCTGATTTGTTTTTTAAAGAAATATTCAGATTGCATGGGCTCCCTAAGAGCATTGTAAGTGATAGAGATAGTAGATTCATGGGTGATTTTTGGCAAGAAATTTTCAGATTGGTGGGAACTGAATTGACTCCAAGCACAAGCTATCATCCACAAAGTGATGGCCAAATAGAGAGGGTGAATCAATGGGTGGAAGGATACCTAAGGAACTATGTGGGAGAGTAGCAAAAAACATGGGTAAATGTGATGCACCTACAACAATTAATTAATACGAATATGCGAAATACCAGAAATGACAGAACTCAAAATCACTTTTATATTGATCACAGGCCACTTCTAGGGGGAAACCTCCTATGAGCAAGCTCAATACAAATAACTTCACGGTGCCTTCATAGGTCTCAACACACACTTATATACTAAGTCTAGGCGCCAATACTATGGGTCAAAACCATGGGCCACTACAAACTATGGATCAACAATACTACGGGCGACTTACAAAGCATATGCGCCAACAACAATAACACAAACTATTGAGGAACAAATACTACGGAATGAATTACAAAGCATATACATCCAATAACAACATACTAACAAAGTAAAGACATGGGTTCCTAACATCCCCTCCCCCTTAAAAAAAGCTTTGTCCTCAAAGCTTTAGATGTGGAAATTGTTGTTGAATCTGAAGGAGTGGTTCCCATGTAGCATCCTCTGGTTGCATACCGTGCCACTGAATTAAGACCTCTGTGATAGAGCGAGAGCGAAGCTGACGCGTGCGCCGATTGAGGATGGCCTATGGCTCCAAAAGGATGGATCCTTCATTATCCAGTTTGGGTAAAAGCATTTGTCCATTGATGTTGGTGCCAAGAACTTTATTCAGACAAGAGACATGAAAGACTGGATGAATGCGGGAAGAAGGAGGAAGTTCCAATTTATAAGCAACGGACCCAATATTCTGAAGAATCCGATATGGCCCATAGAACTTTGGAGCGAGCTTATGACGCTCTTTGAGTTTCAAGGAGGATTGTTTGTACGGCTAGAGACGAAGAAAAACCATATCTCCGACTTGAAAAGTGCGCTCAGAACGGTGCTAATCAGCTTGTTGCTTCATGCGATTTATTGCCATGTGAAGATTGTCCCGCAAAATGCGAAGAATCTGATCGCGGTTTCGAAGGACCGTGTCAACTTCCTGAACTGGTGAACTGGTGGGGGTGTATGGAAGAAGAGGTGGAGGTGCCTGACCATAGACTGCTTCATATGGGGTCATTTTAGAGGTAGTGTGGTAAGAGGTATTGTACCACCATTTAGCGAGAGGGGGCCACTTTGCCCACTGATGTTGTTGTTCCGAGGTGAAGCAACGAAGATAAGTTTCCAAGCATTTATTGATAATTTCAGTCTGACCATCTGTTTGTGGGTGATACCTTGAACTCATCTTCAGTTTGGTGCCAGTGTGGCAAAATAGTTCTATCCAAAAATGACTGGTGAAAGTCGCATCACGACCCGAGACAATGGAAGAAGGGATGCCATAAAGATGAAAGATCTGGTCCAGGAAAATTTGAGCGACGGAGGAGGCTGTATAGGGATGGCTGAGATCACAAAAATGGCTATATTTGGAGAGGCGATCAACCACAATTAGAATCACTGTCTTCCCGCCAGATTTAGGGAGCCCTTCAATGAAATCCATAGAAATATTTGTCCAAATCCGTGTAGGTATGAGCAAGGGTTCAAGCAATCCTGGAAGGAGTGTTGTTTCACCCTTATTGCGCTGGCAGGTATCACATTCGACCACCATCTATTGAATTTTATTTTTCATGCCCTGCCAAAAGAAGTTACGTCATGCTCGTTCATATGTTTTGAGGAACCTAGAGTGCCCTGCCGATGGAGAAGCATGGAGTTCATAGAAGAAAACCTGTTGAAGATCTGTGCTCTAGGGAAGCACCAGATGACCCTTGTATCGCAGAGAAGCACCATCCCAAGAGTAATGTGGTACAACAGAAGGGTTGTTGGTCAAGCATTGGATGATTTGAGATAAGGAAGAGTCATTGACATAACCCTGTTGAACAGATTGCAACCAATTTGAAACAGGCATAGAAATAGCTGAAAGAGAACCTTGGGCATCAAATGTGCGAGAAAGAGCATCTGCCACAATATTGTCTTTACCCTTCTTGTAAGTGATCTCATAGTCATAACCCATGAGTTTGCTAACCCATTTATGTTTTGCCGAGGAGGAGACACGATGGTCCAAGAAATATTTCAGAGTTTGGTGATCAGTCTTGATGCATAAATGATTCCCTAATAGGTATGGGCACCACTTTTGTACTGCATGCAAAATAGCGATCATTTCCTTCTCATAGGTAGAGGCAGCTAAATTATTATCTGAAAGGGCTTTGCTGGTGAACGCAATGGGGTGTTCATCTTGAAGGAGAACAACACCAAGTCCATTTCCGCAAGCATCACTCTCAATAGTGAAGGGCTTGGAAAAATCGGGCATGGCTAGCACAGGTGTAGTACACATAGCTTGTTTAAGTTTGTCAAATGCACACTAAGCAACAGGTGTCCATGTAAAAGCATCCTTTTTCAATAGAGCAGTTAATGGAGCTGCAATCTTCCCATAATCCTTGACAAACTTGTGGTAGTAGCCAGTTAACCCCAAAAAACCACGAAGGCTCTTGAGTGTCTGAGGATGCGGCCAATTGTTCATGGCTTCGATTTTCGCAGGATCCACGCGAACCCCTTGTGCTGAGATAATGTGCTCAAGATACTCAACTTCCTTCTGTCCAAAAACACATTTAGACTGCTTGGCATGGAGATGATGGTCAGAGAAAAGTTGCATGACAAGATCTAGATGCTGGAGATGTTCATCCCATGTTTTACTGTAGATGAGGATATCATCAAAGAATACCAGAATGAATTTCCGCAAGTAGGGTCGAAATATTTTATTCATTAAGGCCTGGAATGTGGAAGGAGCATTAGTGAGGCCAAAGGGCATGACCAAAAACTCATAATGGCCATCATGTGTGTGGAAAGCTGTTTTAGGGATATCATCCTCATGAACCCGAATTTGATGATACCCAGAATGAAGATCCAACTTGGAGAAAAAGTGAGCCCCATGAAGCTCATCAACAACAGGAATTGGAAACTTATCCTTGATGGTGAGGTGATTAAGTGCTCGGAAGTCAATGCAGAGGCGCCATGACCCATATTTTTTGCGGACAAGAATAACTGGAGAAGAAAAGGGACTAGTGCTTGGGCGAATAATACCTTGATCCAATAAGTCTCGAACAATCATTTCAATCTTCATTTTTTGGTGAAATGGGTAGTGATAAGGCCTGATGTTGGGAGGAACCCTGCCAGGAAGGAGCTGAATATGATGGTCTTCTGGCCTGGAAGGTGGCAATCCCACTGGTTCAGCAAAGACACTTGTATATCGATCCAGAATTTGTTGTAGATCCAAAGGAGTAGTGGAGACCACTGATGGTTGCATCTGAATGGAATGGATCTGAGCGATGACACCATGTGAATTCTTCTTGAGGAGTTTTTCTATGCGATGTGAACTGATGATGCTGAGAGAACCTGGTTGTAATCCTTTCAATGTGTGTTTTTGTCCATTGAGGGAAAACTGCATCCAAAGTTCAGCAAAATCCCATAAGATAGGGCCAAGTGTGCGTAGCCATTGAGTGCCCAAAACCACATCACATCTGCCTAAGGGCAAGGAAAACATGTCAGAGTGAAAGGTATAATCTCCCATAGAGATACACACATTTCAACGCTTCCCTTTGCAAGGTAAGGTGCCCCCATTGGCAACCATGACTTCAAAGTTGGAGCAAGGATGGATAAAACAATAAGCTTGTTTGGCGATCCGAGGGTCAATGAAATTATGAGTGCTACCAGAATCAATGAGTATTGTAAGAGGAAGCTTCTTGAAGTAACCCCTGACCCGCATTGTTTGGGGGGTGGTGATTCCAGCTAAAGCATGGAGAGATATCTCTGGCTGGTCATTCTGAGATGGAGGGTCAATAGGCGGTTCCTGAATGTCGATCGGAGCATCCAGTGTTTCTGGATATTCATCACCAATTTCAGAGGCAGGCAGAGACTCCACATCCAAGAGATAGAGCTTTTGTTGAACACATTTATGTCCCCGAGTGAATTTCTCATCACAATTATAGCAAAGCCCCTTTTCTCTGCGTGCTTGCATCTCCGTTTCAGACAAACGCTTGATAGGAGTCGGTTGAGGAGCCTGCAGTATAGGTAGTCGCTGAGAACCCATATTTTGGAAGGGAACAAAAGTGGGCTTGGAGCATTGTTGGGCTGCAATCTTGTCTTCTGCCAACTTAGCCAACCCCAGGGCTTCCATCATTGTGGTGGGACAGAACATTTTTACCTCAGAGCGGATGGCATTCTTTAGACCACTGATAAAACAACTCCGGTAAAAGTCATCAGACAATCCTTCAGTGTGGTTGGCTAGGTTCTCAAATTCGGTTTGATACTCTCTCACAGTGCCAATTTGGCGAAGTTTAGTGAGGGATCCAGTGAAGTCATCAAAAGCATTAGGACCAAATCGTTGCAAAAGTCTGACCATTTGGGCTCTGGATGAGCCTTGATGTACCAACGGTACCATTGAAGAGCTTCCTGTTCCAAGTGAAATGATGCCAGCGGAACTTTGTTGACATCAAAAGTATTATGTAGGCTGAAATACTGTTCTGCATGATAGATCCATCCAGTTGGATCAGTACCATTGAAGCGAGGAAAATCAAGCTTCGGACCATGGAAATTGCTGGAAGAAGAGAACCCATTGTCTGATGAAGACTCAGACTGCCGTTTGTTGTTCATAGCTGAATGTTCAAGATGGAGGCCGAGAAATTTTTCATCCAGATCCTGGAGTTTGGCTTGGATGGTTGCAAGTGCTTCTTCCATGGTTTTTGCTCCTGCACGGGTGACAACCATAACCAGGAGTTTTTTTTTTTTTTTTTTTACTGGGTAGGAAAACAAAAACAGAAACTGCTTCAGTAAGGGAAAATCTGGACTTGGGAAAAAATCTGAAGGGTAATTGGGGTTTGACTAGGTGTTGGACACTGTCGACTAGACAAGGAAGCCAAAAATGAGGATTTCATAAGCGGGGTGAAAGAATGGGAAAATTTGGCAGAGGGGGACAAAGAAGCAGAATTCGGAAAGGAACTCTGTGGTAAAATTTGAAGGTGATTGGGTGAAATCTGAGGAAGTTATGGAAACCCCTAAAAATAGACAAATGTGGGCTTTCGGGCTGTGGGAAGGGGAATTGGGGATATGGTCCTCAGGAATGAAATATGCAGAATGGGATGACAGGGGTTCCCCGAAAATTCAAGGGAAACAGAGTGAGCGGCTACGGCTCGGAAGGGATCTAGAACAGTGCCGAATGGATTGAAAACGACTGGATCTGGAATGGCTTTCAAAATGGATCTAGAATGGCTTGCAAAATGGATCTAAAACGACGCAGTAGTGATCGACAATAGTTCAGCTGAAAGTAGATATGGACCCCAGGTATGTGCGGCTTCCTAACAGTTCAGGGGTTTCACTTGGCCACCAATGCTGTCTGACGGCTTGCGTATTGGGGCAGTACCCCTCACTCCATGGCTCAGGTAAAACTGATAACCGCTTTGCCACAAACGACAGCTCTTAGTTTACCTCACGGGTGGGAACTAGTCAATCAGGTAGGGGTCATTTCCCTTTCCGCTGGCAGGTCCTCTCAATGGGCCAGCTACTTCGGGGTTCCTGTGGTACTCCTCACAATGATTTTTAGGGCTTATGCCCAAGTACTTCCCACAGTTAAGCGGATAGGGATTATTCCCAAATCCGAACCTGCAACAGATGCGAGAAAAAAAAAATTTGGCAGAAATTTCGCCCAGCGAGCCCAAGAAAGTGCTCTGATACCAGATGTGATGCACCTACAATAATTAATTAATACGAATATGCGAAATAGCAGAAATGACAGAACTTAGAATCACTTTTATATTAGTCACAGGCCACTTCGAGGGGGCAAACTCCTATGAGCAAGCTCAATACAAATAACTTCACGGTGCCTTCATAGGTCTCAACACAAACTTATATACTAAGTCTAGGCGCCAATACTATGGGTCAAAACCATGGGCTGCTACAAACTATGGATCAACAATACTACGGGTGACTTACAAATCATATGCACCAACAACAATAACAAAAACTATTGATCAACAAATACTACGGGACGACTTACAAAGCATATGCATCCAATAACAAAATACTAACAAAGTAAAGACATGGGTTCCTAACAGTAAAATGGATACACTTGGGTGATTTTTGCTACAACAACACTTTTCATATGTCAATAGGAATGTCTCCTTTCAAAGAATCATATGGTTATGAAGCATTCACTTTTGTTGAGAATATATTTGGTGATAGTAGAGCCCCAAAGGCTAAAGATTGGGTGGAAGAGAGCCAAGAAATTTTAAAGTTTTTGAAAGACAATTTGCTGGTTGCCCAAAATCAACAAAAGCAATATGCAGACCAACATATGGAAGAAAGGACCTTTCAGGTCAATGATTTGGTATATTTGAGGTTGCAGCCATATAAAAAAAATCCTTGAAAAAGAAGGGAGCAGAAAAGCTAAAACCAAGATACTATGGCCCATACAAGGTAGTTCGGAAGGTTGGAGAGGTAGCATATGAGTTAGAACTTCCTGAAGGAAGTAAAATCCACAATATGTTTCATGTTTCATGTCTCAAGAAATATATTGGTCAGCAAATTATCATTTCAGAAACACTCCTTCCTTTGGATGATGAAGGTCAACTCACACTTGGTCCAAAAAGAATTTTGAAGACAAGGGAAAGAAGATTAAGGAGCAGAATTATCAAAGAGTACTTGGTACAATGGAAGGATCTACCAAGTGAAGATTCCACTTGGGAAGAAGAAAAAATTTTGCAGCATCCAAATCTGAAATTGCTTGAGGACCAAAAATCTTGGGTGGGGAGGACTGTAATGTCCCCATCCCAATAAATTCATGACAGGAAAATCCCATCAATCCTACTAGTTCCCTAGGTTGGATGGAGACATTGGGATTTTCAATAAGGGAGCTAATAAATGATGTTTAGACATTAGAATGCAATAACTATTTAATAAAGGAGCAAAGAAAATAAATACAAGAGAAAATCGAAGTGGAAATTGATCATGAAGACACATGGAGGTTGTGGGACCCACACATGCTAGAATTTCTGTTCCACATGGCATTCTTCTCTTGCAATTTCAAATCCATGGGAAGCCTAATGTTCTTTGGATAAGCTATAAGGCTCATACACTTTCCCATATGCATCATAGCTCGAATTTGGATGGAAGTGTAACTCCTATGGAGAAGGAAGAGTCAAATGAGGAGTTATTGGACACTTGGACTAGATTCCCTAACCTATATGACAACAATGATGAAGATGATATGACACCTATGAAAAATTGCAAAACTGCTTGCTCACATCTAACCATTGTGACATGTCAGGCCTAAATATAGCATCCAATAAGGTGCTCATGGGAGTTAGGGAATCTCAAGGGATTCCCATTCAAATTGGTGGAAGGTGGAAGGCTTGGAAAGCGAGGACACATAGAAAATATTGAACCTCACCCTAATTCGAATTGGCTTGGAATGTATGGATTATATGGGAAACTTAGAAGGCTAAGTATGTTTATAAAATATAGGTATCAAGTAAGATAAGGGATTTTTATCATTTTGATAATTTGCATGTGTGAAGAGAGCTAGTGGAATACTAGTCTACTTGCCTTAGCCAATTTCGACGGTGAAATATTCCCATCCTAGTTGGTGTGTGGAAAGGACATTTAGAACTTTCATGGGAGATTTAATGGATTATTTATTTTCATGTGTAATCTACAAGGCATCTGGTGGTTTCTGCTAGTGCATATCACTCCTTCAACTATTTCCAGTTTTCATTGCATATTCTTGATCCTTGAGGAGATGTGCTTTTGGTGAGCTATTGTACTCTTTGGGGGAGCTTCAAATGCCCCATTTATTTTGTATTAAGATGCATATACTATTTTATTCAAACTCATCAATGTACAAGGTCTAAAATCGAGTTGGAATGATGTAAATCTGATTTTTAATGAACAAATGGTGCCATTTCCCCACTATCTTGACGTATAGCAATGAAATATTGATGCATTCGAATGGAAGAGAATTTATATGATGTATTTATTATTAATGGAATTTCATTAATGAGATTCACAAGTTTCATGTTCAGTACTTAATCATTTGGAGTCATCTTGCTCAGTTTTATACCATTTGAAGAAGATTTAATGCCATTTCCCCCAAGGTCGAAACTAGTGATTTTGTAGCTGTTGGGAGAGGGTTATAACAGACTTCAGAAACTGAATAATGATGAAAATGAGACCCTAATATTATCCCTTAGACATCCTCTGCCTCTGTTCATAAATTAGAGTGGTTTTGGAATCTTTTGGAGAGCCATATTCAACATTTACCCTGGGGGGATTTCAACCCCAAATTGCTAGTAAAATTCCATACATTGGCCATAACATTAAAGGGGTTTGCAGAAGTCTTTTGATGGTCATAAATAATCCCTGAAAATAATAATCAAGTACTAATATCATTCATACACCTTCTCTAAATATTTGGGAGGATTTGGAGCAATTTGGAGACGTAGACCTCAAAACTAGTCAAAGGTCGAACTAGGGAAAAAAGTTGAAAATTTCACTATTTTAATAAAAATAAAAAAAGGGACATTACAGTTATGATGAAATTGACAATGATGATGAGGATGAAAATGAAAATAACTATGATTATGATGATTCCAGTGACCTTGACGGTTTCAAGCGATGAAGGTTTCTTATTTACCTAAAGGCCTATGCCGATAATATATAAGGTAGTGCGATAAAAATATTTTCCCATGAGTCTTAGGCCTATTGATTTCCAATCCTAAACAAAAAGAGGACCAACCCTCATGATTATAGTTCTGACAATCCATGAAAAAACCTTCATTTTATAGATATGACATTCTCGTTTGTTTGTTTAACATAATATGACTCAGAGTTCATATTATTTTGATGTTTGTACACACTGACTTTTATAGTCTAGAGGGATGAGTATGAATGTATAAGATGGCTTTTATTGTCCTATGCATATATGAAAGATTGCAAATTCTAAATTTGGGGCTGAATCTAGAGTTTCATTTGCGAATATTGAAAGATTGTAAATTATAAATTTGGGGCTCAATCTGAGAGTTACATGTGCGAATATTGTAATTTATCGGTTGGTTTTCTCCTTCATAAAGTTTTATAATTTCAAATGAACAAGATTTTAGGGTTTCCATTATTTCCATTTAAATGGATGATAGGATGCATGCCAAGAAAGCTATTCAGACTATAGTGAAATAAATCAATGAATTCCTCCCTACAACATTTCGTTCTATAGTACAGGTATAGGAATACGTATCGAAAAAGTCCAAATGAAGCCATAAAAGATCATTTACATGCAATCTAGATTGAAATCATATGCCAATTAACATCCTCCACCACCCAATTTCACCTCCACCACCTACTTTTATCTCTGGTCACATGTAATGCCCTGGCATTCAGAGAATGAATTTTAGGGTTCCAAATGCGTTCGTTCAATTATTTTTCTTCTGCAATCGAAATAGAAATAGACAGAGAAAGTGATCTAATAACGCCATCCAAAAGTATCCACACACACAAATTTGCACCAAAATTGTGATTTTAGAGCAACAAATTATATTGGCATTGAAGCAAAGTCAATAAATATGAGGACATCTTGATTTTTTAGCAACAAAATAATCAGAAGATTTCTTACTTTTTGAGCAATAAAATATGCAACAAACAGAATGTAGTGATCTCTTTCCATCAAAAGAATCCAAAAAGCATAAACTTGCAACATGTTCCCCGTGCCATGTCTAGATTGGCATCCAAAGAATGTACGTTACAGAAGCATCGAAAACATCCACATCACAAAAGCTCCATACCCACATCAAAAGCATCCACATTTAATATGTACATGAAATTTAGGTTTTTTAATATGTATGGATATATTATTATGCATAAATTTTGTTTTTTAAATGAATTTACTTTAAAATAATTTTCTGTTAATTAAATTTAGAAAATTAAAACACATATCAAATCTCTATTCATATGACACAAAACTGTATTTACATAAACTCCATAAACACAAATAAGGTATCTCAATCCATCACAAAAATCAAATCATTTCCATCGATCACATAAGGAAATATGGATCTTTAATTGAGACTCTTGTGGTTTGCATTATAATGCAATTGAATAATTATAATGCCTCGTTTACTCTGTCAAAACTTGGTGAAGTATTATTTAACACCTTTTGTTAAAATGATCAATCTTAGCTACGCAAAGTCTACCATGGTATCCTAATGTTAAGCATGGTTGACTAAAATTTACTATGGCCAACCATGGTACAATAAAACTGACCATGGTCAAATTATATTCACTCATTCTTGTTTATGGTCAAACATAGTCAACCAAGGTAAACTAAAGTCAACTATGAAAATTGTAGCCAACCATTATAAATCATGGTCAATGACATTCAAATATGGTCTCACATAAACAAACATGTACAACCATGGTGCATTAAAGTCAAACGTTGCACAAACAATAGTTAACCATGGCTTACTATGGTCAAACTTAGTCACCCATCACTTGACAACCTTTATCAACTATGGTTAATGATAGTAAAAAATGGTCAAACTTAGGTAACAAAATTCAACCATAGGCAACCATGGTGACCTAAATTAAGCCATGGTTTACTAAAATCTCCAATGGTCAAATAATAGTTATGCATGGTTAACTATGATCGTCCTTGGTCGTTCATGTTCAACCATAGTCGGCCATGGTTGACATTAGTCAACCATGGCCAACTATGTTAAAACATGTATAACGATGGCCAATGAATTAAGCCATGGCCAACAATGCTTCATCAACCGTGGTCAAATAGAGTCAACGTCACCTAAGGGTGTTCACACGAAGATGTTACCCACAATTGTTCAAATGTGAATGTGCTAGCGGTAATTTTTATCAATGTAGATGCATTATCAAAAACACGTACATGTTCCTAGTTCAACAATCGCTGAACCTCCATGCAAGTGTACATGTGGATGAAAATAACACATGGGCATGCTCCTAAAACACACATGTGTTCGTTTGTGTATGCTAAGAAAGGGTCCACAGGCTATTTCTTTCCATTTCTCCACATTTCTACAGTTTTCCACGGTGATTGGGTGATTAAAATGGAAGACAAGTGTGTATTCACCACCACAGGACATTGTCATCCCTCCCTTCAAGTAATCCTTCAATTTTTTTTCTTCGATATAACTGTGATTTAATTTCAAAAAAATTAATTTTAAAAGATTCAAACAAGAAGAAAGTATCAAAGAAATCGCAAAGATGAAAAAATTATTCGTGTTGGAATTGGAAGCATGGCCATAAATTTTTAGAGAAATGAAACTTTGTCCTAAACAATTGAACCTTGGCACTGGAATTGGAATCTTAGGCATAAATATGTCAAGAAACAAAACTTTGTACTAAATGGTTGAACCTTCAAACAAATGAATGAGGAGACACGTATCGAGGTATTGAATTATCTAATTAATATAACATTCATTGTGTGACACATGCCTATTCATTAGTCACTTGTCATACATTGCAAGGCATAAATTATTATAAAAAATGTACATACTGAGTGACGATTGTTTAAGACATCGCCGACGTGACAACACATCATCTCCAAGTGATGGATTTCAAAACACATTTTCTCTCTCACCATGATAGGAATTTGCTTAACACGAACGATTGCCATTTTGGAGGGAAATCATAATGATCGGTCTTGTTGAATCTTTACGGGCTCATCTAGTAATAATTTAGGGGGTGAACTTTTCTTCAATGTCTCTGGACGAGGAGGTGAATTTATTAAAGTTAGTTTTTTTAAGTTTTCTCTTTTACTAACATATTTCCTGAGTAATTGTTGATGTTTTCTCTTAATTCAAGGTGGTTAGCCTGTTTTTCTCATTCGCATCTAAAATTTCTAATAAATATGACAGAACCATGTAGGTTACGATGCACTATTATTTTTACCTATCAAATATTTTTGTATCTCGGTAATTTCTTCATATTTAATTGGAATATAATTTGTTAGAGGTATGCTTTAAAATGTCTATTAGAGTTTCTATCATTCTCTTTTGAGTTGGATTGAAAACTCTGTTTATTTATTTTTCTACCATTTATCACATTGTTGGTATTTTGAAATCCTCTTTCGTTGCTATTAATATTTTTTTTACCCATCTTCAGTATGATGCATATAATCATAATATGTTTTTAATCATGTTTTTCTATTTTAATTAATTCAAATTTGTTATGATATTGGTTTATGATCTTCTAGTACCTGTTCCTACATAAAACATTTAAACTTCTTAACCTTTTTCTACTGAATATGAATATATATGTGGGTTTCATAAAGTATCCATGTGTGGATAGCAGTCATTGTGAATCTCTTCAAATTTTTGGTAGGAAGGCCAAACAATCTGTTTGATTTTGGTTGTCAAGGTTATCTCTTATAATAGAGTAGTGTTTAAGAGTTTTTCTATTTACTTTAAAAATGCTATATGTGTATGAAAACAATTAACAATGCCTTGTGTACTTGTGTAGTTGTTTACAAGTTATTTTGATAACACACAGTGTACAACATTACAATATTTTGAACAAGTAGAATTTCCAATTGTATTAAAATCCACTTGAAAATATCTAACAACATGATTAATAGCATTTGAACCTTTAAGGAAAATAAGGCCCCTACTTGGGACATTCTGCAGAAACGTTTTTTTCAGGGTCCAGGGATCTGTCCACTTTGTATGGTTGCTGAAGATAATCTGGCACATCTCTTCATTCACTGTCAATACTCACAGAATGTATGGTCTGATATCAGCAAGATATTGGCAATTAAGGTGGGGTGGAGGGGATCGAGTGTGCTGGAAGCATTCCATTTATGGTGGTCTGCTCAAAACTCTTCCCCACTCCGGGCTCTCCCGTGTATATACACTTGGGGCATATGGCTTTCCCGCAATAAGGTGATTTTCCAGGACTGCAGGGTACCTCTGGTTTCGGTAGTGGCGCAGATGGTGGCGGTCACTCTTCAATTTGTGGCCCCTGTACAAGTTAGCAGAACTAGACCTCTGCGGATAGAACATATTGATCGCTCCATGCCATGGGCATATTTCGATGGTGCCTCAGACTTACAATCGATTTGTGGAGGGGGGGGAGTCCTATACAAATCTGAGGCACATTATTTCCATCTGGTGGCTGGACTGGGAAGAGGTACTAATAACTACGCTGAACTCATGTCGCTAAAATTGCTAATGTTATTTGCCCTGGAACAAGGATACTTGACCCTTCAGATTTTTGGTGACTCCTTGTTAGTCATCAACTGGGCAAAGGAGATATCTCTGTGTCATGTGATGGACCTTTTACCTATCCTGGAAGAGGTGAACCGGATAAAATTGAGATTTAACCACATCACATTTACACATGTATTCAGGGAACGGAATGGGATGGCAGATCAGCTATCAAAGGAGGCAACGCAGCAGGCATTAGCTAATGGTACCTGGCAGATTACTATTCATTCTCCGGCAGGCACATTTAGTTACTATCACAGACCATTTTATGAGGAACAGGAGGCACTGCACTGAATATTTAAAGGGGAAGATAAGTGATTGATGTACGCTGGAATCGCCAGATGGGAACAACAGGAATTAATACCTTAGAGGACCGGCCAATGGACGCGCCTGTCACAGATCGACGTGTGCCAGAATATGGTAATGACACAGAAACAGATTAATATGTTTAACTGTGAGGCTATAGCAGCAATAAATTGGTTAACAGAGACTACGTATGGTGAAAATTTATAGTTACAGGCTGGTACAGCCTTTCTTTGAATTCAGATTTTTTTGGAAACAGGAAGACAACAGCTGATCAAAGATGATCAAGACATTGATGAGGAAGATTGAAGTATGAAGTAACTAATTAGGGATGTAATCTGTGACAATGTAGGGATCTTAGTGATCTTATTACATGTGCTGAATGTAATTTTGTTCCAATTTGAAATAAAATTACTGAACTTTTCCAAAGGAAAAAAAAGCATTTGAACCTTTAACTATATTCATTTCTAAAAATATCCTAACAAGAACTAAATAATGTGATTTTAACAAAGCCGACAACAATTGACATTTGGATGCATCATTCTTTGATTCAAAAAAGTCTTTAATAGCTTTTCTACACAACCAATCAATAGTTCATTTTAGTAACTTATGTTCAAAGTACATGCTAGAGGACTTTGATTCACTTGAATATGTCTAGGATTTCTTCAGTGTGCAATGGATAGTTTAGGTAAGGAAGGTGGACAAGAAGTGCCAATCCCATGACTGATAGATTGTAGCATTGCATTCACTTGAGAATAGAGATTGGGATTGCATTGCACATGTTTGTTGTCTATATGTTGAACATATGATTTTTCAAATTCAACTTGCACATAAGGAGTGTCTTCATCAAAAGGTTGCAAATGAATAACTTGTCCAATATCTATAGGTGAATACCCAACATCTAGCCACTACAAAAGAAACCTGTCATTAACATCCCTTTTTGCTTCATTTTTGTGTCTAGACCCCATTTTAATGTATTTTTGTACATTTCCTTGGACAAGTCGACACAATTTCACGAGTCGACACTATTTTAGGCATTTTTTTGCGTCCTTTTGCTAAAGCTCGCACTAAACCTGGTGCAAATTTAGTTGGGTTTTTCGTCTGTTTTTGTGCCATACTTTGCACTGGATTTAGCACCTAGTTTTTTTTCGGAGTTAGTGCCTAATTTTACACCAGATTTAGAGCCTAGTTTTGCACCAATTTTTATGTCATGTTTTGCGTATATTTTTGCACATAGGTTTTGCATCTACTCTTGTTTGCCTCTACTTTTGCACCCACATTTTCATCCTTTTTTGCATCTATGTTTGTGTCCTTTGTTGCATCTATGGTTCCGTCGACTTTTGCATCCACTTTTGTTGCACCCTAATTTGCACCTAGTTTTGCACCCACTTTTGCTTATACTTTTGCACCCCCTTTTGCTTCCACTTTTGCATCCTTTTTGTCAAGGTTTGCTTCGACTATTGCATCCCTTTTTGCATCCACTTTTGTGTTGGTTTTTTCACTAGGTGTTGCATCTAGTTTTGCATCTACTTTAGTTGCGTCCACTTTTTCATCCACTTTTGTGTCAAATTTTGCACCCATGGTTTCCTCCACTTTTCCTTCCCTTTTTGCATCCTATTTTCCATCCACAGTTGCATCATGAGTCCCTGGATGGAACCCTCTGCCCCTCCTTACAATGCAATTGATAGAATTTATAAACGATTATGATTCTTGGGCTAAAATATCATAAACAATTACCAGACTTCTAGAAATGTTCCACTCGAATCTTCGATTGCTGATCTTTTGCCCCAAAAATCTGGAACTTGTATTTTAATTTTGTTGCTGAGTGCATTGTGTAACTAACTATTTGAATACTTTTCCACCCATTACGATCGTTGTCTTCATGCATTGAAATGTTGATGATGATTTTTTATATGTTGTTCATTTTCCTAAAAATCTAGGATAAAGGGTATATGCTTTGTCACCTGCCAAGTAACTCCTTAAAATCTGGAACTGCTGGAACTACTTCCTTCAAATATGGATTTGAATTCTAATTAATTGCCTCGAAATTCTGGATGTCCATTTGACCTGCCAATTGATATTGCTCTCCATTGTCACTCGGTTAATGCTTTGGCCGTTGGTGCAGTCAAACCTCCAGACACTCTGTCCCTAAAACATTAGGTTCAAACATGATGTTCTGCTAGCAATGTTTGGTGACCTTCTACATGCTGTATCAACACTTGATTTTGCTGCTGAAATTTGGATGCAGTCACGAAGTTCTGTACGAAGATGAGAGCCTGTGTATTTGATTTTTAATTTTGTCTCGGGCTCTATATTTTTAGGCGATGGGTGATATTCCATATGAACAAATACTAATACATAACCCTTTCACCGTAGTGCATTATTTCTTGAACCATGGACTTCCCTTAGCGCCTTGGCGCCTTGTGTGATGAGGAGAATGAGCATGGATTGTAACGCTTTTAAGCATGGATCAAGGTGAAGACTTTGGGTATGAGACAAAACTTCACCAAAAAGGCTAAAGACAAAACTTAGACGTTTGAGTAGAAAATGGCATATGGCATGGCTTTAGATTTAAAACCTTTTTTTATTTGATAATCCTCTTGAAACCATTAAAAACATTCTAACATATAGTTTAGAAGGTATATCATTTTAAAATTTATAGTTTATTTGATAATCCTCTTGAAACCATATAGTTTATTTGATAATCCTCTTGAAACCATAAAAAACATTCTAACATATAGTTTAGAAGGTATATCATTTTAAAATTTATATTAAAAAGGTAAATTTATTTTACCTTTTTAACATATAATTCAAATTAAAAACTTTTTAAATTAATAAAAAGTTTATTTCATACCTTTTTACTTGATCCAATAATGGTCTTTGTACACTAGGAGAAGACTTGGTAGAATAGGATACTTAGTTATTAAGTAAGGAGAGACGTTGGCTTAATGTAAATTTCAAAGGAAAATGATGAAAAATGATGGATTGAAGATTTGTGGCAATGAGAAAGTCTATCCAAGATTGGTATAAGAACTCGGGGCTTGGTAAAACATTGGTGGATTTTCCAAAAAATATAAGTGGACATTCTGGCAATGAGAACTAAGGTCCATTTTTACATGTGTGCTGCTGGAACCTAAAATTTTCATGGGACATACATGGTGACAACATCTGGCTCTGGCTGGGGATTGCATGCTCCTTGCGAGCTACCAAGAACAAGCAGACTAAGTGCCTTCCATTCCATCTTTGCAACCACTTCTAGAAATCCACAAATGTATAGTGCCTTATCCATTGGGTGATGGAGTCATTCATATCTCATTCCTAAACTTTTCCAAAACATGCAACCCTACTCTTCTGACTGTTAAAAAAAAACTGAAATTGCTCACTCGAAACCATACTTACTGAGAACAAACCTCACACTGCAAACTGAAGGAAATGCTTGAAACATCAAGCTTATTTATTTACACCTCCTACTCCTATCTTGCAGACATCAAGATGATCATGTGTAATCATACTTCCAATGTAGCCACATAAGAGATTGATTGATCGACATACCTTTTTGCACGCAGCTGAAAACTTGAAAAGAACAAAACAAGTGTAACAAACATTCCATGTGCAACTTATACTTATAGCTGGAAATTGATATCACATTGAAATTTGCAATATTTGATAGCCTTGAGAAAACTAAATTCATCCAATCATCCACTGGATCATAAAATTCATGTTGCATTTCTAGCTGATGCAATAAATATAATCGATGCTCCATGGAATCTACTTGACTATTCAAGTAGTGCTCCACAGTTTGTTTATGGTTTCTGGTAAATTCAGATTCAAGCATGGTAGATATAGGCTCGTCATTTTCTAGAGGTTGCGGCTCAAAAAGACACATTGTGGACTGGTCCCATAATCCAACAACATTCCTCTCACTATCTTCATAATTTTCATACACATGTGAATTGCTACTAAAAGTTTTGCTGACTCAAAAGATTGCTCTTCAAAATCAACTAGATATTCATCATACTTTGGTTGATCTATGAAGGTGTCAAGATGATCTTTTGCTTTGTTAATTTGAAAAATATTCTTGACTATTTCATGGTCAAAAACATTGTGAAGAAAACTTTCTTGTCTCTTTGGATTTTCTAAAAGAGTTTGCACATCTTCAAAAATGTTTGGAACAATAGAAATATTTAAAAATGCATCCACAATCTCATGATCAACAAATTTATCTTTCAAATCATCCTTTTGGATCTGCAGATAGTTTGATTTGGCAGGGAATCCTTCAGCAACAATATCTTCATAAAAATTAGAAATTTGTAGCATACTTTCATTACTTTCGAGAGGAGAATCATCGACCTTGATAAATTCTTCTTTATGCGGGACTATCTTTTCATGCATCACACCAATACTAAAATCTTGAGAAGTCTCTTCTGACAACAAACTTTCATATTCTAACTCAAGTGCTTTTAAAAGATTCTTCAAAAAATCAAATTTATCTTATTCACTAGAGATGTTATAAGAATCTAAATAAGAAGAGAAATCTTTGTCCCATTCATCATCAGAAGACATACCTATCCATTCTTTGAATTTTTTAAGAAAAGCAGGGTCAGGCACGTAATCTTCTATCTCGATTGATCAAGCAAGTGGATCAGCAACTGAATTGGCCATTATGGAGGCAATGGATTCGCCCATAAATATTTAGATCGTAGATTCTTTAACCATGGAGTTTGCTGGGTGAATAATTGCAGTCATTTGCATATTCCTATTACTTGTTCACCTTCAAGTAGTAGATCTCTTCATTGTTGTTTTCCCTGGGGAAGATATCTTCGTTCCTTCGGTCCCCGACAACGGCGCCAGAAGATGTTATCACTAAGAGATGCACCTTGAATGCATAAGGAGCATGGATAGTTCATCTTAATATCTAGGGATGAATAAAATTTAAATGGGTTTGTTTAGGCTTTAAGGAAATCAAGGAATTGACTCAATAAGAATTATGATCATTTAAGGAACGATTAACACATGTTAAATGCAATCTAGTACATACAAGCTGAGTTTGAGTTGTACACAGAAATGGCTGAATGAACATGAATAATATCAATTATAACTAAGGATGAAGGAAACTTAGAAAAAACTCTTCATAGAAGATGAAGCAATTGAGCAAAAACTCTTCATAGAAGATGAAGCAAAGCTGACAAAAGCTCCTCAATACATAATATCTTTATGCATAAAATCACAAGAGGAAATGGATATGAAATAAACAGAAGAAATCACATAAGCTTACAAGATACTGTCATGAGTCTTCAAAAGCGTTGTCTCATTGTATTAAGTGATCAACAAGATAAAATATACATACTATATAGAAACTGTCCTCTCACGAGTTACTGGCTAGAACCCTCTACCCCTCCTTACAATGCAATTGATAGAATTTATAAAAGATTATGATTCCTGGTCTAAAATATTAGGAACAGTTACAAGACTTCTGGAAATGTTCCACTCGAATCTTCAAATGCTGATCTTTTGTCCCAAAAAACTGAAACTTGTATTTGGATTTTGTTTCCAAGTGCATTGTGTAACCAACTATTTGAATACTTTGCCACCTGTTACAATCGTTGTCTTCATGCATTGAAATGTTGATGATGATTTTTGACATGCTGTTTATTTTCATAAAAATATGGAATAAAGGGTATATGCTCTGCCACCTGCCAAGTAACTCCTTAAAATATGGAATTGCTGGAACTGCTTCCTTCAAATATGGATTCGAATTCTAATTAATTGCTTGGAAGTTCTAGATGTGCATTTGACCTGCCAATTGATATTTCTCTCCATTGTCACTCGGTTAATGCTCTGGTCATTGGTGTAGTCAAACCTCCGGACACTCTCTCCCTAAAACATTAAGTTCAAACTTGATGTTATGCTGGCAATGTTTGGCGACCTTCTACATGTTGTATCAACACTTGATTTTGCTGTTGACATTTGGATGCAGTCACGAAGTTCTGCACGAATATGCGAGCCTGTGTATTTGATTTTTAATTTTATCTCGGGCTCTATCTTTTCATGCGGTGGGTGATATCCCATATGCACAAATATTAATACATAACCCTTTCACCGTAGTGCATAATGTCTTGAACCATGGACTTCCCTTGGCACCTTGTGTCATGAGGTGAATGAGCATGGATTGTAATGCTTTTAAGCATGGATCAAGGTGAAGACTTTGGGTATGAGACAAAACTTCATCAAAAACACTAAAGACAAAACTTAGACGTTTGGGTAGAAAATGGCATGGCTTTATATTTAAAGCCTTTTTCTATTTCATAATCCTCTTGAAACCATAAAAAACATTCTAACATATAGTTTAGAAGGTATATCATTTTAAAATTTATATTAAAAAGGTAAATTTCTTTGACCTTTTTAACATATAAGTCAAATTAAAAACTTTTTAAATTAATAAAAAGTTTATTTCATACCTTTTTACTTGATCCAATAATGGTCTTTGTACACTAGGAGAAGACTTGGTAGAATAGGAGACTTAGTTATTAAGTAAGGAGAGACTTTGGATTAATGTAAATTTCAAAGGAAAATGATGAAAAGTGATGGATTGAAGATTTGTGGTAATGAGAAAGTCTATCCAAGATTGGTATAAGAACTCGGGGCTTGGTAAAATATTGGTGGATTTTCCAAAAAATGTAAATGGACATTTTGGCAGCGAGAACTGAGTTCCATTTTTACATGTGTGCTGCTGGAAACTAAAATTTTCATGGGACAGATCTGGTGACAACAATGATGATGATCGTCTTCCAAAATAGAGTTTTTATTTCTCATGCATAGATTATATGTGTTCTCTAGGACCTTTTACCACTAATCACATATTTTTGGTTGATGATGTTTCTGATGCCAAAGGTAATTATAAACAATTGATGACAATGTCGATAATCATGATGATGAATATGACAATGACAACGATGATGACATGAATGATTATTATGATGATATGACAATGATGATGATGACAACAATGATAGTTATGATGACATTGACAATGATGATGATGATGACAATGAAAATGAATATGATTATGATGATGCTAATGACCTTGATGAATCTTCCCAATTCTTAAAATTCCATCATTGTCTCAATCATAATCACTATCTTTGTTATTGTATTCTAGGTCATCATCATCAACAATGACATGAAATGATGGTGATGATGATGATGCCATTAATGGTGATTTCCATGATGATGCTATTAATGGTGATTTCCATGATGATGATGATGATGATGATGATGATGTGATTATATGAATATGATGACAACAATGAATATTCTGATGATGATGAGAAGGATCATTCTGTTGATGACGATGACGATGATGATGATGATGATGATCATCATCATCATCATCATCATCATCATTATCGTCATCATCATCCTCATCATCATTATCATCATGACCTTGATGATGTTGATCATCATCATCGTCATCATTGATTATTATGATAAATATAATGGCATGGATGAGGATGATTATGAAATCATGACGATGATGATGACAATGAAGACAATGATGACGATGATGATGATGATGATCACAAAGTCAATGAGGATGATGATGATGTGATTAAATGGATATGATGATGACAATGCCAATGATGATGAAGATGAAAAAGTTAATGAGGATGATGATGACGCGATTAAATGGAGATGATCATGAGCATGATGATGAGGATGAGGATGAATATGATATTGATGATGACAATGACAATGACAATGGAAATGAAAATGGCAATGGTGATGATGATAATGATGATGATGATGGAAATGAAGGTGATGACGATATTATGAGTGATGATGATGACATTGACGAATATGAAGAGAACGAAAATGATGTGATTATATGGTGATGGTGTTGAAAATGATGATGACACTAATAGTGATGGCATGATGTGTGGGAAAATCCAATATCTTAGGCAATTCTATCTACTTATGGGGTTCACAGACCATGTTTGGGTCTCGAGGATACTTAATATGGTCTTTGTAGAGAATATTTGGCATGTCAAGAAGATGTGGTGTCTATTTAGAGGTTTTCCACACTAAGGTTTGTTCTCATGCTCCAATCCTTGTTCTAGAGTAAAATCTAGATCTTTACACTTTTATTTGTTTCCTTAGGGCTCATTGGTCATGTACAAGGCCCCCTAACATGTATATATTTATAATTGACTACAATAAATGTAAGTATCATCGGTTGTGAAATTCCATTTACATACAAACTATAAAATAATTGAAGATAGAGATGGCGATGATGATGAAGATGGAGATGACAATGAATATGGCCATGACATTGACAATGAGAATGATGATGACAATAATGATAACGATGAAATTATCGATGATTTTAATATATGTTGATGATAACAATTGCAAAAAATAGGCTCATTATATTGGGATGGCACTAAAGTGGATGCAAATTGCGTCCACTTTAGCATCCCAAATTAGTTACATTTAAATTTTCCTTGTGCTAGGTTGTCTAGAATGAAAAGTAGGCTCATTTTATTGGGATGGCGCTAAAGTGGACACAAACTCCACCCTCTTTAGTATCCCAAATAAATTACATTTAAATTATCCTTTTTCTAGGTCGACAATGATGATGATGATGACAATGAATATTATGGCATTGATGATGATCACCATCATTGTGAACATCATCATTGTTGTCATTATCATCTAGTTCATCATCATTGTCATTATCATCTAGGTAATCATCATAAGTGTCACCATCATTGTCATCTAGGTCATCATCATTGATTCCATCATCATCATCAACAACATCATCATTGTCATCATCATCATTGTCATTGTCATCGTTGTGATCATCATCATCATCCATGTCATTCTCATTATCGTTGTGCAAAAGTAGGTGCATTATATTGGGATGGAGTTAAAGTGAACAAAAATTGAATCTACTTTAGCATCCCAAATCAATTTCATTTAAGTTATCTTTGTGCTAGGTTGTCTAGGTGCAAAACTAGGAATATTTTGCATCCACCATTTAGCACCAAATATTAGGCTAGTTTAAAAGTATCAACCCGAAAAGGAATTCTCAGGCAACTCATTAAAATTAATGATGGGATTTATAACTTAATTTGATGAACCGTTGATGACAATGTCGATAATCATGATGATGAAGATGATGAAGATAATGATACAACGACAATGAGGACATGAATGATGATGAAGACAATGGTGATGGTCACTATGGCAATAAAAATGACGATGAGGATGTTGATAACGACAAATTCAATTCCAACGATGATGACGATTACAATGATGGCGATTACAATGATGACGACGATGATGATGATGATGATGCCAATGACCTTGAAAATCTTCCCAATTCTTAAAATTCCATCATTTTCATCTTCACAATCATTATCTTTGTCATTTTAATCTACATAATCATCAACATCATCGTCTAGGTCATCATCATCAACAATGCCAGGAATGATGACAATAACAATGACGATTCCATTAATGATGATGATGATGTCCATGATGATGGTAATGAAAACAATGATGATGATGATGATGACAATGATGATGACGACGATGATGATGATGATGTGATTATATGAAGATGATGACGATCCATGTTCTAGAATGAAATCCATATCTTTACATTGTAATTTTTTTATTTAGGGATCATGGGCCATGCATAAGGCCGTATGATATCATATATTCCATATATAGGGAAAAGACTACCAACAAGTGTGATATGGTTACCATTTAAAGCTTGCATAACATATAACCATGATTGAGCACAATGTAATATTGGAGGTTGTAGAGAAATTGGATATTTAACTATGCCAACTACATTCTCGGTAATAAGATTAGATTGGTAAGGTTGGAAAATATGATCATAACATATTAGAAAGAAAGGGGATAAGAGAATCATAGTATTGACATGTAGAGATTTATAATCAACTACAGTAAATGTAAGTATGTTGGGTTGCAAAATTCCATTGAAAAACTATAAAGCAATCGGAGATGGATATTGCGATGATGGTGAAGATAGAGATGACAATGGAGATGATGATGATAACGACAATGGAAATGACAATGACAATCATGATGACGATGATGATGATGAATAGGATAATGATGACATTATTGCTGATGTGATAATATGATTATGACAATGATTCTAAAACTAGGTGCATTATATCGGGATGGTTCTAGAGTGGATGGAAATTGATTCCATTTTAGCATCCTACATCATTTATGTTTAACTTATCCTTGTGTGAGCTGGTTCTCTAGGTGCAAAAATAGGTACATTATATTGGGATGGAGCTAAAGTGGAGACAAATTGTGTCCACTTTAGCATCCCAAATCAATTACATTTAAAGTCCCCTTGTGCTAGGTTGATAGTGACAACAACGATGATGATGGTGACAACAACGATGATGACAATGATGATGATGACCATCATCATAATCATCATCTTAATTTTCATCATCGCCATTTTTGTCATCATCGTACAATCAAATAATAATAAATGTCATCAGCATTTCCATAATCATTGTCATCATCATTATCACCAACATCACTCATTTCATTGTCATCATCATTATCATCATTATCGCCATTATCACCCATGGGATTAGGACTCCATGGAGTGGGAATAAAAGTATTAATGTGGAAATATTGCAAATACAAATTAAGAAAAGGTGTATTATCGAAACATTTTTGTCTCAAATGTACTTAAGAATCCAACATTTCTATTTCAATTCCATCTTCATTTTATTATACCATGGCCATGGAAAATGGCTCATATTAGCATGGATGAGGATTCACATACAACAATATGTATTCTTCTTCATGTATCAACAAATTATTATAGAAAACAATCTCAAATAATTGAAAAGTGTATTGTTCTGTATTGACTCTTAATATTTTATCTATGGATTTCATATTCATGGCATGCCACCTCTCTCATTTACATATAAACCACTTGGCATATCATTGACGATTTCTAGTGTTAATGACAACTAACAAATTTGTAGAGATCGAGAGTTTCATTCTCAAGCTTATTTTAATACAATGAAGTCTCAACCAATAGTGCTCTCTCAAGAATTATCAGTATTTTCTTTTATGTGCAAAGATTCTTCATATTTGATATCATCATACTATGTAGATCCCTAGTTTGTTAATAAGTCAATTGCCACATTTTTTTGTAAACTACATATGATCTCTCATTGTATTAATACTCAAACTAATTAACTTATGAATTGTCTATTAATTGGTTATTACTATGATTATCATATTGATTTATGCATGCCTCGATAATGGTGAATACAGTGATGATTGTTGATGTATATGTAACTTTGGAATGTATTTCATCTATGTATTTCATATATATTTATTGTACCCTTATTAGAGATGTGTTATTCCTCTATAAGGAAGTGTCGTCATGTGGATTGACAAGTGTTGCAAGTGTGTGTACTTGCCGATGGGTTATTAGACCACCATGTGTGGGGTCGGCCCTGAATTATATATTATATTGTGGATGTACCTATCTAGACAAGTCGGCCCCATAAGGTCACTGGGAAAACAAGTTAGTATAAATAGAGATCAGGAGATCTCTATTTATATCATTCAGAAAGTCATCTCTCTCTCACTCAGAAAGTGGCGCACTAGTGAGGAGGACGATCATCTGCTTCTAGGAGACTATCGCAAGTGTATTTTGGTTGTACTTTGGTTGAGCCATTGCTCTCTCTATCTCTGAGGAAGTTGTGGGGTTTTTCACCTTAGGGTTTTCCCCACAGAAACTCTATGTCTCTTGTCTCTCATGCTTTTGATTCTTGTGATGTTTGTCATGCTTATTGTGATTGTTATGCATTGATATACTATATATGTTATTCTCTCGGTGAAGATCCTAGAGTATTGTGAATTAATGCTCAAAATTTAACATGGTATCAGAGCTAACCTGAGAAGAAGACATTTTGCAGTGACAAAAACTTGAGTTTCTTGTTTATTAGGTTTCTCTCCATAGGTTTTGGAAAAGAAGTATAGTAGATTGACTCTACTCATCAAGGATAATCTATCTGTCCAATCAGAATTCAATTCTGAGCATTTTCAAATTTGGCCCTAAAAATTAGGGTTTCCACAAAAATAAGAATTTCGGAAATCTGAAGACATAGCTAGAAGCTCCTTGCAAAAATAGAAGTTAGAGCTTTGGATCGAGATTTTTGGCTGGGTAGATCTCCGGGAAACTCAAACCCTAATTCAGGGCTCTCCCCAATGAACCCGAGAGGACAAAAAGGCAAATCTGAAGGGTAAAGCTTTGTTGATCTCAAATTCTGAATACACCAGGCTGATTAGCTCATCAAGGCACATCTTTCTATCCTTTCAAAAATTTGAAATTCACATTTTGAACTTTTAGGGTTTTTTCGACAAACCCTAATCCGAGACCATATTCAATTTTCAGCATTTCAAGTGGTAAGACCTAAATCTTTTCTATTTCCATTTGAAGTACTCTTTAGGATGTCTCACCACACCAAGCTTGAGGATAAGCTTGAAGGAGATGATAACTTCCGAGCTTGGAAGTATAGGATTGGGTTAATCCTGGAAGAGAATGAGTTGGACTCATATGTAAAAGAAGACATCCCTATCCCAAAGGATGAAGAGGCTAAGGTATTGCATAAGAAAAACTTGGTCAAGGCAAAGAGAATCATTGCTGATTCTATCAGAAACCATCTCATACCCCATGTGTCTTCTCTAAAGACACCCAAGGAGATGTTTGACTCTTTGACCAAGCTATTTGAAGGGAAGAACATAAATCGGAAGATGACCTTGCGGAACCAATTGAAAGGAGTAAAGTTTCAGAATGGAGAAACCATTCAATCTTATTTTTCAAGGGTCTCCCAGATCAAGGAACAACTAGAAGCAGAGGATGAAATGGTGGAGAATGGTGAAGGGGTGATGAACACTCTAAATGTCCTACCCAGGTCATGGGATTCCTTTATTCAAGGAATTTGTGCAAGAAAGAAGTTGATCTCCTTCAACAGATTGCGGGAAGAATGCTCTCAAGAAGAAGCTAGGATTGTGACCCGAGAAGAAAAGATGGGAAATGAAGATCAATCTCTCACAGCACATGCTAGGAAAGGCAAGTCCAAGAAGGAATCATCTCATAACAGAAGATTCTCACACCACCATTATCATAAAGATAAGAAAGATCTCAGATGATTCAATTGCAATGAGAAGGGACACTTTGCTTCAGATTGTCCCAAGAAGAAGAAAGACAACAACAACAAATTCAATAAGAAGAAGAAGAATAACGAAAGAAGATATCATGCTCATGCTGCCGAAGATGATGAACCCCCAAAGAAGAAGGCTAGGGAAGAAAGTGATAGTGATGATGACTCATCAAGTGAAGAAGAATATGTTCTAATTTATGCTCTCACAGGTACTATCTCCCATGGTTGTAATGATTGGTTGATTGATAGTGGGGCTTCCAAACACATGACTGGGTTTAAGGAATCTTTTTTGAATCTATCTGAACATGAATCACCCCATAAGGTGAAACTTGGGGATGATTATCAATACCCAATCAAAGGAAGTGGTGAAGCCTCCTACAACCTAGATTCTGGAAAATCTTTGAAGATGAAAGAAGTCCTTTATGTACCTAGGCTCAAGAATAAATTACTCTCCATCTATGCATTGGATGCAAAAGGTATGATGGTTGCATTTGTGGATGGCCAAGTCCTAATGTGGCCAAAGGGAAAGAACATAGATGATGCAGTAGTGATTGGAGAGCAAGAGGGAGGTTTGTATAAATTGAAGGGACAACCTGAACATGCCATGGTACATGAATCCATGGAGCCAAGTGAACTTTGGCATAGAAGACTTGCTCATATGCACTATCGGGCACTTCCAATTGTAAGCAAGGCTGTAGAGGGTCTTCCTGAGATCAAGACCAAACATGAAGGTGTTTGCAAAGGATGTGCAAAAGGTAAGAACATTAAGAAGACTTTCCCAAGCAGTGAAAGCAAGGAAAAAGACATCCTGGAAATCATCCACTTAGATGTATGTGGTCCTATGTCATCCAGTTCTCTGAGTGGGTATGTTTACTATGTCTCATTTATTGATGACTTCTCCAGGAAGACTTGGGTATACTTCTTGAAGAGCAAAGATGAGGTGTTTGATAAATTCAAGGAATTAAAAACCTTGATGGAGAATCAAACTAACAAGAAGATCAAAACATTCAGATCCGACAATGGTGGAGAATTCACCTCAGGTGACTTCAAGAAGCTTTATAGTGATTCAGGGATTAGGAGGGAGTTGAATGCTCCTTATAATCCTCAACAGAATGGAGTTCCAGAAATGAAGAATAAAACAATCATGGAAGCAACAAGGGCAATGCTACATGACCAACATCTACCTATGCATCTATGGGTAGAAGCAGCTAGAACAGTTGTATATGTGCAGAACAGAACACCCCACAAGATATTGGATAACAAGACACCAGAAGAGGTCTTTTCTGGTAAGAAACCTGAAGTCATCCATCTCAGAATATTTGGTTGTCCAGTATACACTCATGTCCCAAAGGAAAAGAGGACCAAACTAGATCCTTCAGGAAAGAAGGGTATCTTTGTGGGTTACAGTGAAAGCTCGAAGGCTTACAGAATATACTTTCCAGGGTTCAAGAATATTGATGTCAGTAGGGATGTAACATTTGATGAAAACTCAGCCTTCATCAAATCAAGGAAGGCACCTATTGAAGTTTATGAAGAACTTAAGGAAACTAGATTTCAAGACACTACCATGACTGAAGTAGTTCCAGAAGTTGTTCACGAGTTTGAAGATCTGCAAGAACCTGTAGATCCACCCCGTGAGGATAACTCTCACAAGAGGAAACCTGCATGGGCTAGAGAGCTCATTCAAGATGCAGAAAGATTTCGCATTCCAGAAGAAGAACACAGAGCAAAGAAGAGAACCAGATCACATACCAGCTATGTTGCGTTACTTTGTGACATTATGAACAAAGAGCCTTCCAGTTATGAAGAAGCAATGGAAAAGAAAGAATGGAAGGATGCCATGGTTGAGGAATACCAATCAATAATGAAGAATGATGTTTGGGATGTTGTACCAAGACCTAAAGAGAAGTCTGTTGTGACTTCTAAATAGATCTACAAAATCAAGCATGCTGCAGATGGCAGTGTAGAGAAATACAAAGCAAGATTCGTAGCTCGTGGCTTCTCTCAGAAAGAGGGAATAGATTATGAAGAAACTTTTGCACCTGTAGCCAAGTATACTTCCATCAGAACAGTACTTGCCTTGGTTGTAGCGACGAAATGGAAAATACACCAGATGGATGTCAAGACTGCTTTCTTGAATGGTGTAGTTGAAGAGGAAGTATATGTGGAGCAGGCACTCGGTTTCGAAATACATGACAGGGATTCATATGTGTGCAGATTGAAGAAAGCCTTGTATGGCCTGAAACAAGCTCCCAGAACTTGGTATGGCAGGATGGACAGTTTCCTATCTAGTTTGGGATTTACCAAGAGTAAAGCGGATTCCAACCTTTATTACAAGGTTTAGGAAGGAAATCCTGTGATTCTACTCCTGTATGTGGATGACTTATTTGTAACAGGAGATGACAGATTGATTGCAGATACTAAGAGAAAGCTTGCTGCTGAGTTCGGTATGAAATATTTGGGAATGATGCATTATTTACTAGGTATGGAGGTGTGGCAGAGTACAGGTGGGATATTCCTTGGTCAAGGGAAGTACACAGTAGATATCCTAAAGAGATTCGGGATGATGGATTGCAAGGCCATAGCCACACCTATGGCATCGTATCTGAAGCTTCTATGTGATGCTTCATCTGAGCTAGTTGATGTCTCTATGTATCGTCAAATGATTGGGTCCTTGATGTACCTGACGAACACGATACCAGATATTTTCTTTGCGGTGAACACATTGAGTCAGTTCCTGACAGATCCGAGGAGTGTTCATCTGGTTGTTGTAAAGCATGTTCTGAGGTACCTGAAGGGTACAGTGGATTATGGGCTCAAGTATGAGGTGAATCAAAAGTTGAACCTGCAGGGTTATGTTGATTCAGATTGGGCTGGCAGTGTTGTAGATAGGAAGAGAACATCTAGGTGCTGCTTTAGTATGGGATTAGGTGTGATCTCTTGGTTTAGTAGGAAGTAGTCCCGTGTAGCACTGAGTACAGCTGAGGCAGAGTATGTTACAGCCTGTTCAGCTAGTTGTGAGGTAGTATGGATACGGAAGCTACTGTCTGAATTATTTGATCTCCCATTGGATGCTACTAGTATCTTCTGTGATAACCAAAGTTGTGTGAAGCTGTCCGAGAACCCAGTGTTTCACGACAGGTCGAAACAAATAGAGATCAAATATCACTATATCAGGGATATGGTTCAGAGAGGAGCTGTGAAGCTCATGTATGTTGCGACGGATGAGCAGATTGCAGATGTGCTGACGAAGCCACTATCCAGGGTGAAGTTCGAGTACTTCAGAGAGAGGCTTGGTGTTCTTCGTATTGATGAAACTTCGAGGAAGAAGTGATGGACACATTTGATGAAGCCATTCCAAGCATGTTGGAAGGAGGATCCTTCACATGGCTGTGGATGTAAGCGCTGGATGATGAGCATCAGGATGATGTTCTGGTTTCTGCTTTGTATGATCAGTTGGATCATTTTTATATGTATGTATGTACGCATCATGTTGGATGCTGGATATGATCAGTTGGATCATTTATATATGTATGTACGCATCATGTTGGATGCTGGATATGATCAATTGGATCATTTATATATGTATGTACACATCATGTTGGATGCTGGATATGATCAGTTGGATCATTTATATGTATGTACGCATCATGTTGGATGCTGGATATGATTGGTTGGATCATGTGTATGTATTTTGTATAAGCATCATGTTGGATGCTTGGACCATGTATCTGTATATGTATCAGATGGATACATTGTATGATTAGGTAGATCATGTATGAGGATATGTATCATGTATTTGTATTTGTATCAGGTGGATACACTGTATGATCATGTGGATCATGTATGATGATATGTATTAGGTAGATACTTGGTATGCATCAGCTAGATGCATTGTTTGATCAGGCTGATCATGGATGACGAGCTTCAGGATGTTGCTCCAGATGACATGCAGCAGGATGTTGCGGTGATAATGATCAGGATGATCATGTGTACATCATGATGATGTATGGTGAGTATCAGGTTGATACTCTATGGCCATGGAACAGGTTGTGCAGATAAGCATGTAATTTGTGCCCTGGTAGATTTGTAGATATTCTTTCGAGGTTTTGCCTATGGCATGTAATTTGTACCCTGGGATATCTGGAAAATGCTCTTTCGAGGTTTTGCTTGGGAGGACATATAATTTGTGCCTTGGGAGATCTATAGATAGTCTTTCGAGGTTTTTGCTATGGCATGTAATTTGTGCCCTGGGATATCTGGCAGATGCTCTTTCAAGGTTTTGTCCTATGGCATGTAATTTGTGCCCTGGGAGATCCGATAGGTTGAGCCATGTGCTCGTAATCAGTCCCGGGATGCTCTTTCGAGGTTTTTCCATGACCACATGTAATTTGTGCCCTGGGAGATCCGATAGGTTGATCCTTGTGCTCGTAATCAGTACTGGGATGCTCTTTCGAGGTTTTGTGGTGACCACATGTAATTTGTGCCCGGGGAGATCCGATAGGTTGACCCTTGTGCTCGTAATCAGTCCTAGGATTCTCTTTCGAGGTTTTGTGGTGGGGTCACATGTAATAAGTCCTGGAGATCTGGACAGGATGAAAAAGGCCTCAAATGCTCGTTAGGGTTCTTTCTAGTCAAGAGACTCTTTTAAGCTTTTGTGACACACGTAATAAGTCCTGAGATTTCCACAGTATGGCCAGTGATGATGAAGATCTGCAGGTGGTGGGCATACATCTAGTATGAAAAAGTATTGGCTCTGTAGAACTTCCTATGACGAGTAGAGTCAGAGATTGGTTGAGATAGCAGTAGCAGTGACTATGATGATGATGATGCATCGATGACAATGATCCCGAGAAGAAGACTTGTCTAGCAGATCTGTGTCGAGAAATACCTTCCTAGTTAAGAGGGAGTGTTGATGTATATGTAACTTTGGAATGTATTTCATCTATGTATTTCATATATATTTATTGTACCCTTATTAGAGATGTGTTATTCCTCTATAAGGAAGTGTCGTCATGTGGATTGACAAGTGTCGCAAGTGTGTGTACTTGCCGATGGTTTATTAGACCACCATGTGTGGGGTCGGCCCTGAATTATATATTATATTGTGGATGTACCTAGCTAGACAAGTCGGCCCCATAAGGTCACTGGGAAAACAAGTTAGTATAAATAGAGATCAGGAGATCTATATTTATATCATTCGGAAAGTCATCTCTCTCTCACTCAGAAAGTGGCGCACTAGTGAGAAGGAGGATCATATGCTTCTAGGAGACTATCTCAAGTGTATTTTGGTTGTACTTTGGTTGAGCCATTGCTCTCTCTATCTCTGAGGAAGTTGTGGGGTTTTTCACCTTAGGTTTTTCCCCACGGAAACTCTGTGTCTCTTGTCTCTCATGCTTTTGATTCTTCTGATGCTTGTCATGCTTATTGTGATTGTTATGCATTGATATACTATATATGTTATTCTCTCAGTGAAGATCCTAGAGTATTGTGAATTAATGCTCAAAATTTAACAATGATACTCTAGCAATATATTGTGTGTTTTTAATATTAGGGTTCTTTGGGATCACTAAAAGGATTCTCTCTCTCTATCTAACATTGACATGACAAATGGAATAAGTTGACCTACTATAATATTTCAAATAATTATTATTATTTTTAAATAAAAACCTAGTATGGAAGAGATGCACAACACATAAATCAATAATAAAATTATACAAAGCATACACACATAAGAGTAGATTCATTTGATTCATTTTAAATGATGATCTTTTAAACCATATGAGTTTTGCATGTCAAATTCTTTTTGATCCCTCTTAGTGATAATAAATTTAGAGTTAAGATGGATTTAAGTTGAACTATCAAAAAATAAATTGTAAGGAAACATGTCATGATAGTAATATCTTGCAATTATGTAATATCTAATAGTAACCACGTGAATACTAAAGTGAGGAATTGCACTCTAAAGTCAATATTGAAATCACAAATTTTTTAGTAAGAGTGATTCTTCATAAACCAATCTATATCATAATTGATATCTAGAGGAGATGATTCTATCATTGGAGGCCTCACTGGTTAGTTTATAAAATCTCTAAATTTGCAATTTTTGATGTTAATGATTCTTCATCAAATAATCAATTCCACAATTGTTATCTATATGAGATTATTCTACCATTCAAACTTATTAATAAAGAGATAAAGAGTGTGAGATATCCTTTGATAAATGGTTTACATGTATGTTCTAGTGACATGGTTATGAAGAAGCATATCATGAAATTATGTTGAAACATCATGCCCCACTAGGATTGGAGTTTCAGATCTATGGCTCTTATCAAAATCAATAACTATAACCAAATTCTTAAGGAATAATTTACTTATTAAAATTTGTCACTAATCCCAAATGATTTTGTTAAATTCTATTACGAATTCCAATTGAATTTTTTTCCTTACTTATTCTAGTTATGAGAGAAAGAATTACAAAAATTAAAATGAAACACTTAAGAATTTACACTTGTCACTTTTAAGAATTTACACTCATCCCAAAATACTTGAGTTGTGTGGTTACATATTACAACTCAAGGTTGGAGAAACCTCAAGGCCCAAACTCAATTATTGCCATTTCTAAAGAATAAAGTGAGGGCACATGGCACATAGAGAGTAAGCATATTATTGTTACCAAGCTCAAAAATTCCCTTTTGTATCACATATGTAGCATGAGATCGATATCAAGATCTAAATGAGTATTTTGTTTGTTGGCTTTGCCAGCGAACGCTAAACTGAATCAATGGAGTCTTGTGTCTCAAACATATCCGGTGGGAAGCACACGATGGATGGTGCCAATGCGGATAGATACATGATGAGCCAAGCTTCCCTCGATGATCCCAATTGCAATGCTCACTTAGTTGTCTAGAATTTCATGAGATACATAGGATTTAATTCCTTGCCATATCAACTCGAGGTAACTAAATACAAACATATCATTTGTCTGCTTAGTTTTTTTCCATGAAAACCTACTATGATATTAAGGCTATTGTGCCATTCAAGGTTTGAATTTCGATTTAACCGATGGGTAAAGTCAATTATGCAAGTTCAACCCACAATGAGATTTGTTAAATATCCCAGGGGAGGTTTCTCCATGTAGTGGGATGTTTTTTTTAACACACATCATCAACCAATTTTGATCTATCGAGAGATTTTGATCTCAATTATGTGTTGGATCCACTTCCAGAGTTAAAATGGATTTACGATGTGGTTAATGAAATAAATCCAACAAACAACTTTCTATCAACAAAAATGCCTGACTATTAGATGATGTTAAACATTCACATCTTCAATGCCATCCATGTACTATTGTAAGTGTTGTTATGAAGATACTATGTATATTTTCTAAAACTTCTTCCCATTCTTCCTTGCACAGGCCCAACGCCAAGGTCCACAAGATTTTTCCAGACTAATCTAACCTCTTCCTTACCACTCTCGGCATCCCTTCCTTTTACCCTCACTATTTGAGTAAATTGATTTTGTTGGTGTTGTTTCTTTCATTGTCCTGCCACTAGGTATATAATCTAATTTAATGAATTAATATACTTCTATAACATAGTAGGGTTATTTGGTGACTCCGTGTGTATCTAATTAGTGATCTTCACAAGGAAAAATGGTTTTTGAGTCACTAGAGGAAATACACTTTTGTATTTCCCAGTAGTCATATTATTGTGAGTAGGCTTCAAGAGGTTAGAGCCTGATAGGCTTCAAGAATAAAATGTTAAAGATAATGCAACTGCGAGATATATTCTCTGAGAGGATGGAAACCTAGTCAATTAACTAGTATTCTTGGTTAATTAACCAGGTAGTGTAAGTCCCTATCTACCCCCAACATTCAATTGGGGTTCTTGGTCTAGGACCAAGAAGGTAAATGCCATGGAAAAGTCCCTAGCATGTGGCTAGGGACCCTATCTATCTCTAGGGAATTCTGGTTAGGGACTAGACACTTTCTTAGTCATGAGAACCAAGCAGATCCTGTAGGAAAAGACATAGACATCCTGATATGGGACCTAGCAGATTCTTGTTTAGGGACCAAGAAATTCCTACAGATGTATTATTGTTTAGTTAACCAGGAGGATCTTGGTCAGTTAACTAAGATGACGATGTGTAATGTCCTCCTCTCCCAGGTCTTCGAGATGGTTGAGCTAGGTTGTTTCAACAAGGGACTGGCCACTCCTTGATGGAGTCACTAGCATTGAACTTAGGATCAGTTAGGAGGACTAGAGGATCACATCATCCAATGTGTACCTTCCTTATATGGTGATGATAGAACTTTCAATTATTGTATGGAACACTTGTACATTTGAGAGAGAGATAAAGGGGTTGTCTTCCCACCTTGTTTTTACACCCTTGGTCTTATGGGTAAAAGGGTTGTCTTCCCACATTGCTGATACACCCTTGGTCTTGTGGGTAAAAAGGTTGTCTTATGACCTTGTTGTTACACCCTTGGTATTGTGGGTAAAAGAGTTGTCTTCTCACCTTGTTGTTACATCTTTGGTATTGTGGTTAGAAGGGTTGTTTACCCCTCCTTGATTTGTGGATTTCCTTATGTTTGGTTTGGTCTTTTTTTGACCCCTCCCTTGTTGGTCTTATGTGCTAGTGACCCTCTTGAGTGTGGTAAGTTACCCTTTTTCATATCCTTGGTACCCACTACTGAAGACATCATAACATTAAATTATAATTTTATGTTTGGTAACCATCCTAAAAGATAAGATGTCTTGAATTCGTTTGAGTAACCCTAAGTCAATGAAGAATTAAAAGGAATAACCTTCTAGAAGACATTAAAAGGTTATAAATACAAGTCCATTCCTTCATTGAGAGAGTATCTTTAAGACATAACTTAGTTCTGATTTATTATGTGTCTGATATAGGGTTTCAATAGTCTGATTTGGGTGATGTCAAGGGTTTAGAAGACTGATTTATAGTTGTGCTCTCTCTTCTTGCTTCCCACTACTACTAGGGTTTGATTCAAAGGTACCATATACCTTGTTGATCCTATTTTGGGGTTGTCGTCCACTTTGAATTCTGATCTAAGGATTTCAATATCTTCCTGAGGCTTCCACTACCTTGTTGAGGTCTAATTTGAGCGTGTCGATACCTTGTTTAAGGGTTTCTCTATTTGTTTGGGCCTACCACTTCTCACTATTGAGAGGGATGCTACTTATGTGGACTGTTTGTGGACTATTTTGTGTGGTATTATACCTATGTGTACTATTTTTGGACTGTTTTGGAGGGATACTACCTGGTTGGACTTTCTTTGGATTGTTTTTGTGGGATGCTACCTGCTTGGACCGTGTTTGGACTAGGTTGCTACTTTGATGGACTGTTTTTGGACTAGTTTGTGAGGGATGCTACCTGTTGTAATATCCCTAATATGATCTCATAGCATATCAACTCAAATTCAACTTTCAAATCAGAAAACTGTTTGATTGAAACTAGTTCACAAAACTAGACAATAAGAAACTAGTTTAGGGTACTGATTAACCCACCCAGAGCTTGATTGATGGACACTTTTGGATATGAAAAATGTATTGAGGAGAAGCACAAAGGAAAAAAGAATCAATTCCACATTTATATTTCTATGCACAAGGTACTGGGGCCATTTATGTTTCAACAACCGCTCTGCAAAAGTCTACTCCAAGGCTTCCAAGGCACACCAGCATATGCATACTAAACTCATTCACTTACAGTTGAAATAAACCAAAGTGTGGAAATAAAAAAAAAATCCTAATATATTTCTGGACAAGTTTTTCATATTTTTTGGGAGGTTCTGGTAGTGTTTGGAGGAAAAGGGAGAAAGAGCGCTAGGGTGGACTGCTCAACCAGTTTGTTTCCATGCTCTCCCAAACAGGCTAAGAGGGATACAAATTCTCGGAAAGAGAATCATATGATATTAATTGGTGTATCAGGAACCTCATATGATTTATATAATAGAAAATAGGCATTCATATTTCTTTTAATTAAACATACTGCAAAACTAGTCACATTAAAGTGCCCAATGAGCTAGTCTTGATAAATCTGAAATCAAACATACAAACAAGGTCACAAATCTATGATTTTTGAATTGGGATAGATTATACAGGTAACTAAAAACCTACAGGAACTAACATAAATATAAATAGATTGACAGAGCTCCGTATATTTCCATTTCTTGAAAACTAGTCAAGTAAAATTGCACAAAGAGCTAGTCTTGAGAATTATGGACTCAAATAGCTTCTAAGGCTCTCGAAATATTATTATGATATTTAATATGATTCAAGAATGAATTAAATATGCAGAAACAATCAGAATTAGATTTTATTAAGCAATATAGAGAATTATCATGGCTAAGGCTACACAGAAATCCATCAATCTTGCATTATTGCATTGATTGAAGGAGAATGCTACAGAGAAGAGTAAGAAGGAGAATTTTAATCACTGGATATGATATATAGGATGACCATGGGAAACTAGATTCTCATGGGAGGTACAGCGGTCTTCTGTATCTTCTTGAAATATCTCCAACTGAATACTCTCTCTAAGTAAAACTCTATAGATCCACCTCAAATCATCTGGATCTTTGCATCAACTTCTGAAGGATGGATATTCACATGAAAGGGATGGATCGGATATTCAAATTGGTATCAATGTCTACACTGGATCATGTGTATAATACTGGAACATGAACTATGGGGCACATCTACCACAGGTGGCTAAGGGTGCATCACCGAAGCCTAGAGGAGCTTGATATTTCTCACACACAAATCATAAACTGTCAAAAGATGTCAAACGGAGTTCTCCTTCTTTTATAGAATTTTCTCCTCATGGTTGAGCTTATCATCTTATAAATTTGAATTTGAGGAGGCATGGATGTTTCCTTGATTAGTTGGATTGGGGTTGGACCCACTTAGCCTCATGGATGCATCCGCACTTGCTAAACTTGGACCCTGTAGCTTTTATGGATGTTTCTAATCGTTCTTGAGTTGCACAAATCAAGAAAATTATTTATTTTTTTCTTTTGATAATTTCCTGCTTTTCCAACTTTCCTTGCTTTATGACTTTCTCTTGCTTTTATAAACTGCAACTCCTTGCTTTCTGGATGTTTCCTTCTTTTCAATACCGGCTTCTTTTCTGCACTTTCTTGATTTGTGCACCTTCTTGCTAGTTATGCATTGCGTTTGTCAGTTTCCTTCTTTTTTCTGACACCTTGCTTTGTGTTGCTTTCTTCCAGTTTCCTTTTTGCTTTGCTCTTATTTTCTTTCAGTTTCCACTTTGGTGTGACATATCATAAGGCTAAGCTTATCTTCTTATGCACTCTTTTCATCATCCAACTCATCAACACATGTAATTAATAATTAAATACAAAAATAATAGTTCATGAGAATCCTTCTATAAACTTCTGATAGTAACCTATAATTCCCATGAAAGATTGTACACCAGTTACGTCTTTAGGGGAATGCCATTCATTAATTGCTTTTATCTTGTCCAGGTCTATTACGATTCCATCCTTGGATATCACATGCCCTAGATACTGTATTTTATCTTTGAAGAAATCACATTTTTTGTAATTTAGAGTAAAGTTGGGGTTCTCTTAACACTTTTAAAATTATTTTTACGTGTTCATCATGTTCTTCTTTAGTTTTTGAATAAATTAAATGTCGTCAATGGAAAAAATTACAAAATTATCTAAGTACTGATGTAAAACATTGTTCATAAGACAAATGAAAACTGTTAGAGCGTTGGTTAGACAAAAAGGCATAACCACAAACTCGTAATGCCTGTAGCGGGTTCTGAAAGTAGTCTTAAAGATGTCCTCATCTTTAATTTTGACTTGATGGTATCTAGACCTCAACTCTATTTTAGAGAATATCGTTGCACTACATAATTGATAAAACAGATCATCAGTGCGGGGAAAAGGATATATGTTCTTAATGGTCATTTTATTTAACTCACGGTAGTCTAAGCATAAACGCAAGGTACTGTCCCTCTTTTTAACAAAAATAATAGGTTCTCCCCACGGAGACACATTGGGCCTTATATAATATTTATCAATCATCTATTTTAATTGTGATTTAAGTTCATTAAGTTCCAGAATGTTCATTATGTAAGGAGCCTTTGGGTTTGGTACCACTCTCGGTACTAGCTCAATGGTGAAATCTAATTTCCTTTTCAGAGGTAGTCCTGGAATTTCTTTCGGGAATACATCAGAAAATTCCTTTAGAATGGGTATGTCTTCCAACTTTAACTTATCTTCCTTAGTTGAATGTTCGTCATTAATTACATTTACAACAAACATTTTACATCCTTTGCGAACAACCCTTTTAACTTGCAAAGCAGAAATCTATCTAACTGAAGTGTTTCTAGGAATCCCTTTTACTGTTACTGTTTCATATTCATCATTTAAGCAAGTAAAATATTTTTCAAAAAAATTTAACACTACCCTATTCTTTTCTAGCCAGTCCATTCCAATCAAGACATCATATGATCCTAAAGGTATTACATTTAACTTTACTTCAGTTCTAACTGATTTATAAGCAATTCATAGTTAGTAACAAAGTCAACTAACTTTCTTTTAGTACTTGTAGCTAGTTGGAACAACCAGGATTTGTCAAACTTTTCTACTTGTAGTTTACATTTTTATACTATACTTGGAGATACATAACTCGGGCTTGCTCCTGGATCAATCAAAATAGATATAGGTTTATTTTTCAGCGTACCTTCTACTTCAACCATGGAAGTTTGATGATTAATTTGTCTGTTTTCCAATGCTGCATTAATCCTGGGCATTTCCCTAGCTAAATATCCAACTGTTGATTCTCCTTGTACTGTATGTATGTTGTTGATTGCTCTCTTTCTATTTGGGCAGTTTGATGCATAGTGAGGTCCTTGACAGTCCCAACATTCTAGGGTTTCCATTTGTTCATTATTTTTAACATAATTATTAGGTGGATCTCTGTTTCTTGCAGCTGTAAAATCTGGTTGTACATTGTTTCTTGGATTACTTCCTTGAAATTTTCTGTTAGAAAAATTATGTGAATTATTATTTTTGAAATTTCGATTAAATGAGTAATGTTTCTTTCTTTGTTCAAAATTATTAGGCCTCTATGCTTTCCAGCTTGGTATGCTTTGCTTTTTCCTGTTCTGTTCATAACATATATTTGCTTTTCTCATGGCCTCTTCAAGAGTTCTAGCATCGTCATACTCAATTTTGTCCTTTATATGAGAGGGTAAAAAACTCAGAAATATATGTACTTTAGGATTTTCTTTAGTAATCTAAGGCACATACCTCAACAAATTTAAAAACTTGCTGCTTAATTCCTTCATATCCATGGAACCTAACTTTAATTCATAAAACTCTTTAGCTTGTTCCTCATAATATCGCTCCGACATAAATTTTCTTTTAAAATACTTCTTAAAACTACTCCAGTTTACATTTTTCTATTTTAATCCTTGTACTCGTTTCAAATCCTCCCACCATATGTCGAATGTTCTTGTCAGGTTATAAATTTCCATTTTAGTATTTAGCTGACTTGAGTAGTTGTAAATTTGGAAATATTTATTCATACTGGACAACCATGCTTTGGCTTCCTCATTCTTTTCTGTTTCTCTATTAAAAGTTGGTCGTTTAATCTTCTTAAATTCTCCAGAAATTTCTTCGTATGGTTTTCACTTCTTCTTTTTAGTGTAGCGGTCACTTTCGCTACTATCACTAGAATACTGATGCTTCTTCCTGTACGATTTAACATTAATTTCAGAAGAAGAACTAGTTCCATAATCAATAAGTTTTAGATTTTTACCTTTTTGTTGGTAGGACATGGTTCCAGATTCATAATTATTTTATGTTCCTTCATTCTTATCATTCTTATGGAATTTATCTAACAGGGTTTGATTCAGCTCCTCTTGAGCTTTTAGAATTCGTTCGTTCTCCTCCTTAGCAATTTTTTATTTCGGTTTTTAAATTTCTTACTGTTCTCAATAATTCAGATGAGTTATCGTTTAATTCAACAAATATATTTTCTGCATTAATGTGTTCCTGTTCATTATTATTTTGATCATTAAGGTGGGACCTGTCCTCAACTGACACTTCTTCCATACCTGCAAAATAAATATAAAAAGTGTTGAACATAAAACAAAATTAAACCCAATTAGTGGTTGCATTTTCTGTTTTAAATTTTAATTACACGAGTTGAGCCATTTTCAGGCCTAGAGTTTGAACTTGCGCTCTGATACCACATGTAACATCACCAAATTTCATAAAAATTAAAAAAAATTCTGAACAGTATCAATGTTATTTATTTCTTATGTGGAAGATACTTTTAATGACACTTGTCTCAATAGGAACTATTCTCCCATATTTATGATGTCATGTTGTATTTAACTATGCATCATCATAATTCATTTTAAATGCCGTAACGACATAATTTCTATGTCGCTATTGTCGAAATTATGTAATAACTTCTGAGGTAGTTTTATCTTATATATGATTGTCTCTTATCTTTGTTTAATTTGTATACATCATTATTCTTTCGACTTGTTTATGGATCAACATTTAATCCCGTCTTTGCAACTTGACATAAATGTGCTTTATACTTACTAACCTGTTATTTTATTTTGATGAAGGGGTCCTATGGATACCCTGAGGCTTACTTAGCTATTTGCATACCCAATGCTCTTACCACTATTGTATAGATTTGCAGGTGAGAGTGTTATATTCAGTTGAAGTTCGCATTACTGTACATTAATTAGTTTGTCGTAATTACCCTATACTTTGATATTAATGACACACATGAGAAATCCTACTTGAAAAACTAGGGTAAGACCTACCCTAGCTATGTTTCTATTTTCATTTTAATGACATTTATATACATTTTTAAAGTATATATATCTATATATCTTTTATCTTAAAATTGTTATAATGTTCACTGTATATAGTTCAATATTGGTTAGTCCATATGGGATTCACAATGAATTAATAATTCCAATTATTTTTTTATTAATATTATAGTGTGATCATAAATTAACACCATATGGTCGAATCTCAATTATTATATAGTTCTTATATGTTTATATTTATATGTGGTAGGGTATTAATCCTTGGCCACGATTTAAACTCTTATAACATGAACATGAAAGGACTTTGGGATATAATGTGACCATGAGAAAAAATGTGATCTATACTATGCATAGTTTTTCAACATATGAACTCTTAGTGGAGTTCTTTGTTGGCATGTTGACAGCTTAACACTTAAATGTTGAAATAAATGGAGCTATGGTGGAATGAATAACTGGAAACCCCATTACAGTTGCTTCATGTGACAACCTTGGGTATTGGGATAAACCCTAACCGCGTTTTGAAGGACTACCAAACACTCTCTAGATCTTTTCATTTCGTTCATTAAGCAAAACAAGTGGTGGAGGCTGACAACCTCTCGAGATAGTAGGGTTTGAATGCTCCATATCATGTTTCATGGTTTCGATGGAGGTTTGCACTATTACAGTTGGAAGCTCAGTTGAATGGCACCTAACATAGGTAAACCCTCGACCTACAGCACGGTATAGTTCGTTGTTATTATCATTCTTCAAAAATCATTGCTAACTCCTATTTTGTTGGTTTTTACTGTGGAATGACGGGGTTACAGCTCTGCTGGGTTTGCTACTAACTCTCTGGGAAACTAATCCATCATGGCTTCGAAAATAGGAACTGGAAAACCTCAACGATTCTCTAGCAAACCTGAGCGTAACTCTGTTATGAATGGTGATGATATGGCAATGAAGTTGGACAGTAAACTTTGTCGTGATGAAGATTTCACCGGTATATGTTGTTTGCAGTTTGTTTTTAAATCTTAGAAGCCGTATGGCATTTTGTAACTAAGAAGGATGAACCTTCGAGCCTTGGATTGTGTTGGTTTCTCAACACTTCCATTAATTACTGTTCTGTAAAGAATTTCATGGATTAATAAAAATGGTTTTCAAATTTCAAAGTATGGTTTGATTCATTATTTTAGAGAAATGCTCTCAGCATTTTCGTCATTTTAATATGGATATCCAATGATGTTTTGTTTTCTGTTGGTAAAAGCCGTTCCAATTATGAACATGTTACAGGGTTAAAACCCTACCCTAAATGTTACGAAAGTTTATAGTTCAGTCGTTCATATATATGCTAGGGGTTTTGAACCCAAAACTTATTCATGCATTTAAGATTTATTTTTATAACTTATATTCTAAGACATAGGTTGGGTGAGTTGAAACTCGAACCCTAAACCTCTGTGTGTTAGGATACCTATACCATTTGTGTTTATAATTTTATAAATGTATTGACCCATTTGGGTGAGCCCTTACGGGTCTCGAACCCAGGTCTTGTATTACTTCTTTTAGAAATTATGTGTTACATTTCTATATGTGTAAATAAATTTAAACCTGGGCGATGCCTTCCAATATGGCTTGAGCCCGTGCTATTACTTAATACTATATTAAATGATGGCTTTATTAAATTATGGAATTTTTGCGAATGTGTCTATTGTCTTATGAATGATTAAAGAGTACAGGGCATTGAATATATTTCAAATGCTGCAATTGTTATTGTATATTAAAATTTCCAGAGTTATGTTCTCGATTTGGTTTTGTTTTAATATTATATTGTACTATGAAAGAGGATGCTGCTAGAGTTTGAGATAAAAATCGTTCATAAATAAGGGTTAGATTTATAGAGTTTTTTGTACTCGTTTATATGGTATTTTGTTACTGGTACTTGCAATAATACTATTTAGAATTCATTTATAAAAGAGATATTATTTATGCATGTGTTCTAGGTTTATTCTGAGAGTAAGCTAGATTTGAAGATTATTACTTCAGTATAAAATATTTAAATGCTATATAATGTTATTCAGTATGAGGGATAGTTCCTAAAATTTAGCTCACTTTGTAATGTTTACAAGATATGGTTATGTTTATAAATAAGTAATATATTCTTGCATATAAAATAGAATAGTTTTACTGATACAGATATTTATAAAATAGTTTTTGTCTATGATAAACAATCATTCTAATCTATTCATAATTTTAACTTCTCTGTACTAGAGTACAACACTTAATGTCTGTGGAAAAATATAGAGAAGTATTTTATTCAATCATAGAACATTTCTAATCTATTTCTTCAATCACAGTACAAAATCATATTTATAATTATCTTCTATACTAGCTAAACAAATCTGCAGTTCCTAATATACTTAAACATTTTTAGAAATAGATATGCAGTAAAATAAAACAATAAGACAATAAGAACCTGAAACCGAAGAGGGAAACAAACACCCAAGGGAGCCCATTCCTCCCAAACTACTCTGGAAGACAACCAAGTCAGTTGCCTTAGGACCCCCGAGCCTGTTTAGTGAACCATTAGGATGAAGATGCTGTGTGGAGGCAAATGTTATCCTCTGCAACTCAGCAGTGATGTTGACAAAAATCAAGAATGAAACTTCTGCTTTTCAGCAATATTGAGTTTTGCATAAAGCAGTACTAACTCAGATTAGCAGACTTATCTCAGTCAATCCCTCTAGATTTCCCCTCATCGAATCTCTTGTGTGTTTAGAATTATTACAAGGTAAAAACTACTTTCCTCCTCTCCAATTCGATGGGTGTAATAGATTTTGATTAGGTCTTTGGTCAGTTTTACAATTATTGAGCCACCTGCTCTGTTCCACTTCCTTGGGGAACATGACCATAAATGTAGGGAATTTGCCACCTACAACAACTAGAGGTGCATTGATGATGCTTCCAAGTGTCAATTTTCTCTCCACCCCAATTCATTCCTCCTAATGGGTTAGTGAACACTCGTTCAACAGTCTGTGAAAATCCTCACAGCGGATCTAAGAGATGATGTATACCTCACAAGAGTAATTATGATTAAGCAAGAAAATAGAAGAAGAGTGATCAATACAGTATAATGAGCAACAGATTAATATCGAAAAGTAGAACTCAGATACAAGCAATAATACTTCACACACACTAGTTAATTAATCACAATATGGACAATTAAATAGTACAATGGTAGAGAGGATTCGAATTCCCAGGGTGGAAATTCGAATTAGCCTCTCAAAGTGATCATAAGATCAATAGAGTGTCATCGGAGCACAACTAGGTGTCCTCATGATCATCGGAGCACAACTGGAAGTCTTCATGACCATCAGTGGAGTCATCAATGCTCAAGTAACTGTCAACCATTAGTCAAACTGAGTCTGGTAGGTGTAACTGAGTGTAACGAAGTGTAACTGAGTGTAACTGACTATAACTGACTTTAACTGAGTGTAACTAAGTGTAATTGCGTGTAACTGAGTGACAACTGGAATGGTAGGTGAAGAAGGGCGAGTTGCTTCCTAAAATCAAGGAAGAAGGACGCATTAAGCAACTAGAGGGCTAAAACTGAATAGTGAGAAGCTCTTGGGGGCTAGCTAACTGAGGGATAGGTGCTGGATTGATGACTGGGATGCATGAAAACCCTAGAATGCATGCAAACCCTAAAGGTGCATGCATGACTGAAAATGTAAATGATCAAAATACTGGTGGGACTAGGATGGAGTATAGGAATATCCTAACACCCCCCCTTAATCCACCCTAGGCCCTGGTAACTAAGACCAAAGGTCACCCAATACAATGAATAATAACAGTCAATAAACCAAGGAAGTGGGAAAATTTCATGGGAAACATACCCCCTCCTCAAAAACAGACTGTAAGGCACACACAAAAATAAATGCTCCAAACTCAAGTAGGTGTGATGCTTGGTCATATGTCTGGAGGTATCTTCTTTTTGGGAAGAAGTGGATCATGCTCAAAAAGCATGTGCTTGTACTTGTTCTTCATATCGAATGTGATGAGAACAAATCCAATAGTATGAGAATGGTCCTTGAACCTGTGATTCAAATCAGCTGAGGTAGGATCAAATCTGTGAAAGTGCATATAGTCTTTTGTCTTCTCCTTCGAACCACCATGGGTGAGATTATGCCAAAAATAACTATTACATGTTTGCTTGAAATCAAAATCAGATTTAAGACTTAAAAAACAGTTTCTTGAGATCTCCTTTGAACCAGCAGGGGTGAGATCAAAACTATCATATGCATGAGAAGTTATCCCAAGCAGTGATTGCTTAGAACCCAATTTAGATACAAGGCTTGAATCATGGTTTCTTGAGATCTCGTTTGAACGATGAGAGGTGAGATCAAAACCAGTAGATGCATGAGAAATTATCCCAAGCAAATGGCAATGGCCATATTCTTCAATGACCTTCTGAAAGCATGGAATTATGATCATATAGCAGTATAAAAGAGGAGATAGCTGGAGAGGAGCGAATGCATTACCTTCAAAATCTATTTTTACCTCTGAAATAATCATGTGATCATGATGCAAACCAACAGACTCTGGTGCAAGAGAGGATTTAGAACCTTCTGCAATATCTAGAGTGTGAGCTGGTACAGAAAGAGAAGAAAGTTTGAGCATGAGTGGAGAATCTGCAAGTTCTCTGTCAACAACTTCAATATGAGATGATATTGGTTCATGATCTGAGAGACCATCAAGAGGAGCGAATGCATCACTTTGCTTGCTTTCGAATGGGTTAGGACCAAGTCCTTCATTCTTTCTGCCAAATTTTTCATCCAGGTGAGCCCATAACTCGTTTGGAGTCCATAACTCCTTTCGAGTTTCAACACCATCACGGTATCTGAATTGGAATCTTTGGTATGCACACAAAGAAAGCAACATTTCTCCAAAGGCATCATCACCTTTATTTAACCAATCAATCTTTTCTTGAGGGGATTCGAACTCTCTTTCAAAATGACAATAAAAAAGATCATGTATCTTCAAGTGTGCTATCATTCTTGGTTTTCATTCATCATAGTTGAATGGAGAAAGAAAAGGGATTCATTCTGAATCATACATTGAAGCTGTAGAAGACCTGCAAAAACAATATAGAATAACTGCAACTGCTACTCCTGCAAAAATGTAGAAACTACTGCAACTGCTGCACTCGAAATCTTGGTAATAACCAAAAAACTCTCAAGAATGGAAACAAACAATACTCTCAACATGCTCTAATACCATGTGAAAATCCTCACAGTAGATCTAATAGATGATGTATACCTCACAAGAGTAATTATGATTAAGAAGGAAAATAGAAGAAGAGTGATCAATACAGTATAATGAGCAACAGAATAATATGGTACAGTAGAACTCGGATAGAAGCAATAATACTTCACACACACTAGTCAATTAATCACAATATGGACAAATAAATAGAACAATGGTAGAGAGGATTTGAATTCCCAAGGTGGCAATTCAAATTAGCCTCTCAGAGTGATCATAAGATCAATAGAGTGTCATTGGAGCACAACTAGGTGTCCTCATAATCATCGAAGCACAACTGGAAGTCTTCATCATCATCAGTGGAGTCATCAATGCTCAAGTAACTGTCAACCATCAGTCAAACTAAGTCTAGTAGGTGTAACTGAGTGTAATGAAGTGTAACTGAGTGTAACTGACTATAACGGACTGTAACTGAGTGTAACTAAGTGTAACTAAGTGACAACTGGACTGGTAGGTGAAGAAGGGCGAGTTGCTTCCTAAAATCAAGGAAGAATGGCGCATTAAGCAACTGGAGGGATAAAACTGAATAGTGAGAAGCTCATGGGGGCTGGCTAACTAAGGGATAGGTGTTGGACTGATGACAGGGATGCATGCAAACCCTAGAATGCATGCAAACCCTAAAGGTGCATGCATGACTGAAAATGTAAATGATCAAAATACTGATGGGAGTAGGATGGAGTATAGGCATATCCTAACACAGTCTCCCTGGGATATTTGTCTCCTCTTTTATTTATTAATAATAAAATATATGAGAAATTAATTACAGTCATCCTTGACCCCACTTGGTCAATAATCTTAAAAAATTTACAATAACATATAACATAATTTTTTTCTCATAACACAAAATATTCAGATTTTGGGTATGTGACATACTACATCTATCAGACCTACCGCTCCTAAAAATGTTGTTAAAAACAATGATAATAATCCCAATATCATGTTAGAACCCCACACATTCCATGTAGATAAAGAAAGGTTTAATCCCCCCCTAAAATCAAAGAAGAATCCTTTAAAATGCTAGATTCCACAATCTCCCCCCAATTATTCCTCCCTACATTATAAGTGTAGTGCCCCTAGACTTTTGTAGACATTGAGGGCACCTACTGAGTGACTCGGCCGATTGAAACATTAATTAAATAACCTTTTGACCTTATTTTTGAGTATGTGTATCTGAACTGTTGATGTAAATGAATAATTGCATATGTTAAACGATTAGCTATGACTATGGAAAATTATGTTGATGGATAATGCTTAACGACTAGCTATATGATGATTATGTAATTTTCAATGAAATGTATATTTGATTAGATGAATGAGCAGTTTGAATAAATCATAAATGTTTAACAATACTAGATTTAGAAATCACATGATGATTATCGAGGACAATGCTACTAATAACTTGTTGTGAGAAGTGTGTGTAGAAACAAGTGAGACGGTTCACCAACAGACACACAAAGGAACATGAAGGGTCGTAGAGTACGGGTAAATCACACACAGGGGGAGCGACGACGATGTCGACTTCCGACAAGAATACCATGCATGAGCATATAAGAACTAATCTGCTTGCTCAAGAGGAATGCGTGAGGGCGTATGAGGTGGGCCATGACGGAGCTGGTCACGTACAAGTTGAGGGGCGCGCAGTGAGAATGGACTCACTCTTCAGTGCCATTAGTCCCTAGATAGCATGTAGACAGAGGATGGATGGTAACGATTCCTAAAATTCCTACAAGAGTTCAAGCAAGTCAAAATGGAAAGATGGTGGCAGAAGGGCCCGACGGTACAGTACCCTGTCGAGAATGGAAAGAATGGACGCAAGGACCCAATGATGCGGTACCATGCCAAGGAATGGAAACCATGGATGACTGGACCCGACGGAGTGGTGCCATGTTAGGGAATTAAAATTAAGGAACCAGGATCCCAACGGTGGGACACCGTGATCCTAGTGAGTTTGATTGTTAAATTTAACTGCATAACAACTTATAAGATTAACTCAAGATTATTACTTAGCAGATGCATAAAAATATTTTAGGCATTTGCACATGAATAGTTATTTTTGTTGAGCATTTAAAATAATAGAAATCATTATTTATGAGCAAAATAGAATCCTAAGCTTAGACACCTAGTCAACTAAAAGCTAGGAGTTAACTAAAGTATTTGGGGGATAGACTTGAGGAAACCTAGGGATTTAGGTGCATCTCCTAGAAAAGATGACACTTGGATGGGTGAGTGTTCTTTTTTAAATTTAAAAATAATTATATAATTGTGCATGAAGCGACATGTGTCGCATGAGGTTTTCCTTTATAAGGAAGACGTTGGGAAGGGGAAAGGGACCCATAATTTGGATGATTGTCATAATTTTTGAATGCCTCAAAGACTTGCTGCTATTCAAGGGTTTGGCTAGGAAATCCTGGTGGGAGGGGAATCCCAAGCTAGATTTATGAGACACATGTGTGAACTCTATGACCCAATTAGCTCGGGGGTCTGGAAGGAAGAAGACTACTTCCAGAGTGGTAGGGTGGTTTACCAAGGTGTCCGTCGGTGAATTGTTGAGATCTCCAATAGCAGGACAGCGAGGACAACTTCAACACTCCTTCAGAACTTCGTACGTGGCTGTCGGAAAGGTATGTACAGTAAATTAAGATTTATATCAGTTTGAAATTTAATTGAATAATATTCTCCGAGTATATTTCTTGTTACAATTATGAATAGTTTTGAAAGGAATACTAGAAAGTATTGTTTGGTTAAAAATTAGGAGAATTGTTGCTGAATTAATTTGACATTGAAGATTAGATCGAACCTTGAGGAAGAATACCCAACATGGATCGACTCTGTACATTTAATTACAGAGCTCTGTCTCATAAATAAATAAATTTTGATATCGGAAACTTAGGTTTGCAGCTGCAAGAGCAGCCATGAATGTATTTAAGATGCCCAACCAATTATAAATGAGACTCGGTGTGATATTCCATAAGTTCTTTGTTTATATCTTTTGGTATATTTATCTTTGTAAAAATCTGCATTAACTGGCAACGATCTCTTGTTTTCTGAGTTGTTTATCTTTCATATGTGCTCGATCCTTTATTTCTATTTTCAAGTCAAATCGAATTCCTTTTTCAGTTTAAAGTTATACCGATTTCTGTGGGAGAATGATCTGGATCGACTCTGTCCATTTAATTACAGAGCTCGGTCTCATAAACAAATAAATTTGGATATTGAAAATTTAGCTCGATCCTTTAATTTTACATTTAAAAGTTAGATCGAATTTTCTTTTATGAAGGAATACTCTGTAAGAATTGATTATGTACATTCTATTACAGAGCTCGTCTTAAATTGATGATATTTTATACCGAAGGGTTAGATCGATCCTTTAATTTTTACATTTACAAGTTAGATCAAATTTTTCTTTTATGAAGGAACACTCTGTAAGAATTGACTCTATACAATCTATTACAAAGCTTGTTTTAAATTGATAATATTTTATACCGAAGGGTTAGATCGATCCTTTAATTTTATATTTAAAAGTTAGCTCAAATTTTCTTTTATAAAGGAACACTCTGTAAGAATTGACTCTGTACATTTTATTACAGAGCTCGTCTTAGACTCTGAACATCTGTACATTTTACATTACAAAGATCTGTCTCAAAACCTGGTTGAATTCGATACAATGTGTAGATCGATTTTAGTTGTTGTGTAGATAATATTTTCTGAAAGTCATTCTTGGTGATCTCTTAGTATTTTAAAATCAAACTCCTGTTTTAAACTCGAAGGTCCAATTTGATCCCCACACCTTCATAGAACCTCGATCTGCGATGGCGTGTTATCCCGAGCTGAGTCGTGAACCCCTGATCGTAATTTGTCTGCACTCCTATCTTATTCGTTTCCCAGCTTTTGCAATGAGCCCAGTATCCAGATCTGTAACTGCACCGTCTCCTGTAGTGGAAGTTCGACCTCTACCTGAAATCAATTCAACACCGACGCCGATGAGAGATCCGAGGTTGTAGGATCTACGATTGTTGCTTCAACCGAGTGATGTGAAACTAATGAGAGTCTTCCTCTCTCGTCTCCACTCGTGCCTTATTTTACATGGTGAAATTGACACCTGTAATGATAACCAACTAGTGACTCACCGTTTTAACAAGTCTATCGATAAGATCTTTTAACTAATAATTATTAAGCCAATTTTTCCTTATAAAGTTAGATGGTGTAATTTTGTGTGCGATTATAAGACTAGATCATTAAAGATTATATCGTATGAACAATCTCTTAAGTCGAGAAACTGAATTGGGTTCTGTTAATATTTTTTTTTTTATTGTTTTATATTTGTGTAAAAATTGTTGTTGTTTTAATATCTAATTGTAATACGAAACATCACTAAAGTTTCTTCTTTGAATAGAAAATTGAATAATAGGTTAAATCCTTTTATTTGTTAAAGTTTGGGATTTATGTTTAACTCATTTTGTTTATAGTAAGTTATGGAACCAAGGATGGGATGGTTTATTGTGATGTGCTTCTTCAAAAATACTTTTACTACATTTTAACCATAAAATAAAATGTTAATATTGTTATATCTTTATACATTATGTGGTTGAGTAGGAAAAGAGAAAAGTAGTGTAAGTCTTATTTTATTTAGAAAGAAAATGGTAAGTATGGTTATGTGAAAATATAAAATGTGGATGATTACAAAAGGAGAAAAGTTTATTTGAGATTAGTTTTTGATATAAACTAAATAATGTTTAGAGTACAGCAAAGGAGATGAATTGATGATTATAGGGGAAGTTAAGGTTTTGTTATGTTATCTTATTTTATCCATTTTATATGGTCAACTATGAAGGAGATAAATGATATATAAAAAGGATAGGATTGAATCTTATAAAACAACACGTTCTATTCATTTTGAATTGTGATGTATAGAAAAATAGAAAAGATAATTATGGGAGATGCTAAGATATTGCCATGTCAACTTATTCTATTAATTATATAAAGATGATTTAAAAAAAAAAAAAATTACGTTCTTGAACGACAAGCCCTACATTTGGTATTAGGGCAAGGTCGAACTTAGTTCGGACCTACACAATTCCGCGTCAAACAGTTTATGATGTTTTGTTGACTAATAAAAAAATTATTTTACTTTTCTAAACAGACTTCATCATGGATCAAAGGACTCGTAGGGGAAGAGCTGGAAGGGGGCGAGGACGAGCTGCACACTCGCCAACCCCAACAACCCCTGTGGATAACCCTCCGAGAACCGAGGAAACCATTAATCTACCCGCGGATGAGGTCATGACAATGATGAGAAACTACCACAGAATGACGGAAGCGTTGATGACACGACTTGGCCGCGAGAACGTTGGTTCTCAAGTCACTACAGTACGGAAGATGCCACCTCCGGTCAACATACACCGAGAGTTAGAAAAGGTGAAGTTTCCTGAATTTTGGGGTTCCACTAAGGGGACTGCCGCAGAGGCATGGCTAGAAAACATGGCCATGTGTTTTTCTTTGAGAGACTACACGTCTAACATGAAGGTACATATGGGGATACTACAACTAAAGGGAGAAGCCCTTCTTTGGTGGAAGACCTTGCGACCTCAGCTAGGTATGGAGCTTGAGGAGATATCTTGGGAATTGTTCGATGAAAATTTCTGTCAGCATTACCTATCAGACAAATTCATTGAGCGGCAGCTGAATGGTTTCCATGCACTAAAGCAAGGACTACAGACAATACAAGAGTATGAAATCTATTTTATGGAGTTACTAAAGTATGCACCCCATGTTGCCATGGAGAAATTAAAGGTCAATAAGTTCATCTACGGATTAAACCCAGTCATCTGGGACAAGGTTCGTATTTTGACACCTTCTACTTTGCACGATGCGGTCTAGAAGGCCCTCATAGTGGAAGAAGAGCTTTCCGGAAAGATACTGCAGAATAAGAACTTTACGAGTACAGACCGAGGAAGTCAACCTTCACATGCACCCAAACATCAGTATGGGAATAAGAATTTTGGAAGGAGACCTTTCAACGGAGGGTCTAACAAAGATGACAGAACACCATATCGACCACCACCACGGAATGATCATGCAAAGCCATTTACAAAACCGGTGCAGTTTGGACCGAGGAGAAATGATGCACCTGCTAGAAACAGCACAAGAGGGCCTAGAGCTGGATGTTGGAGGTGTGGGGGACCACACTTCCAAAATGATTGTCCTCGGTAGGACTAGGGAAACCAAAGATCTCCAGCACCACGCCAGACTACTGTGGTCGATTTAGGACGAGCGCATCGTATACACGCTGCCTTCAACAACCGCCAAGCTGAACATCAGTCCACCATCCTTGAGACTACTTGTAAGATACATGGTAATGTATTTTCGTTGCTTCTAGACCCTGGAGCTACTTAAAGTTTTATTTCCTTAAAAGTTGTAGAAAATAATAAAATGATGGCAATAAGTCAAGATGATTTCGACACTGTCGAGATGGCATCCGGTAGTGTCTAGAGTGTGGGTCCTAAGGTAGAGAACTGTGAAGTCGACCTAGGAGTCTATTCTTCTAGCATATCCTTTTATGTTACGAAATTGGGTACATACGATCTAATCCTGGGGATGGATTGGCTAGAAGCACACTCGGCGGTGATGGATTGGCGAAGTAAGGAACTAACTTTCATCAAAGATGAAGGTTACAAGAGGATGTTAACTGGGAAGAAAAAGAAAGTTTCCTTGAGAATGATATCGGCTATGCAGCTGAAGAAGAGCATGAGAAAAGGGTGTCAATTGTATGCGGTGATTGCATTGAACAAGGAAGGAGATAAGGTAGAAGTAATTAATCACCCCTTGTTCTCAGAATTCATGGACGTGTTTCCTGACGCATTACCCGGATTACCACCATAGCATGAACTGGATTTCACCATATAACTAAAACCTGGAACCAAACCCATAGCTAGAACTCCTTACTGAATATCAGTACCAAAATTGAAGGAATTACAAATTCAACTACAAGAGTTGTTAGATTTAGGACTGATCAGACCTAGTGTGTCTCCTTGAGTAGCACCTGTTATTTTTGTAAAGAAGAAGGATGGTTCTTGGTGCTTGTGCATTGACTACCGTCAATTGAACAAGGCGACCGTAAGAAATCAGTATCCCCTACCCAGAATAGATGACCTCTTTGACCAGATGAAGGGTGCGACGGTATTCTCAAAAGTTGACCTAAGGTCAGGATACCACCAGTTGAGGTTCAAGGATGAAGATATCCCTAAGACAGCGTTGAAAACTAGATTTGGACACTACGAATTTGTCGTAGTACCTTTCGGCTTAACAAATGCACCCAATGTATTTATGAACCTGATGAACGGTGTGTTTTGACAACACCTTGACAAGTTTGTACAGGTGTTCTTAGACGACATTCTGATTTATTCAAGAACACTGGAAGAACATGAGGAACACCTGAGGATAGTCTTAAAATATTTAAGAGAAAATCACCTTTATGGAAAATGATCAAAGTGTTCGTTCTTCCAGAAGGAGATTCATTATCTTGGACACGTCATATCCGGTGAAGGGATAGCTATGGATCCAGCCAAGATTGAAGCCATTTAGGACTGGACGGCACCCACAAATGTGCATGAGGTACGAATATTTATGGGGCTTTACAGGTATTATAGACGTTTTGTGGAAGGCTTCTCTAGAGTAGCGGGACCTATTACTGAATTACAAAAGAAGAATCGTCCTTTCATTTGGATGGAGAAATGTGAAGAGTCCTTTGCTAAATTAAAAGAATTACTGACTACGGCACCAATCTTAAGAGTTCCCGATATGGATAAAGATTTCCTGGTGTGCACAGATGCTTCAAAGGATGGTGTTGGTTGTGTATTGATGCAAGATGGAAGAGTAATTGCGTACATGTCCAGAAGACTTAGGCCGCATGAAGAGAACTATGAGACCCATGATATGGAGATGACTGCAGTGATGCATGCTTTGAGGTTATGGAGACACTATCTGGTAGGCAGAAAGTTTGAATTAAAGACTGACCATTTTGAGTTACAACACATCTTCACTCAAAGAAACCTTAATGCAAGATGGAGAAGATGGTCGGACGTGCTCAGTGAGTACGAATTCGACATAACTTATGTGAAAGGGACCTTAAACAAAGTAGCAGATGCACTTAGTTGTAGACCTAGGATATTCTCTGTCATACCATTAAAGACCAACTTAAGAGAAAAGATCCTGACACTACAACAGGAGGACACATGGTATAATGAAGTAAAAGCTAAGTTGGAGAATGAGCAGATGAGGATACCCAAGTTTGAAGGGTACTCTTTGGACATGGATGGTTTATTACGGTATAATCATCGCATGTATGTTCCTGATAATGTAGAAATTCGAGGTTTAATACTGTTTGAGGCTCACCGAGCCGTCTATAGAGCACATCCTGGAATAAAAAAGATGTACGCAGATTTGAAACCTTTTTTCTTTTGGCATGGTATGAAGAGGGATGTGGTAATTTTTGTGGCGAAGTGTATGGAGTGCTAGATGGTAAAGGCTGAACATCGACACCCAGCCGGATTACTGCAACCACATGCAATCCCAGAATCAAAATGGGAGGTTATTTCTATGGATTTTATAGGTTGTTTACCCTTAACCAACAGGAGACACGACACAATTTTTGTGGTCATTGACACTCTTAACAAGAGTGCACATTTACTACCAATTAAGAACACATATCAAGCTCTGGAGATAGCCCGAGTTTTCATTAATGAAGTAGTAAGGCTACATGGAATTCTGAACAAAATTATTTCTGATAGAGGATCAGTATTTACTCGAAGGTTTTGGACAAGCTTTCAAGAAGCTCTTGGTACTCAACTTAACTTTAGCACCGCCTACCACCCTGAAACGGACGGACAAACGGAAAGAGTGAACCAAGTATTGGGGGACATGCTAAGAATGTATGTAATGGATCAACAGAAGAAGTGGGAAGAATATCTACCCTTGGTAGAATTTGCATACAACAACAGTTATCAGAGTTCTATTCAGATGGCGCCATTTGAATTTCTTTATGGGAGACCTTGTAGGATTCCCATAAGTTGGGATATATTGGAGGATAGGACATTACTTGGTCCTGAGTTAATACAAGAGATGGAAGACCAGATGGTCACGATTCGTGCTCGACTAAAGGAAGCACAGGATCACCAGAAGAGCTATGCGGATGCGCATAGGACTGATCGTAACTATGAAATTGGGGATAGGGTATTTCTACGGGTAAAACCACATGAGAGTTCTGTAAATTTTGGAAAGGGATCCAAGTTGTCACCTAGGTTTGTAGGACCCTTTAGGATTTCAGAACGGAAAGGACCCGTTGCCTATCATCCTGACTTGCCGTCATCATTAAGTAGAATTCATAATGTTTTTCATATTTATGTATTGCGCCACTACGTTCCCGATACTTCACATATCATTGACTTGAGCAATGTGCAGATAATGGACGATGGGGCCGTGATGGCCGAACCGATCTGGATTTTAGACCAGCGAATGCGGCAGCTTAGGCACCGTGTGATTGATCAAGTCAAAGTGCAGTGGGACAGCTATAGTCCAAGCTCTGCAACTTGGGAGGATGCAACTGAGATGCGTCATAGTTTTCCATTTTTATTCTGAACTTCGGGATAAATTTCTAAATAAGTAGGGGTGTATGTAGTGCCCCTAGACTTTTGTAGACATTGAGGGCACCTGCTAAGTGACTTGGCCGATTGAAACATTAATTAAATAACCTTTTAAACTTATTTTTGAGTATGTGTATCTGAACTGTTGATGTAAATGAATAATTGCATATGTTAAACGATTAGCTATGACTATGGAAAATTATGTTGATGGATAATGCTTAATGACTAGCTATACGGTGATTATGTAATTGTCGACGAAATGTATATTTGATTAGATGAATGAGCAGTTTGAATAAATCATAAATGTTTAACAATACTAGATTTAGAAATCAGATGATGATTATTGAGGACAGTGCTACTAATAACTTGTTGTGAGAAGTGTGTGTAGAAACAAGTGAGACAGTTCACCAATGGACACATAAAGGAACATGAAGGGTCGTAGAGTACGGGTAAATCACACACAGGGGGAGCGATGACGATGTCGACTTCTGACAAGAATACCACGCATGAGCAGATAAACATTGATCCACTTGCTCAAGAGGAATGCGTGAGGGCATACGAGGTGGGCCACGACAGAGTTGGTCACGTACGAGTTGAGGGGCGCGCAGTGAGAATGGACTCACTCCTCAATTCCATTAGTCCATAGATAGTATGTAGATGGAGGATGGATGGTAACGATTCCTAAAATCCCTACAAGAGTTCCTGCAAGTCAAAACGGAAAGATGGTGGCAGAAGGGCCCGACGGTGCGGTACCCTATAGAGAATGGAAAGAATGGATGCAAGGACCCAACGATGCGATACCATGCCAATGAATGGAAACCATGGATGACTGGACCCGACGGAGTGGTGCCATGTCAGGGAATTAAAATTAAGGAACCAGGAGCCCAACGACACGGCACCGTGATCCTAATGAGTTTGATTGTTAAATTTAACTGCATAAAAACTCATATGATTAACTCTAGATTATTACTTAGCCAATGGATAAAAATGTTTTAGGCATTTGCACATGAATAGTTATTTTTGTTGAGCATTTAAAATAATAGAAATCATTATTTAGGAGAAAAATAGAATCCTAAGCTTAGACACCTAGTCAACTAAAAGCTAGGAGTTAACTAAAGTATCTGGGGGACAAACTTGAGGAAACCTAGGGATTTAGGTGCATCTCCTAGAAAAGCTGACTCTTGGATGGGTGAGTGTTTTTTTTTAAATTTAAAAATAATTATATAATTGTGCATGAAGCAACATGTGTCGCAGGAGGTTTTCCTTTATAAGGAAGACATTGGGAAGGGGAAAGGGACCCATAATTTGGATGATTGTCGTAATTTTTGAATGCCTCAAAGACTTGTTGCTATTCAAGGGTTTGGCTAGGAAATACTGGTGGGAGGGGAATCCCAAGATGGATTTCTGAGATACATGTGTGAACTCTATGGCTCGATTAGCTCGGGGGTTTGGAAGGAAGAAGAGTACTTCCAGAGTGGTAGGGTGGTTTACCGAGGTGTCCTCCGGTGAATTGTTGAGATTCTTAATAGCAAGACAGCGAGGACAACTTCAGCACTCCTTCAAAACTTCGTACGCGGCTGCCGGAAAGGTATCTACAGTAAATTATGATTTATATCAGTCTGAAATTTAATTGAATAATATTCTCTGAGTATAATTCTTGTTACAATTATGAATAGTTTTGAAAGGAATACTAGAAAGTATTGTTTGGTTAAAAATTAGGAGAATTGTTGCTGAATTAATTTGACATTGAAGATTAGATTGAACCTTGAGGATGAATTCCCAACATGGATCGACTCTGTACATTTAATTACAGAGCTCTGTCTCATAATTAAATAAATTTGGATATCGGAAACTTAGGTTTGCAACTGCAAGAGCAGCCATGAATGTATTTAAGATGCCCAACCAATTATAAATGAGACTCAGTGTGATATTCCATAAGTTCTTTGTTTATATCTTTCGGTATATTTATCTTTGTAAAAATGTACATTAACTGGCAACGATCTCTTATTTTCTGAGTTGTTTATCTTTCATATGTGCTCGATCCTTTATTTCTATTTTCAAGTCAAATCGAATTCCTTTTTTAGTTTAAAGTTATACCGATTTCTGTGGGAGAATGCTCTGGATCAACGCTGCCCATTTAATTATAGAGCTCGGTCTCATAAACAAATAAATTTGGATATTGAAAATTTAGCTTGATCCTTTAATTTTACATTTAAAAGTTAGATTGAATTTTCTTTTATGAAGGAATACTCTGTAAGAATTGACTTTGTACATTCTATTACAGAGCTCATCTTAAATTGATGATATTTTATACCGAAGGGTTAGATCGATCCTTTAATTTTTACATTTACAAGTTAGATCGAATTTTTCTTTTATGAAGGAACACTCTGTAAGAATTGACTCTGTACATTCTATTACAGAGCTCGTTTTAAATTGATAATATTTTATACCGAAGGGTTAAATCGATCCTTTAATTTTATATTTAAAAGTTAGCTCAAATTTGCTTTTATAAAGGAACACTCTGTAAGAATTGACTATGTACATTTTATTACAGAGCTCGTCTTAGACTCTGAACATCTGTACATTTTACATTACAAAGATCTGTCTCAAAACCTGGTTGAATTCGATATAGTGTGTATATCAATTTCAGTTGTTGTGTAGATAATATTTTCTGAAAATCATTCTCAGTGATCTCCTAGTATTTTAAAATCAAACTCCTGGTTTAAATTCGAAGGTCCAATTTGATCCCCACACCTTCATAGAACCTCGATCTGCGATGGTGTGTTATCCCGAGCTGAGTCGTGAACCCCTGATCGTAATTTGTCTGCACTCCTATCTTATTCGTTTCCCAACTTTTGCAATGAACCCAGTATCCAGATCTGTAACTGCACCATCTCCTGCAGTGGAAGTTCGACCTCCACCTGAAATCAATTCAACACCGTCGCCGATGAGAGATTCGAGGTTGTAGGATCTATGATTGCTACTTCAGCCGAGTGATGTGAAACTAATGAGAGTCTTCCTCTCTCGTCTCCACTCGTGCCTTATTTTACATGGTGAAATTGACACCTGTAATGATAACCAAGAGTTGACTCACCGTTTTAACAAGTCTATTGATAAGATCTTTTAAGTAATAGTTATTAATCCGATTTTTCCTTATAAAGTTAGATGGTGTAATTTTGTGTGCGATTATAAGACTAGATCATTAAAGATTATATCGTATGAACAATCTCTTAAGTCAAGAAACTGAATTGGGTTCTGTTAATATTTTTTTTATTGTTTTATATTTGTGTAAAAATTGTTGTTGTTTTAATATCAAATTGTAATACGAAACATCCCTAAAGTGTCTTCTTTGAATAGAAAATTGAATAATAGGTTAAATCCTTTTATTTGTTAAAGTTTGGGATTTATGTTTAACTCATTTTGTTTATAGTAAGTTATGGAACCAAGGATGGGATGGTTTATTGTGATGTGCTTCTTCAAAAATAATTTTATTACATTTTAACCATAAAATAAAATGTTAATATTGTTATATCTTTATACATAATGTGGTTGAGTAGGAAAAGAGAAACGTAGTGTAAGTCTTATTTTATTTATAAAGAAAATGGTAAGTATGGTTATGTGAAAATATAAAATGTGGATGATTACAAAAAGGAGAAAAGTTTATTTGAGATTAGTTTTTGATATAAACTAAATAATGTGTAGAGTACACGAAAGGAGATGAAATGATTATTATAGGGGAAGTTAAGGTTTTGTTATGTTATCTTATTTTATCCATTTTATATGGTCAACTATGAAGGAGAGAAATGATATATAAAAACGATAGGATTGAATCTTATAAAACAACGCATTCTATTCATTTTGAATTGTGATGTATAGAAAAATAGAAAAGATAATTATAGGAGATGCTAAGATCTTGCCATGTCAAGTTATTCTATTAATTATATAAAGATGATTTAAAAAAAAAAAAATTACGTTCTTGAACGACAAGCCCTACAATAAGGACTGTAACATTAATTAAATTGATAACATATTCCAAACCTCTTACACGACCCTGCATGAGGATGTACGTGCACATATAAAAAAAAACAAATTTAACTACCTTGGGGATCCGAGTGGATAATAACCCCCAGATAGACCCATCACATCTACTATACAACACTCCCAAGAAGGGAGCAATTTAAGGAAAAAACCTTTAGTTTTTTGTCCAACCACCATTGTTTCTTGTATGAGTACAATATCAAGTTTGACCAAATCAAACAATCTCTTGAGGGATAGAAAATTTGGAGCACCCTTGAGCCCTCTAATGTTAAATGGTAGAATGATCATTTAATAAAACCATCCAAGGTAAAACCTGCTCTAAGGGCCCTAACATCTTCATAGAAACAATCTATACCAAGGGGAGTTGCAACTAAACTTTCCATAACTATTAGAGAAGTTCCACGAATAAGTGGAAGGTCTAATGCTATACCTCCCAGAATCAAAGAAACTTTCATCTTACGGCCTTTTCCATTTAATTTTTTATGAATTGTAACATTTTGAAAAAGATTATAACAGTGATACAAAAATTCATTCCCACCAGAATAGGGATGTATAGCAGACCGAGGATCATAACCAACAATTGCAACATTTAATGGAATCTTCCTTAAAGAATATTTTTACTTGATGGAATCAACTTCGAGACAACTGGGCTATGTAACACTAACTCCACCTAAATATCCAATTTATTAGAAGGTGCAATTTGAATATCATTGAAACTAAACCATGAATGGGGAGGGAATGTGACATCCTTTGTCCCTCCCAAATAAATACCTAGCTTGACATTTGATCGCATATCCGCATGATCATTCAAAAAAATCAAAGGGGAATTATGGTTACTCGACGACAAAAATCCTAAATCTCTAGATCTCACAGAGCCTAACTCCATTAACTTAAGTGGAGGAGAACTATCTTTTACCCCAGCCACTACTAGAGGATTCATTGGGATTGACTCGGGCTCAACAATACCCTTACACTCCTTAGAACATAACTCCATCCCATCCAACCATAGCTCCAAAGCTGAATTCTCCTCAAATATATCTCTTCTAGAATTAGAGAATTAAATAAATCAAGAGAAAGAGATTTTAACTTGTCGACAAAAGAACCATCTTGTAATGGCATCAAAGAAGCATGGATTTCTGATCTAGGGAGGGCAAGGTTTTCAACAACATTGCTAGGTTCATCTTTTGAAAATTCATTAGATGGAATCCTAATCACATTTCCTACATCATCTTCTTCATCTAAATTTGACAAATTCATCCCACAAGACACTGTGATAGTTATTCCTAGGATGTCCCACCTCCCTAAAAAGGTGGCATCTTAAAGGAATCTTCCAAAAATCCAACCTCTACAAGATTATTTTGTTCCCCCAACAAATTTTCACTTTCTCATTAAGTCCAGTGGACATATCAAATTCTAGTAAAACCCATGCCATTCTTTTGTTGACCGAAAGAAAACTCTTATCATCAAAGAAATAAATCTCACTACTGCATGAGCTAGATCAACAAAAGTATTCCTTAACCAAATATCAAGTGGAAACCCTAGCATGAGCATCCACATATGATAGATTTTCCTCTTTTCCTTCAAGGGATTAAAGGCTAGGTGCCACTTGCTAAGAATGAGAGAGATTTTACCAATAACCCATGGTTTATCCCAAACCTTTGCAACATCCTCCTCAACTAGAAAATGAAAGCACAACCAATTGTTTAATAACATATATATATATATGGACAATATCCAAGTATGGTCTTCCAAGATTTACTAACCTAAGACATCCATTCCAGTCTATTCATAACCATATATTCCAATCTACCAATCAATTCCCTAGATGAAAGAATTTCGACCTATCCATATTGAAATTCTTCCCAAGGACCAAATGAACCTTCCCAACTCTAGCCTTATTCCTTAAGGGATCTTTTCCTTTTCGGATAGCCCCAAAATTTCTTAGTACCTCCTTTTATTGTACCCCCATAAACATTCTTGACACCAGTCTTGCGCTGAGATAATCACCGAGAGGAAACACCTCTATATTTTTGCACCACTTCAACATCAAAATATTCCTTTGAATGCAATCCCCCATTCTTTGAGGTTCCCCTAGCGAAATGCCCAGAACTAGGGTCATGAATCTTATCACTAGTACAACCTTGAATCACTTGACACCCACTCCAATTAACGGAGGAAACACCTGTCCTATGTTCATTACAACATGACACCACTTCATCACCAAACAAATTAGGTTTTGATTTGACATATTTCAGCAAATTTTGGAATTCATCATCATATTTAAAAAACTCCACTCGTGCCCAAGCTTCATCCTCCTCAACCCAAACAAAAATATCCAACTCATCATTTTCCTCTAATTAGCCACACCCCAAAAATAACTCGGCCCCATGTGGTGATGGTTTTATCTTCCCCCTTATTATTGAGCTTGACAAAACTATGGTTTACTAAAGTGGGATAAAGATTTCATTCCTTAGTTAAATCTCCCTCCCAAGTTAATATTTCTAGGGATCCACCATTCTTGTCATATATGACGTTTTACTTAGGTTATCATGCATTGGAATACCATTTTGTTGAAGAAGCATATGAACAAGGGTTTATCCTTACACAAAATGATCATAGTGTGATTTTTTCTTATCCTAATGGTTGTTCATTAATGAAGTATAAGGTTTTTCATAAACATGTTTCTTTGTGAATCATCTTAAACAATAGGGATCTTTCCAAATCAGAGCAATCTATTGAAACAAACTAATTACTTTATGTGTGTGTGTGTGTGTGTGTGTGTGAGCTAAAGTCTTATTGTTGGTGTACATGCGCATTGTATAGGCACCCTTGCTAACTTTTGCAAGTTCTACTTTATCCAGTTGCTTTCTTCACTTAAGATAACTTTAGTGCTTTTGTGCTTGAGCTTAACTTAGATTCTTTATTCCTTGCTTTATGGTAATATTTCGGTGCATTCCTTGCATGAATTTCACTCCCAAAATATTGCTCCGGCAAGCTATATGTATTGAATCATTGATAAGGTTGGTTTATACAACAATACTCAGAGGGCGGGGGGGATCAGTATTGCCTACGTTTTCTTTTATTTAAACCATTAACATTAAAAACACATAAACAATGGATCAATGAAATAAGGACACCGAATTTTATCGTGGAAACCTCAAAAGAGAAAACCACAAAATCAAGCTCATTAAATAAATTATTTTTACAAAAATTGTTTTCCGCTACAACAGATAGAATGCACCAACATTCCAGTTTTTATTTGCTTCAACAAATAAGGATGCTACAAAACTTCTTAAGGATTCATTGTTCTTTCTCAATAGGGTTTTACATAGGACATTCAGATTTTGATCATGCCTAGATTCATTTTACTCATACATTCTAGAGAAAATATTGCATATATTTCCTTACTGTGTTTGGAGTATATAGACAATTCTTGTAGGAGAAACTCACTTCTTATATCCTTGATGAAGATATCCTTTTATTATTAGCAAGTGTTATTAATTACTTTCAAACACCAATTGCATTTTTCTAATATTTACTCCCCCTGAGTATATGATCCCTTCTAATGCTAATTTCAGGGTTCTCTTTTAGGTCACAAGAGACTTTAGAAGAGACATCCATCATCTTTATCTCCATCGATGTATTTTACATCTTCATGTTTCTTTCCATCATAATGGATGCCATTCTTATCTACATCACTATTATGCTGAACATCATCGTTGGAAACTTCATTGATGCTTGGAATCTTTGTTTCCCCTGAACCTTTGTAGTCTTCCTTTTTTCTCCATAATTTTCCATGAGGTACTCTGCTAACTGATTTTTCATTTCTTTGTTCCTTGGATTATGTACTTTGATCTTTTCCCCTAGTTCTGCAATCAACAACTTTATGACCAAACTTGTGATAGCAGTGACAATATCCATAGAACCTTCCTTTATATTTGAGGAATCTTTGATCTTCCTGTTTCACAAAATCCATCTTCTTCCCTCCCTTCCTTTGTTTCTAAGTTTTTTCTTAAGCATTCTTTCTCAGCTTACATTCTCTAGCCATATGTCAAAAATTATTACAAGAGTAGAAATGACCGAAAAAGATCTGCTGCAACCTGCTTGTTATTGGTATTTTAGGTATCATATTAGTTCTATCTTTATTATGAGAGGAGGGAACCGATTTCTGACTATCGTTCTTAATCAGGATTTTGAGTGTAGCAACATAGCTTCTTTTATCCTTCTCTTGGAATGTAAAATACAAACATTCTGGCTTCTTTTATTTATAACCTCATCCAATTTTATCAGTTGTTGGTCTTTGGCTACTTAGAATTTCATCTAAATTCCTTGAGCTGTTCTCAAACTTTGATTTAATATATTCTTTATCAAGCTTCTTTCCAAATAACTTCTGCTTCAAGTCTTTTAGAGTCTTGTAATTTCTCTTTGAATTTCTCATTAATGGTCTGCTGGTCTTTTAGCCTCTTTACTTCTTCCTTGAAGTTAGTAACTTCCTGTTTTAAGCTCTTGGGCTCTTTCATGCTAGCCATTGTTTGTTGTCTTCAATTGTGCAACTCTTCTTGGAGGGTCTTGACTTCCTCTTCTTTGCTTTCTACTCTTCTTGGTACTTTGACAAATCTTCTTTCAAAGAATTGTTCTTCATTCTTCTCTTTTTCAATTCTTCAAGGGAACTTATGTGTTCTACCTTTAGGTCCACCTCTCCTTCCACACCTGAATCATCTTCTGAAGCTACTGTCCCCATGAATATATATTATTAATTTTCACTTATCTCTTCATCTTCACTATCTTCCTTGAAATAGAGGTTTTCCTTCCTTTTATTGAATTTTTCCTTGTATATGGTTTTACTCTTTTGATCTTCCTTATGACTTCAAGGCTCTTCATCATCACTACCATCCTAAAAAATAACAAGGTTTGCTTCTACTCTTTCTTCAATATTTTTCAATTTATCCCAAGCATCTTTTGTGGTCTTACATTGCATGAATTTAACAAACACCGAACTTGATAGTCCACTCAAAATTGCATTCAATGCTTTTGAAAATGCTTCATATTTATCTTGTTCATCCTTTTATGTGGGTGGAATTTCTGGTATTTTATAACTTTGTTCAACAACATTCCAAACATTCCATACAAGAGACATTAGATGGCATCTCTTTCTTACACTCCAATATGCATAATTCTCTCATGTGAATAATGGAGGTCTGTTAGCAGCTAAACATTCTTGTTGATCCATAGTGTTTTTAATAGGATCTTCCTTCCAGTGATTAAGCTGTAGTGAAGGATCGTGCTCTGATACCAATTGTTGGTTTATCCGGCAATACTGAGGGGGGGGTGAATCAGTATTGCCTACTTTTTATTTTATTTAAACCATTAACATTAAAAACACATAAACAATGGATCAAACAAATAAGGACAAAGAATTTTACTGTGGAAACCTCAAAAGAGAAAACCACAAAATCAAGCTCATTAAATAAATGATTGCTACAAAAAAAAATTCTGCTACAACAGATGGAATGCACCAACATCTCGGTTTTTATTTTCTTCAACAAATAAGGATGCTACAACACCCATGTTTTCCAGCTACAACTGGAGGATGCACCAACACCCTATTTTGTCAGATACAACTGACAAGATGCTACAACACACTTAGCAGGATGCAACATGCCCTAGCATCACCCTTCCACCCTTTTTTGTCTTTTCAAATTTCCAAAACATCTTTTAATTCTCTTTCTTCAGTTTATTGGTCTCTGTCTAATCTTCCTTCTTCTTTGATCTGGGTTGCTGAGACATCTTCCTTCCAACTCACATGCTTGTTTATATATTATCTCTCTCATATTTTAACCATTGCATCATTTCAATCTTAGCACGTGTCTTTTCATACTCGTGCCTCTTCAAGGATTCATTTTATGTTTTATTAATTAGACAATAAACCATGCGTGTTTCTTCAAAAATATTTAAATCTCTTTATTATGTTATCATCTAATCATCATGCATGTTCATATATGTAATAAAATAAACCTTTCCAAACATGATGCCTCTTTATATCTGGAATAAGAGAGACCTTCCAAACTAATATTTGATTAAATACTAGCACATACAAAATTTAATTATTGTGTTTAAACAACAACGTGGATTTCTTTTAATGTGGGCATCCTACAAGCTCTTTCGAGCATATCCTCATTCACATGTGGGAATATACTTATGACTTATGTGGGCATATTCTTATTCCTTATGCGAGCATACTTCACAACCCTCTTGCGAGCATAAATTAGGCTTTGTGTGGCTATTTTTCCTTCTTAAGGATAATATGATTTTTTATTAACTTGGAAGGTGTAATTTTTGCACATGTGACTACCCAAGAAGAGACTGACATCATGGATACATGGCCAGCTCATCATGGAACATACCCATGCTATCTGGATAAATTATTAGCACAAGGATCACTTCTGGTGGCCATTTCCAAAGGGCCCTTCAGCCTTCATTTATAGAGAAATACAACCTTTTTCTCAATTTGACAGGCTTGTATTTCTCAAATGTGACCATCATAAGGAGAAATGAAAACATGACTGGATAACCACTTCAACAAGGAAACAATCCATGTCACCTTTTTTATTTTTTTGATACACACACATCACCCGACGGACATTTGAGACTGGCTTTTTAAACTACCATTTCAACACTTAGACAAAATTGTCAAACCCTAGGTTAACATGAGGAGATTTTTATTTTCATCAAATTGGAAGTATGATACATCCAATGGATAGAGGCCAACAAGGTGATTCCGTCTAGACCAATTTCATCCTTTGAAACCTATTTCTCTCTCCTTTTTGATACACACACATCACCTGGCGGACATTTGAGACTGGCTTTTTAAACTACCATTTCAACACTTAGACAAAATTGTCAAACCCTAGGTTAACATGAGGAGATTTTTATTTTCATCAAATTGGAAGTATGATACATCCAATGGATAGAGGCCAACAAGGTGATTTCGTCTAGACCAATTTCATCCTTTGAAACCTATTTCTCTCTCCTCGATGGGCATTTTTCTGGAGTAGTGCAAATCAAGCTAAGAGGCACTTTTGGCAGATCAATATCATCTCCTATAGATAATTTTTGGGAAAAGCAATGATATGGTTGGATGCAAAAAAAAAAAATTATAGATATCCATAACATAAAAATAGTTTAAGACATCAACCACAAGAAATGGAGGGCATTTTACTGAGGTCACTTAGGCATTTTAATACTTAGACGAATTGTGCAATTTCTAAGGTGGATTTTTTATTTCACCAAAATCTTGAACCAATGCTACTAGATGATGTAGTACACCTCACTAAGCACACCCAAATTGATTTCACTCTTATACTCATCTTCATTTTCCCTAGGTGGGAATTTTACTGAACTTGGTGTAAATATGCTTAAAACCTTGTTTTGGCAGGCCTATAACTTCCTCCTCTGACCCTCTCAAGAAAAAATAAGACAATGGTCAGGTAGATAGATCACCAAGATACAACAAGAAAATATGGTATGGGAATTAACTTTAACCTATGAAGTACGGCGGACATTTTCCCAAGGCCACTTGGACCAATTTTCCAACACTTGGCCATTTTCCAGAATTTCTCCAAAATAACAAATCTCTATATAATTAGTTGAAATGTTAATAATGACATCATGAAGGTACTAGAACATCATTAGGTGTATTTTCATATTCATTAGCCATGCCACATCATCTACATGCCATTTCATCACTTCCTTTGTTGTTCCTTTGTCTTCCACTGAGTTTTCCCTACCATCATGTACTTGGTTATTCCTTGTCATTACTGAACTCCTTTGACAAAATGATAACTACATTCAATATTACCCCCCTTTGGCATTGATGGAAACAACTAAACATTCTCTCCCTTTGACAACAATGACAAAGGATAACTTTGTTAAGCCCTTGTTCTAACCATCTTGATAGAGATTTTACTATCTTTCTTCTTTTGACAACTTCCCTTGCTAATATATATCCTCTTTTAAGAAATTTATCTCTTTGCTTCTCTTCCTCTTGTTAACTGGACTTGGTACCAATCATTGTGTTATGATACCCTGGTTAACATCCTCATTTACCTTCTTGTAGTGAATCTTTGAAAGAGAACCCGGATGATGAGTTCATACACTCCCCCTATCACAGTGTTTCCTTATGCTCCATTAATGAATCTTTCATAGTTACTTCAAGTCAATGTGATGATTGTCCAGAGAAATATTTTTATGTGTAAGTAGTGTTGGACTTCTATGCATTGCATTGCACATCATCTCACCAAGAACATCATAATATCATCTTGTTACTCATCAAACATTTTTCTTTTGATGTTAAAAAATTTCTAATACACTTTCAACAACAAGCTTTGCTACACTTTCATATACACACTTCCAAGAGGAAAATTCATAAATATCTTCATCAACTGATATGTGTATGAATCCCAATTGTTCCTTTCAACAATATGCAAAAATATGCGTTTTCAGCCTTCTCATAGTGAGTCTTGCCATCTGTATTTTGTACTTGCTTATTTGATCATGCTTTCCATATATCATGGATGGATAGTATCTCTGTTTTCTTTACTAGATGATCATATTCAATGCATTTTGCACCTTTTATCCAATTCTTGCATATATATGTATGCCCACAAAACTTCTTAAGGATTCATTGTTCTTTCTCAATAGAGTTTTACATAAGACATTTAGATTTTGATCATGCCTAGACTCATTTTACTCATACATTCTAGAGAAAATATTGCATATATTTCCTTACTGTGTTTGGAGCATATAGACGATTCTTGTAGGAGCAACTCACTTCTTTTATCCAGATGAAGATAGCCTTTTATTCTTAGCAAGTGTTATTAATTACTTTCAAACACCAATTGCATTTTTTTGATATTTACTCCCCCTGAGTATATGATCCCTTCTAATGCTAATTTCAAGGTTCCCTTGTAGGTCACAAGAGACTTTAGAAGAGACAGTCATCATCTTTATCTCCATCGGTGTATTTTACATCATCACGTTTCTTTCCATCATAATGGATGCCATTCTTATCTACAACACTACTATGCTGAACATCATATTTGGAAACTTCATTGATGCTTGGAATATTTATTTCCCTTGAACCTTTGTAGTCTTCCTCTTTTCTCCATATTTTTCCATGGAGTACTCTGCTAACTGATTTTTCATTTCTTCGTTCCTTGGATTCTATACTTTGATATTTTCCCTTAGTTCTGCAATCAATAGCTTTGTGACCAAACTTGTGACAGCAGTGACAATATCCATAGAACCTTCCATTATATTTGAGGAATCTTTGATCTTCCTTCTTCACAAATTCCATCTTCTTCCATCCTTTCCTTTGTTTCTGAACTTTTGCTTAAGCATTCTTTCTCAGCTTACATTCTCTAGCCATATGTCCAAAATTATTACAAGAGTAGAAATGACCGAAAAAGATCTGTTGCAACCTGCTTGTTATTGGTCTTTTAGGTATCATATCAGTTCTATCTTTATTATGAGAGGAGGGAACCGATTTCTGACTATCGTTCTTAATCAAGCTTTTGAGTGCAGCAACATACTTTCTTTTATCCTTATCTTGGAATGTAAAAGAAAAATATTATGGCTTCTTTTATTTATAACCTCATCCAGTTTTATCACTTGTTGGTCTTTGGCTACTTAGAATTTCATCTAAATTCCTTGAGTTCTTCTCAAACTTTGATTTAATATATTCTTTATCAAGCTTCTTTCCAAATAACTTCTTCATCAAGTCTTTTAGAGTCTTGTAATTTCTCTTTGAATTTCTCATTAATGGTTTGCTGGTCTTTTAGCCTCTTTACTTCTTCCTTGAAGTTAGTAACTTCCTGTTTTAAGCTCTCGGTCTCTTTCATGCTAGCCATTGTTTGTTGTCTTCAATTGTGAAACTCTTCTTGAAGGGTCTTGACTTCCTTTTCTTTGCTTTCTTCTCTTCTTGGTACTTTGACAAATCTTCTTTCGAAGAATTGTTCTTCATTCTGCTCTTTTTCAATTCTTCAAGGGAACTTATGAGTTCTTCCTTTAGGTCCACCTCTCCTTCCACACCTGAATCATCTTCTTAAGCTATTGTCCCCATGAATATATATTATTAATTTTCACTTATCTCTTAATCTTCACTATCTTCCATGAAATAGAGGTTTTCCTTCTTTTTATTGAATTTTTCCTTGTATATGGTTTTACTCTTTTTATCTTCCTTATGACTTCAAGGCTCTTCATCATCACTGCCATCCTCTAAAATGACAAGGTTTGCTTCTACTCTTTCTTCAATATTTTTCAATTTATCCCAAGAATCTTTGGTTGTCTTACATTGCATGACTTTAACAAACACTGAACTTGATAGTCCACTCAAAATTGCATTCAATGCTTTTGCAAAGGCTTCATATTTATCTTGTTCATCCTTTTATGTGGGTGGATTGTCTGTATTTTATAACCCTATTCAATAACATTCCAAACATTCCATACAAGAGACATTAGATGGCATCTCATTCTTACACTCCAATATGCATAATTTTCTCATGTGAATAATGGAGGTATGTTAGCAGCTAAACCTTTTTGTTGATCCATAGTGTTTTTAATAGGATATTCCTTCTAGTGATTAAACTGTAGTGAAGGATCCTGCTCTGATACCAATTGTTGGTTTATCTAGCAATACTGAGGGGGGGGGGTTTGAATCAGTATTGCCTTCCTTTTATTTTATTTAAACCATTAACATTAAAAACACATAAACAATGGATCAAACAAATAAGGATAAATAATTTTATTGTGGAAACCTCAAAAGAGAAAACCACAAAATCAAGATCATTAAATAAATGATTTCTACAAAAAAAAATGCTACAACAGATGGAATGCACCAACATCTCGGTTTTATTTTCTTCAACAAATAAGGATGCTACAACACCCCTGTTTTCCAGCTACAACTGGAGGATGTACCAACACCCTATTTTGTCAGCTACAACTGACAGGATGCTACAACACCCTTAGCAGGATGCAACCTGCCCTAGCACCACCCTTCCACCCTTTTCTGTCTTTTCAAATTTCCAAAACATCTTTTAATTCTCTTTCTTCAGTTTATTGGTCTCTGTCTGATCTTCCTTCTTCTTTGATGTGGGTTGCTGAGACATCTTCCTTCCAACTCACATGCTTGTTTATATATTATCTCTCTCATCTTTTAACCATTGCATCTCTTCAATCTCAGCTCGTGTCTTTTCATACTCGTGCCTCTTCAAGGATTCATTTTATGTTTTTTTAATTAGACAATAAACCATGCGTGTTTCTTCAAAAATATTTAAATCTCTTTATTACGTTATCATCTAAGCATCATGCATGTTCATATATGTAATAAAGTAAACCTTTCCAAACATCATGCCTCTTTATATCTGGAATAAGAGAGGCCTTCCAAACTAATATTTGATTAAATACTAGCACATACAGAATTTAATTATCGTGTTTAAACAACAACGTGGATTTCTTTTAATGTGGGAATCCTACAAGCTCTTCCGAGCATATCCTCATTCACTTGTGGGAATATACTTATGCATTATGCGGGCATATTCTTATTCCTTATGCGGGCATACTTCACAACCCTCTTGCGAGCATAAATTAGGCTTTGTGCAGGCATTTTTCCTTCTCGAGGATAATATGATTTTTTATTAACTTGGCAGGTGTAATTTTTGCACGTGTGAATACCTAAGAAGAGACTGACATCATGGATAGATCGCCAGTTCATCATGGAACATACCCATACTATCTGGATATATTATCAGCACAAGGATCACTTCTTGCGGGCATTTCCAAATGGCCCTTCAGCCTTCATTTAGACAGAAATACAACCTTTTTCTCAATTTGACAGGCTTGTATTTTTCACATGTGACCACCATAAGGAAAAATAAAAACATGAATGGATAACCACTTCAACAAGGAACCAATGCATGTCACATTTTTATTTTTTTGATACACACATGTCATCTGACGGACATTTGAAATTGGCTTTTCAAACTACCAATTCAACACTTAAACAAAGTTGTCAAACCCTAGGATAACATGAGGAAATTTTTATTTTCATCAAATTGGAAGTATGAGACATCCAATGGATAGAGGCCAACAAGGTGATTCTATCCAGACCAACTTCATCCTTTGAAACCTCTTTTTCTCTCCTTGACAAGCATTTTTCTGGAGCAGTGCAAATGAAGCTAAGAGGCACTTTTGGCAGATCAATATCTTCTCCTACAAAGCAGTTTTGGACAAACCAATGATATGGTTGGGTGCACCTATCAACAGTCTAGATATCCATACCCTCAAAACACTTTAATACATAAACGATAGGAAATGGAGGGCATTTTACTAAGGTCACTTAGGCATTTTTACCAACATTTTTATACTTAGACAAATTGTGCAATTTCTAAGGTGGATTTTTTATTTCACCAAAATCATTAACCAATTCTACTAGATGATGTAGTACACCTCACTGAGCACACCCAAGTTGATTTCATTCTCTGAATCATCTTCATTTTCCCTAGGTGGGCATTTGACTAAACTTGGTGTAAATATGCCTAAAACCCTATTTTGGCAGGCCTATAACTTCCTCCTCAGATAATTTCAAGACATACTAAGACCATGGTCAAATATAAATATCACCAAGATACGACATGACAAGATGGTATGGGCATTTACTTTAACCTATGAAGTATGACAAACATTTTCCCAAGGCCCCTTGGAATAATTTTCCAACACTTAGCCATTTCCCAAAATTTCTCCAAACTGACAAATCTCTATATAATTAGGTCAAATTGTAATAATGACATCATGAAGGTACTAGAACATAATTAGGTGGATTTCCATTTTCATCAACCATGACATGTCATCAGTTCCTTTGCTGTTCCTTTTTCTTCCACTGAGTTTTCCTTACCATCATGTCCTTGGTTATTCCTTTGTCATTACTAAACTCCTTTGACATCAATGAAAACTACATTCAACAAATCATTATTCAATGGGCAAGACCTTTTCATATATTAATGAGAATTATTATTTGCAACAATTTTACTCTTCTCTCATCTCTTTCTTTGCAATTGATTAATGTATTGGTTCATGCTTAAATTCTATATCTTTCATAAAGTATTACATGGTATCAGAGTTATATTGAATCTAGGTAGGTGTATACAAATTTTTGTAGGTTGAAGTATATCAAAGAGCACACCATAAGAGAGAGATCAACCACAATCTCATTAGATTACCCTTACTCCATTTAACTATCATGAATGGAATTCAAAGGTAGTGATCCTACTGAGAAGCAAAGGACTTTATAGAATAACAATGGAAAAGAAGTTGAACCCAAGATAACAATGGCCAAATGGAATCAATTGGAGAATGAGATTATTAGATTGAGACCAAGTGACTTTGATATGTAACAGATGACTTCTTCAGATGCTTTAAATATCTGTTGTGCAACAAGTCAAATAATGTGGGTTAGATAAGAAAGAGGATCAACTTGTACTTTCCATTTTGTCAAGATTAGGCCCCAACTATTCGATATTTGTTTCTACATTCTTTGCTACCAAATCAGCCATAGGATCCACTTGGAAGATTCCTTCTTTAGATAAATTTGCAACTTCTCTCACTCATGAGCAAGATAAGCTTGTTCAAATGGGTACTCTCAAGGATTCAAATGCATTGCACTTGTAGCAAAAGTGGGAAGAAAGACTAGCAGTAGTTCCAAGCATAAAGGTAAGAAGTTCCAAGCTCGAGAGGAGGATTCAACATGATTCAACATTCATATAGGAGACCTTAGATTTTAAAGTTGGGAAAACCAAGAAAGATAGAGTGGTATGTTCTTATTGTAAGAAAACAAATCATGGGGAGGATGTATAGATGAAAAAAAAACTTTCTCAATGCATAGGTATTGTTGAGAAACATAATCTAAAAATTCTTAATAATATCAGGGACATCAAACTAGTTGATAATTTTCAAGAGCCACTTGATGAAGACAAAAGCAAGGATATGGGGTACACCTTGATTGCAACTATTTTTTCACCTACTACTTCACATCAAGAAAGGAGGATATCCTCTTCATAGCATGCTCTCTAAATCCTCAACCCCATCCTCTTTTGAGAGGGGTTTTTTCCCATTTGGTGCATCATACTCACCGAAGTTATGCTTAAGGGGACGTGTTAAGCACCCTTGCTATTTTTTGTAATATTGACTTATTGATCATTATTTAATGGGGAAGAGGATTTTAGATATTAATGAGAATTACTCTTGGCATCTCTTTCCTTGCAATTGGTTAATGTATTGCTTCTTGCTTAGATTCTAGATCTCTTATAAAATATTACACTTATCACTCTTGATTGGTCATCATCATCCTACTCATCACTATTTTTATAGTGAAGAAGAAATTAAGCACTAAATGTGCGATATTTTCTAGTATTTTCCAAATTTTTTAAATGTTGAATATTTGCTTATATTTTCCACATTTTTGTAAAAATAAACACATGAATATTTACTCAAATTTGATAAAAAAAATTCTTTAAATTATTACATTATAAAATAAATCAAATCTTTGAATAAATATAAAATAAAAATATTAAATTTTAAAATTAAATTATTAAATACTTTTATAATTAAAAAACCCAAAAAACTATTAAAACTTAATTTAATGTAGTAAATGTTAGATATCTAAATTCATTAAATTTAAAAACAAAAATTCTCTTGAAAATATATATATATATATATATATGAAATTGCTTGACACATTTTATTATAATTAATGATAAAAAAATTACAAACTAAAAATCAAAATATATAAATAGTTAAACAATTTAAATCAAAATTTTAGAATTTAAGATTATAATAATATTATTCTAATTTATTTTAACTATAATATAAAAATAAGTTTATTTTCTCTCTCTCATATATATAAAATTAATTTAAAAATTAATATATAATAATAAAGATATCATAAACTCAAGTTGAAAGAGTCAATGAACTACTGTTATATTAAAAAATTAATTTCACAGGTTACAAGTATATAAATTACTCTCTAATCATTTAAATTTATACCTTTACAAATAACATTAAAAGTAACAATAAAACCATCATCTTCAAATTAACAAATAAAAATAACAGTGAAAAACTACCACACACCCGAGTGCCGCAGATCAGGCCTCTCACTTGAAAATTTCTGTTTTCAAAACATTCCACTCCATACTTTTAATGGTGTACAAACTGCTCACCATTATAATCGAGCTTTAAAATAAAATTATTTAAAATTGAACTTAATTACATGTTTATTCATATATATATATATATGTTTAAAACATAAAAATAAAAATATTATAAACTTACCTTGAAATCATCAATGAACTAATGTCTTATTAAAAAATTAATTTTACATCAATTTCAAAAGTTACTCAAAAATTATTTTTAATATTAAAAATTAACACTAAAAAATCGGCTCTCATAAATAAATAAATAATAATAACAATTAAAAAACAACCATCCTCGAAGGGAGAGGCAGATCACAGATCACGGCTCTCATGTCAACCTAAAAAGGCTGCTTCCAAAACAGTGCGCTCTGTACTCTAGGCTGCTTTCGATTTCGAAACAGTGCACTGATCTGTACTTTTTATGGCAAATACACCGTAGACCATTATATTCAAACCTGGCCGATTTTTGCCACGTATGATGGGAAATATCATAAACCCACATATCCATTTCTGCTGTGGGCTGGCCTTCAGGTACCACCACCCACAGGAACCCCCTCCCTCCCTTGAGATAACTTTTGAGATGATTGGGATGAAACGAAAAAGAGAAAGGCGGCGGCGGAAATGCTCTCGGACAGTCTCTAGCTTCTGTTCTCCATATCAAATTTCCAGAGTTGCAAGGATATTACACCATTCTCTTCTTTCGTTGGAGCTATCGCACACAGTTCTTTTGCATGATCTGCAATACACACTGTGTTAACTAACTCGCTGCTTAGACAGATCGTCTCCTTCCACGACTTCTCTTTACTTGGCCATATCATGTCCTATCATGCCCGTAGGCTTACATTTCATATCTCTAAAAGCTTTTCTTTCAGCTCAATAAAACCCTAATAGAATTCCAAAATTAATGGAAACTAATTCCCAAAATAAACATTCGATCCTATCCACCTAAATGACTCATGACTTCAATATCAATGAATTATACAACCTAGTGTAGATTCGGTTACAATAGTTCATCACCATTCATTACTAGTAACTTAATGACTTGACTAACACCTCACTAGCCTAGAACCTTCTAGCTAGCTTTGCAAACTCTAATATCTACAATTTTTTTTACAATGAGACCACTCCCTTGTGCAATATCAGAACCCTAAGGTCTAATTGACACCTTAAAATTTTTAATGAGAGCAAGATGCTCTACATCAGACTCCCAAAGTAGGAAGAATCATGACCACCTAGTCATGTTCCTTCAATATCAGTTGTTGATTCATAATAGTTCCATTTTCATCAGGATTATCAATCTTGCCTCCAATCATCTTAGTAATAACAAATCGCATAAGATCTGAACTTCAGATTTACTTTCAAGAAGTAAATCATCCTCCAACTCTCTCACTGCATTAACATACTCATCCATCCTTTCTTTTGTGCTAGCCCATACATCACAAACTTGGAAACTAGCATATATCTCTGTCTCAATCAAAGATTGAGACATTTCTTCATCACCGTGTGCAATAACATCCTTATGCTCAGGTTCCCTCAACAAATATTTCAGCAACTCATCCTCTTTTACTTGACCTCTCTCAAGTACTTCATCATGATGCTGATCATAACCCTCATTACGTCCTTCTTCTCTTTTGACAACCTTCAGTAGTTGTCCACCACTTCCTTGACTAAATCTAATAGCCAATTCTGCCTTGTTTACTTCTATGACAGACTTCTCTACAACATGAGACAAATCTATCTCATCTTTTCCTTTATCACATTCTTCATTTCTATCCTTTAGTAAGCCATCTTAAGGAGCTATTCTGGCCCTATTTACTGCATTAGCATTCTCTTGCAATTTTTCTTCATCAATTACATTAATCAGATTCATTGGCTTACTGCTGTGAGAAAGTGTTTCCTCATTCTTCATCAGAACAAAATTCTGATCTTTTATCTTCATGACAGCTTCAAATGACTGTCTTCTTCCATTAAGTAACTCATCAATGAGTTCCTTATGCTGCAATAGTGCAAAGCTTTCCTCACCTAAGATGCCCTCTTCATCATACCTCACTTCACCATCATCTATGGAACATCCATCAAGTTCGCGATCTTCCTTAAGACCTAGAGTCCTTCTTCTTGCAATTTCATTGATTGAAATTTCAGCAGTATTTCCTTCATGAGGAAACTCTCCAAAATTCAAACCTGCATATCCTACATTCACACACCAATTATCAATTTCAAAATCATGAGACTCCATGGTCTCTTTTGATGCTTCACGCATCACCTCTTCATGCTCGCCTTCATTTTCAACAAGGTCTTTCTTAGTATCATTGTTATCCTCATCAAGCCAGGGTCCATTTTTTGGTTCACATACAAGAACTCTTCCCTGGTACTCAGCTGCTTTTAGTAATTCTTTCTTTGATTGAGCACTCAACCTATGCTCCCACTTCATTTGCAGCCCATGCCACTTCACTTTCTTCCTCATAGTCCATCCACACCTTTGGTCTTAATATTAATAAATAAATAAATTCAAGTTGATAATAATAATAAAGCTATCATGAATTGAACTTAATCAACTTGTGTTTTATTAAATTTTGGAGGAGGTTTTTGGAGGGAAAGATCAGTTGAAGAATTTTTAAAATTTAAAAAGAATAGTGATCAAACTTACATAATCTGTGCACTCCAAACGTTTTATGGTATACAGTCTGTGCACCATTACAATCAAACCTGGCCGATTTTTGCCACGTATGATGGGAAATGTCATAAACCCACATATCGATTTCTGTCGAAGACTCTTTCTCTGGCTTTCGGTTTGCACCATCCACAGGAACCCCCTTCCTCCCATCAGATGATGCAGAAAAGGCGGCGTCGGAATGCACACTGACAATCTCCATATTGTGTGCTCCATATCAAATTTCCAAAGTTCCACGAATATTACACCATTCTCCTCTTTTGCAGTTTGAGCTATCGCACATAATTCTTTTGCGTGCTCTACAATACACACTGCCTTAAATAACTCGTTGCCTACATACTAAAATAGTATAAATCCATCTTAAGTTTACATCAACCAAGTAAATAAGGTCAAGATTAATCTTTAAAAAATCTTGATGGATTTAAAATAAAAAATGTATGTTCTCTTTATTATTTTTTGTAATAAGAAAAATGCCAATTCTTAATGTGTTTAGAATACAACATGAAAAATGCTTCATTTCCTTGTTTTCTCTCCATTGAGTTTTGTTTATGTTTTTTCTACGAACAAAATGGTGATACAAAATTTGGAAATTAATGGAATTTGAAATCTCTCATGGTGGCTATGTGATAGAAAAAAAACAATACATAATACAACCCACAATATGTGATCATTATAATTGAGTGAGGGGCAATAAAATCGATGGTGATTATGACTCCCCATTATGGTTTGATATGGCTCATATTGTTAATATGCAAGGCTTTGCTCACTCAGAAGGCCACTCATATTTCTTGCATCTAGAGGAACATCACCATATCCACAATATTTTAGGTTTGTATATTTGGTAAGTTCTCATACATGAAGTTTTCTCATGCTTAAGCATATTATTCGATGAAGGGAATGAAATACACTCCACCATTTAAGCTAGTTTATGAGGATGTCAATAGTCAAATTGGTAGAGGAAGTAAAATACTCAAAGGAGGAGTAGCCAAAGACAACAACAATAAGAAGTGAGCCATGCAACCTTTAGCGGAAAAATTAAAGACCTTTTATGTGGATGCCATGAAGAATCTCTACAAGTGTCATCGCTCAATCATGACAAGGAAGATATTGGACAACAAGAGACTAAGGTGAAGAGGATACATATTCAAATTGCAAACCATGAATTAGCTAAGGATATCCATGAGGTTATCCTAGACCAGGAATTTTGATGTAGTAGAATCCCTAATGCACCCAACTATCTTACATGTATGATTTTATTTCTTTCATCATAATCCATAGAATTTGTGTTGATACAGAAGTTGTTACACCGTATCATGGAAGAATAGAGTACCTCTCATAGTCTTTGCTACTAAAGAGATTACTATAGAAGGGCCTACAAAAGAAATATTTGATTGTAGAAGATATGATAACAATATTTTAATTCATATTTGGGAATAATTCTTCCTATCAATGTACCTCTAGTGGCATGATATATTTATAAACAAGTTCTTTGCCTTCAACAACAAATGAATAAAAACAATATTTTTGTTATGTTTATTAAAGCAGTGGATAACAAACCCATCAAAGCAAATGGTGCAATTCCATAAATTAGCAATAAAAAAGTTAGTATGGCTTAAGTAAATAAATTATGCTATTGAGATCATTAATGGGAATATGATAAAATATCACTACAAATGTTTTAATCATCTTTAAAACAAACCAATGGCAGCTGAAAGGTTGAAGCTATTCAACTTCCAAGTTATTTGTATAAGACTATCTATCCATGAATGAGAAATACAGCTTTGGCCTCTAAAGGAAAGCTTAAGTTTTGGTTGTGACAGTGGATACATGACGTAGGTGAAAACATTTTTCTTAGTGAAATGAAGTTGTGTGAAGACTAGTTGCATTGGTATTGATCCTATAGAAGTTAAAGATAGTAGCAATTTCTTAAAATTGTTGTAATGGGACCAACAATTTGGCCTTGATTAGTAAAAGACATTAGAGATTGTCAAAATATTTGTCACTATTTGTGTTGTGTTATTCTAACTAATCAATTCAATTTATTATTGTTGCTACCATTATGTTTGAATGCTTGAGTTGTTTGTTTTTATAGTCATAATAGAGTTTCCATTTTGTGTTTGACTTGTAGGGAGTTGTAGTCCCTGTGCATCAAGTGGCATGAGAGTAGGTTGATCCTACTATAGTGGGGACAAATAGATCTTAGTATCAGATCAAGTAATCGTAAATGTTGGTGAAGTGAGGAGCATGGAAGAAGAGATCCCAAAACAAAATCACAGTGATGGAAAATAGAGGGAGATGTCGTGGGAGACGAAGAAAACTATAGGGTGTAGAAGATGTGAATGAGATTGAAACTATAGTGAGGAAAATGATGTCTAGAATGAATAACATGAATGAATCCTAGAGTAAAGGTATCGCACATGTTGTACAAGGAATCGGTGATGATAGAGCAAAATAAAAGACTATAAGAAAATAAATCGAAGAGCACATAATAGTGAAAGAGAGAATGATCAGAGAAATCAATAGTATTGGAGGTAAACCTAATCTTGATAATCCTTTCTATAATAGAAATTTAAATCCCACAAAATTGATAGATTGGAAATTTCTTTTAGTTTGATAAATTTAGGTATCCTAGGAGGGTTAGGTTTTCCAATGTAAAATTGAAAATTCATGCCTCTTTGTGTTTGGGATAAGTTGTGGCTGAATAGAGAAAGTTGTGGTAGAGAGAAGATTAAAGGCTAGGATAGGATGGTGTCATAGTTGAAGAATATTTTTTTACTTGGAGAATATGCTTTAAGTTTGTTGAGAATATTACATAATTGGAAATAATTGAATGTGTTAGTTAAGGGCTACACATAAAAGTTCTACAAAATTTCTATAAGGTCTAGTAAAAATGGCGAGAGTCCAAAATCCAATTCTAGGCATGTGGATGGTCTATGTTATTCCATTCAATATGAGTTTAATATTTTGAATTTTCCTTCGGTGGGGGAGGCTTACCAAGTAGATTCAATTATTTAGGAGAAATTATTGAGGAAACAACATATTGCAAGAAAATATTTAGGGTATGGAAGATTCCATCAACAAAAAAAGAAAAGTAAAAAGTGAAAGAGAATGAAAACACCTCCAACACTACATATCACCTAACAGTAAAAGCTTTAAAGTTGACAAAGGAAGAGGACGATCAATAATAGTTAGAGATAGAGGACAAAAAATTAAAGGAATTCTCTACATATGTGGAATCCAAGGACATATGGGATTTGAATGCCCATAATTTTTAAAATGTTAAAGAAGACAAGAGGGGGGGATTCATATTGCTAAAGAAAAACTAGCAGTAGTAGCAAGTGGGGTGGTGGAATTGATGGTAGTCATGCAAGAAATATAACTATGTGGAAAGTATTGTTGCATCCTAAGAAGGAGGTTCATATAGAACCATAATAGAGGAAGACACTCTTCATAATGAAATGTAAGATAGAAGGTATATGATGTAATTTAATTTTTGATGATGCTAGTTCAAAATTTGTTTTGTCAAATGAAGTTATTCACAAATTGAAATTGAAGTGTACATTAATGAACTTCATTTTTGGTAGGTACATAGACCAATTTTACACCTTCTCAAAAGCACAATGGGGGATCATGAGGATTAGGATGAGTACTATATGAACAAAATAATCCTTAGATTTTTTTCATGTATGTTTAATAAGTATAGTGCTAATGGTAAAGTGTTGTCCATATTATTGATTGAATTTCTTTGATTTTCATCTAAATTAATCTAACTCATTTGTACTTGAAGTTATGAATTTGTATAGGAATTAAGAAAGAGTCAAACAATAGAGAACACTCGTCAAACATGAAGTGTTGGAGAAGAATGTTAAGTGATTTATCTAGTCTCAACAATCTAAGGAGGTCCCCATCTATAGCTAAACTCCAAGTGCAAGTCCTATAAAATGAGTGTTCACCAAAATTTTAGTATCATGTTTTAGTCAAATGGTCCTCAATAATCGGGGCGAGATCCATTATGTAGTTTTTATTTCTTTTTGTATAAATAAGTTCCCATGGGCACAACCAAAGGGTAAAAATTCATTTATATGTTGGATTATAGACTACTCACAACACTTCTCCAGTACACTATTTGTTTTTATGAAACCTTTTATTTGATTAATGGAAAATAAACATTTATCATATATATTTTGAGAAACTAGATTTTTTATTAGGTTCTTGTAACTGTATTGGGGAGGCCCCCTAAGGCGATACAAGGATCTTAGTATTTTGTCGTGGGACAGTGCAAGGTAATGATACCCACTTATGATATGTTAGTTGCAATGGACTTCCTGAAAAACATAAATCCGATCATTAAAATGAATTTTTAGAGGTACTTACACAACTGTTTAGATTGTGGTGTAAAAATATGAAATGCATACAATCGGATCACCTTCCGGAATATATAACTTTTACTTATGTAAAATAGGTATAAATCGCAATAAATGGAGTTATTCTAAAATTGGTACCTTATTTTTTTTCTAAAACATAATGCATATGTTCACGTTAGTCCCTAGGTTTGTTATGTAAATAGTCCAAATTTGTGAAAAAACATTATGCAGATTTGTGGATAACATGAGGTTCTTATGTAGCGCTATTTTTCCAAATTTTCCAAAGTTAATTTTATATTTTTTTAAAATTAAGTAAGTCAACGAATCGCTAAAATCATAAGGTCACGCGTTATGCCCCACTATGAGGGTCTTAACCTAATCAATCAACTATATTTTTTTAGTGCGTATGTTCTTGTTTGTACTTGTGTGAGTTCTTTCCCGTTTACAAAATAGTTGAGCCAATCAAAAGTTGTGGCAGAAATAAAAGACCTATGTATTTTAAAAATTTGACATATGTTAAAATCAAAATGAATAAAAAATAGCAAAAATACTTAATTTATTGAAAAATATATATTTAGAATCTACACACAAAGCTCTATAAGTGTGTGCAGTTTCATTCAAAATGAACACTTGTAGCATGTCTAGAATCATTCTTGAAAAACAAGGATCCAAAGAAATGAATGTGTTTTGGTTTATGTAGTACAAACCAAGAGGTTTGTCAATCCAAACCTAGAACCAAAGTGGCAAAGTCATCCACCACGTAGACGAAGAGAGGTTGTCCCGCCTTTTTAAAAAAATTGTAAGAATGCGCACACGCTATCAAGATGCGCACAGATTAATAGTGCACATGTGATATCAAAATCGCACATGTTAATAACGTGCACGTGTTATCAGAACGCGCATGCCCTTTTATTACATGTAAATATTCCTTTACTTTTTTTACCATAAATTTTGATCCAAAACTCAGATTTGGATGCTCCTTATATCGTTGGAAAGGTATTTATGAAATATACAAATTTTATGTTTAAGGTTTTCTATGATTAATCACCATTTTTATGTTATTTTTAAAATAATATTATGAATCTTTTGACCGATAGAATAAAATGCATCCATGTTTTTGCTCCATAAGAACACGCCTTCACTTTTTTTGCCAGAAAATTTGATTGGGAACTCATATTTTGATTCTCCTTATACAGGTGGAAAGGAATTTCTTAGATCTACAAATCTCTCTCTCTCTCTCTCTCTCTCTCTCTCTCTCTATGGATTAATCTCTCTCTTTCCCTACTTCAGTCGTTCCCTTTGTCCATCCCTCTATCTTTACCTCTCTATATCCCTCCTTCCTTCCCTCTCTTTCTATCCCCATTATTTTCTCTTTATCCCTCCCTCACTCTATCTCTCTCTCTCACTCCCTCACTTTCACACCCTCCCTCCCTCACTCTATCTCTCTCTCTCACTCCCTCACTTTCACACCCTCCCTCCCTCGCCCCCTCCCCTCCCCCTCTCCTTCTCTCTCCCTCCTACTTCCTCTCTCTCTCTCTCTCTCTCTCTCTCTCTCTCTCTCTCTCTCTCTCTCTCTCTCCATATTTCCCACCCTCCTACTCTCTCCATCTCTTTCCAACCCTCCCTCCATATTTCTCCTACCTTCTCTAACACTCCATCTCTCTCCCTCCCTACCCTTCTCTCAAACTCACCCAGCTTTCATCCCCCCCTCTATCTATATATCTATCTAAACCCTTAACTCCCAATCTCTCTCTCTCTCTCTCTCTAAACCCATAACCCCCATTCTTGTTGGTCGCAGCACTGTTCTATAGGTTTTCCAATGTAGACCCAAGTACTTCGCGGTACAAGATACCAACAAAGCCCCTATTCATCGGCCCTTTCAACAACAGACTACAAGCAGCCTGAGGTCTCACCCGAGGCGAAGTTGAGGGGGTGGTTGCAAAAGTCGGTTTCCACAACCTTGTGATGCGAGTGTTTCAACTTGTGAATGCATAGTGTGGTGACAGACTGCGTACTGCGGTTAGTGACTGCGCGAGGTATTTTACTCTGCGTTGAATGCCGCAATGAGCAAGGTTGCCTGTGCACCCAGTGCATTCAACGACTGGTCACTGGTATTACTTCCACTCTATGATGATAAGTTATCAACAGCTTATCGCGTAGCACATCTTATGGACCGGGGTGTCAACTATACCCAATCACTTCTATTCAATCTTATTGGATAGTCCTTAATCATTCATCATTACTCAGACCAATAAACATCATAACTTATATAGATGAGTGAGATGCACGGTGCTGTGTGCTTTGATATCACGATTCAACCTTAACAATTAACTGTGTGGTTATCTCATAGATTCATTCATTCAAGGACTTATAGGTGCTTGACTATTAACATTCATCCATACATGCAATACTAACATCTTATTCCATCCCTTCCATTGTGAATACAGATAAAAGTAAACACATATCAGATAACAATAACGTTATGTATGCATTGTAAGTAATTTAAGTAAAGATAATGGCAATCATACACAACAATCACATAACACAAGGTTTAACATGGTTCACTCCCCCGGATGGGAAGCTACATCCACAAGAACTGTTTTTTATTATCTTAGGAAAGGGATACAATAGTTCTTCATCTGTGCACTCAGCTGCAGATGCTCTTCTCTCTCTCTCAAAATTAGGTCTCTGCGCACTCAGCTGGAGAGCCTTTACAATGCTCCAATCTGACAGATCTAACAATATTTAGTAATAATCAACAAAATGAAGCGTTAACCCTTTCCTTTACAAAATTTCCTTATTTATAGATAAAGACCCGTAGGTCATGTCTTTTACATTTACGAAGGCAGAGCCCTTAGGTTTACAAAACTGTTGCGTTTTTTCCCAAAACTGGACTACTCGTATCTAGCAGCGAATCTTCTGTCACGCGCGCGCCAACAGGTTACTTCTGCCGAGTTGTTCCTTCTTTCATGGCCTTAGATGACTGGTTCGAGTACTAGTAGTCTTATGTTTGTTGTGATAAGTCACCTACCTCTAATCTGCACCTACCCACTGCTTGGTAGTTATTGACGATCTTTGCCAAAAATAGGTCTTCTATGACCTAACCAAAATAACTACCTTCATCCATTCATGCTCTGCTTAGCTGGATCTCCATCGACGTGGCACATCGCAACGATGTAATCCTTGCGGCACCGACCTCACAGCCCTTCCGATACTGCGCTGTGCGCAACATCGCAGAATATCAAAACTGTGCTGCGCTTCTCCTCGCAGCTTCAAAAATTGAATGTGTTCAAAATTTGACCTCCTTGGGCCAGGCCCAACAATTCTCTCTCTCTCTCTCTCTCTCTCTCTCTATCTATCTATCTCTCAAACCCTAACTACTAATATCTATCTCTCCCTCCCTCTCCCTCCCTCCCTCCCAAATATCTCTTTGTCTCTAAACCCCTAACAACCAATATCTATCTTTCAATATCCATCTCTCTCTAAACCCCTAACCCCAAATATCTCTCTCTCTCTCTCAACCCATAACTACCAATGTCTCTCCCTCCCACCCTCTCTCCCTCCCTACATCCCCAATTTCTCTCTCTCTCTCTCTCTAAACCCCTAACCACCAATCTCTCTCTTTATATCTCCCTCTCTCTCTCTCTAAACCCCCATTCTCCAATCTCTCTTTTTGTAAACCCCTAACCTCTAATATCTGTATCTCTCTAAACCCTAACCCCCAATCTCTCTCTCTAAACCCCTAATCGCCAATCTCTCTCTCTCTAAACCCCTAACCCCCAATCTCTCTCTCTCTCTATATATATATTTAAATCCCTAATATCTCTCTCTCTAAACCTCTGACCCCCAATCTCTCTCCCTCTCTCTCTAGACCCTTAACCCCCAATCTCTCTCTCTCTCTCTCTCTCTCTCTCTTCATATTTCTCCCACATCCTCTCACACTCCATCTCTTATACTCCCTCCCTTTCTCCTGAACTACCCCACCTTTCATCCCCCCACTCTCTCTCTCTCTCTCTCTCTCTCTCACACACACACACACACACCCTTCCTCCTCTTGCTCAGTCTTCCTCCCACTCTCTCTCTCTCTCTCACACACACAAAGACGCACATTCTCATTTTCCTTCCCTCCCTCCCATGATATATCTCTCCATCTCTCTCTCCACCACCCCTCTCTCCCTCATTCCCTCCCTCCCCCTCAATCCCTCTCCCTCAGTCCAACCCGTTGACTTCCTCGATCCATGAATTTTACCCTAGTCTCCCTCCAACCCACCTGAGCTTTAGTTATATCTCTCCTCGTCCCTCTAAATCCATCACTACCTCAATCTCTATTCCACCATCACTTCCCCCTTATTTGTCTCTCTCATCACATTGATATCTCTCTTAACCTCACCTTACCCCCCCCTTTCTCCTTTCTTCTAACTCCATCCCTATCTCACTATGTCATATATGCTCCATTCATACTTCCGTGCCTCACTCGTATTGCCCCCTCTCTCTCTCTTAATTTCTCTCTCCCTCATCCTCCCTTTCTCCCTACCTCCCTTCTTGCATCAATTGCTTCGTAACCCCCACCTTGGTCCTTCTTTATCTCTCTCTCTCTCCACATCATTTTCTCTCTCTCACTCCCTAATTCCCCCCCTCTCCATTCCCCCCACCCTCTCTTTCTCTCTCTCTCTCTATCCAGGCCGCAGACCCTCCCTCTCCTTCCCTCCCTTCTTCGCTACCTCACTCATGTCCTCCCTCTCTATATGTTTCTCTCTTCATCTCTCTATATTCCATCCTCCTCCACTCTCTCTCACCATCTCTCCCTTCACCTTTCTCTCTATCAATTTATACCCCACTCTATATCCATATCTCTTTCCCTCTACCTATCCATTCATCCCTCTCCCTCCCACCATCCATCACACATGCTCTCTCTCTCTCTCTCTCTCTATGTGTGTGAGTGTGTGTGTGTGTGTGTGTGTGTGTGTGTGTGCCTCTCTCTATATCTCTATCCCCCTTTCTCTCCATCTCACTCCCACCCTCTCTCTTTCTATCCCTCCCTCTCTCTCTCTCCATCCCACTCTCAGTATCCCTCACTTGACTATGACTGAGAGACAAAAATGAAAAAAAGTCAAAGATTTAGTATTTTGAAAGTAGGAAATAAATCATGCTGAATCATGAAAAGAATATAACAACCAAAGTTGTAGGCCTCAAAAATACCTTTCCAATGGTATAAGGAGCATCAAAATACAATTCAGAATCAAACGTTATGGCCAAAATACTAATTTTGTTCATTTATGTAAAAAAGCGAGTGTGCATTTTTAAAAGTGCATGTGTCTTCTTAAAATTACGTGAGCATTCTTAGAAGCATGTACACATTTTTAATTTGCACATATTTTTAATAATGCATGTGCATTATTAGCACGTACATGCTTTTGTGCCAACATGGATGCATTAGTGGAGGTTCGGCAATTGCCGTACCAAAAGCGTGTGCACGGTGTTGGGAGCGCATGTGCGCTTTTGATTAAGACTGAGCTTGGAAAGAATAACATAAATACATTGTTTTTCTGGATTAAGTATTTTGCATTCTTCAACTGAGATCCTAAGGGTTTTGAATTTAGATAGATAGTCTTGAATGCAATAAAAGTCAACTGGATTTAAGGCAATCAACTCATTTTCAAGTTGGTGATATCAAATCCAATTGTGTTTACCAAACATAGTTTGCAATTTTTTCCAAGACTTATCTAGTCCATCAATTCCTAGTAGGTGGAATCATAAATTAAAAGAAATTAACACCTCAATTACTCCATGGGATTCATCATATTTATTGGACCATTTAATTTTCTTATCAACATCAATAGGTTTAGTTTATTTCCCCAAGGAAATCCGATAAAGTCCCCTACTTTGTAGGACATCCTCCATACAAGCTTTCCATGAGAAGTAGTTGGTACTGGTAAGCATAATATCACATGGAGTGGCCATATTGAAATATATAGGTAAAATGGACTTAAAAGTAGAAAATGATAGTCCAGATACAAAGGTATCAAAAGAATAAGCAATTAAAAAAATGGCACTAAAATGAACTCTCGATGCCAAAGTTATGCCCATTACAAAAATGGTTGAAGGTGACTCCAAACAGACACGTGGCATGTAGAATACTGATCCACATGGAGAAAAAAGGTCCACATTCCCAAACTTAATCTTTTAAACTCACTTTACAATAATGTTGTTTTATGTGACCCACTTTTATAAAAATAAGTGGAAGTCACTTTTACAATAATGCTAATTTTAAATATTGCGTGCAAAAACTAAAAGACTTCACAATTTTAAGTGACTCACTTTAATAAAAAAAGTGAGATGCATTTTTACAATAAAATAACTTAAAAATAGAAGTTCCATGCTCTGTAAAAAAAGTAATGACCGAAAGAAGACTTGAACCCAAGGCACATTATATAATAAAGAAACTTTCAACCGAGTGAGTTAATATAAAAGATATATAAAGTTGGAAGGGAGGAAGGGGTATATTATTTACTCTTTTTCCTTGAAGTGTGTGCTTACTCCAAAGCCAGTACTTTTTGGCATGCAAAACACTTCACAACAACACACACACCAAAAAAGAAAGCAAAAGAAATTTCAAAACTAAAATGGCTCGTATTTGAGGTTAGCAATTGGTTAACTTTCTAAAAAAATGTGAGTTTTCTCATTGTTTCTAGTTTAGTGAATTCGCACGAAGCGCATGACAAAAAGCATACGTAGTAAAGAAAAATTTTCCACTCTATTTATGATTTTCCAAATTTGCATAAATCTCATGAAAAATAACATACGTAGATTGAAAAGGTAACAAATTGGAACTAAAATAAAAACTAGGCTCAAATTTATTAGAATATGAGAACAAAAAATTAAAAAGCATAACTATAAACAATATACCTATGGATCTAGTAAAATCGCCATATCTTGGGTAAATGGAAACCGTTTTCATTGAATCTAAAATCATTTCCAACTGAAAACAACACTTTGTATGGAATGGAACACACCTCCCGTCCTAGAAACAAACAAAAATATAATAAATCATAAATCCTTTGATGCATATGGAAACACATATTCAATATCTCAATCACTAATAGAAGCAGTTAACTTCATAAGAGCTATGATACCATGTTCAAATAACACAAGATATTTCCATAACATAGAACGCCTTCCAAAACTACTCACACAAACATATTGCAAATCAACTAACAACAAGCTTCTCATAATCAATCAATGAGAAAATGACCCTCTATGCTCTTTAGATAGAGATCATGGACCAATCAAGTGTTAAGCCATAGATAAATGGATGTTAATCATTTGAGCTGGGTATGAACCGTCGAATCACTTTATGTCTAGAACATATTGTGTCTATCAGATTACATATGTACACATGCATACTAATGCATACTAAAGAAACATGTAGTTCACCTAAAGCTACATTATAACAAGTTGATATTAACTAACTCCTAAGTGTCTAAATATCCTAACAAATTTATGATAAAAGCAATTTTTGGACTCTTGTAATGTCTTCATGCCAACGAGGGTAGCCAACACATATCTCTCCAGAGATAATCTACCACCATTCTAGTTAGTCTATATTGTTTTGCAATGCTCCTTTTTTCCATTTCATACATTAATAAATTTTGGGCTTTATTTTACTATTGTGCTATCTACAATATAGTAATGCGTGTGTTTCAATTTTATATTCTTATATTAATTTCATTCTATAAATAATCTCGATCAAGGAGATATTGAAATGATATGTCCAAAGGGTTTGGAAGTTGATCCAAATTTTCAACTCAATCTATGATTTGTTACAACAAATGAAGGCTTCCAAGAATATTCCTTAGTAGTGTTAGATTCCCTCTTTAACCCTTGTATATCCTTGGCAATTGATTCCTTTCAGTTCAAGTTAGCATATCACCCCTTTATACCAAAAAAATGAAGACTATTGGCAAGTGTTCCACAACGATGATCATATCATCAATTTCATTACAATTGTGGGAAGGATTGAGGAAGGAAGCATAGAGAGTTCACAACATGATCATGAAATAGGGTATATTAGGGAAAATATTTTTGGCGACTAGGATTTCCTAAAATTTAATGGAAATACCCCCCCAAAAGTCTCAGTAACACTAGATTCACTATTCAGAGAAGATGATGTTTTCAAATACGGAAGACCCGTGGAATATGAATCGCTTGGAAAATTCCAAGATATTGGAAGAGGTATTTTAGTTTGGAGGTTTTTCCTTGATTTTATTTGATTATAAAATTTATTTGTCAGTTGTTGAAGAATAATTAGGCATTCAAATGGACCACGAGGGTAGAAGAATCCTTTAAGAATACCAAGGTCAAGATTATTACTACTCCTATATTAGTTGACCTTGATTTAAATAAGGACTTCATATAATTTGAATTATTTTTCTTTCAAAGAAACTATCATGTCCATCCTCACTCAAAAGAGCCAAAATGAATATGAATTACATATCTCAGTCATCAATAGGGGACTCTACAATTGTGATCTCAAATACTCCTTGATTGAGAAACAAGTATTTCCATGCTGACAAAATTCACATAATTCAGACCTTGTATATTGTTGGCACTTGTCTTGGCTATGTCTCATTTCCATTGGTTAAAATGATTTTTAACCAACCATTCATGGAGTGGATGTGGATCAATAGGATTTAGAGGGTTCAATAGTATGATCTAGAAATTAAACAAATAAAGGTTGTTCATGGCGAAGGGTTATCCAAATTGATAGTTTGCATCGAGGTCGTGACAATTGAACCTTGAAGGATAATCAAGGAGGGGCATATATATGATCCTTTGGTTTTTAGAACATAATTGTACAAATATATAACCTTTTTACCTAATTTGTGTATAATGCTTGAATGATTTTTCATCTTAGGAGTTGAGGACTTTGAAGATAAATTCTTTCAGACATCTTTTGATTTTCAATTTTTTGTTCAAAATAATATTGATGGAATGTTTTTATGGTATCTAGGGTGACTGAAAGAAAAATAATTCAGGAGAGAGATGTGAAAGGGTGTGTTTGAAGAACACTTTGCTCCATTGGTCATGGGTCATAAAATAATTAGCTTAGGATTTTGTTGGCTAACATTCTTTTCATATGCATATAGGAAGGTTAGAAGTTGCTCAATATGTCAATTTTTTTAAGGGAAAATTAATATATATACAATTCCCTTAAAATTCTTGTAGTATATACATCATTTACTTAGTGGGGACTCGATACTATCAATCCTATAAATGAAAAGTTGAGCAAAGGTATAGCATATATCTTAGTGGAAATCAATTATTTCACAAAATAGATAGTTTCCATTTCGTTTGAATGGGGATAAATCATCCAAAATTATACAAATTTTAGAAGAACATATTTTATTTCGATTTGGGAGTCCCAAAATGTTCTTCAATGACAACTACTTGAATTTTGTTGGATTGTATTTTACTACATTCTATGGGAAGTGTGGTATCAACATTCTAGGTCCATTTCTAAAATTATTATCTACACTAGAAATGGATTAGCTAATTCAAGGAATAATAACCTCATCTAGTATCCTAATAAGATCATTTTGAAAAATGAGAGTAATTGGAATACCAAGTTGAATAATGCATTTTGTGAAAGTTAGATCACACCGAAAAGGATCATCGAGCATTCATTGTTTACTATAGTTTATGGAAAGGATTCATTAGTCTCAATACATATTCAGTTGAATGTTATATATTTGGTAGGGGAAAATTTAAGGATCCACAATTTTCTGAAAGCGTAAAAACTTGTAGGTTGAATCTTATTAATTCTTAAATTTCAAACCATAAAAGGCTTGGAAATATTTCTATAAAAATATTCAAATTTATAAAGATTTTGTATAGTTTATTGACAATTTTGGTGATGTTTAGATTAAAATATTTTATCATGTACAATTTGGGTGAATCATTTTATAAAAAATAGCAATTTGTGAATATTTGTGGGGAAAAAAAATAAAAGATTATCCCATGGGCGAAATTTCACCCCTAAAAGTTTCTCTGAACTTTCATTATGGTGATTTTGAGATAAAAAAGGGCGTTAAAACAAAAAATGTACTATCGAAAACAACTTTACAAGATCCAATCACATTTTAGAGAGTGACATCATTGGTTATGGTTGAATTGTCATTGCATGAGTTAAATATGATTACTATATGGAGGGTGACAACTGTATGGTTAACTATGGTGGCATTGTAAGTAAAGTACTCATAGTTAACCAAATACTCATAAATTACATACATGCATGCATGCATGCATACATACATACATACATTCATACATACATACATACATTCATACATGAGGTAAGTAGTTTTAAAATAAACACTACTACATATGGGGTCAACTTTCAAAAAAATATTATGATGGTATGGATAAGTTCGAGTAAATCGTTGGAAAATATTGTATAATTATAAAAATTATCGTCATTGTTTTTGGGCTGCCCTGGCATTCATTGGAAAATACTGTATAATTATAAAAAAACTAATTTCTTTTCAAGTAGAAGAGGCAGAGGTGGTAGTCATTCTCATGAATTCCATGGCCAAGGAAAAAGGTATGACAAATCACATATTCAATACCATTATTGTCAAAGATTTTTTCATTATGCTCTTGAATGTAGAAAGAAGTAGTTTGATATGAATAGACGAAATACATTTTTCAAGAGAAAATCACTCTGAAAATAGTGATTGAATGTTTATTACTCCTAATTGTGCACAAGAAAGCTCAAAATAAGTATGGTTTTTAAATAGTGGTTGTAGTAAACACATAAGTGGAAACAAGGATATGTTTGCAAACATAGATGAATTTGTGCAGTCAGAAGTAAAATTGGGAGATGATAACAAAGTAACTGTCATGGATAAAGGTAGCATATTGAAGCTTAAAACTAAGTAAGGAGAAAAGAAACACATTCCAAATATGTATTATGTCCCTAATATTAAACACAGTCTAATTAGAATTGGAAAACTACTACAAAAGGGATATATAAAGTCTATTTTGAAAGTAATGCATGTGAGATTCTTGATACACATGGAAAGCTAATTGCAAAACTCCAAATGACACAAAACAAGATGTTACCTTCAAGGTTGCGAAATGATTTGTTAGTTATTTTCAAAGAATTCCTCAAATATTAGCCATGGTTATGGAACTTCATATTTTGTCATTTAAGTTTCAGTGATCTAAATTTTGTTGCATAGAAAAAACATGGTGAATGGTTTGCCATTGATTGAGAATCCAAACAAAGTTTGTGAAGGTTGTATTCTTGGTAAGCAACATATATAATCATTTCTTGTTGGCAAGTCATATAGAGCAAGAGCTCTACCTAAAATTGTGTATTTAGATTTGTGTGGGTATATGCAGACACTTGGTATTGAGAATAGGTTGTATTTCATAACTTTCATAGATGATTATTCCAGGAAAAAATGTGTATATTTTTTGAAACACAAATTAGAAGCTTTTGATATTTTTAAGCAATTTAAAGTCATGGTGGAGAAGTAAAGTGGACACTACATTAAAATTCTAAGAAGTGGTAGAGGTGGAGAGTTTGTGTCCAATGATTTCTTGAGTTTTTGCAAAATAAATGGGATCAAGAAGCAATTTACAACTAGATATACACCACAAAAAAAGACATTGAAGAAAGAAAAAAAAATAGAACAATCATGGAAGTGGAAAGAAGCACGATGAAAGCTAAAAATCTACCAAATGAGTATTGGGATGAAGTTGTAGCTGTGAAAATCCTCACAGCAGATCTAAGAGTTGATGTATACCTCACAATGAAAGAATTTAGGAATACGATTAAGAGTGGTCAATGCAGCAAAAGGAGCAAAAATAATAATATTATAGTAGAACTCGGATATAAGCAAAATAACTTCACACACACACACACTAATTCATTAATCACAATATGGACAAATAAGTAGTACAATGCATGAGGATTCGAATGCCAAGGTGGAAATTCGAATTAGCCCTCATGAAGTGATCAAAAGATCGCTGGAGTGTCATCGGAGCACAACTAGAAGTCTACATCATCATCAGTGGAGTCATCAATGCTCAAGTAATTGTCAACCATCAGTCAAACTGAGTCTAATTGAGTGTGGTAGGTGTAACTGGCTGTAACTGAAACTAACTGAATGAAGGAGGCTCAGTGGAGGGCACATGAGGAGCTAACTAGAGTCAGAAAGGGGATTTGAGTCTCACTGGACGTCTATCGGAGTGATGCAGTCAGTTGAGAGTTAGTATAGCCTTAAATCAAGGAAAGAATTGATGATAACTCAACTAACTGAAGTAAAATTGAATGGTAGGTGAGAGAGGACGAGTGGATTCCTTAAATCAAGGAGGAAGGGCACCCTAAGCTCTAGGAGGGATAAAAATGATCTAACAGAAGCTCCCGAGGGATGGCTAACTGAGGCTAGGTGCTAGGATTGATGACTGGGATGCATGCAATTGCATGCAAAATGCATGCTCAATGGAGAATGCATGCATAGCTGAAAATGAAGAAAAGGAATAATGCTGGTAGGACTAGGATGGACCAGTAAATGCATGAGAAATTATCCCAAGCAAATAGCAATGACCATCATTTTCAATAACCTTTTGAGAGCATGAAATATTGATCTTACAATAGTAAATAGGAGGTGATTGATCAAGGAGAGTGAATGCATTACCTCCAATGGTTGATTTTACCTCCGAAACATTTAGTAGATCATGACGCAAACCAACAGACTCTAGTGCAAGAGAGGATTTAGGAACCTCTAAAATTTCTAGAGTGTGAGTTGGCACAAAATTCGAAATAGAAGGAATTTGGAGAATGAGTGTAGAATCTACATGTTCTTCTTCTTTGCGGACAGCTTCAATATGAGATATGTTTGATACTGATTCATGATCAATGAGATCATCAAGGAGGGCGAATGCATCACTTTGCTTGCTCTTGAAAGGGTTTGGACCAATTCCTTCATTCTTCTTGCCAAATATTACATCTAGTTGGGCCCATAGCTCTATTGGAGATTCAGTAGACTAAATGAAGTGGTTCCTCATGCAACGAGGCATAGAAAACATCATAGTTGCATAGACATTGTCACCTTTATATAACTAGTCTTTCTCTTCTTCAGAGGATTCAAACTCTCTTTCAAAACAATAATCAAAGAGATCGTGGCTCTTCAAATATGCTAGCATTTCTGGTCTCCATTCATCATAGTTGAATGGAGAAAGAGGATGAATTTCTTCTGAATACATGGAAGCTGTAGAAGACCTGCAAAAACAATAGAAAAGTATGCAACTACTACTGCTGCAAAAATGTAGAAACTGCTGCAACTGCTGCACTCGAAATCTTGATAATAACCTGCAAAAAACTCTCAAGAATGGAGACAAAGAATACTCTCAACATGTTCTGATACCATGTGAAAATCCTCACAGTAGATCTAAGAGTTGATGTATACCTCACAATGAAAGAATTTAAGAATAAGATTAAGAGTGGTCAATGCATTAAAATGGGCAACAGAATAATATTACAGTAGAACTCGGATAGAAGCAAAATAACTTCACACACACTAATTCATTAATCACAATATGGACAAATAAGTAATACAATGCATGAGGATTTGAATGCCAAGGTGGCAATTCAAATTAGCCTTCATGAAGTGATCAAAAGATCACTGGAGTGTCATCAGAGCGCAACTAGAAGTCTACACCATCATCAGTGGAGTCATCAATGCTCAAGTAACTGTCAACCATCAGTCAAAGTGAGTCTAACTGAGTGTGGTAGGTGTAACTGAGTGTAACTGGAACTAACTGAATGAAGGAGGCTCAGTGGAGGGCGCATGAGGAGCTTACTGGAGTCAGAAAGGGGAGTTCAGTCTCACTGGAGGTCTATCGGAGTGATGCAATGAGTTGAGAGTCAATCTAGCCTTAAATCAAGGAAAGAACTGATGATAACTCAACTAACTGAAGTACAACTGAATGGTAGGTGAGAGAGGGCGAGTGGCTTCCTTAAATAAAGGAGGAAGGGCGCACTAAGCACTAGGAGGGATAAAACTGATCTGAGAGAAGCTCCGGGGGATGGCTAACTGAGGCTAGGTGTTGGGACTGATGACTGGGATGCATGCAATTGCATGCATGCATAACTGAAAATGCAAAAAGGAATCATGTTGGTAGGACTAGGATGGAGTATAGGAATATATTAACAGTAGCTTGTGCAGTATAAGTTTTTAATCGCTCCCCCATAAATAGTGTGAAGGATAAAGTACCACATGACACATGAAGTAATAAGAAACATAATGTTTCTCATTCGATAATCTCTAGGTGTATTGCCTATGCACATGTTCCTAATGAAAATAGGAAGAAGTTAGATAATAAAGGGGAAATATGTATTTTGTGGAATATAGTGAGCAACCAAAATCCTTCAAGTTGTATAATCTCATCACAAAAAGGACTATAATTAGCAGAGATGTAAAGTTTATTGAAGATGAAGAATGTATTTGGAATGAAAATCTACATCAGCAATAGAAATTCGAGATGAAATATTTCAGTAAAGATCAAGCTCCCAACAATGGCTCTAGTTCACATAGTACAACATCAACACCTTAATTTGCTTCAAGATCTCAATCAACAGCTAGATATCACCCAAGTGATAGCTCAGGGTGAGATGGCACTCCAATGAAGACAAGAAGTCTAAGGGAAATATATGACGTAGCTCAATGTAATGATGATGATGATGATTTAACTTCTGATTTTTCTTTATTTTCTATTGTTGATCCAATATGTTTCGAAGAAGCAATTACTAAGTATGAAAGTTTGTAAAAGGCCATGGATGAAGAAATTGTAGCAATAGAGAAAAATCAAACTTGGAAATTAGTGAATCTTCCAAAAGGAAAAGATGCAATAGGTGTAAAATGGGTCTATAAGACAAAGTTTATTGTTGATGGAAATGTTGTAAAACATAAAGCAAGTCTAGTTGCAAAAGGGTTTTTCACAAGATTCTAGGATTGATTACAATGAGACATTTGCTCTAGTAGCTAGACCAGATACAGTGAGATCAGTGTTAACAACAACATGGCATCATAAATGGAAAGTTTATCAGATGGATGTCAAATCAACATTTTTGAATGGTATATTATAGGAAGAAGTATATGTAAAACAACCATCATTTTATCAGATATTGGGTCATGAACATAAAGTTTATAGATTGAAAAAATATTTGTATGGTTTCAAACAAGCTCTGAGAGATTGGTACAACTGCATTGATTCACACTTCTTGAACCATGGTTTTAACACATGCAATAGTGAGCCAAATATTTACATAAAGGTGAATAATCAAGGTAAGGTCTTAATTGTATGCCTATATGTTAATGATATGATATTTATAGGAAAATTTTCAATCGAGCTGTTTAAATCAATGATGAAAAAAGAATTTGAGATGATAGATTTGGGATTAATGAAATATTTTTTGGGCATAGAAATAAGTAAAACATATGATGGAATTTTCATTTGTCAAACATAATATGCAAATGATGTTTTGAAGAGGTTCAAGATGTTGAATTGCAAGCTAGCATCTACACTTATGGCAACAAGATGGAAATTGAGCAAAGAAGACAAGGGCACAAAAGTAGATCCAAGTTTGTTCAAAAACATTGTAGGTAGCTTGATGTATTTGACGACAACAAGGCATGTCATTATGTATGCATTCAGTTTGATTTCAAGGTTCTTGGAGACACCAAAGGATTCACATTGGAAAAAATGGAAAAGGATTTTGAGATATGTTAGTGGAACAAGAGATTATGGGATCTTATGTTCAAGTTTAGATGATTTCATAATAGTTGGCTACACAAACAGTGATTTTGCAGGCATCATTGATGATAGAAAAAGCACATCCAAATATATTTTCCATCTTGGTTAAGGAGCAATCTCATAGTCTTTCCAAAAACAACCCATTGTTACTCTTTCAACTATAGAAGCAGAATATGTGGCAGCAACATCAACATCATATCAAGTAGTGTGGATAAAAAAAATTATGTCATATTTGATGCAAGATCAAGAAGAAACAGCAAAAAAAATTTACATTTCTACATATTTCTACATATCCTGCTGCGACATGGTAAGAGTTGAACTATAATATTTACATTTTTATATGGAAATTTATTGCTACTGACAAGTTTTCATAGCATAAAATCCTACTGGGCTCTGTGTAGGTGTAATACGGATACAGATTTAGTAGTTATTACTAATGGACAAATCAATTTTGAAAATCAATTTAAAAAATATCAAAATCTAATTATTAAACACTATAAAAGAGAAATACCATTGAATTTCATTATTTTTATTAAAATAGTTATTAATAAATAGTTGTCACATATTTATATTTTTGTTTTTTAAATATATGTTTGATTTTATTATATAAATGTTTATGTATATTTGGTCAATTGGATTTAGCCCTCCATCACTATTTTTGTATTTTTTCCATATCAAATCCGTATTCGTCTACCATGCTTTAAACCGTAATATCACATATAATTATTGGTCTCATCTTCAATGGGATATTTCCAAAAGAGATTCTTGAAAAAGATATGATCTCCATTATCATGACAATAATAATAATTATTTATAAATTAAGAAATTTATATCTTTTATGAGCTCATGGAATCTTTGAAAGATAGAGCATAAAGACTTTGTTACACAATTAAATTTCTTATTAAAAAATAAAAAAGTATTTGTATGTATAGATTAAATATCAACATTAAAATACAACTCTTATCAAATATCCTAGTTCAGATTGTATATAAATCTTATCAACGTTAAGTATAAAAGAAGATACACTTGATAGGAGCAACAATGGGTGGCATCAACCAGAGAATATGCTCTACTACATCACGTTCACAATTACTTTAATTTGTTGCTCCTTGCGTTACAGTCAAGATTCATGGTTTTCATATGGACAGCATGATGATACACGTTAAGTAAACAATTCAAATTTGACATAGTTGCAAGTTATTTATGGAATTTTGGGCATTAACTCAAATATTTTTACATTCAATTTTATCAAATTTATTCATTGAAATTAAAAAAAAAAAAGAGTACTTTCAAAGTTTTATAATTTCAAATTTTAAATTTGATTTTTTGGAGATGATTTGGAAAATATTTGACAGAAATTTTTATAAATTTTGATTCAAATTCTGAAATTTTGGGTGCTTCAAAGTTTTGAATGGTGTAGACTTGCTATTTCTATCATCAAAATTACAATTAAAACATAGTTAAATTCAGATTTTGCAGAATATAAAAACCAGTCCAAATTTAAATAAAAATTATCTTAATCCAAATTATAATAGATAATTATAATATTTTTGTGAATATAGATTCCATAGTGCTCAATCATTCTCTTAAAATTTCTACAATTTCAAGTTTAAAGAAACTGAGGCTTTGCACACTTTTATCCATCTTTGATTTGCTTAAAATGTGTTATGAAAATACAAATTTTTAAGGGTTCCTAAATTGCGAGAGGTGATTTTCTCCGTTATGTATTTCTTAAATTGTGTTAAGAAAATACAATTTTTTAAAGATAAATGTTGTAGTGTTAGGAAAGGAAATTATCAAAATACTCGAATATTTATATAGGTCAAGGCTACCTCTTAATTCGATGAGAATTGTCTTTTGGAATATTTATAGATCAAAACTCTCATTCATAGTTCGATGAGAATTGTATTTTGATTTAGAGTATAAAATATTAGATAAAGTTTTTGATATTATCTTTGTAAATACGACTTTGTTTTAATTATTATTAGTAAACTAAAAGCTCAATATTTTAATGGTTGAAATTGAACTTTTCTGAAAAGATAATACTTCTTCTTACAATCATTTAATATAATATTTTCTTTTACAATCAATTAACATAGGTTTTGTTATATATTTTTTTAGACTAAAATTTTATATTAGGATTACTATTTAAGTGTTATCATCATTATTATTGTTATACACCTGAAGTTTTTCGACTAAAATCTTCAATGAAAGTCATAAAATAAACATTACTAGTCAAAGAAGGTGTTTGCATCAGTCCACACAAATCCGTGTGTACCAGCTCCAATGGGGATTTTTCTCTGTACAAGACTCCAAAGACAAATTTATATCTATGATGCTTTGCTAATATTCAGCTCTCACATGAGCTTTTTGGTTGTTTAATATTGGGCAACCCTTTCACCATATGCTTCTTCTGTAGAAAATATATACCACCAAAACGTAAATGGCCATACCTCAAATGCCACAACCATGATTGATCTAAAATATTATTTTTATAAGTATTCAAAGAGTTAGTCAAATCATTCCTCATAATAAGTGGGAACATTCTATTCTTTGTCATATCTACTCTGGAAATCAACTGCTTACATGGATACTTGTCATAGATAGTATATACTTGTTCTTGAAAAATACTCTGTACTTTTTCTCTAATAGTTTTCCAACACTTAATAAATTACACATTAAGTGAGGAACACAATAAACATCATGATCTTTTCTTCTTTCACCACTCTTGGAATATACAACAATCACTCCTTTACCATTAACTTTTACCTTATTGTCATTACCTAGCTTTACCTCAAATTGAGTACTTGTATCTAGACTTGAAAATAATTCTTTATTTCTAGTCATGCAGTTGCTGCATGCACTGTCCAAGAACCATACATCATTTGAAATTTTCTGGGTCATATTACAAGTAAAAAGCATAGGTTTCTCTACATTTTCATGCTCCTTCGTAATGTGTGTAGACATATTACTAGCATTTGCTTGCCTCTTCCAACACTTGTTGTTTCGGAGAAAAATTTCCTATGGCTTGGGGTAGACCACAACAGATAGATGACTTCCAAAAATCAATTCATTTCCCAATGTATGCTATATAAATTTGTAAATTCTAAGAAGTGGAATAAAATACCAACCTCAATCCGGACGTTCGATGAAGATCCCCGTTGAGATTTCGAATCAGCACAATTGTGCCTGCAGCTTAGTCTCAACAATAAATGCAAACAAGTGTATATGATATATGAAATATGTTAGCATAAACAATAGCATAATCCATGATATATCTAAGTAAATGTATCCAATGATAATAAATAATCATTCACAATATCAATTGGACGATCAAATGAGTATTTTTATTAATATGAACAAGAAGTACAAGATACAACCTCCTGTCGGCAACTCATCTGAACCAAGAACTAGGTCCCTCCACTTGTGCCTCCATGTAACGTCCCCATCTTGACCCCATTGCATTAAAAATGTAAATGATGTAATATTGTTATAAAATCATGGTGAGGAGCTCAAGTCCAAGGCCCTGCCATTGATTTATTGATGCATATGGTTTATGTGCTAGCCAGGCACATTGGAATTTCGATATCATGTAATGGAATTTCGATATCATGTAAATATGCATTTTAATAAAAATACCCACAACTAGCTATGCATTGCAACAAGAGATGGGGGCATGATTTTACAAGGAATTGGGAGGGAAAACATTCAAACCCTTGAGCCAATCAAGTCAAGCCAAGTGTCAATGAGAGAACCCATCAAACACTCAACTACCCATGTTGACTTTTGTACCCAATCATTCATTATCCCAGTAATTGGTTGAGGTAGTTAATGCCTTGGGGAATGGAGAGGTATGGCTATCCAAATTCGAGTATGGGAAAGCCACCTTCCATGGAAAAACGTGTTTTGCTTCTTGGGCGAGAAAAAAGCCATGAATTGCTCCCCAAGCCATTACCCATCAACCAGTTTTTCTCTCCCACAAGTTTGGAGCTACCTGAGCATTTTTCTCCATGGATTTCCTGTGTTTTCCATCATCTTTCAAGATGGGAAGGGCATTTTTTCTTTGGTTACCAGTGGGGAAGAGAACGGATCGATTTGGGTGTTTCCTCGAGGTCGTTTTGGCCATTGGAATGCCCATAATCTGTGGGATAAATCGTTTTTCTCCATGTGTTCAAATTTCCCTTTCTCATAGTCCGTTTTTGGTGTGCCCACGATTTGGGAAATTCCATGGCCATCGTGTTTGTAAATCCCATTGCTGAAAATGTGTATCCATGCCCAATTCTTGAGTTTGTTGTGTGTAAGAGAATGTTGGGGTTGAGATGGGTATCCATTGCTTTGGTTGTGTATGAGCTTGAATTTCCCCTTTCCTTGTAAGAATCATGCCCAGCTCGGGGGTGGCAGTTGTGTTGAGAGAATTGATGAACACAACTAGCCTACAGTTGGGTGGAACATTGCAGCGACATAGCAAGTTGTTTGGGACAATTGCACAATGAAGATAAGTGTTTTTCTGTCTATGTATTTACTTCTACAATGTTTAAATTGATGACTGATTTCTATATGCTGTATGCATATGATGTGTGTGTGGATGAGTTTTAATTCCGTTGTGCATATTTGTTTAATTTGCATCTGCACACATTTATTTAATTACTGTGAATCTAATGAATGGGATGAGTTTCATGAAAAGCCCCAGATTCTAGTGCCCTGTTCCCTTCCTTGAATTGGGTCCACAGGAGGGGACGTTACACTCCACCACTTCAATCCCCCATGTAATGGAAAACTCACAAGTAAAGGAGCAAATCCCTCACAAGATATGGAAGAGTTTGGTAGGTGAAAATAAGAGGTTCACAACAACAAGGATCAATGGATGTAGACTCAAGCTATGGAAAAATTCCAATAGAGTTTCGATGCTCTTCTCTTTCTCCTCTCCTCCTTCCATGCTTAATGGCTCAATATATAACCCTCCAAAGGAAAGTGAAAGGTCGTATCGAGTCGTTTCGAGATACATGGAGGGCCAAAGGTCACAATGGACGGATTTTTGGAGTGAAAAAGGGATCATTTACTCTCTTTTACCAATTAAATCGATGTACGAGGGCTATAATGGTGTAGCCTATGTATGCGCGAGTTGCATTGAATCAGCTCTCATATAGGAGTAAAGGTAGGGAAAAAAAGGTTTTTGTAAGACAAAAGTTGGTTCTGAGTTCATAAATGGATAATGGAGGCCAATGAGTGCTAATGCTCACAAGGTGGATAAATATTGTGTTGCACTTGTTAGCAAAATGCCCAAATTTCTTGCAATAGAAACATTGAAGTTTAGATCTATCCTACCTTTGATTTCTTGGCTTCCATGTTCTACTACTACTTCCCCTTACACTAGGAGTATTTTGCTGAGACTTCTCCTCAAATTCTAAATCATTTTTGTTGTCACTATGACTAGCACTTCGATCTCCTCTTTCTCTACTACTATACCTTCCTCTACCTCTTCCTCTTCCTCTGCCTCTAGTGACACACAATTGAGATTTAAAAGCATTTTCTAATGGAATATCATCGTAATTATTCATTCTTGATTCATGAGCAAACAAAGAACTAGTAAACGCATCAATGTGCATTTGAATAAGATCTTTAAACTCTTCTATAGGAACAACCATAGCTTCAAACTTCTTTTGAAAACATCTCAACAATTTCTCAATAACTCATTGGTCGGAAAGGTATTCACCATATTGTCTCAGCTGATTCACAATGTTCATGACTTGAGTCATGAAATTATCAATGGTCTCATTGTCCTTCATCCTCAAATCCTCAAAGTCCCTTCTCAAGCTCTGTAACTTGACATTGTTCACCTTGGTCACACCTTGATAACATGTTTCAAGTGTGTCCCAAGCTTTCTTTGAAGACTCACCACTTGATATTTTAATAAATATGGATTCACTTAGGCCTTGTTGAATAACGCCAATAGATTTGTTATCCATCTTCCTGTTTTCCTTCAACAGGACATGCTCAACATTTGATCTAGGTAGCCAATTGTAACAAAATCCCAAATATATTGAGCATGCAGAATGGTTCTCATTTTATTAAACCATGTATCATAATTTCTCTCAGTCAACATATGAATTCGGGGCTGCACTACACTGTTGTTAGTAGCCATCATAAATCAAATTCCAAATCATTGTAAACAAAGAAAAAGAGAGAAAGAGATCAACCACCCTCTAGTACCACTAAGGGAAGGTAGGGTAGTGTTTCTCTTAGTAATATAAACACTTACCAATCACTGTAATACCAAATAAATTCCTACAGGACAAGTTTCAGCAAGAAAATAACAAGTTTGCACCTGTAACAATAGACTACATCCTACAGGAAATGAGTAACAACAAGTAATTTCAACACTGTTTTGATAATCCCTACATTCATAAACTTATATTGATACTATGTTTCATCAATCGGATTGATTTCACACTCCATAGTCAATCATACAACTCAAAAATTATCATGTGGTGCTGCAAAATCACTTCAAATTAAACAACAGTTTACAAACTCATAAGTAAAAACAGAGCATCAACAATACAAAGTAAAAATCTATTTTGAGCTTCAACTAATAATTCATATAACTCACTGTCTTAAAATAACGATTTCTTGGATTGATAGTTATACATAAAAAACATAGTCAAATTTACTTTGAATTGTCCCTTCGTTGCTACTAAAGCAAAATTTCATTCTTCAACATTAAATACTCCACCTCCTTGAAGTTTGATAGGGTGAGAAAAAATAGAGTTTGTTGATGCCCCTTCAAAAATCAATGTATTATACTACCCCTTTGACATTCAATAAACTAAAACAGGGCGGCGAATTCCTTTTCAAAAACTTGATGGCTAAGTCAGTGTGGTGGTGGTGACTCATTAAGATTCTGGTGGTCATTTAACATGGTGGTGAAATACTTAACTTCAAACACCTACGACAAAGTTTGTTACCCAAGAATTTGAGACATATAAACTTTGATTGTGCCAACCTATGATTAATCCTCTTGATCGACCTAAGAAAAAAAATCCCAACTTGCAAGAAACTTCTTTAACTGCTTGACTATTTTCTCTCCTTCACACATAATTTCTTGAAGAAATAAAACATCTGGATTAAGATTATCTATCATACGTCTAACCGCTAACCTTTTAGAGGGGTTAGCAAAACCTATTCTATTCAACGAAACAACTAGCATTAAGTAACCATTTACAGGGAGTCCATTTCTCTAAGCTCCCCATAAATGGACTTGTGTGTTCCTACAGCCACCTCCCTATAAGCTCTTTTATGTGCCTAATCTCCTTCCTTTCCCTCCATATTTTGGCTCCAAAGGATCCAAACCTAATCCCCCCTATACCAACCTTAGGTGTGACCTTATGAGATCTAAGTTTTAGTTTGTAATCATCCTCAAAGCAAGATTTAGATGGATTAGTAAAGAAATAAAAGTCTCTCAAGGGTCTTTGATCATAAATAGACTTCTTCGGGGTCTCCAACATAAAGGAATCATAGATAGATTTTAAGGGTCCAGATTAAAAATGCAAGGATAATCAAGACTTAAAGGAATCAAAACTTAATTCTTACTTGTAGTATTTTATGTGAGATCTAAGTCCTCCTCTTAATGAATTTTATCTTCCATTGAACTTTGGACGATTCCATTTCCTGCTCAAATCACATGGATTTTTAATATTGTATCCCTTGGCCATTTGGGCACGTCATCATATTTTTGAACACTTGAATGAATCTAGTTCTTAGAGTTCTTGTAACCATATTTTCCCTTTTGAATTGAAAAATATTTTGGAAAAGGAGTCCTTACCAACCCATCATATTTTATGAGGGCTAGGATTTCTTTGTAAAAGGTAAAGAACAACTTGCAACTAGATGACCATATAAGCCTGACATCTATTACATTTGAAGCGTAAATGTTGGTAATCCAGAGGCTTGAATGAGAGCGGTTATCTTTATGAAAAATTATATTTTTCCCTAACCCTTCCCTTAGCTATAGAGTTACCAGAATCCTAGCCATGTTCATTCTTCTTATAGAAATATAAGAGTAGTCTGCCACCACAAATACACCCAACAAATTCTCGATGGATTTAAAAATATCAGGAAACCAAAAATCAAAAGGGAGATTGGGTAATTTAATCCATGTAGGAATCTGATCATTCCTTTCCATTCTTCATCAAAAATAGGTGACAATCTTTTTAGGGAGAGGGCACAACAGTTCCATCTCCATGAAACACCAAAGATTTGATTTATATCTTGATCCTTTCTAAATTTAAAGGCCAACCAACCTCTCGAGAGATAAAGGATTCATGAAAGTAACCTAAGATAGGACTCCATGTCTTTTGATATGATTCTTTTAAACCTACATCACCCACTCTTCATGTAGAAAACCTCCCCACCAATGTCATCTAAGAGAATTCAACTACTTCATTCAATCTTAAATCTTCTCCAAGGACTAAATTCAGAGGCACTGGTTTTTTCTTTAAAAACAAATTTGATGCATCCTCCATTCTCTATAGTCCAAAACCTTACTATCCAACTATAAACCTATATCCGGAATTAATTTTCTCTCCTCTTTAGAAACCTCGTTGTTTTCCTTTTAAAAAATTTCCATCAAAAGACTTCCCCTTCATGTTGAAATTGTCTAACAAAACCCTATCTAAAGCTATTCTCTCGACCTGTGCATTGTTTAGCACTCCAAGTCTGTAAGGGCCCTATTGTCCAAGATCTTTAATGCACTATTATTACCCTCATAAAATTTGGATGGCTTTGGCAAGAGAGATGTCCTTTCACCTGCGTTTTTGTCCTGGAAAATTGTATTATGTGACTCAATCTCTCAGAGCCTAACCCCACGATCAATTTGAATATCATCTACAAGCTCTAAGGAATAAATAAGCAACTCGTTGTGTAGCATTGAATGCTACAAGAAGTGCTTTGTTGGGCATTAGATCTCAAGATGCTTGAGATCCAAATCCAACAAAGCACCCGTTTCAGCATTAAATATTGCATTGAAAGTGCTAACTGCTCACCCTTTCTATGAAATTTCACATATCTCAAGCTTAACCTTCTAGAAAAACTATAACATACTTTTCGAGATATTAAACTCACTTCTCCAACAACTCCCATCATGCCTAATATTGCTACATCTAAATCTTCCAAAATAAAAGATAAGTTAACAAATCCAATTTTTTCTTAAGCTTATTTCTAAGTAAAGTGAAGTTAAGCATAATTCTATTCAAATTATATAAACAAAATGTTTAATGGTAAAATTTCACAACGAATGTTTTAATCAATTAATTAAAAAGACAACCTTTAAAAAATTGTTAAATTTAAAAGAGAATTTTTACTAAATTAATCAATATTTATTTATTTATTTTAATCATATTTGTTTTAGCTAAATACTACATATAAATATTAAATATATACTCTTCTCTATGTCATTGATACTCTTTAACATAGCTCGAGTTTGCAAACATTTTCAAAACATGCATGCAAGTTGTTGTTGGGAGATATAAAACATATGTAAATATTAATATAATTGGAAGAATTATAAATAGATATGTTAATAGAAAATTTATAAATATATTTTTGTTGTTTCTATATATGAAAATAATACTTTATTGATTAAAATAGTGAAAAATAATTATAAACAAAATTAATTTGAAAGTATTCTTCTTCTAATAATGAATATAATTTAGTTTTTATAATCTTAATTATATATATGTGAACTGACCTAAGGAAATCGGTTATAGGTCGTTATGAATGATTAAATGTATTTGATCATTCCATATTTAAGGTGACAGGATTTCCTTCATGGACTGTTTGAATGGTAAAAATGGATTGATCTCTATTTGATTCAAGGAAAACTAGACTCTTTTTTAAGGATTCACTTGGGTGATCAATCATCTCCTCTTAGGAAACACTTGTGGTGCACTAAAGGGGATATGAATAAATCTATATAATAATCATCACATTGGATTTTTATCAGTGAATGCTGCAATGTCACAATCTATATAATAATCATCATATTGGAGTTTTGTTAGATTTTTATCATTTAATTCAATATGATCTAGGATCTTATCTCAGAGAATAACAAGCATGGAAAATCAATCACAAGAGACAATAGACACAAATCATTTCACCGGGGAAACCATAAAGGAGAAAATCTCGCAACTTCCTCAGAGATAGAATGAGCAATAATACAAAACCCCAAAACGATAAGATAGAATCCAGCAGCTCCTCCTCCTCCACTTGTGTGAAGTTGTCTCTCTCTCACTTATTCGAATGAGTGAGTGAGTGAATGAATGATCAAATGAGAGAGTCACACTCTCTATTTATACTTTACTTCACTTTCCTTTTTCCCTAACTGGGTCAACTTCTCCTAGGAGATCTAATAACGCATTATACCCTAACTTTGGGACGACCCCACTAGGGGAGTCAAATAACCCACTCTAGTACAATGATAACCTTCCCGATCGGAGGAATGAAACCTCTCCATCGGAAGTATAATGAAAATATAAAATATACAAGTGAAATACATTCCGAACTTACAAATACATCAACACTTTCTCTTAACTAGGAAGGTATTCTCTTGACATGGTTCATCGGCACAACTCTTCTTCAATGGATCATCATCGTCACTACTGCTGTTATCTCGATCATCAATCTCCAATCTACTCATCATAGGAATTTCTAAAGAGCCAACCCTTTTTCATGTTGGATGTAGGCCTATCCTCCATGTATGTCTTCATCATCTTTGCGAGCAAGCCATCAAGTGGGTACATATCAGGACTGATTACACCGCCTCTGCAAAACCGACAAGATCTCCCAAGACTGATTATATGCCACTGCAAAACCTGCAAGATCTCCCAAGACTGATTATATGCCACTGCAAAACCTGAAGGAGCATCCCAGGACTGATTATATGCCTTTGCAAAATTTGTGTACCCCACTTTCACCTCGTCATCTTCAGATCATCTCATCATCAACGAAGCACGGCCCATATGCACACAACACAACACTTACACTCACCAGCATGGAAGGACTTTCCTATCACCATCTGGGAAAGGATCAACAATTACATCAATGGCCACGGAAGGACTAACCTCTTACCATGTCATAAAAGCTTCAGCAATTACATCAACGACCATGCAAGGACTAACCTCTGACTATGTCAGAAAAGCTCAATAATTACATCAATGACCATGGAAGGACTAACCTTTGACCATGTCAGAAAATCCTAGCCCTTACATCTACACCATGGGAGGACTTTCCTACCACCATGTTAGAATGGCCCAGCCCTTACATCTACACCATAGGAGGAATTTCCTACCACTATGTGGGAATGGCTTATGTGCATCTACATCTTCGGAACTCATTACTTCCCCTTGGAAGGAACCTCGATCTAAAGTACACCAAGCTTCTCTCTCAAGTATTCAAACTTCACTCTGGCCAGTGGCTTGGTCAATACATCGGCTATCTGCTCGTCCGTCGCAACATATTGGAGCTTCACTGCTCCTCTCTGCACCATATCCCTGATATAGTGGTACTTGATCTCAATGTGCTTCGACTTGTCATGGAACACTGGGCTCTCTGACAACTTCACAAAACTTTGGTTGTCGCAATATATATAAGTAGCATCCAACTGGAGATCAAATAAATTAGATATTATCTTCCTGAGCCATACTGCCTCACAACTAGCCGAACAAGTTGTGACATACTCTGCTTCTGTTGTACTCTGTGCCACGCATGACTGCTTCCCGCTAAACCAAGAGATCACACCTGATCCCACACTCAAGAAGCACCTCGAAGTGCTCTTCCTATCAATGGAACTGCCTTCCCAATCCGAATCAACATAACCCTCTAGGTTAATCTTCTGATTCGAATCATGCTTGAGCCCATAATCAACCGTACCCTTTAGGTACCTCAGAATATGCTTTGCAACAATCAAGTGAACATTTCTCGGATCCGTCAGGAACTGGCTCAATGTGTTCACAACAAAGCAAATATCTAACCTCGTATTCATAAAGTACATTAATGACCCAATCATCTGACGATACATCGTGGCATGACCTGACTTTGATGAAGCATCACTCAATAGCTTCAGGTTCGATGCCATAGGTGCGGCCATGGCCTTGCAGTCCATCATCCTAAACCACTTCAGGATCTCTACTGCATACTTCCCTTGTCCAAGGAAGATTCCATCTACACTCTGCCACACCTCAATTAATTAAAATACAACCTTTAAAAAATTGTTAAATTTAAAAGAGAATTTTTACTAAATTAATCAATATTAATTAATTTATTTTAATCATATTTATTTTACCTAAATACTACATATAAATATTAAATATATACTCTTCTCTATGTCATTGATACTCTTTAACATAGCTAGCGTTTGCAAACATTTTCAAAACATGCATGCAAGTTGTTGTTGGGAGATAGAAAACATATGCAAATATTAATCTAATTGGAAGAATTATAAATAGATATGTTAATAGAAAATTTATAAATATATTTTTGTTGTTTATATATATGAAAATAATATTTTATTGATTAAAATAGTGAAAAATAATTATAAACAAAATTAGTTTGAAAGTATTCTTCTTCTAATAATCAATATAATTTAGTTTTTATAATCTTAATTATATGTATGTGAACTGACCTAAGGAAATCGGTTATAGGTCATTATGAATGATTAAATGTATTTGATCATTCCATATTTAAGGTGAAAGGATTTCCTTCATGGATTGTTTGAATGGTAAAAATGGGTTGATCTCTCTTTGATTCAAGGAAAACTAAACTCTTTTTTTAAAGATTCACTTGGGTGATCAATCATCTCCTCTTAGGAAACAATTGTGGTGCACTAAAGGGGATATGAATAAATCTATATAATAATCATCACATTGGAGTTTTATCAGTGAATGCTGCAATGTCACAATCTATATAATAATCATCATATTGGAGTTTTGTTAGATTTTTATCATTTAATTAAATATGATCTAGGATCTTATCTGAGAGAATAACAAGCATGGAAAATCAATCACAAGAGACAATAGACACAAAGCTTTTCACCGGGGAGACCATAAAGGAGAAAACCTCGCAACTTCCTTAGAGATAGAATGAGCAATGATACAAAACCCCAAAACAATAAGATAGAATCCAGCAGCTCCTCCTCCTCCACTTGTGCGAACTTGTCTCTCTCTCACTTATTCGAATGAGTGAGTGAGTGAATGAATGATAAAATGAGAGAGTCACACTCTCTATTTATACTTTACTTCACTTTCCTTTTTCCCTAACTGGGTCAACTTCTCCTAGGAGATCTAATAACGCATTATACCCTAACTTTGGGACGACCCCACTAGGGGAGTTGAATAACACACTCTAGTACAATGATAACCTTCCCGATCGGAGGAATGAAACCTCTCTGTCGGAAGTATAATGAAAATATAAAATATACAAGTGAAATACATTCCCAACTTACAAATACATCAACACTCACTCTTAACTAGGAAGGTATTCTCTTGACACGGTTCATCGGCACAAGTCCTCTTCACTGGATCATCATCGTCACTACTGCTGTTATCTCGATCATCAATCTCCAATCTACTCGTCATAGGAAGTTCTATAGAGCCAGCCCTTTTTCATGCTGGATGTAGGCCTATCCTCCATGTAGGTCTTCATCATCTCTGTGAGAAAGCCATCAATTAGGTACATATCAGGACTGATTACACCACCTCTGCAAAACCGACAAGATCTCCCAAGACTGATTATATGCCACTGCAAAACCTGCAAGATCTCCCAAGACTGATTATATGCCACTGCAAAACCTGAAGGAGCATCCCACGACTGATTATATTCCTCTGCAAAAGTTGTGTACCCTACTTTCACCTCATCATCTTAAGATCATCTCATCGTCAACGAAGCATGGTCCAGATGCACACAACACAACACTTACACTCACTGGCATAGAAGGACTTTCCTATCACCATATGGGAAAGGATCAACAATTACAACAATGACCACGGAAGGACTAACCTCTGACCATGTTGAAAAAGCTTTAGCAATTACATCAACGACCATGGAAGGACTAACCTTTGACCATGTCGGAAAAGCTCGACAATTACATCAACGACCATGGAAGGACTAACCTCTGACCATGTCAGAAAATCCCAACCCTTACATCTACACCATGGGAGGACTTTCCTACCACCATGTTAGAATGGCCCAGCCCTTACATCTACACCATAGGAGGACTTTCCTACCACTATGTGAGAATGGCTTATGTGCAGCTGCGTCTTCCGGACTCATCACTTCCCCTTGGAAGGAACTTCGACCTAAAGTACACCAAGCTTCTCTCTGAAGTATTCAAACTTCACTTTGGCCAGTGGCTTGGTCAATACATCGGCTATCTGTTCGTCCGTCGCAACATATTGGAGCTTCATTGCTCCTCTCTGCACCATATCCCTGATATAGTGGTACTTGATCTCAATGTGCTTCGACTTGTCATGGAAAAATGGGTTCTCTGACAACTTCACACAACTTTGGTTGTCACAATATATACAAGTAGCATCCAACTGGAGATCAAATAAATTACACAGTAGCTTCCTGAGCCATACTACCTCACAACTAGCCGAACAAGTTGTGACATACTCTGCTTCGGTTGTACTCAGTGTCACGCAGGACTACTTCCTACTAAACCAAGAGATCACACCTGATCCCACACTCAAGCAGCACCCCGAAGTGCTCTTCCTATCAATGGAACTGCCTTCCCAATTCGAATCAACATAACCCTCTAGGTTAATCTTCTGATTCACATTATGCTTGATCCCATAATCAACCGTACCCTTTAGGTACCTCAGAATATGTTTTGCAACAATCAAGTGAAAATGTCTCGGATCCGTCAGGAACTAGCTCAATGTGTTCACAGGAAAGAAAATATCTAGCCTCGTATTCATAAAGTACATTAATGACCGAATCATCTGACGATACATCGTGGAATCAACTGACTCTGATGAAGAATCACTCAATAGCTTCAGGTTCGATGCCATAGGTGTGGCCATGGCCTTGCAGTCCATCATCCCGAACCGCTTCAGGATCTCTACTGCATACTTCCCTTGTCTAAGGAAGATTCCATCTACACTCTGCCACACCTCCATGCCTAGAAAATAGTGCATCATACCCCCAAGTCCTTCATCTTGAACTCGGCAAAAAGATTCCTCTTTTTGTTAGCAATCAACCCATCCTCACCTGTCACAAATAGGTCATCTACATACAGTATGAGTATCGCTAGATTTCCTTCCTCAACCTTGTAGTAAAGGTTGGAATCCGCTTTACTCTTGGTAAAACCCAAACTAGTCAGGAAGCTGTCTATCATGCCGTACCATGTCTTGGGTGCCTGTTTCAATCCATACAAGGCTTTCTTCAGTTTGCACACATGATACTCCATGTCATGTGTCTCAAACCCGAGTGGCTGCTCCACAAATACTTCCTCTTCCACTACACCATTCAAGAACGTTGTCTTGACATCCATCTGGTGTATCTTCCACTTCCTCACTGTAGCCAGATCAAGTATTGATCTAATGGAAGTATATCTGGCTACAGGTGCAAATGTCTCCTCATAGTCTATTCCTTCTTTCTTGGAGAAGCCACGTGCCATAAATCTTGCCTTGTATTTCTCTATGCTGCCATCTGCAGCATGCTTGATCTTGTAGATCCACTTTGAAGTCACTACAGACTTCAATCCTAGTCTCGGGACCACATCCCAGACATCATTATTCATGATCGACTGGTACTCCTCGATAATGGCATCCTTCCATTCTTTCTTCTCAGCTGCTTCCTCATAGTTGGAAGGCTCTTTGTCAATGATGTCACACAGCAGGGCTACATAACTGGAGAATGGTCTCGGCCTCTTGATTTCTCTATGCATTCCTTCTGGAGCACCATATCTCTTTGCATCTTGAATTGCTTCTCGTACCCATGCAAGTTTCCTCTTGTGAGAATTATTCTCACGTGGTGGATCTACAGGTTCCTGAGGATCTTCTATCTCACAGTCTTCTTCTGGATTTACTTCATTCATTGTTGTATCTCGATTCCTAGGTGCTTCTGGTTCTTCAATGTCTTCAAGTGGTATCTTCCTCGATCTGTGATATGTCGAGTCTTCATCGAATGTTAAATCTCTGCTGATGCCGATTTTCTTGAAACCTGGGAAATATATCCTGTAAGCCTTCGAGTTTTCACTATATCCCACATATATACCCTTCTTTCCAGAAGGATCTAACTTCGTCCTCTTCTCTTACAGAATGTGTATGTACATAGGGGAACCAAATATTCTGAGATGGATGACCTATGGTTTCTTGCCGAAGAAAAATTCTTCTAGTGTTTTGTTATCAAACACTCTATGTGGAGTACGATTTTGTACATACACAGCTGTCCTAGCAGCTTCTGCCCATAGATGCATAGGAAGATCCTGGTCATGAAGCATTTCCCTTGTTGCTTCCATAATTGTTCTATTCTTCCTTTCTACAACTCCATTCTGTTGTGGATTATATGGAGTGGTCAACTCCCTCTTAATCCGTGAATCTCTGCATAATTTCTTGAAGTCTTCTGATGTGAACTCTCCACCATTGTGAGACCGAAAAGTCTTGATTGTCTTCTCTGTGTGGTTCTCGATCAAGCCTTTGAATTCCTTGAACTTACTGGAAACTTCATCTTTTCCCTTCAATAAATATATCCATGTATTCCTAGAAAAATCATTTACGAAAGAAACATAATATACATACCCACTCAAAGAACTGGATGACATCGGACCACATACATCGTAGTGGATGATTTCCAAGATTCCTTTTGCCTTTCTTTCGCTACCTGAAAATGTTTTATTTTTGTTATTTCCTTTTGCGCATCCTTTGCAAATGCCTTCATGCTTTTCCTGGATATCTGGAATACCTTCAAGAGCATTGCTTGCAAGAGATAGTGCTCTATAGTGCACATGTGCAAGCCTTCTATGCCAAATTTCACATGGCTCTATTGAGTCATGGACTAAGGCTTGTTCTGGTTGGCCCTTCAATTTGTATAAGCCTCCCTCTTGCTCTCCAATTACTACTGCATCATCTATGGTGTTTCCCTTTGGAAACATTAGAACTTGGCCATCTATAAATGCAACCCTCATACCTTTCGCATCCAATGCAGATATGGAGAGAAGGTTCTTCTTAAGTCCTGGTACAAACAAGACATCCTTCATCTTCATAGACTTTCCAAAGTCTAGCTTATAAGAGGCTTCACCACTTCCTTTTATAGGATATTGGTAGTCATCCCCGAGTTTCACTTTGTGGGGTGATTCATGTTCAGATAGGTTCATAAAGGATTCCTTGAATCCCGTCATATGCTTGGAAGCCCCACTATCTATAATCCACTCATTGCTTCCATGTGTAATAGTTCCCGTGAGGGAAGAAATCAAAACATACTCCTCATCGCTTGAAGACCCTTCACTTTCTTCTCCGGCTCTCTTCGTGGGAGGTTCATCATCCTCTGTAGTGTGAGCATGATACCTTCTTTTGTTGCTCTTATTCTTGTGATAACCACCTTTATTATTTTTGGGACAATCCCTGGAGTAGTGTCCCTTCTCATCACATGTATAGCATCGAATGGTGGACATATCTCTTCGAGGTTTAAATTTACCCCTCTAATTCTGGTGGTGGTGCTTTTCTTTCTTACTGTGGTGGTGCACCCTTTTGTCATCATGCCTTTTGGAGTGTGCTGTGAGAGCTTGGTCTTCATTACCCATCTTCTCTTCTTGAGCCACAATTCGAGCTTCTTCTTGTGAGCATTCCTCCCACAGCCTATTGAATGAGATGAGCTTCTTCCTAGCACAAATTCCTTGAATGAAGGAACCCCGTGACCTAGGGAGACCATTCAAGGTGGTCATCACAATTTCACCATTCTCTATATCTTCTCCCACAGCTTCAAGTTGTTCTTTTATCTAAGAGACCCTTGTGAAGTAGGATTGTATGGTCCTTGCATTTTGTACCTTGACATTCTTCAATTGGTTCCACAAAGTCATCTTCCGATTTATGTTCTTCCCTTCAAATAGCTTGTTCAAGGGATCAAACATCTCCTTGGGTGTCTTTAGAGAAGACACATGAGGTATGAGATGGTCTTTGATAGAATCTACAATAATCCTCTTGGCCTTGACCAAGTTCTTCTTATGTAAGGCCTTAGCTTCATCTCCCTCTGGGACTGGAACCTCTTCACTTATGTAGGTGTCTAATTCATTCTCTTCTAGGATTAACCCAATCCTATACTTCCATGCTCGGAAGTTATCAACCCCTTCAAGCTTATCCTCAAGCTTGGTGTGGTGAGACATCTTAATGAGAAACTCAAATGGAAATAAAAGATTTAGATCTTACCACTTGATTTGCTAAAACTGGATCTGGAGCTGGCTAGGGTTTGATAGAGAAACCCTAAAAATCCAAACTTGGAACTTCAAACTCCTGTCTGGACAGGGAGATGCAATTGACCGGGGCAAGCAAGCTAGTGTGCTCATATTTTGAAAACTCCAAAAATTTACCCCTCAAAAGTGACCTGTGAATTTTGAATCTACAATTTCTGTCAAATTCTGGTTTTTTGGTCCAAAAGTCAAATTAGGGTTTAACTTTCCCGGAGATTCACCCAACCAAAAAGTTCGATCTTGGTCTCTAAATTTCGATTTTGCTGAGGAGAACAATCCTATGCCGAGAGCACTCCCAAATTCCACGTCTGTAGAAAGCTCTAATTTCCCGCAGCAGTGAGAGGCCAAAAATTGAAAATGCTCTGAATCAAATTATGTTTTGACAAAAAGATGCACTTTCCTTAGGAGAGATAGCCTAACCTTTGGCCTTTGATGATCTGTGAAAAGAGACCCAGAAATTAAGAAGCCCTAGCTTCCGCAGCTGCATAGTGTCTTCTTCTCAGGTTAGCTGTGATACCATGTTAGATTTTTATCATTTAATTCAATATGATCTAGGATCTTATCTGAGAGAATAACAAGCACAACAAATCAATCACAAGAGACAATAGACACAAAGCATTTCACCCCGGGGAAACCATAAAGGAGAAAACCCCGCAACTTCCTCAGAGATAAAATGAGCAATAATACAAAACCCCAAAACAATAAGATAGACTCCAGCATCTCCTCCTCCTCCACTTGTGAGAACTTGTCTCTCTCTCACTTATGCGAATGAGTCAGTGAGTGAATGAACGATCAAATGAAAGAGTCACACTCTCTATTTATACTTTAATACTTCACTTTCATTTTTCCCTAACTGGGTCGACTTCTCCTAGGAGAGACTAATAACCCATTATACCCTAACTTTGGGCTGACCCGACTAGGGGAATTTAATAACCCACTCTAGTACAATTATAACCTTCCTGATCGGAGGAATGAAACCTCTCCATCGGAATTATAATGACAATATAAAATATACAAGTGAAATACATTCCAGAGTTACAAATACATCAACAAGTTTTATCATTGAATGCTGCAATGTCACCTTCAATTGAAGCTTCTTATTGATACTAAGGAATGTGATGTCACACCCTTTAATAACCATTATGGATCTCATTCTTCGACGTCTCATTTTCATTACTAAGTTTGATGCTCGTCATGTGCATCTTTTACTTTTTCAACTAAGTTTCAAAATTCTCTAAGCTAACTTTGGGGAGTGTAAATTTATGTCCCTTTTCAAATAATCTATTTAAGAAAGAGCAAATATCATAAATACAAATTTAGTAATTAGCATAGCCACTTAACTTGTGGTCATTAAACATCAATATGCTAGAAGTTAATTAGCACAAGCAAATTAACCTAGGCTATAAGTTAAGGGCCACAAGCAAATTAAATGTGTTACTTGTTCATGCCTTTTTCTAGTTGAATCTCCATGTGGTTGTAATCATTGTGTTGTCTATGTCTCAACTAGTTGTTATCACCGACCTTTTTCTAGTTAACTAAGTTGTCCATGCATCAACTACAAGCTTCTTCTATATATATATAAATCAATTTAGAGATCAACCTTCACCATGAATAAAAATAAAAAGAATTACATAACACTTATGAATATAAAAATACAAACATAAAAAGTGTAAATATGGTAGTATTCTTCTACATGCAACAAGTATGTGAGTGACCTTTGAAGTGAGCGAAGCCTCTACATGCTAACTATAATTTGAAGTGAGTGACCTTTGAAGTGAGCGAAGCCTCTACAAATCATAATGAGGAATTTTAGTGAACACCGAGTTCGTTTACACTTCACGCTTTAGTTACTCATTGGTGGGAAAAGTATTACCTAACTACCGAAAGCGTACGAATTACGGCACTGATTTTGTAAAGGCAAGGCCAACAATAATCAACGTATGCAATCAATATTAAGAAATTCCTCCTTATCACGACTTAAACTGCATGTTACTAAGAAATTAGGAATGAACGAAGCACATGATTCCCCACTAGCTGGCCATCCGGGGATCTTCAAAACTTATAGGCAAATAAGGAAAAGGTTTTTTTGGAAGGGGCTGAAGGAAGATGTTCTTAAATATGTGAATGAATGTAAGGTATGTCATAAAAACAAATATGAACTTACATGCCCAGTTGGTTTATTACAACCATTGCCCATTCCGGAACAAAAATGGAAGAGTATTTCAACGGACTTCATCATAGGTTTGCCCAAATATTTGGGAAAGGATTGCATATATGTGGTCATGGATAGGTTGACCAAATTTTATCATTTCTTTGCTGTTACATCATATTTTAGTTCTTCACAAGTGGTTGATGTGTTTTTTAAAGAAATATTCAGATTGCATGGGCTCCCCAAGAGCATTGTAAGTGATAGAGATAGTAGATTCATGGGTGATTTTTGGCAAGAAATGTTCAGATTGGTGGGAACTGAATTGAATCCAAGCACAAGCTATCATCCACAAAGTGATGGCCAAATAGCGAGGGTGAAAAAAAGGGTGGAAGGATACCTAAGGAACTATGTGGGAGAGTAGCAAAAAACATGGGTAAATGTGATGCACCTACAACAATTAATTAATACGAATATGGGAAATAGCAGAAATGACAGAACTCAGAATCACTTTTATATTGATCACAGGCCACTTCGAGGGGGAAACCTCCTATGAACAAGCTCAATACAAATAACTTCACGGTGCCTTCATAGGTCTCAACACACACTTATATACTAAGTCTAGGCGCCAATACTATGGGTCAAAACCATGGGCCGCTACAAACTATGGATCAACAATACTACGGGCGACTTACAAAGCATATGCGCCAACAACAATAACACAAACTATTGATCAACAAATACTACCGGACGACTTACAAAGCATATGCGTCCAATAACAACATACTAACAAAGTAAAGACATGGGTTCCTAACATCCCCTCCCCCTTAAAAAAAGCTTTGTCCTCAAAGCTTTAGATGTGGAAATTGTTGTTGAATCTGAAGGAGTGGTTCCCATGTAGCATCCTCTGGTTGCATGACGTGCCATTGAATTAGGACCTCTGTGATAGAGCGAGAGCGAAGCTGACGAGTGTGCCGATTGAGGATGGCCTATGGCTCCAAAAGGATGGATCCTTCATTATCCAGTTCGGGTAAAAGCGTTTGTCCACTGATGTTGGTGCCAAGAACTTTCTTCAGACAAGAGACATGAAAGACTGGATAAATGCGGGAAGAAGGAGGAAGTTCCAATTTATAAGCAACAGACCCAATCTTCTGAAGAATTCGATATGGCCCATAGAACTTTGGAGCGAGCTTATGACGCCCTTTGAGTTTCAAGGAGGATTGTTTGTATGGCTGGAGACGAAGAAAAACCATATCGCCGACTTGAAAAGTGCACTCAGAACGGTGCTGATCAGCTTGTTGCTTCATGCGACTTCTTGCCATGTGAAGATTGCCCCGCAAAATGCGAAGAATCTAATCGCGGTTTCGAAGGACCGTGTCAACTTCCTGAACTGGTGAACTGGTGGGGGTGTATGGAAGAAGAGCTGGAGGTGCCTGACCATAGAGTGCTTCATATGGGGTCATTTTAGAGGCAGTGTGGTAAGAGGTATTGTACCACCATTCAACGAGAGGGAGCCACTTTTCCCACTGATGTTGTTGTTCCGAGGTGAAGCAACGAAGATAAGTTTCCAAGCATTTATTGATAATTTCAGTCTGACCATCTGTTTGTGGGTGATACCCTGAACTCATCTTCAGTTTGGTGCCAGTGTGGCGAAATAGTTCTATCCAAAAATGACTGGTGAAAGTCACATCACGATCCGAGACAATGGAAGAAGGGATGCCATAAAGATGAAAGATCTGGTCCAGGAAAATTTGAGCAACAGAGGAGGCTGTATAGGGATGGCTGAGAGCACAAAAATGGCTATATTTGGAGAGGCGATCAACCACAACGAGAATCACTGTCTTCCCGCCAGATTTAGGGAGCCCTTCAATGAAATCCATAGAAATATCTATCCAAATCCGTGTAGGTATGGGAAAGGGTTCAAGCAATCCTGGAAGGAGTGTTGTTTCACCCTAATTACGCTGGCAGGTATCACATTCGGCCACCATATGTTGAATTATCCTTTTCATGCCCTGCCAAAAGAAGTTACGTCGTGCTCGTTCATACGTTTTGAGGAACTTGGAGTGCCCTGCCGATGGAGAAGCATGGAGTTCATAGAAGATAGCCTGTTGAAGATCTATGCTCTGGGGAAGCACCAGACGACCCTTGTATCGCAGAGAAGCACCATCCCAAGAGTAATGTGGTACAACATAACGGTTGTTGGTCAAGCATTGGATGACTTGAGATAAGGAAGAGTCATTGACATAACCCTGTTGAACAGATTGCAACTAATTTGGAACAAGCATAGAAATAGCTGAAAGAGAACCTTGGGCATGAAATGTGCGAGAAAGAGCATCTGCCACAATATTGTCTTTACCCTTCTTGTAAGTGATCTCATAGTCATAACCCATGAGTTTGCTAACCCATTTTTGTTGTGCCGGGGAGGAGACACGCTGGTCCAAGAAATATTTCAGACTCTGGTGATCAGTCTTGATGCAGAAATGATTCCCTAATAGGTATGGGCGCCACTTCTGTACTGCATGCAAAATAGCCATCATTTCCTTCTCATAGGTAGAGGCAGCTAAATTCTTATATGAAAGGGCTTTGCTGGTGAACGCAATGGGGTGTTCATCTTGAAGGAGAACAGTACCAAGTCCATTTCCGCAAGCATCACTCTCAATAGTGAAGGGCTTGAAAAAATTGGGCATGGCTAGCACAGGTGTAGTACACATAGCTTGTTTAAGTTTGTCAAATGCACACTAAGCAACAGGTGTCCAGTTAAAAGCATAATTTTTCAATAGAGTAGTTAATGGAGCTGCAATCTTCCCATAATCCTTGACAAACTTGCGGTAGTAGCCAGTCAACCCCAAAAAACCACGAAGGCTCTTGAGTGTCTCAGGATGCGGCCAATTGTTCATGGCATCGATTTTGGCAGGATCCACACGAACCCCTTATGCTGAGATAATGTGCCCGAGATACTCAACTTCCTTCTGTCCAAAAAACACATTTAGACTACTTGGCATGGAGATGATGGTCAGAGAAAAGTTGCATGACAAGATCCAGATGCTGGAGATGTTCATCCCATGTTTTACTGTAGATGAGGATATCATCAAAGAATACCAGAATGAATTTCTGCAAGTAGGGTCGAAATATTTTATTCATTAAGGCCTGGAATGTGGAAGGAGCATTAGTGAGGCCAAAGGGCATGACCAAAAACTCATAATGGCCATCATGTGTGTGGAAAGCTGTTTTAGGGATATCATCCTCATGAACCCAAATTTGATGATACCCAGAACGAAGATCCAACTTGGAGAAAAAGTGAGCCCCATGAAGCTCATCAACAACAGGAATTGGAAACTTATCCTTGATGGTGAGGTGATTAAGTGCTCGGAATTCAATGCAGAGGCACCATGACCCATCTTTTTTGCGGACAAGAATAACTGGAGAAGAAAAGGAACTAGTGCTTGGGCGAATAATACATTGCTTCAATAAGTCTCGAATAAGCATTTCAATCTCCATTTTTTGGTGAAATGGGTAGCGATAGGGCCTGATGTTGGGAGGAATGCTGCCAGGAAGGAGCTGAATACGATGGTCTTCTAGCCTGGAAGGTGGCAATCCCACTGGTTCAACAAAGACACTTGTATATCGATCCAGAATTTGTTGTAGATCCAAAGGAGTAGTGGAGACCGCTGATGGTTGCATCTGAATGGAATGGATCTGAGCGATGACACCATGTGAATTCTTCTTGAGGAGTTTTTCTATGCGATGTGAACTGATGATGCTTAGAGAACCTGGTTGTAATCCTGTCAATGTGTGTTTTTGTCCATTGAGGGAAAACTGCATCCAAAGTTCAGCGAAATCCCATAAGATAGGGCCAAGTGTGCGTAGCCATTGAGCGCCCAAAACCACATCACATCCGCCTAAGGGCAAGGCTAACATGTCAGAGCGCAAGGTATAATCTCCCATAGATATACGCACATTTAGACACTTCCCTTTGAAAGGTAAGGTGCCCCTATTGGCAACCATGACTTCAAATTTGGAGCAAGGATGGATAAAACAATCAGCTTGTTTGGCGATCCGAGGGTCAATGAAATTATGAGTGCTACCAAAATCAATGAGTATTGTAAGAGGAAGCTTCTTGAAGTAACCCCTGACCCACATTGTTTGGGGGGTGGTGATTCCAACTAAAGCATGGAGAGATATCTCTGGCTGGTCATCCTGAGACGGAGGGTCAATAGGCGGTTCCTGAATGTCAACCGGAGCAACCAGTGTTTCTGGATCCTCGTCACCAATTTCAGAGGCAGGCATAGACTCCACATCCAAGAGATAGATCTTTTGCTGAACACATCTATGTCCCCGAGTGAATTTCTCATCACAATTATAGCAAAGCCCTTTTCCTCTACGTGATTGCATCTCTGTTTCAGACAAATGCTTGATAGGATTCGGTCGAGGAGCCTGCGGTATAGGTGGTCGCTGAGAACCCATATTTAGGAAGGGAACAAAAATGGGCTTGGAGCGTTGTTGGGCTGCAATCTTGTCTTCTTCCAACTTAGCCAACCTCAGGGCTTCCATCATTGTGGTGGGACAGAACATTTTGACCTCAGAGTGGATGGCATTCTTTAGACCACTGATAAAACAACTCCGATAAAAGTCATTAGACAATCCTTCGATGTGGTTGGCTAGGTTCTCAAATTCGGTTTGATACTCTCTCACAGTGCCAATTTGGCGAAGTTTAGTGAGGGCTCCGGTGAAGTCATCAAAAGCACTAGGACCAAATCGTTGCAAAAGGAGTTGGAAAAAGTCTGACCATTTGGGCTCTCGATGAGCCTTGATGTACCAACGGTACCATTGAAGAGCTTCCTGTTCCAAGTGAAATGATGCCAGCGGAACTTTGTTGACATCAAAAGTATTATGCAGGCTGAAATACTGTTCTGCACGATAGATCCATCCAGTTGGATCAGTACCATTGAAGCGAGGAAAATCAAGCTTCGGACCACGGAAATTGCTGGAAGAAGAGAACCCATTGTCTGATGAAGACTCGGACTGCCGTTTGTTGTTCATAGCTGAATGTTCAAGATGGAGGCCGAGAAATTTTTCATCTAGATCCTGGAGTTTGGCTTGGATTGCTGCAAGTGCTTCTTCCATGGTTTTTTCTCCTGCATGGGTGACAACCATAAACAGGAGTTTTTTTTTTACTGGGTAGGAAAACAAAAACAGAAACTGCTTCAGTAAGGGAAAATCTGGACTTGGGAAAAAATTTGAAGGGTAATTGGGGTTTGACTAGGTGTTGGACACTATTGACTAGACAAGGAAGCCAAAAATGAGGATTTCAAAAGCGGGGTGAAAGAATGGGAAAATTTGGCAAAGGGGGACAAACAAGTAGAATTCAAAAAGGAACTCTGTGGTAAAATTTGAAGGTGATTGGGTGAAATCTTAGGAAGTTATGGCAACCCCTAAAAATAGACAAATGTGGGCTTTCGGGCTGTGGGAAGAGGAATTGGGGATAGGGTCCTCAGGAATGAAATACGCAGAATGGGATGATAGGGGTTCCCCGAAAATTCACAGAGTGAAAACAAGGGAGATATGGACAAAAAACTGAATTTTATACTCTTTCTATTTTTTATTATTTTTTTTAATTTTTTTTTTCAGACTAGAGCGGCTATGGCTCGGAAGGGATCTGGAACAGTGCCGAATGGATTGAAAATGGATGGATCTAGAAAGGCTTGCAAAATGGATCTAGAACGGCTTGCAAAATGGATCTGAAATGACGCAGTAGTGATCGACAATAGTTCAACTAAAAGTAGATATGGACCCCAGGTATGTGCAGCTTCCTAACAGTTCAGGGGTTTCACTCGGCCACCAATGCTGTTTGATGGGTTGCGTATTGGGGAAGTACCCCTCACTCCACGGCTCAGGTAAAACTGATAACCGCTTTGCCACAATCGACAGCTCTTGGTTTACCTCACGAGTGGGAACTAGTCAATCAGGTAGGGGTCGTTGCCCTTTTCGCTGGCAGGTCCTCTCAATGGGCCAGCTACTTCGGGGTTCCTATGGTACTCCTCACAATGATTTTTAGGGATTATGCCGAAGTACTTCCCACAATTAAGCGTATAGGGATTATTCCCAAATCCGAACCTGCAACAGATGCGAGAAAAAAAAATTTGGCAGAAATTTCACCCAGCAAGCCTAAGAAAGTGCTTTGATACCAGATGTGATGCACCTACAACAATTAATTAATACGAATATGCGAAATAGCAGAAATGACAGAACTCAGAATCATTTTTATATTGATCACAGGCCACTTCGAGGGGGCAACCTCCTATGAGAAAGTTCAATACAAATAACTTCACGGTGCCTTCATAGGTCTCAACACACACTTATATACTAAGTCTAGGCGCCAATACTATGGGTCAAAACCATGGGCTACTACAAACTATGGATCAACAATACTACGGGCGACTTACAAAGCATATGCGCCAACAACAATAACACAAACTATTGATCAACAAATACTACAGGATGACTTACAAAGCATATGCGTCCAATAACAACATACTAACAAAGTAAAGACATGGGTTCCTAACAGTAAAATGGCTACACTTGCGGGTGAGTTTTTCTACAACACCACTTTTCATATGTCAATAGGAATGTCTCCTTTCAAATAATCATATGGTTATGAAGCATTCACTTTTGTTGAGAATATATTTGGTGATAGTAGAGCCCCAAAGGCTAAAGATTGGGTGGAAGAGAGCCAAGAAATTTTAAAGCTTTTAAAAGACAATTTGCTGGTTGCCCAAAATCAACAAAATCAATATGCAGACCAACATATGGAAGAGAGGACCTTTCAGGTCAATGATTTTGTATATTTGAGGTTGCATCCATATAAAAAAAATCCTTGAAAAAGAAGGGAGCATAAAAGCTAAAACCAATATACTATGGCCCATACAAGGTAGTTCGGAAGGTTGGAGAGGTAGCATATGAGTTAGAACTTCCTGAAGGAAGTAAAATCCACAATATGTTTCATGTTTCATGTCTCAAGAAATCTATTGGTCAGTAAATTATCATTTTAGAAACACTCCTTCCTTTGGATGATGAAGGTCAGCTCACACTTGGTCCAGAAAGAATTTTGAAGACAAGGGAAAGACGATTAAGGAGCAGAATTATCAAAGAGTACTTGGTACAATGGAAGGATCTACCAAGTGAAGATTCCACTTGGGAAGAAGAAAAAATTTTGCAGCATCCAAATCTGAAATTGCTTGAGGACCAAAAATCTTGGGCGGGGAGGACTGTAATGTCCCCATCCCAATAAATTCATGACAGTAAAATCCCATCAATCCTACTAGTTCCCTAGGTTGGATGGAGACATTGGGATTTGCAATAAGGGAGCTAATAAGTGATGTTTAGACATTAGAATGCAATAACTATTTAATAAAGGAGCAAAGAAAATAAATACAAGAGAAAACTGAAGTGGAAATTGATCATGAAGACACATGGAGGTTGTGGGACCCACACATGCTAGAATTTCTGTTCCACATGGCATTCTCCTCTTGCAATTTCAAATCCATGGGAATCCTAATGTTCTTGGAATAAGTTATAATGCTCATAAACTTGGCCATATGCATCATAGCTCGAATTTGGATGGAAGTGTAACTCCTATGGAGAAGGAAGAGTCAAATGAGGAGTTATTGGACACTTGGACTAGATTCCCTAACCTATATGACAACAACGATGAAGATGATATGACACCTATGAAAAATTACAAACCTGCTTGCTGACATCTAACCATTATGACATGTCAGGCCTAAATATAGAATCCAATAACGTGCTCATGGGAGTTAGGGAAGCTCAAGGGATTCCCATTCGAATTGGTGGAAGGTGGAAGGCTTGGAAAGCGAGGACACATAGAAAATATTGAACCTCACCCTAATTCGAATTGGCTTGGATTCTATGGATGGAATGGGAAACTTAGAAGGCTAAGGATGTTTATAAAATATAGGTATCAAGTAAGAGAAGGGGTTTTTATCATTTTGATCATTTCCATGTGTGAAGAGAGCTAGTGGAATACTAGTCTACTTGCCTTAGCCAATTTCAAGGGTGAAATATTCCCATCCTAGTTGGTGTGTGGAAAGGACATTTAGAACTTTCATGGGAGATTTAATGGATTATTTATTTGCATGTGTAATATACAAGGCATCTCGTGGTTTCTTCTAGTGCATATCACTCCTTCAACTATTTCTAGTTTTCATTGCATATTCTTGATCCTTGAGGAGATGTGCTTTTGGCGAGCTATTGTACTCTTTGGGGGAGCTTCAAATGCCCCATTTATTTTGTATTAATATGAATATACTATTTTCTTCAAACTCATCAATGTACAAGGTCTAAAATCGAGTTGGAATGATGTAAATCTGATTTTTAATGAACATATGGTGCCATTTCCCCACTATCTTGACGTATAGCAATGAAATATTGATGCATTCGAATGGAAGAGAATTTATCTGATGTATTTATTATTAATGGAATTTCATTAATGATATTCACAAGTTTCATGTTCAGTACTTAATCATTTGGATTCATCTTGCTCAATTTTATACCATTTGAAGAAGATTTAATGCCATTTCCCCCAAGGTCGAAACTAGTGATTTTGTAGCTGTTGGGAGAGGGTTATAACAGACTTCAAAAACTAAATAATGATGAAAATGAGACCCTAATATTGTCCCTTAGACATCCTCTACCTCTGTTCAGAAATTAGAGTGGTTTTGGAATCTTTTGGAGAGCCATATTCAACATTTACCCTAGGGGGATTTCAACCCCAAATTGCTAGTAAAATTCCATACATTGGCCATAACATTAAAGGGGTTTGCAGAAGTCTTTTGATGGTCATAAATCATCCCTGAACATAGTAATCAAGTACTAATATCATTCATACACCTTCTCTGAATATTTGGGAGAATTTGGAGCAATTTGGAGACCTAGACCTCAAAACTAGTCAAAGGTCGAACTAGGGAAAAAAGTTGAAACTTTCACTATTTTAATAAAAATAAAAAAAGGGACATTACAGTTATGATGAAATTGACAATGATGATGAGGATGACAATGAAAATAAATATGATTATGATGATTCCAATGACCTTGACGAATCTTCCCAATTCTTAAAATTCCATCATTGTCTCAATCATAATCATTATCTTTTTTATTTTATTCTAGGTCATCATCATCAACAATGACATGAATGATGATGATGCCATTAATGGTGATGTCCATGATGATGATGCCATTAATGGTGATGTCCATGATGATGATGATGTGATTATATGAATATGATGACAACAATGAATATTCTGATGATGATGATAATGATGGAAATGATGATGAGAAGGAGAATTGTGTTGATGATGACGACGACGACGACGACGACGATGATGATCATCATCATCATTATCATCATGACCTTGATGATGTTGATTATCATCATTGTCATCATTGATTAGTATGATAAATATAATGGCATGGATGAGGATGATGATGATGATGACAATGATGACAATGATGATGATGATGATGATGATGACAATGACGACAATGATGATGATGATGATGATGATGATGACAATGACGACAATGATGATAATGATGATGATGATGTGATTAAATGGATATGATGATGATGATGAATATGAAAAAGTCAATGAGGATGATGATGATGCAATTAAATGGAGATGATGATGAGGATGAGGATGAATATGATAGTGATGATGACAATGATAATGACAATGGAAATGACGATGATGATAGTGATGATGATGATGGAAATGAAGGTGATGCTGATATTATGAATCATGATCATGAAATAAATGAATATGACGAGAATGACAATGATGTGATTATATTGTGATGGTGATGAATATGATGATGACACTAACAATGACGGCATGACATGCGGGAAAATCCAATTCCTTAGGCCATGTTATCTACTTATGGGGCTCACAGACCATGTTTGGGTCTTGAGGATACTTAACATGGTATTTGTAGAGAATATTTGGCATGTCAGGAAGATGTGGTGTCTATTTAGAGGTTTTCCACACTAAGGTTCGTTCTCATGCCCCAATCCCTGTTCTAGAGTAAAAGCTATATCTTTACACTGTAATTTGTTTCCTTAGGGCTCACTGGCCATGAAAAAGGCCCCCTAACATGTATATATTTATAATTGACTACAGTAAATGTAAGTATCGTGGGTTGTAAAATTCCATTTACATACAAACTATAAAATAATTGAAGATAGAGATGGCAACGATGATGAAGATGGAGATGACAATGAATATGGCCATGACATTGACAATGAGAATGATGATGACAACAATGATAATGATGACATTATTGATGATGTTTTATATGTTGATGAAAAAACTTGCAAAAATAGGCTCGTTATATTTGGAGGGCACTAAAGTGGATGCAAATTGCATCCACTTTAGCATCCCAAATTAGTTACATTTAAATTTTCCTTGTGCTAGGTTGTCTAGAATGAAAAGTAGGCTCATTATATTGGGATGGAACTAAAGTGGACACAAACTCCATCCACTTTAGTATCCCAAATCAATTACATTTAAATTATCCTTTTGCTAGGTCAATAATGATGATGACAACGACAATGAATATTATGGCATTGATGATAATCACCATAATTGTCATTATCATTATCATCTAGGTCATCATCATAAGTGTCACCATCATTGTCATTTAGGTCATCATCATTGATGCCATCATCATCGTCATCAACATCATCATTGTCATTGTCATCGTCGTGATCATCATCATCATCCATGTCATTCTCATTATCATTCTGCAAACGTAGGTGCATTATATTGGGATGGTGTTAAAGTGAACAAAAATTAAATCTACTTTAGAATCCCAGATCAATTTCATTTAAGTTATCCTTGTGCTAGGTTGTCTAGGTGCAAAACTAGGCATATTCTACATCCACCATTTAGCACCAAATATTAGGCCAGTTTCAAAGTATCAACCCAAAAACGAATTCTCTGCCAACGGGTTAAAAGTAATGATCGGATTTTAACTTAATTTGATGAACCATTGATGACAATGTCGATAATAATGATGATGAAGACAATGAATATAATGATGGAGACGATAATTAGGACATGAATGATGATAATGAAAATGATGAAAACGACAATGATGATGGTTACTATGACAATGAAAATGACGATGATGATGTTGATAATGACAAATTCAGTGCCAACGGTGATGACGATTACAATGACGATGATGATGATCGTGATGCCAATGACCTTGGAAAATATTCCCAATTCTTAAAATTCCATCATTCTCATCTTCATAATAATTATATTTTTCATTTTCATGTAGATAATAATCATCATCATCATCTAGGTCATCATCATCAACAATGCCATGAATGATGACGATAGCAATGACTATTCCATTAATGATGATGATGATGATGGTAATGACAGGTATGATGATGATGATGCCGATGACGATGACAATGATGACAATGACGGCGATGATGATGATGATGATGATGATGATGATGATGATGATGATGATGATGATGATGATGATGATGTGATTATATGAAGATGATGACGATCCATGTTCTAGAATGAAATCTAGATCCTTACACTATCTTTATCTTTAGGGATCATGGGCCATGCATAAGGCCGCTTGATATCATACATGCCCTATATAGGTAGAATATTACCTACAAGTGTGATATGGTTGCCATTTAAAGCTTGCATAACATATAACCATGATTGAGCACAATGTAATATTGGAGGTTGTAGAGAAATTGAATATTTAACTATGCCAACTACATTATCGGTAATAAAATTAGATTAGATTGGTAAGGTTGGAAAATATGATCATAACATATTAGAAAGAAAGGGGATAGGAGAATCATATTATTGACATGTAGATATTTATAATCAACTACAGTAAATGTAAGTATGGTGGGTTGCAAAATTCCATTGACAAACTATAAAACAATTGATGATGGAGATTGCGATGATGGTGAACATAGATATGACAATGGCGATGATGATGATAATGACAATGACAATGACAATGACAATCATGATGATGATGAAGATGATAATGATGGCATTATTGATGATGTGATTATATGATGATGAAAATGATTCTATAACTAAGTGCATTATATCGGGATGGTTCCAGAGTGGATGCAAATTGCTTCCACTTTAGCATCCTACATCATTTACATTTAACTTATCCTTGTACTAGCTGGTTCTCTAGGTGCAAAACTAGGTACATTATATTGGGATGGAACTAAAGTGGAGACATATTGTGTCCACTTTAGCATCCCAAATCAATTACATTTAAATTCCCCTTGTGCTAGGTTGATAGTGACAACGACGACGATGATGATGAAAATGATGATGTTGATGACCATCATCATAGTCATCATCTTAATTTTCATCATCGCCATTTTTTTCATCATCGTACAATCAAATAATAAAAAATGTCTATCATGATTTCCATCATCATTGTCATCATCATTATCACCATCATCATTCATTTCATTGTCATCATCATTATCATCATTATCGCGATTATCACCCATGGGATTAGGACTCCATGGAGTGGGAATAAGAATATTAATGTGGAAATATTGTAAATAAAAATTAAGAAAAGGTGTATTATCGAAACATTTTTGTCTCAAATGTACTTAAGAATCCAACATTTCTATTTCAATTCCATCTTCATTTTATTATACCATGGCCATGGAAAATGGCTCATGTTAGCATGGATGAGGATCCACATACAACAATATGTTATCCTTCTTCATGTATCAACAAATTATCATAGAAAACAATCTCAAATAATTGAAAAGTGTATTGTTCTGTATTGACTCTTAATATTTTATCTATGGATTTCATATTCATGGCATGCCACCTCTCTCATTTACATATAAACCACTTGGCATATCATTGACGATTTCTAGTGTTAATGACAACTAACAAATTCGTAGAGATCGAGAGTTTCCTTCTCAAGATTATTTTAATGCAATGAAGTCTCAACCAATAGTGATCTCTCAAGAATTATCAGTATTTTATTTTATGTGCAAAGATTCTTCATATTTGATATCATCATACTATGTAGATCCCTAGTTTGTTAATAAGTCAATTGCCACATTTTTTTGTAAACTACATATGATCTCTCATTGTATTAATACTCAAACTAATTAACTTATGAATTGTCTATTAATTGGTTATTACTATGATTATCATATTAATTTATGCATGCCTCGATAATGGTGAATATAGTGATGATTGTTGATGTATATGTAGCTTCAGAATGTATTTCATATATATTTATTGTACCCTTATTAGAGATGTGTTATTCCTCTATAAGGAAGTGTCGTCATGTGGATTGACAAGTGTTGCAAGTTTGTGTACTTGTCGATGGGTTATTAGACCACCATGTGTGGGGTCGGCCCTGAATTATATATTATATTGTGGATGCACCTAGCTAGACAAGTCGGCCCCATAAGGTCACTGGGAAAACAAGTTAGTATAAATAGAGATCAGGAGATCTCTATTTATATCATTCAGAAAGTCATCTCTCTCTCACTCAGAAAGTGGAGCACTAGTGAGGAGGAGGATCATCTGCTTCTAGGAGACTATCTCAAGTGTATTTTGGTTGTACTTTGGTTGAGCCATTGCTCTCTCTATCTCCGAGGAAGTTGTGGGGTTTTTCACCTTAGGGTTTTCCCCACGGAAACTCTGTGTCTCTTGTCTCTCATGCTTTTGATTCTTGTGATGCTTGTCATGCTTATTGTGATTGTTATGCATTGATATACTGTATATGTTATTCTCTCAGTGAAGATCCTAGAGTATTGTGAATTAATGCTCAAAATTTAACATGGTATCAGAGCTAACCTGAGAAGAAGACATTTTGCAGTGACAGAAACTTGAGTTTCTTGTTTATTAGGTTTCTCTCCACAAGTTTTGGAAAAGAAGTATAGTAGATTGACTCTACTCATCAAGGATAATCTATTTGTCGAATCAGAATTCAATTCTGAGCATTTTCAGATTTGGCCCTAAAAATTAGGGTTTCCACAAAAATAGGAATTTCCTAGAAGCTCCTTGCAAAAATAGAAGTTTAGAGCTTTGGATCGAGATTTTTGGTTGGGAAGATCTCCGGGAAACTCAAACCCTAATTCAGGGCTCTCCCTAATGAACCCGAGAGGACAAAAAGGAAAATCTGAAGGGTAAATCTTTGTTGATCTCAAATTTTGAATACACCAGGCTGATCAGCTCATCAAGGCGCATCTTTCTATCCTTTCAAAAATTTGAAATTCACATTTTTAATTTTTAGGGTTTTTTCGACAAACCCTAATCTGAGACCAGATCCCGTTTTCAGCATTTCAAGTGGTAAGACCTAAATATTTTCTATTTCCATTTAAAGTACTCTTTAGGATGTCTCACCACACCAAGCTTGATGATAAGCTTGAAGGAGCTGATAACTTTCGAGCTTGGAAGTATAGGATTGGGTTAATCCTAGAAGAGAATGAGTTGGACTCATATGTAAAAGAAGACATCCCTATCCCAAAGGATGAAGAGGCTAAGGTATTGCATAAGAAAAGCTTGGTCAAGGCAAAGAGAATCATTGTTGATTCTATCAAAAACCATCTCATACCCCATGTGTCTTCTCTAAAGACACCCAAGGAGATGTTTGACTCTTTGACCAAGCTATTTGAAGGGAAGAACATAAATCGGAAGATGACCCTACGGAACCAATTGAAAGGAGTAAAGTTTTAGAATGGAGAAACCATTCAATCTTATTTTTCAAGGGTCTCCCAGATCAAGGAACAACTAGAAGCAGTGGATGAAATGGTGGAGAATGGTGAAGTTGTGATGACCACTCTAAATGGCCTACCCAGGTCATGGGATTCCTTTATTCAAGGAATTTGTGCAAGGAAGAAGTTGATCTCCTTCAACAGATTGCGGGAAGAATGCTCTCAAGAAGAAGCTAGGATTGTGGCCCGAGAAGAAAAGATGGGAAATGAAGATCAAGCTCTCACAGCACATGCTAGGAAAGGCAAGTCCAAGAAGGAATCATCTCATAACAGAAGATTCTCACACCACCATTATCATAAAGATAAGAAAGATCTCAGATGCTTCAATTGCAATGAGAAGGGACACTTTGCTTCACATTGTCCCAAGAAGAAGAAAGACAACAACAACAACTTCAATAAGAAGAAGAAGAATAACAAAAGAATATATCATGCTCATGCTGTCGAAGATGATGAACCCCCAAAGAAGAAGGCTAGGGCAGAAAGTGATAGTGATGATGACTCATCAAGTGAAGAAGAATATGTTCTAATTTCTGCTCTCACAGGTACTATCTCCCATGGTTGTAATGATTGGTTGATTGATAGTGGGGCTTCCAAACACATGACTGGGTTTAAGGAATTTTTTTGAATCTATCTGAACATGAATCACACCATAAGGTGAAACTTGGAGATGATTATCAATACCCAATCAAAGGAAGTGGTGAAGCCTCCTACAACCTAGATTCTGGAAAATCTTTGAAGATGAAAGAAGTCCTTTATGTACCTAGGCTCAAGAAGAAATTACTCTCCATCTCTGCATTGGATGCAAAAGGTATGAGGGTTGCATTTGTGGATGGCCAAGTCCTAATGTGGCCAAAGGGAAAGAACATAGATGATGAAGTAGTGATTGGAGAGCAAGAGGGAGGTTTTTATAAATTGAAGGGACAACCTGAACATGCCATGGTACATGAATCCATGGAGCCAAGTGAACTTTGGCATAGAAGACTTTCTCATATGCACTATAGGGCAATTCCAATTGCAAGCAAGGCTGTAGAGGGTCTTCCTGAGATCAAGACCAAACATGAAGGTGTTTTCAAAGGATGTGTAAAAGGTAAGAACATTAAGAAGGCTTTCCCAAGCAGTGAAAGCAAGGAAAAAGACATCCTGGAAATCATCCACTTAGATGTATGTGGTCCTATGTCATCTAGTTCTCTGAGTGGGTATGTTTACTATGTCTCATTTATTGATGACTTCTCTAGGAAGACTTGGGTATACTTCTTGAAGAGCAAAGATGAGGTGTTTGATAAATTCAAGGAATTCAAAACCTTGATGGAGAATCAAACTGACAAGAAGATCAAAACATTCAGATCCGACAATGGTGGAGAATTCACCTCAGGTGACTTCAAGAAGATTTGTAGTGATTCAGGGATTAGGAGGGAGTTGACTGCTCCTTATAATCCTCAACAGAATGGATTTGCAGAAAGGAAGAATAGAACATTCATGGAAGCAACAAGGGCAATGCTACATGACCAACATCTACCTATGAATCTATGGGAAGAAGCAGCTAGAACAGCTGTATATGTGAAGAACAGAACACCCCACAAGATATTGGATAACAAGACACCAGAAGAGGTCTTTTCTGGTAAGAAACCTGAAGTCGGCCATCTCAGAATATTTGGTTGTCTAGTATACACTCATGTCCCAAAGGAAAAGAGGACCAAACTAGATCCTTCAGGAAAGAAGGGTATCTTTGTGGGCTACAGTGAAAGCTCGAAGGCTTACAGAATATACTTTCCAAGGTTCAAGAAGATTGATGTCAGCAGGGATGTAACATTTGATGAAAACTCAGCCTTCATCAAATCAAGGAAGGAGCCTATCGAATTTTATGAAGAACCTAAGGAAACTAGATTTCAAGACACTACCATGACTGAAGCAGTTCCAGAAGTTGTTCACGAGTTTGAAGATCTGCAAGAACCTGTAGATCCACCCCGTGAGGATAACTCTCACAAGAGGAAACCTGCATGGGATAGAGAGCTCATTCAAGATGCAGAAAGATTTCGCATTCTAGAAGAAGAACACAGAGCAAAGAAGAGACCAGATCACATACCAGCTATGTTGCGTTACTTTGTGGCATTATGAACAAAGAGCCTTCCAGTTATGAAGAAGCAACGGAAAAGAAAGAATGGAAGGATGCCATGGTTGAGGAATACCAATCAATAATGAAGAATGATGTTTGGGATGTTGTACCAAGACCTAAAGAGAAGTCTGTTGTGAATTCTAAATGGATCTACAAAATCAAGCATGCTGCAGATGGCAGTGTAGAGAAATACAAAGCAAGATTCGTAGCTCGTGGCTTCTCTAAAAAAGAGGGAATAGATTATGAAGAAACTTTTGCACCTGTAGCCAGGTATACTTCCATCAGAACAGTACTTGCCTTGGCTATAGCGATGAAATGGAAAATACACCAGATGGATGTCAAGACTGCTTTCTTGAATGGTGTAGTTGAAGAGGAAGTATATGTGGAGCAGCCACTCGGTTTCGAAATACATGACAGGGAGTCATATGTGTGCAGATTGAAGAAAGCCTTGTATGGCCTGAAACAAGCTCCCAGAACTTGGTATGGTAGGATGGACAGTTTCCTATCTAGTTTGGGCTTTACCAAGAGTAAAGCGGATTCCAACCTTTATTACAAGGTTGAGGAAGGAAATCCTGTGATTCTACTCCTGTATGTGGATGACTTATTTGTAACAAGAGATGATAGATTGATTGCAGATACTAAGAGAAAGCTTGCTACTGAGTTCGATATGAAAGATTTGGGAATGATGCATTATTTCCTAGGTATGGAGGTGTGGTAGAGTACTGGTGGGATCTTCCTTGGTCAAGGGAAGTACACAGTAGATATCCTAAAGAGATTCGGGATGATGGATTGAAAGGCCATAGCCACACCTATGGCATCGTATCTGAAGCTTCTATATGATGCTTCATTTGAGCCAGTTGATGTCTCTATGTATCGTCAGATGAATGGGTCCTTGATGTACCTGACGAACATGAGACCAGATATTTGCTTTGTGGTGAACACATTGAGTCAGTTCCTGACAGATCTGAGGAGTGTTCATCTGGTTGCTGTAAAGCATGTTCTGAGGTACCTGAAGGGTACAGTGGATTATGGGCTCAAGTATGAGGTGAATCAAAAGTTTAACCTGCAAGGTTATGTTGATTCAGATTGGGCTGGCAGTGTTGCAGATAGGAAGAGCACATATGGGTGCTGCTTTAGTATGGGATCAGGTGTGATCTCTTGGTTTAGCAGGAAGTAGTCCTGCATAGCACTAAGTACAGCTGAGGCAAAGTATGTTGCAGCCTATTTAGCTAGTTGTGAGGTAGTATGGATACGGTAGCTACTATCTGAATTATTTGATCTCCCATTGGATGCTACTGGTATCTTCTGTGATAACCAGAGTTGTGTGAAGCTGTCTGAGAACCCAGTGTTTCATGATAGGTGGAAACACATAGAGATCAAATATCACTATATCAGGGATATGGTGCAGAGAGGAGTTGTGAAGCTCATATATGTTGCGACGGATGAGCAGATTGCAGATGTGCTGACGAAGCCACTAGCCAGGGTGAAGTTAGAGTACTTTAGAGAGAGGCTTGGTGTTCTTCGGATTGATGAAACTTCGAGGAAGAAGTGATGGACACATTTGATGAAGCCATTCCAAGCATGTTGGAAGGAGGATCCTTCACATGGCTGTGGATGTAAGCGCTGGATGATGAGCATCAGGATGATGTTCTGGTTCCTGCTTTGTATGATCAGTTGGATCATTTTTATATGTATGTATGTATGCATCATGTTGGATGCTGGATATGATCAGTTGGATCATTTATATATGTATGTATGCATCATGTTGGATGCTGGATATGATCAATTGGATCATTTATATATGTATGTACGCATCATGTTGGATGCTGGATAAGATCAGTTGGATCATTTATATGTATGTACGCATCATGTTGGATGCTGGATATGATCGGTTGGATCATGTGTATGTATTTTTTATAAGCATCATGTTGGATGCTTGGACCATGTATCTATATATGTATCAGATGGATACATTGTATGATTAGGTAGATCATGTATGATGATATGTATCATATATTTGTATTTGTATCAGGTGGATACACTGTATGATCAGGTGGATCATGTATGATGATATGTATTAGGTAGATACTTGGTATGCATCAGCTAGATGCATTGTTTGATCAGGATGATCATGGATGACGAGCTTCAGGATGTTGCTCCAGATGGCATGCAATAGGATGTTGCGGTGATAATGATCAAGATGATCATGTGTACATCATGATGATGTATGGTGAGTATCAGGTTGATACTCTGTGGCCGTGGAACAGGTTGTGCAGATAAGCATGTAATTTGTGCCCTGGGAGATTTGTAGATATTCTTTCGAGGTTTTGCCTATTGAATGTAATTTGTACCCTGGGATATCTGGCAAATGCTCTTTCGAGGTTTTGCTTGGGAGGACATATAATTTGTGCCTTGGGAGATCTATAGATAGTCTTTCAAGGTTTTTCCTATGGCATGTAATTTGTGCCCTGGGATATCTGGCAGATGCTCTTTCGAGGTTTTGTCCTATGGCATGTAATTTGTGCCTTGGGAGATCCGATAGGTTGAGCCGTGTGCTCGTAATCATTCCTGGGATGCTCTTTCGAGGTTTTTCCATGACCGCATGTAATTTGTGCCCTGGGAGATCTGATAGGTTGAGCCTTGTGCTCGTAATCAGTACTGGGATGCTCTTTCGAGGTTTTGTGGTGACCACATGTAATTTGTGCCCTGGGAGATCCGATAGGTTGACCCTTGTGCTCGTAATCAGTCCTAGGATTCTCTTTCGAGGTTTTGTGGTGGGGTAACATGTAATAAGTCCTGGAGATCTGGACAGGATGAAAAAGGCCTCAGATGCTCTTTAGGGTTCTTGATAGTCAAGAGACTCTTTTAAGGTTTTGTGACGCACGTAATAAGTCCTGATATTTCCACAGTATGGACAGTGATGATGAAGACCTGCAGGTGGTGGGCCTACATCTAGTATGAAAAAGGACTGGCTCTATAGAACTTTCTATGACGAGTAGAGTCAGAGATTGGTTGAGATAGCAGCAGCAGTGACTATGATGATGATGATGCATCAATGACAATGACCCCAAGAAGAAGACTTGTCTAGCAGATCTGTGTCGAGAAATACCTTCCTAGTTAAGAGGGAGTGTTGATGTATATGTAACTTCGGAATGTATTTCATCTATGTATTTCATATATATTTATTGTACCCTTATTAGAGATGTGTTATTCCTCTATAAGGAAGTGTCATCATGTGGATTGACAAGTGTCGCAAGTGTGTGTACTTTCCGATGGGTTATTAGACCACCATGTGTGGGGTCGGCCCTGAATTATATATTATATTGTGGATGTACCTAGCTAGACAAGTGGGCCCCATAAGGTCACTGGGCAAACAAGTTAGTATAAATAGAGATCAGGAGATCTATATTTATATCATTTGGAAAGTCATATCTCTCTCACTCAAAAAGTGGCGCACTAGTGAGGAGGAGGATCATCTGCTTGTAGGAGACTATCTCAAGTGTATTTTGGTTGTACTTTGGTTGAGCCATTGCTCTCTCTATCTCTGAGGAAGTTGTGGGGTTTTTCACCTTAGGGTTTTCCCCACGGAAACTCTGTGTCTCTTGTCTCTCATGCTTTTGATTCTTGTGATGCTTGTCATGCTTATTGTGATTGTTATGCATTGATATACTATATATGTTATTCTCTCAGTGAAGATCCTAGAGTATTGTGAATTAATGCTCAAAATTTAACAATGATACTCTAGCAATATATTGTGTGTTTTTAATATTAGGGTTCTTTGGGATCACTAAAAGGATTCTCTCTCTCTATCTAACATTGACATGACAAATGGAATAAGTTGACCTACTATAATATTTCAAATAATTATTGTTATTTTTAAATAAAAACCTAATATGGAAGAGATGCACAACACATAAATCAATAATAAAATTGTACAAAGCATACACACATAAGAGTAGATTCATTTGATTCATTTTAAATGATGATCTTTTAAACCATATGAGTTTTGCATGTCAAATTCTTTTAGATCCCTCTTAGTGATAATAAATTTAGAGTTAAGATGGATTTACGTTGAACTATCAAAAAATAAATTGTAAGGAAACATGTCATGATAGTAATATCTTGCAATTATGTAATATCTAATAGTAACCACGTGAATACTAAAGTGAGGAATTGCACTCTAAAATCAATACTGAAATCACGAATTTTTTAGCATGAGTGATTCTTCATAAACCAATCTATATCATAATTGATATCTAGAGGAGATGATTCTATCATTGGAGGCCTCACTGGTTAGTTGATAAAATCTCTAAATTTGCAATTTTTTATGTTAATGATTCTTCATCAAATAATCAATTCCACAATTGTTATCTACATGACATTATTCTACCATTCAAGCTTATTAATAAAGAGATAAAGAGTGTGAGATATCCTTTGATAAATGGTTTACATGTATGTTCTAGTGACATCGTTATGAAGAAGCATATCATGAAATTATATTGAAACATCATGCCCCACTAGGATTGGAGTTTCAGATCTATGGCTCTTATCAAAATCAATAACTATAACCAAATTCTTAAGGAATAATTTACTTATTAAAATTTATCACTAATCCCAAATGATTTTGTTAAATTCTATTACGAATTCCAATTGAATTTTTTTCCTTACTTATTCTAGTTATGAGAGAAAGAATTACAAAAGTTAAAATGAAACACTTAAGAATTTACACTTTTCACTTTTAAGAATTTACACTCATCCCAAAATACTTGAGTTGTGTGGTTACATATTACAACTCAAGGTTGGAGAAACCTCAAGGCCCAAACTCAATTATTGCCATTTCTAAAGAATAAAGCAAGGGCACATCGTACACAGAGAGTAAGCATACTATTGTTACCAAGCTCAAAAATTCCCTTTTGTATCACATATGTAGCATGAGATCGATATCAAGATCTAAATGAGTATTTTGTCTATTGGCTTTGCCGGCGAACACTAAATTGAATCAATGGAGTCTTGTGTCTCAAACATATCTGATGGGAAGCACACGATGGATGGTGCCAATGTGGATAGATACATGATGAGCCAATCTTCCCTCGATGATCCCAATTGCAATGCTCACTTAGTTGTCTAGAAGTTCATGAGATACATAGGATTTAATTCCTTGCCATATCAACTCGAGGTAACTAAATACAAACATATCATTTTTCTGCTTAGTTTTTTTTCCATGAAAACCTACTATGATATTAAGGCTATTGTGCCATTCAAGGTTTGAATTTCGATTTAACCGATGGGTAAAGTCATTTATGCAAGTTCAACCCACAATGAGATTTGTTAAATATCCCAGGGGAGGTTTCTCCATGGAGTGGGATGTTTTTTTTAACACACATCATCAACCAATTTTGATCTATCGAGAGATTTTGATCTCAATTATGTGTTGGATCCACTTCCAGAGTTAAAATGGATTTATGATGCAGTTAATGAAATAAATCCAACAAACAACTTTCTATCAACAGAAATGCCTAACTATTAGATGATGTTAAAAATTCACATCTTCAATGCCATCCATGTACTATTGTAAGTGTTGTTATGAAGATACTGTGTATATTTTCTAAAACTTCTTCCCATTCTTCCTTGCACAGGCCCAACGCCAAGGTTCACAAGATTTTTCCAGACTAATTTAACCTCTTCCTTACCCCTCTCGGCATCCCTTCCCTTTACCCTCCCTATTTGAGTAAATTGATTTTGTTGGTGTTGTTTCTTTCATTGTCCTGCCACTAGGTATATAATCTAATTTAATGAATTAATATACTTCTATAACATAGTAGGGTTATTTGGTGACTCCGTGTGTATCTAATTAGTGATCTTCACAAGGAAAAATGGTTTTTGAGTCACTAGAGGAAATACACTTTTGTATTTCCCAATAGTCATATTATTGTGAGTAGGCTTCAAGAGGTTAGAGCCTGATAGGCTTCAAGAATAAAATGTTAAAGATAATGCAACTGCGAGAGATATTCTCTGAGAGGATGGAAACCTAGTCAATTAACTAGTATTCTTGGTTAGTTAACCAGGTAGTGTAAGTCCCTATATCCCCCCAACATTCAATTGGGGTTCTTGGTCTAGGACCAAGAAGGTAAATGCCATGGAAAAGTCCCTAGCATGTGGCTAGGGACCCTATCTATCTCTAGGGAATTCTGGTTAGGGACTAGACACTTTCTTAGTCATGAGAACCAAGCAGATCCTGTAGGAAGAGACATAGACATCCTGATATGGGACCAAGCAGATTCTTGTTCAGGGACCAAGAAATTCCTACAGGTGTATTATTGTTTAGTTAACCAAGAGGATCTTGGTCAGTTAACTAAGATGATGATGTGTGATGTCCTCCTCTCTTAGGTCTTCGAGATGGTTGAGCTAGGTTGTTTCAACAAGGGACTGGCCACTCCTTGATGGAGTCACTAGCATTGAACTTAGGATCAGTTAGGAGGACTAGAGGATCACATCATCCAATGTGTACCTTCCTTATATGGTGATGATAGAAATTTCAATTATTGTATGGAACACTTGCACATTTGAGAGAGAGATAAAGGGGTTGTCTTCCCACCTTGTTTTTACACCCTTGGTCTTGTGGGTAAAAGGGTTGTCTTCCCACATTATTGATACACCCTTGATCTTGTGGGTAAAAAGGTTGTCTTCTGACCTTGTTGTTACACCCTTGGTATTGTGGGTGAAAGAGTTGTCTTCTCACCTTGTTGTTACATCTTTGGTATTGTGGTTAGAAGGGTTGTTTACCCCTCCTTGATTTGTGGATTTCCTTATGTTTGGTTTGGTCTTTTGTTGACCCCTCCCTTTTTGGTCTTATGTGCCAGTGACCCTCTTGAGTGTGGTAAGTTACCCTTTGCCATATCCTTGGTACCCACTACTGAAGACATCATAACATTAAATTATAATTTTATGTTTGGTAACCATCCTAAAAGATAAGATGTCTTGAATTCGTTTAAGTAACCCTAAGTCAATGAAGAATTAAAAGGAATAACCTTCTAGAGGACATTAAAAGGTTATAAATACAAGTCCATTCCTTCATTGAGAGAGTATCTTTAAGACATAACTTAGTTCTGATTTGTTATGTGTTTGATATAGGGTTTCAATAGTCTGATTTGGGTGATGTCAAGGGTTTAGAAGACTGATTTATAGTTGTGCTCTCTCTTCTTGCTTCCCACTACTACTAGGGTTTGATTCAAAGGTACCATCTACCTTGTTGATCCTATTTTGGGGTTGTCGTCCACTTTGAATTCTGATCTAAGGATTTCAATATCTTCCCGAGGCTTCCACTACCTTGTTGAGGTCTAATTTGAGGGTGTCGATACCTTGTTTAAGGGTTTCTCTGTTTGTTTGGGCCTGCCACTTCTCACTATTGAGAGGGATGATACTTATGTGGACTGTTTTTGGACTATTTTGTGTGGTATTATACCTATGCGTACTATTTTTGGACTGTTTTGGAGGGATACTACCTGGTTGGACTTTCTTTGGACTGTTTTTGTGGGCTACTACCTGCTTGGACCGTGTTTGGACTAGGTCGCTACTTTGATGGACTGTTTTTGGACTAGTTTGTGAGGGATGCTACCTGTTGTAATATCCCTAATCTGATCTCATAGCATATCAAATCAAATTCAACTTTAAAATCAGAAAACTGTATGATCGAAACTAGTTCACAAAACTAGACAAGAAGAAACTAGTTTAGGGTACTGATTAACCCACCCAGAGCTTGATTGATGGACACTTTTGGATATGAAAAATGTATTGAGGAGAAGCACAAAGGAAAAAAGAATCAATTCCAAATTTATATTTCTATGCACAATGTACTGGGGCCATTTATGTTTAACAACCGCTCCGCAAAAGTCTACTCCAAGGCTTCCTGGGCACACCAACATATGCATACTAAACTCATTCACTTACACTTGAAATAAACCAAAGTGTGGAAATAAAAAAAAAATCCCTAATATATTTCTGGACAAGTTTTTCATATTTTTTGGGAGGTTCTGGTAGTGTTTGGAGGAAAAGGGAGAAAGAGCGCTAGGGTGGACTGCTCAACCAGTTTGTTTCCATGCTCTCCCAAACAGGCTGAGAGGGATACAAATTCTCGAGAAGAGGATCATATGATATTAATTGGTGTATCAGGAACCTCATATGATTTATATAATAGAAAATAGGCATTCATATTACTTTTAATTAAACATACTGCAAAACTAGTCAAATTAAAGTGCCCAATGAGCTAGTCTTGATAAATATGAAATTAAACATACAAACAAGGTCACAAATCTATGATTTTTGAATTGGGATAGATTATACAGGTAACTAAAAACCTACAGGAACTAACAAAAATATAAATAGATTGATAGAGCTCCGTATATTTCCATTTCTTGAAAACTAGTCAAGTAAAATTGCACAAAGAGCTAGTCTTGAGAATTATGGACTCAAACAGCTTCTAAGGCTCTTGAAATATTATTATGATGTTTAATATGATTTAGGAATGAATTAAATATGCAGAAATAATCAGAATTAGAGTTTATTAAGCAATATAGAGAATTATCATGGCTAAGGCTACACAGAAATCCATCAATCTTGCATTATTGCATTGATTGAAGGAGAATGCTACAGAGAATAGTAAGAAGGAGAATTTTAATCACTGGATATGATATATAGGATGAACATGGGAAACTAGATTCTCATGGGAGGTACAGTGGTCTTCTGTATCTTCTTGAAATATCTCCAACTGAATACTCTCTCTAAGTAAAACTCCATAGATCCACCTCAAATCATCTAGATCTTTGCATCAACTTCTGAAGGATGGATATTCACATGAAATGGATGGATCGGATATTCAAATTGGTATCAATGTCTACACTGGATCATGTGTATAATACTAGAACATGAACTATGGGGCACATCTACCACAGGTGGCTAAGGGTGCATCACCGAAGCCTAGAGGAGCTTGATATTTCTCACACACAAATCATAAACTGTCAAAAGATGTCAAACGGAGTTCTCCTTCTTTTATAGAATTTTATCCTCATGGTTGAGCTTATCATCTTATAAATTTGAATTTGAGGAGGCATGGATGTTTCCTTGATTAGTTGGATTGGGGTTGGACCCACTTAGCCTCCTGGATGCATCTGCACTTGCTAAACTTGGATCCTGTAGCTTTTATGGATGTTTCTAATCATTCTTGAGTTGCACAAATCAAGAAAATTATTTATTTTTTTCTTTTGATAATTTTCCTGCTTTTCCAACTTTCCTTGCTTTATGACTTTCTCTTGCTTTTATAAACTGCAACTCCTTGCTTTCTGGATGTTTCCTTCTTTTCAATACCGGCTTCTTTTCTGCACTTTCTTAATTTGTGCACCTTCCTGCTAGTTATGCATTGCGTTTTTCAGTTTCCTTATTTTTTCTGACACCTTGCTTTGTGCTTCTTTCTTCCAGTTTCCTTTTTGCTTTGCTCTTATTTTCTTTCAGTTTCCACTTTGGTGTGACATATCATAAGGCTAAGCTTATCTTCTTATGCACTCTTTTCATCATCCAACTCATCAACACATGTAATTAATAATTAAATACAAAAATAATAGTTCGTGAGAATCCTTCTATAAACTTCCGATAGTAACCTGTAATTCCCATGAAAGATTGTACACCAGTTACATCTTTAGGGGAATGCCATTCATTAATTGCTTTTATCTTGTCCAGGTCTATTACGATTCCATCCTTGGATATCACATGCCCTAGATACTGTATTTTATCTTTGAAGAAATCACATTTGTTGAATTTAGCGTAAAGTTGGGGTTCTCTTAACACTTTTAAAATTATTTTTAAGTGTTCATCATGTTCTTCTTTAGTTTTTTAATAAATTAAATGTCGTCAATGAAAACAATTACAAAATTATCTAAGTACTAATGTAAGACATTGTTCATAAGACAAATGAAAACTGTTAGAGCGTTGGTTAGACAAAAAGGCATAACCACAAACTCGTAATGCCTGTAGCGGGTTCTGAAAGCAGTCCTAAAGATGTCCTCATCTTTAATTTTGACTTGATAGTATCTAGACCTCAAGTCTATTTTAGAGAATATCGTTGCACTACATAATTGATCAAACAGATCATCAGTGCGGGGAAAAGGATATATGTTCTTAATGGTCATTTTATTTAACTCACGGTAGTCTAAGCATAAACGCAAGGTACTGTCCTACTTTTTAACAAAAATAACAGGTTCTCCCCACGGAGACACATTGGGCCTTATATAATATTTGTCAATCAGCTATTTTAATTGTGATTTAAGTTCATTAAGTTCCAGAATGTTCATTATGTAAGGAGCCTTTGGGTTTGGTACCACTCCCGGTACTAGCTCAATGGTGAAATCTAATTTCCTTTTCAAAGGTAGTCCTGGAATTTCTTTCGGGAATACATCAGAAAATTCCTTTAGAATGGGTATGTCTTCCAAATTTAACTTATCTTCCTTAGTTGAATGTTCGTCATTAATTACATTTACAACAAACATTTTACATCCTTTACGAACAACCCTTTTAACTTGCAAAGCAGAAATCTGTCTAACTGAAGTGTTTCTAGGAATCCCTTTTACTGTTACTGTTTCATATTCATCATTTAAGCAAGTAAAATATTTTTCAAAACAATTTAACACTACAATATTCTTTTCCAGCCAGTCCATTCCAATCAAGACATCATATGATCCTAAAGGTATTACATTTAACTTTACTTCAATTCTAAACTGATCTATAAGCAGTTCATAGTTAGTAACAAAGTCAACTAACTTTCTTTTAGTACTTGTAGCTAGTTGGAACAACCAGGATTTGTCAAACTTTTCTACTTGTAGTTTACATTTTTATACTATACTTGGAGATACATAACTCAGGCTTGCTCTTGGATCAATCAAAATAGATATAGGTTTATTTTTCAGCGTACCTTCTACTTCAACCATGGAAGTTTGATGATCAATTTGTCTGTTTTCCAATGCTGCATTAATCATGGGCATTTCCCTAGCTAAATATCCAACTGTTGATTCTCCTTGTACTGTATGTATGTTTTTGATTGCTCTCTTTCTATTCGGGCAGTTTGATGCATAGTGAGGTCCTTGACAGTCCCAACATTTTAGGGTTTCCATTTGTTCATTATTTTTAACATAATTATTAGGTGGATCTCTGTTTCTTGCAGCTGTAAAATTTGGTTGTACATTGTTTCTTGGATTACTTCCATGAAATTTTCTGTTAGAAAAATTATGTGAATTATTATTTCTGAAATTTCAATTAAATGAGTAATGTTTCTTTCTTTGTTCAAAATTATTAGGCCTCTTTGCTTTCCAACTTGGTATGCTTTCCTTTTTCCTGTTCTGTTCATAACATATATTTGCTTTTCTCATGGCCTCTTCAAGAGTTCTAGCATCGTCATACTCAATTTTGTCCTTTATATGAGAGGGTAAACAACTCAGAAATATATGTACCTTAGGATTTTCTTCAGTAATCTAAGGCACATACCTCAACAAATTTAAAAACTTGCTGCTTAATTCCTTCATATCCATGGAACCTAACTTTAATTCATAAAACTCTTTAGCTTGTTCCTCATAATATTGCTCCGACATAAATTTCCTTTAAAAATACTTCTTAAAACTACTCTAGTTTACATTTTTCTATTTTAATCCTTGTACTCGTTTCAAATCCTCCCACCATATGTCGAATGTTCTTGTCAGGTTATAAATTGCCATTTTAGTTTTTAGCTGACTTGAGTAGTTGTAAATTTGGAAATATTTATTCATACTGGACAACTATGCTTTGGCTTCCTCATTCTTTTATGTTTCTCCATTAAAAGTTGGTGGTTTAATCTTCTTAAATTCTCGAGAAATTTCTTCGTATGGTTTTCACTTCTTCATTTTAGTGTAGTAGTCACTTTCGCTACTATCACTGGAATACTAATGCTTCTTCCTGTACGATTTAACATTAATTTCAGAATAAGAACTAGTTCCATAATCAATAAGTTTTACCTTTTTACCTTTTTGTTGGTAGGACATGGTTCCAGATTCATAATTATTTTATGTTCCTTCATTCTTATCATTATTATGGAATTTATCTAACAGGGTTTGATTCAGCTCCTCTTGAGCTTTTAGAATTCGTTCATTCTCCTCCTTAACAATTTTTTATTTCGGTTTTTAAATTTCTTACTGTTCTCAATAATTCAGATGAGATATCGTTTAATTCAACAAATATATTTTCTGCATTAATGTGTTCTTGTTCATTATTATTTTGATCATTAAGGTGGGACCTGTCCTCAACTGACACTTCTTCCATACCTGCAAAATAAATATAAAAAGTGTTGAACATAAAACAAAATTAAATCCAATTAGTGGTTTCATTTTCTGTTTTAAATTTTAATTGCACGAGTTGAGCCATTTTCAGGCCTAGAGTTTGAACTTGCGCTCTGATACCACATGTAACATCCCCAAATTTCATAAAAATTAAAAAAAAATCTGAACAGTATCAATGTTATTTATTTGTTATGCGGAAGATACTTTTAATGACACCTGTCCCAATAGGAACTATTCTCCCAAATTTATGATGTCGTGTTGTATTTAATTATGCATCGTCATAATTCATTTTAAATGCCGTAACGACATAATGTCTATGTCGCTATTGTCGGAATTATGTAATAACTTCTTAGGTAGTTTTATCTTATATATGATTGTCTCTTATCTTTGTTTAATTTATATACATCATTATTCTTTCGACTTGTTTATGGATCAACATTTAATCCCGTCTTTGCACCTTGACATAAATGTGCTTTATACTTACTAACCTGTTATTTTATTTTGATGAAGGGGTCCTATGGATACCCTGAGGCTTACTTAGCCTATTTGCATAGCCAATGCTCTTACCACTATTGTACAGATTTGCAGGTGAGAGTGTTATATTCAGTTGAAGTTCACATTACTGTGCATTAATTAGTTTGTCGTAATTACCCTATACTTTGATATTAATGACACACATGAGAAATCCTACTTGAAAAACTAGGGTAAGGCCTACCCTAGCTATGTTTCTATTTTCATTTTAATGACATTTATATACATTTTTAAAGTATATATATCTATATATCTTTTAGCTTAAAATTGTTATAATGTTCACTATATATAGTTCAATATTGGTTAGTCCATATGGGATTCACAATGAATTAACAATTCCAATTATTTTTTTATTAATATTATAGTGCGATCATAAATTAAAACCATATGGTCGAATCTCAATTATTATATAGTTCTTATATGTTTATATTTATATGTGGCAGGGTATTAATCCTTGGCCACGATTTAAACTCTTATAACATGAACATGAAAGGACTTTGGGATATAATGTGACCATGAGAAAAAATGTGATCTATACTATGCATAGTTTTTCAACATATGAACTCTTAGTGGAGTTCTTTATTGGCATGTTGACAACTTAACACCTAAATGTTGAAATAAATGGAGCTATGGTGGAATGCATAAATGGAAACCCCATTGCAGTTGCTTCATGTGACAACCTTGGGTATTGGGATAAACCCTAACCGCGTTTTGAATGACTACCAAACGCTCTCTAGCTCTTTTCATTTCGTTCATTAAGCAAAACAAGTGGTGGAGGCTGACAACCTCTCGAGATGGTAGGGTTTGAATGCTCCATATCATGTTTCATGGTTTCGATGGCGGTTTGCACTATTACAGTTGGAAGCTCGGTTGAATGGCACCTGCCATAGGTAAACCCTCGACCTACAGCACGATATAGTTCATTGTTATTATCATTCTTCAAAAATCGTTGCTAACTCCTATTTTGTTGGGTTTTACTGTGGAATGACAGGGTTATAGCTCTGCTGGGTTTGCTACTAACTCTCTGGGCAACTAATCCATCATGGCTTCGAAAATAGGCACTGGAAAACCTCGACAATTATCTAGCAAACCTGAGCGTAACTCTGTTATGAATGGTGATGATATGGTAACGAAGTTGGACAGTAAACTTTGTCGTGATGAAGATTTCACCGGTATATGTTCTTTGTAGTTTGTTTTTAAATCTTAGAAGCCATATGGCATTTTGTAACTAAGAAGGATGAACCTTCGAGCCTTGGATTGTGTTGGTTTCTCAACGCTTCCATTAATTACTGTTTTGTAAAGAATTTCATGGATTAATAAAAATGGTTTTCAAATTTCAAAGTATGGTTTGATTCATTATTTTAGAGAAATGCTCTCGGCATTTTCTTCATTTTAATATGGATATCCAATGATGTTTTGTTTTCTGTTGGTAAAAGCTGTTCCAATTATGAACATGTTACAGGGTTAAAACCCTACCCTAAATGTTACGAAAGTTTATAGTTCAGTCGTTCATATATATGCTAGGGGTTTTGAACCCAAAACTTATTCATGCATTTAAGATTTATTTTGATAACTTATATTCTAAGACATAGGTTGGGTGAGTTGAAACTCGAACCCTAAACCTCTGTGTGTTAGGATACCTATACCATTCGTGTTTATAATTTTATAAATGTATTGACCCATTTGGGTGAGCCCTTACTGGTCTCGAACCCAGGTCTTGTATTACTTCTTTTATAAATTATGTGTTACATTTCTATATGTGTAAATAAATTTAAACCTGGGCGATGCCTTCCAATATGGCTCGAGCCCGTGCTATTACTTAATACTATATTAAATGATGGATTTATTAAATTATCGAATTTGTGCGAATGTGTCTATTGTCTTATGAATGATTAAAGAGTACAAGGCATTGAATATATTTCAAATGCTGCAATTGTTATTGTATATTAAAATTTCCAGAGTTATGTTCTCGATTTGGTTTTGTTTTAATATTATATTGTACTATGAAAGAGGATGCTGCTAGGGTTTGAGATAAAAATCGTTCATAAATAAGGGTTATATTTATAGAGTTTTCTGTACTCGTTTATATGGTATTTTGTTACTGGTACTTGCAATAATACTATTTAGAATTCATTTATAAAAGAGATATTATTTATGCATGTGTTCTAGGTTTATTCTGAGAGTAAGCTAGATTTGAAGATTATTACTTCAGTATAAAATATTTAAATGCTATATAATGTTATTCAGTATGAGGGATAGTTCCTGAAAATCAGCTCACCTTGTAATGTTTACAAGATATGGTTATGTTTATAAATAACTAATATATTCTTGCATATAGAATAGAATAGTTTTACTGATACAGATCTTTATAAAATAGTTTCTGTCTATGATAAACAATCATTCTAATCTATTCATAATTTTAACTTCTCTGTACTAGAGTACAACAGTTAATGTCTGTGGAAAAATACAGAGAAGTATTTTATTCAATCATACAACATTTCTAATCTATTTCTTCAATCACAGTACAGAATCACATTTATAATTATCTTCTATACTAGCTAAACAAATCTGCAGTTCCTAATATACTTAAACATTTTTAGAAATAGATATGCAGTAAAATAAAACAATAAGATAATAAGAACCTGAAACCGAAGAGGGAAACAAAAACCCAAGGGAGCCCATTCCTCCCAACCTAATCCGGAAGACAACCATGTCACTTGCCTTAGGACCCCCGAGCCTGTTTAGTGAACCATTAGGACGAAGATGCTGTGTGGAGGCAAATGTTATCCTCTACAACTCAGCAGTGATGTTGACAAAAATCGAGAATGAAACTTCTGCTTTTCAACAATATTGAGTTTTGCATAAAGCAGTACTAACTCAGATTAGCAGACTTATCTGAGTCAATCCCTCTAGATTTCCCCTCATCGAATCTCTTGTGTGTTTAGAATTATTATAAGGTAAAAACTACTTTCCTCCTCTCCAATTCGATGGGTGTAATATATTTTTCTTAGGTCTTTGGTCAGTTTTACAATTATTGAGCCACCTGCCCTGTTCCACTTCCTTGGGGAACATGACCATAAACGTAGGGAATTTGCCACCTGCAACAACTAGAGGTGCATTGATGATGCTGCCAAGTGTCAATTTTCTCTCCACCCCAATTCATTCCTCCTAGTGGGTTAGTGAACACTCGTTCAACAGTCTGTGAAAATCCTCACAGCGGATCTAAGAGATGATGTATACCTCACAAGAGTAATTATGATTAAGCAAGAAAATAGAATAAGATTGATCAATACAGTATAATGAGCAACAGATTAATATCGTAAAGTAGAACTCAGATACAGGCAATAATACTTCACACACACTAGTTAATTAATCACAATATGGACAAATAAATAGTACAATGGTAGAGAGGATTCGAATTCCCAAGGTGGCAATTCGAATTAGCCTCTCAAAGTGATCATAAGATCAATAGAGTGTCATCGGAGCACAACTAGGTGTCCTCATGATCATCGGAGCACAACTGGAAGTCTTCATCATCATCAATGGAGTCATCAATGCTCAAGTAACTGTCAACCATTAGTCAAACTGAGTCTGGTAGGTGTAACTGAGTGTAACGAAGTGTAACTGAGTGTAACTGACTATAACTGACTGTAACTGAGTGTAACTAAGTGTAATTGAGTGTAACTGAGTGACAACTGGACTGGTAGGTGAAGAAGGGCGAGTTGCTTCCTAAAACCAAGGAAGAAGGGCGCATTAAGCAACTAGAGGGATAAAACTGAATAGTGAGAATCTCCTGGGGGCTGGCTAACTGAGGGCTAGGTGCTGGATTGATGACTGGGATACATGAAAACCCTAGAATGCATGCAAACCCTAAAGGTGCATGCATGACTAAAAATGTAAATGATCAAAATACTAGTGGTACTAGGATGGAGTATAGGAATATCCTAACACCCCCCCTTAATCCACCCTGGGCCCTGGTAACTAAGACCAAAGGTCACCCAATACAATGAATAATAATAGTCAATAAACCAAGGAAGTGGGAAAATTTCATGGGAAACATACCCCCTCCTCAAAAACAGACTGTAAGGCACACACAAAAATAAATGCTCCAAACTCAAGTAGGTGTGATGCTTGGTCATATGTCTGGAGGTATCTTCTTCTTGGGAAGAAGTAGATCATGCTCAAAAAGCATGTGCTTGTACTTGCTCTTCAGATCGAATGTGATGAGAACAAATCCAATAGTATGAGAATGATCCTTGAACTTGTGATTCAAATCAGCTGAGGTAGGATCAAATATGTGAAAGTGCATATAGTCTTTTGTCTTCTCCTTCGAACCACCATGGGTGAGTTTATTCCAAAAATAACTATTACATGTTTGCTTGAAATCAAAATCAGATTTAAGACTTAAAAAATAGTTTCTTGAGATCTCCTTTGAACTAGCAGGGGTGAGATGAAAACTATCATATGCATGAGAAGTTATCCCAAGCAGTAATTGCTTAGAACCCAATTTAGATACAAGACTTGAATCATGGTTTCTTGAGATCTCCTTTGAACCATGAGAGGTGAGATCAAAACCAGTAGATGCATGAGAAATTATCCCAAGCAAATGGAAATGGCCATATTCTTCAATGACCTTCTGAAAGCATGGAATTATGATCATATAGTAGTATAAAAGAGGAGATAGCTGGAGAGGAGTGAATGCATTACCTTCAAAATCTGTTTTGACCTCCGAAATAATCATGTGATCATGATGCAAACCAACAGACTCTGGTGCAAGAGAGGATTTAGAACCTTCTGCAATATCTAGAGTGTGAGCTGGCACAGAAAGAGAAGAAAGTTTGAGCATGAGTGGAGAATCTGCAAGTTCTCTGTCAACAACTTCAATATGAGATGATACTAGTTCATGATCTGAGAGACCATCAAGAGGAGCGAATACATCACTTTGCTTGCTTTCGAATGGATTAGGACCACATCCTTCATTCTTTCTGCTAATTTTTTCATCCAGGTGAGCCCATAACTCATTTGGAGTCCATAACTCCTTTGGAGTTTCAACACCATCACGGTATCTGAATTGGAATCTCTGGTATGCACATAAAGAAAGCATCATTGCTCCAAAGGCATCATCACCTTTATTTAACCAATCAATATTTTCTTGAGGGGATTCGAACTCTCTTTCAAAATGACAATAAAAAAGATCATGTATCTTTAAGTGTGCTATCATTCTTGGTTTCCATTCATCATAGTTGAATGGAGAAAGAAAAGAGATTCCTTCTGAATCATACATTGAAGCTGTAGAAGACCTGCAAAAACAATATAGAATAACTGCAACTGCTACTATTGCAAAAATGCAGAAACTACTGCAACTGCTGCACTCGAAATCTTGGTAATAACCAAAAAACTCTCAAGAATGGAGACAAACAATACTCTCAACATGCTCTAATACCATGTGAAAATCCTCATAGTAGATCTAAGAGATGATGTATACCTCACAAGAGTAATTATGATTAAGCAGAAAAATAGAAGAAGAGTGATCAATACAGTATAATGAGCAATAGAATAATATGGTACAGTAGAACTCGGATAGAAGCAATAATACTTCACACACACTAGTCAATTAATCACAATATGGACACATAAATAGAACAATGGTAGAGAGGATTCAAATTCCCAAGGTGGCAATTTGAATTAGCCTCTCAGAGTGATCATAAGATCAATAGAGTGTCATCGGAGCACAACTAGGTGTCCTCATAATCATCGGAGCACAACTGGAAGTCTTCATCATCATCAGTGGAGTCATCAATGCTCAAGTAACTGTCAACCATCAGTCAAACTAAGTCTGGTAGGTGTAACTGAGTGTAACGAAGTGTAACTGAGTGTAACTGACTATAACTGACTGTAACTGAGTGTAACTAAGTGTAACTGAGTGTAACTGACTGTAACTGAGTGCAATTGAGTGACAACTGGACTGGTAGGTGAAGAAGGGCGAGTTGCTTCCTAAAATCAAGGAAGAAGGGTGCATTAAGCAACTGGAGGGCTAAAACTGAATAGTGAGAAGCTCATGGGGGCTGGCTAACTAAGGGATAGGTGCTGGACTGATGACTGGGATGCATGCAAACCCTAAAGGTGCATGCATGACTGAAAATGTAAATGATCAAAATACTGGTGGGAGTAGGATGGAGTATAGGCATATCCTAACACAGTCTCCCTGGGATATTTGTCTCCTCTTTTATTTATTAATAATAAAATATATGAGAAATTAATTACAGTCATCCTTGACCCCACTTGGTCAATAATCTTTAAAAATTTACAATAACATATAACATAATTTTTTTCTCATAACACAAAATATTCAGATTTTGGGTATGTGACATACTACATCTATCAGACCTACCGCTCCTAAAAATGTTGTTAAAAACAAAGATAATAATCCCAATATCGTGTTAGAACCCCACACATTCCATGTAGATAAAGAAAGGTTTAATCCCCCCCTAAAATGAAAGAAGAATCCTTTAAAATTCTAGATTCCACAATCTCCCCCCAATTATTCCTCCCTACATTATAAGTGTAGTGCCCCTAGACTTTTGTAGACATTGAGGGCACTTGCTGAGTGACCCGACCGATTGAAACATTAATTAAATAACCTTTTGACCTTATTTTTTAGTATGTGTATCTGAACTGTTGATGTAAATGAATAATTGCATATGTTAAACGATTAGCTATGACTATGGAAAATTATGTTGATGGATAATGCTTAACGACTAGCTATACGGTGATTATGTAATTGTCGACAAAATGTATATTTGATTAGATGAATGAGAAGTTTGAATAAATCATAAATGTTTAACAATACTAGATTTACAAATCAGATGATGATTATTGAGGACAGTGCTACTAATAACTTGTTGTGAGAAGTGTGTGTAGAAACAAGTGAGACGGTTCACCAACAGACACACAAAGGAACATGAAGGGTCGTAGAGTACGGGTAAATCACACACAGGGGGAGAAACGATGATGTCGACTTCCGACAAGAATACCATGCATGAGCAGATAAGCACTAATCTGCTTGCTCAAGAGGAATGCGTGAGGGCGTACGAGGTGGGCCACGACGGAGCTCGTCACATACGAGTTGAGGGGCACGCAGTGAGAACGGACTCACTCCTCAGCGCCATTATTCCCTAGATAGCATGTAGACGGAGGATGGATGGTAACGATTCCTAAAATCCCTACAAGAGTTCCGGTACCCTGTCGAGAACGAAAAGAATGGACGCAAGGACCCAATGATGTGGTACCATGCCAAGGAATGGAAACCATGGATGACTGGACCCGACGGAGTGGTGCCATGTTAGGGAATTAAAATTAAGGAACCAGGAGCCCAATGACGCGGCACCGTGATCCTAGTGAGTTTGATTGTTAAATTTAACTGCATAAAAACTTATAAGATTAACTCTAGATTATTACTTAGCAGATGCATAAAAATATTTTAGGCATTTGCACATGGATAGTTATTTTTGTTGAGCATTTAAAATAATATAAATCATTATTTATGAGCAAAATAGAATCCTAAGCTTAGACACCTAGTCAACTAAAAGCTAGGACTTAACTAAAGTGTCTGGGGGACAGACTTGAGGAACCTAGGGATTTAGGTGCATCTCCTAGAAAAGCTGACACTTGGATGGGTGAGTGTTTTTTTTAAATTTAAAAATAATTATATAATTGTGCATGAAGCAACATGTGTCGCATGAGGTTTTCCTTTATAAGGAATACATTGGGAAGGGGAAAGGAACCCATAATTTGGATGATTGTCGTAATTTTCGAATGCCTCAAAGACTTGTTGCTATTCAAGGGTTTGGCTAGGAAATCCTGGTGGGAGGGGAATCCCAAGCTAGATTTCTGAGATACATGTGTGAACTCTATGACCCAATTAGCTCGGGGGTCTGGAAGGAAGAATACTACTTCCAGAGTGGTAGGGTGGTTTACTGAGGTGTCCGCCGGTGAATTGTTGAGATCTCCAATAGCAGGACAGCAAGGACAGCTTCAACACTCCTTTAGAACTTCGTACGTGGCTGTCGGAAAGGTATGTACAGTAAATTAAGATTTATATCAGTTTGAAATTTAATTGAATAATATTCTCCGAGTATAGTTCTTGTTACAATTATGAATAGTTTTGAAAGGAATACTAGAAAGTATTGTTTGGTTAAAAATTAGGAGAATTGTTGATGAATTAATTTGACATTGAAGATTAGATCGAACCTTGAGGATGAATACCCAACATGGATCGACTCTGTACATTTAATTACAGAGCTCTGTCTCATAAATAAATAAATTTGGATATCGGAAACTTAGGTTTGCAGCTGCAAGAGAAGCCATGAATGTATTTAAGATGCCCAACCAATTATAAATGAGACTTAGTGTGATATTCCATAAGTTCTTTGTTTATATCTTTCGGTATATTTATCTTTGTAAAAATCTGCATTAACCGGCAACGATCTCTTGTTTTCTGAGTTGTTTATCTTTCAGATGTGCTCGATCCTTTATTTCTATTTTCAAGTCAAATCGAATTCCTTTTTTAGTTTAAAGTTATAACGATTTCTTTGGGAGAATGCTCTGGATCGACTCTGTCCATTTAATTACAGAGCTCGGTCTCATAAACAAATAAATTTGGATATTGAAAATTTAGCTCGATCCTTTAATTTTACATTTAAAAGTTAGATCGGATTTTCTTTTATGAAGGAATACTCTGTAAGAATTGACTCTGTACATTCTATTACAGAGCTCGTCTTAAATTGATGATATTTTATACCGAAGGGTTAGATCGATCCTTTAATTTTTACATTTACAAGTTAGATCGAATTTTTCTTTTATGAAGGAACACTCTATAAGAATTGACTATGTACATTCTATTACAGAGCTCGTTTTAAATTCATAATATTTTATACCGAAGGGTTAGATCGATCCTTTAATTTTATATTTAAAAGTTAGCTCAAATTTTCTTTTATAAAGGAACACTCTGTAAGAATTGACTCTCTACATTTTATTACAGAGCTCATCTTAGACTCTAAACATCTGTACATTTTACATTACAAAGATCTGTCTCAAAACCTGGTTGAATTCAATACAGTGTGTAGATCGATTTCAGTTGTTGTGTAGATAATATTTTCTGAAAGTCATTCTTGGTGATCTCCTAGTATTTTAAAATCAAACTCCTGGTTTAAACTCGAAGGTCCAATTTGATCCCCACACCTTCATAGAACCTCGATCTGCGATGGCGTGTTATCTCGAGCTGAGTCATGAACCCCTGATCGTAATTTGTCTGCACTCCTATATTATTCGTTTCCCATCTTTTGCAATGAACCCAGTATCCAGATCTGTAACTGCACCGTCTCCTGTAGTGGAAGTTCGACCTCTACCTGAAATCAATTCGACACCGACGCCGATGAGAGATCCAAGGTTGTAGGATCTACGATTGCTGCTTCAGCCGAGTGATGTGAAACTAATGAGAGTCTTCCTCTCTTGTCTCCACTCGTGCCTTATTTTACATGGTGAAATTGACACCTGTAATGATAACCAACGGTTGACTCACCGTTTTAACAAGTCTATCGATAAGATCTTTTAGCTAATAGTTATTAAGCCGATTTTTCCTTATAAAGTTAGATGGTTTAATTTTGTGTGTGATTATAAGACTAGATCATTAAAGATTATGTCGTATGAACAATCTCTTAAGTCGAGAAACTGAATTGGGTTCTATTAATATTTTTTTTTATTGTTTTATATTTGTGTAAAAATTGTTGTTGTTTTAATATCTAATTGTAATACAAAACATCACTAAAGTGTCTTCTTTGAATAGAAAATTGAATAATAGGTTAAATCCTTTTATTTGTTAAAGTTTGGGATTTATGTTTAACTCATTTTGTTTATGGTAAGTTATTGAACCAAGGATGGGATGGTTTATTGTGATGTGCTTCTTCAAAAATACTTTTATTACATTTTAACCATAAAATAAAATGTTAATATTGTTATATCTTTATACATAATGTGGTTGAGTAGGAAAAGAGAAAAGTAGTGTAAGTCTTATTTTATTTATAAAGAAAATGGTAAGTATGGTTATGTGAAAATATAAAACGTGGATGATTACAAAAAGGAGAAAAGTTTATTTGAGATTAGTTTTTGATATAAACTAAATAATGTGTAGAGTACAGGAAAGGAGATAAATTGATGATTATAGGTAAAGTTAAGGTTTTGTTATGTTATCTTATTTTATCCATTTTATATGGTCAACTATGAAGGAGAGAAATGATATATAAAAAGGATAGGATTCAATCTTATAAAACAACACGTTCTATTCATTTTGAATTGTGATGTATAGAAAAATAGAAAAGATAATTATGGGAGATGCTAAGATCTTACCATGTCAACTTATTCTATTAATTATATAAAGATGATTTAAAAAAAAAAAAATTACGTTCTTGAACGACAAGCCCTACATTTGGTATCAGAGCAAGGTCGAACTTAGTTCGGACCTACACAATTCCGCATCAAACAGTTTATGATGTTTTGTTGACTAATAAAAAAATTATTTTACTTTTCTCAACAGACTTCGTCATGGATCAAAGGACTCGTAGGGGAAGAGCTGGAAGGGGGCGAGGACGAGCTGCACGCCCGCCAACCCCAACAACCCCTGTGGATAACCCTCCGAGAATCGAGGAAACCATTAATCTACCTGCGGATGAGATCATGACAATGATGAGAAACTACCACAGAATGACAGAAGCGTTGATGACACGACTTGACCACGAGAATGTTGGTTCTCAAGTCACTGCAGTACGGCGGATGCCACCTCTGGTCAACATACACCGAGAGTTAGAAAAGGTGAAGTTTCCTGAATTTTGGGGTTCCACTAAGGGGACCACCGCAGAGGCATGGCTAGAAAACATGGCCATGTGTTTTTCTTTGAGAGAATACACGTCTAACATGAAGGTACAGATGGCGATACTACAACTAAAGGGGGAAGCCCTTCTTTGGTGGAAGACCTTGCGACCTCAACTAGGTCTGGAGCTTGAGGAGATATCTTGGGAATTGTTCGATGAACATTTCCGTCAGCATTACCTATCAGATGAATTCATTGAACGACAGCTGAATGGTTTCCATGCACTAAAGCAAGGACTATGGACAATACAAGAGTACGAAATCTATTTTATGGAGTTACTAAAGTATGCACCCCATGTTGCCATGGAGAAATTAAAGGCCAATAAGTTCATCTATGGATTAAACCCAGTCATCCGGGACAAGGTTCATATTTTGACACCTTCGACTTTGCACGATGCGGTCCAGAAGGCCCTCATAGTGGAAGAAGAGCTTCCCGGCAAGATACTGCAAAATAAGAACTTTACGAGTATAGACCAAGGAATTCAACCTTCGCATGCACCCAAACATCAGTATGGGAATAAGAATTTTGGAAGGAGACCTTTCAACGGAGGGTCTAACAAAGATGACAAAACACCATACCGACCACCACCGCGGAATGATCATGCAAAGCCATTTACAAAACCGGTGCAGTTTAGACCGAGGAGAAATTATGCACCTACTAGAAACAACACAAGAGGGCCTAAAGCTGGATGTTGGAGGTGTGGGGGACCACACTTCCAAAATGATTGTCCTCGGCAGGACTAGGGAAACCAAAGAGCTCCAGCACCATGCCAGACTACTGCGGTCGATTTAGGACGAGCGCATCGTATACACGCTGCCTTCAACAACTGCCAAGCTGAACATCAGTCCATCGTCCTCGAGACTACTTGTAAGATACATGGTAATGTATTTTCATTGCTTATAGACCCTGGATCTACTGAAAGTTTTATTTCCTTAAAAGTTGTAGAAAATAATAAAATGATGGAAATAAGTCAAGATGATTTCGACACTGTCGAGATGGCATCCGATAGTGTCCAGAGTGTGGGTCTTAAGGTAGAGAACTGTGAAGTCGACCTAGGAGTCTGTTCTTCTAGCATATCCTTTTATGTTATGAAATTGGGTACATACGATCTAATCTTGGGGATGGATTGGCTAGAAGCACACTCGACAGTGATGGATTGCCGAAGTAACGAACTAACTTTCATCAATGATGAAGGTTACAAGAGGATGTTAACTGGGAAGAAAAAGAAAGTTTCCTTGAGAATGATATCGGCTATGCAGCTGAAGAAGAGCATGAGAAAAGGGTGTCAATTGTATGCGGTGATTGCATTGAACAAGGAAGGAGATAAGGTAGAAGTAATTAATCACCCCTTGTTCTCAGAATTCATGGACGTGTTTCCAGACGCATTACCCGGATTACCACCACAGCGTGAACTGGATTTCACCATAGAACGAAAACCTGGAACCGAACCCATAGCTAGAACTCCTTACCGAATGTCAGTACCAAAATTGAAGGAATTGCAAATTCAACTACAAGAGTTGTTAGATTTAGGACTGATCAAACCTAGTGTGTCTCCTTGGGGAGCACCTGTTATTTTTGTAAAGAAGAAGGATGGGTCTTGGCGCTTGTGAATTGACTACCGTCAATTGAACAAGGCGACCGTAAGAAATCAGTATCCCCTACCCAGAATAGATGACCTCTTTGACCAGATGAAGGGTGCGACGGTATTCTCAAAAATTGACCTAAGGTCGGGATACCACCAGTTGAGGATCAAGGATGAAGATATCCCTAAGATAGCGTTTAAAACTAGATTTGGACACTACGAATTTGTCGTAGTACCTTTTGGCTTAACAAATGCACCCAGTGTATTTATGAACCTGATGAATAGTGTGTTTCGACAACACCTTGACAAGTTTGTACAGGTGTTCTTAGACGACATTCTGATTTATTCAAGAACACCGGAAGAACATGAGGAACACCTGAGGATAGTATTAAAATGTTTAAGAGAAAATCACCTTTATGGAAAATTATCAAAGTGTTCGTTCTTCCAGAAGGAGATTCATTATCTTGGACACATCATATCCGGTGAAGGGATAGTTGTGGATCCAGCCAAGATTGAATCCATTTGGGACTGGCTAGCACCCACAAACGTGCAGATTTACGGGGCTTGCCATGTATTATAGACATTTTGTGGAAGGCTTCTCTAGAGTAGCGGGACCTATTACTGAATTACAAAAGAAGAACCGTCCTTTCATTTGGACGGAGAAATGTGAAGAGGCCTTTGCTAAATTAAAAGAATTACTGACTACGACACCAATCTTAAGAGTTCCTGATATGGATAAAGATTTCCTGGTGTGCACAGATGCTTCAAAGGATGGTGCTGGTTGTGTATTGATGCAAGATGGAAGAGTAATTGCGTACATGTCCAGAAGACTTAGGCCGCATGAAGAGAACTATGCGACCCATGATATGGAGATGACTACAGTGATGCATGCTTTGAGGTTATGGAGACACTATCTGGTAGGGAGAAATTTTGAATTAAAGACTGACCGTTATGGGTTACAACACATCTTCACTCAAAGCAACCTTAATGCAAGACAGAGAAGATGGTCGGACGTGCTCAGTGAGTATGACTTCGACATAACTTATGTGAAAGGGACCTTAAACAAAGTAGCAGATGCACTTAGTCGTAGACCTAGGATATTCTCTGTCATACCATTAAAGACAAACTTAAGAGAAAAGATCCTGACACTACAACAGGAGGACACATGGTATAATGAAGTAAAAGCTGAGTTGGAGAATGAGCAGATGAGGATACCAAAGTTTGAAGGGTACTCTTTGGACATGGATGGTTTATTACGGTATAACCGTCGCATGTATGTTCCTGATAATGAAGAAATTCGAGGTTTAATACTATTTGAGGCTCACCGAGCCGTCTATCGAGCACATCCTGGAATAAAAAAGATGTACACAGATTTGAAACCTTTGTTCTTTTGGCATGGTATGAAGAGGGATGTGGTAAGTTTTGTGGCGAAGTGTATGGAGTGCTAGATGGTAAAGGCTGAACATCGACACCCAGCCGGATTACTGCAACCACATGCAATCCCAGAATCAAAATGGGAGGTTATATCTATGGATTTTATAGTTGGTTTACCCTTAACCAACAGGAGACACGACACAATTTTTGTGGTCGTTGACACTCTTACCAAGAGTGCACATTTACTACCAATTAAGAACATGTATCAAGCTCCAGAGATAGCCCGAGTTTTCATTAATGAAGTAGTAAGACTACATGGAATTCCAAAGAAAAGTATTTCTGATAGAGGATCAGTATTTACTCGAAGGTTTTGGACAAGCTTTCAAGAAGCTCTTGGTACTCAACTTAACTTTAGCACCGCCTACCACCCTGAAACTGACGGACAAACGGAAAGAGTGAACCAAGTATTGGAGGACATGCTAAGAATGTATGTAATGGATCAACAGAAGAAGTGGGAAGAATATCTACCCTTGGTAGAATTTGCATACAACAACAGTTATCAGAGTTCTATTCAGATGGCTCCATTTGAATTTCTTTATGGAAGACCTTGTAGGATTCCCATAAGTTTGGATATACTAGAGGATAGGACATTACTTGGTCCTAAGGTAATACAAGAGATGGAAGACCAGATGGTCACGATTCGTGCTCGACTAAAGGAAGCACAGGATCACCAGAAGAGCTATGTGGATGCGCACAGGACTGATCGTAACTACGAAATTGGGGATAGGGTATTTCTACGGGTAAAACCACATGAGAGTTCTGTAAAGTTTGGAAAGGAAGCCAAGTTGTCACCTAGGTTTGTAGGACCCTTTAGGATTTTAGAATGGAAAGGAACGGTTTCCTATCATCTTGACTTGTCGTCATCATTAGGTAGAATTCATAATGTTTTCATATTTCTGTATTGCGCCACTACGTTCCCGATACTTCACATATCATTTACTTGAGCAATGTGTAGATAACGGACGATGGGGCCATGATGGCCGAACCGATCCGGATTTTAGACTAGCGAACGTGGCAGCTTATGCACCGTGTGATTGATCAAGTCAAAGTGCAGTGGGACAGCTATAGTCCAAGCTCTGCGACTTGGGAGGACGCAACTGAGATGCGTCGTAGTTTTCCATTTTTATTCTGAACTTCGGGACGAAGTTCTAAATAAGTAGGGGTGTATGTAGTGCCCCTAGACTTTTGTAGACATTGAGGGCACCTGCTGAGTGACCCGACCAATTGAAACATTAATTAAATAACCTTTTGACCTTATTTTTGAGTATGTGTATCTAAACTGTTGATGTAAATGAATAATTGCATATGTTAAACGATTAGCTATGACTATGGAAAATTATGTTGATGGACAATGCTTAACGACTAGCTATACGGTGATTATGTAATTGTCAACGAAATGTATATTTGATTAGATGAATGAGCAGTTTGAATAAATCATAAATGTTTAACAATACTAGATTTAGAAATCAGATGATGATTATTGAGGACAGTGCTACTAATAACTTGTTGTGAGACGTGTGTAGAAACAAGTGAGACGATTCACCAATGGACACACAAAGGAACATGAAGGGTCGTAGAGTATGGGTAAATCACACACAGGGGGAGCGACGATGATGTTGACTTCTGACAAGAATACCATGCATGAGCAGATAAACACTAATCCACTTGCTCAAGAGGAATGCGTGAGGGCGTACGAGGTGGGCCACGACGGAGCTGGTCACGTACGAGTTGAGGGGCACGTAGTCAGAACGAACTCACTCCTCAACGCCATTAGTCCCTAGATAGCATGTAGATGGAGGATGGATGGTAACGATTCCTATAATCCCTATAAGATTTTTCGCAAGTCAAAATGGAAAGATGGTGGAAGAAGGGCCCGACGGTGCGGTACCCTGTCCAGAATGGAAAGAATGGATGCAAGGACCCAATGATGCGGTACCATGCCAACGAATGGAAACCATGGATGACTGGACCCGACGGAGTGGTGCCATGTCAGGGAATTAAAATTAAGGAACCAGGAGCCCAATGACGCGGCACCGTGATCCTAGTGAGTTTGATTGTTAAATTTAACTGCATAAAAACTTATAAGATTAACTCTAGATTATTACTTAGCAAATGGATAAAAATGTTTTAGGCATTTGCACATGAATAGTTATTTTTGTTGAGCATTTAAAATAATATAAATTATTATTTAGGAGCACAATAGAATCCTAAGCTTAGACACCTAGTCAACTAAAAGCTAGGAGTTAACTAAAGTATCTAGGGGACAAACTTGAGGAAACCTAGGGATTTAGGTGCATCTCCTATAAAAGCTGACTCTTGGATGGGTGAGTGTTTTTTTTTTAAATTTAAAAATAATTATATAAATTTGCATGAAGAAACATGTGTCGCAGGAGGTTTTCCTTTATAAGGAAGACATTGGGAAGGGGAAAGGGACCCATAATTTGGATGATTGTCATAATTTTTGAATGCCTCAAAGACTTGCTGCTATTCAAGGGTTTGGCTAGGAAATCCTAGTGGGAGGGGAATCCCAAGTTGGATTTCTGAGATACATGTGTGAACTCTACGGCTCGATTAGCTCGGGGGTCTGGAAGGAAGAAGAGTACTTCCAAATTGGTAGGGTGGTTTACCGAGGTGTCCGTCAGTGAATTGTTGAGATCTCCAATAGCAGGACAGTGAGGACAACTTCAGTACTCCTTTAGAACTTCGTACGTGGCTGTCGGAAAGGTATCTACAGTAAATTATGATTTATATCAATCTCAAATTTAATTGAATAATATTCTCTAGGTATAATTCTTGTTACAATTATGAATAGTTTTGAAAGGAATACTAGAAAGTATTGTTTGGTTAAAAATTAGGAGAATCGTTGCTGAATTAATTTGAAATTGAAGATTAGATCGAACCTTGAGGATGAATACCCAACATGGATCGACTCTGTACATTTAATTACAGAGCTCTGTCTCATAATTAAATAAATTTGGATATCGGAAACTTAGGTTTGCAGCTGCAAGAGTAGCCATGAATGTATTTAAGATGCCCAACCAATTATAAATGAGACTTAGTGTGATATTCCATAAGTTCTTTGTTTATATCTTTCAGTATATTTATCTTTGTAAAAATCTACATTAACCGGCAACGATCTCTTGTTGTCTGAGTTGTTTATCTTTCATATTTGCTCGATCCTTTATTTCTATTTTCAAGTCAAATCGAATTCCTTTTTCAGTTTAAAGTTATACCGATTTCTGTGGGAGAATGCTCTGGATCAACTCTGTCCATTTAATTATAGAGCTCGGTCTCATAAACAAATAAATTTGGATATTGAAAATTTACCTTGATCCTTTAATTTTACATTTAAAAGTTAGATCGAATTTTCTTTTATGAAGGAATACTCTATAAGAATTGACTCTGTACATTCTATTACAGAGCTCGTCTTAAATTGATGATATTTTATACCGAAGGGTTAGATCGATCCTTTAATTTTTACATTTACAAGTTAGATCGAATTTTTCTTTTATGAAGGAACACTCTGTAAGAATTGACTCTGTACATTCTATTATAGAGCTCGTTTTAAATTGATAATATTTTATACCGAAGGGTTAGATCGATCCTTTAATTTTATATTTAAAAGTTAGCTCAAATTTTATTTTATAAAGGAACACTCTGTAAGAATTGACTCTGTACATTTTATTACAGAGCTCGTCTTAGACTCTGAACATCTCTACATTTTACATTACAAAGATCTGTCTCAAAACCTGGTTGAATTCGATATAGTGTGTAGATCGATTTCAGTTTTTGTGTAGATAATATTTTCTAAAAATCATTCTCAGTGATCTCCTAGTATTTTAAAATCAAACTCCTGGTTTAAACTCGAAGGTCCAATTTGATCCCCACACCTTCATAGAACCTCGATCTGCGATGGCGTGTTATCCTGAGCTGAGTCGTGAACCCCTGATTGTAATTTGTCTGCACTCTTATCTTATTCGTCTCCCAACTTTTGCAATGAACCCAGTATCCACATCTGTAACTGCACCATCTCCTGTAGTGGAAGTTCGACCTCTACCTGAAATCAATTCAACACCGACGCCAATGAGATATCCAAGGTTGTAGGATCTATGATTGTTGCTTCAGCCGAGTGATGTGAAACTAATGAGAGTCTTCCTCTCTCGTCTCCACTCATGCCTTATTTTACATGGTGAAATTGACACCTGTAATGATAACCAACAGTTGACTCACCGTTTTAACAAGTCTATCGATAAGATCTTTTAACTAATAGTTATTAAGCCGATTTTTCCTTATAAAGTTAGATGGTGTAATTTTGTGTGCGATTATAAGACTAGATCATTAAAGATTATATCGTATGAACAATCTCTTAAGTCAAGAAACTGAATTGGGTTCTGTTAATATTTTTTTATTGTTTTATATTTGTGTAAAAATTGTTGTTGTTTTAATATCTAATTGTAATACGAAACATCACTAAAGTGTCTTCTTTGAATAGAAAATTGAATAATAGGTTAAATCCTTTTATTTGTTAAAGTTTGGGATTTATGTTTAACTCATTTTGTTTACAGTAAGTTATGTTACCAAGGATGGGATGGTTTGTTGTGATGTGCTTCTTCAAAAATACTTTTATTACATTTTAACCATAAAATAAAATGTTAATATTGTTATATCTGTATACATAATGTGGTTGAGTAGGAAAAGAGAAAAGTAGTGTAAGTCTTATTTTATTTCTAAAGAAAATGGTAAGTATGGTTATGTGAAAATATAAAATGTGGATGATTAAAACAAGGAGAAAAGTTTATTTGAGATTAGTTTTTGATATAAACTAAATAATGTGTAGAGTACACGAAAGGAGATGAAATGATTATTATAGGGCAAGTTAAGGTTTTGTTATGTTATCTTATTTTATCCATTTTATATGGTCAACTATGAAGGAGAGAAATGATATATAAAAAGGATAGGATTGAATCTTATAAAACAACGCGTTCTATTCATTTTGAATTGTGATGTATAGAAAAATAGAAAAGATAATTATAGGAGATGCTAAGATCTTGCCATGTCAACTTATTCTATTAATTATATAAAGATGATTTAAAAAAAAAAAAAATTACGTTCTTGAACGATAAGGCCTACAATAAGGAATGTAACATTAATTAAATTGATAACATATTCCAAACCTCTTACACGACCCTGCATGAGGATGTACGTGCACATATAAAAAAAAACAAATTTAACTACCTTGGGGATCCGAGTGGGTAATAACCCCCAGATAGACCCATCACATCTACTATACAACACTCCCAAGAAGGGAGCAATTTAAGGAAAAAACCTTTAGTTTTTTGTCCAACCACCATTGTTTCTTGTATGAGTACAATATCAGGTTTGACCAAATCAAACAATCTCTCGAGGGATAGAAAATTTGGAGCACCCTTGACCCCTCTAATGTTAAATGGTAGAATGATCATTTAATAAAACCATCCAAGGTAAAACCTGCTCTAAGGGCCCTAACATCTTCATAGAAACAATCTATACTAAGGGGAGTTGCAACTAAACTTTCCATAACTATTAGAGAAGTTCCACGAATAAGTGGAAGGTCTAATGCTATACCTCCCATAATCAATGAAACTTTCATCTTACGGCCTTTTCCATTTAATTTTTTATGAATTGTAACATTTTGAAAAAGATTATAACAGTGATACAAAACTTCATTCCCACCAGAATAGGGATGTATAACAGACTGAGGATCATAACCAACAATTGCAACATTCAATGGAATCTTCCTTAAAGAATATTTTTACTTGATGGAATCAACTTCGAGACAACCGGGCTATGTAACACTAACTCCACCTAAATATCCAATTTATTAGAAGGTGCAATTTGAATATCATTGAAACTAAACCATGAAAGGGGAGGGAATGTGACATCCTTTGTCCCTCCCAAATAAATACCTAGCCTGACATTTGATCGCATATCCGCATGATCATTCAAAAAAATCAAAGGGGAATTATGGTTACTCGACGACAAAAATCCTAAATCTCTAGATCTCACAGACCCTAACTCCATTAACTTAAGTGGAGGAGAACTATCTTTTACCCCAACCACTACTAAAGGATTCATTGGGATTGACTCAGGCTCAACAATACCCTTACACTCCTTAGAACATAACTCCATCCCATCCAACCATAGATCCAAAGCTGAATTCTCGTCAAATATATCTCTTCTAGAATTAGAGAATTAAAGAAATCAAGAGAAAGGGATTTTAACTTATCGACAAAAGAACCATCTTGTAATGGCATCAAAGAAGCATGGATTTCTGATCTAGGGAGGGCAAGGTTTTCAACAACATTGCTAGGTTCATCTTTTGAAACTTCATTAGATGGAATCCTAATCACATTTCCTACATCATCTTCTTCATCTAAATTTGAAAAATTCATCCCACAAGACACTGTGATAGTTATTCCTAGGATGTCCCACCTCCCTAAAAAGGTGGCATCTTAAAGGAATCTTCCAAAAATCCAACCTCTACAAGATTATTTTGTTCCCCCAACAAATTTTCACTTTCTCAATAAGTCCAGTGGACAGATCAAATTCTAGTAAAACCCATGCCATTCTTTTGTCAACCGAAAGAAAACTCTTATCATCAAAGAAATAAATCTCACTACTGCATGAGCTAGATCAACAAAAATATTCCTTAACCAAAGATCAAGTGGAAACCCTAGCATGAGCATCCACATATGATAGATTTTCCTCTTTTCCTTCAAGGGATTAAAGGCTAGGTGCCACTTGCTAAGAATGAGAGAGATTTTACCAATAACCCATGGTTTATCCCAAACCTTTGCAACATCCTCCTCAACTAGAAAATGAAAGCACAACCAATTGTTTAATAACATATATATATATATATAGGGACAATATCCAAGTATGGTCTTCGAAGATTTACTAACCTAAGACATCCATTCCAGTCTATTCATAACCATATATTCCAATCTACCAATCAATTCCCTAGATGAAAGAATTTCGACCTATCCATATTGAAATTCTTCCCAAGGACCAAATGAACCTTCCCAACTCTAGCATTATTCCTTAAGGGATCTTTTCCTTTTCAGATAGCCCCAAAATTTCTTAGTACCTCCTTTTATTGTACCCCCATGAACATTCTTGACACCAGTCTTGCACTGAGATAATCACCGAGAGGAAACACCTCTATATTTTTGCACCACTTCAACATAAAAATATTCCTTTGAATGCAATCCCCCATTCTTTGAGGTTCCCCTAGAGAAATGCCCAAAACTAGGGTCATGAATCTTATCACTAGTACAACCCTGAATCACTTGACACCCACTCCGAATAACGGAGGAAACACCTGTCCTATGTTCATTACAACATGACACCACTTCATCACCAAACAAATTAGGTTTTGATTTGACATATTTCAGCAAATTTTGGAATTCATCATCATATTTAAAAACCTCCACTCGTGCCCAAGCTTCATCCTCCTCAACCCAAACAAAAATATCCAACTCATCATTTTCCTCTAATTAGCCACACCCCAAAAATAACTCGGCCCCATGTGGTGATGGTTTTATCTTCCCCCTTATTATTGAGCTTGAAAAAACTATGGTTTACTAAAGTGGGATAAAGATTTCATTCCTTAGTTAATTCTCCCTCCCAAGTTAATATTTCTAGGGACCCACCATTCTTGTCATATATGACCTTTTACTTAGGTTATCATGCATTGGAATACCATTTTGTTGAAGAAGCATATGAACAAGGGTTTATCCTTACACAAAATGATCATGGTGTGATTTTTTCTTATCCTAATGGTTGTTCATTAAAGAAGTATAAGGTTTTTCATAAACATGTTTCTTTGTGAATCATCTTAAACAATAGGGATCTTTCCGAATCAGAGCAATCTATTGAAACAAACTAATTACTTTATGTGTGTGTGTGTGTGTGAGCTAAAGTCTTATTGTTGGTGTACATGCGCATTGTATAGGCACCCTTGCTAACTTTTGCAAGTTCTACTTTATCTAGTTGCTTTCTTCACTTAAGATAATTTTAGTGCTTTTGTGCTTGAGCTTAACTTAGATTCTTTATTCCTTGCTTTATGGTAATATTTGGGTGCATTCCTTGCATGAATTTCACTCCCATAATATTGCTCCGGCAAGCTATATGTATTGAATCATTGATAAGGTTAGTTTATACAACAATACTCAGAGGGGGGGGGGGATCAGTATTGCCTACGTTTTCTTTTATTTAAACCACATTAAAAACACATAAACAATGTATCAAACAAATAAGGACACCGAATTTTATCGTGGAAACCTCAAAAGAGAAAACCACAAAATCAAGCTCATTAAATAAATTATTTTTACAAAAATTATTTTCTGCTACAACAGATGGAATGCACCAACATTCCAGTTTTTATTTGCGTCAACAAATAAGGATGCTACAAAACTTCTTAAGGATTCATTGTTCTTTCTCAATAGAGTTTTACATAGGACATTTAGATTTTGATCATGCCTAGATTCATTTTACTCATACATTCTAGAGAAAATATTGCATATATTTCCTTACTGTGTTTGGAGTATATAGACAATTCTTGTAGGAGCAACTCACTTCTTATATCCTTGATGAAGATATCCTTTTATTCTTAGCAAGTGTTATTAATTACTTTCAAACACCAATTGCATTTTTCTGATATTTACTCCCCCTGAGTATATGATCCCTTCTAATGCTAATTTCAGGGTTCTCTTTTAGGTCACAAGAGACTTTAGAAGAGACATTCATCATCTTTATCTCCATCGATGTATTTTACATCTTCGTGTTTCTTTCCATCATAATGGATGCCATTCTTATCTACATCACTATTATGCTGAACATCATCGTTGGAAACTTCATTGATGCTTGGAATCTTTGTTTCCCCTGAACCTTTGTAGTCTTCCTTTTTTCTCCATATTTTTCCATGAGGTACTCTGCTAACTGGTTTTTCATTTCTTTGTTCCTTGGATTATGTACTTTGATATTTTCCCTTAGTTCTGCAATCAACAACTTTATGACCAAACTTGTGATAGCAGTGACAATATCCATAGAACCTTCCGTTATATTTGAGGAATCTTTGATCTTCCTGCTTCACAAATTCCATCTTCTTCCATCCCTTCCTTTGTTTCTAAGTTTTTGCTTAAGCATTCTTTCTCAGCTTACATTCTCTAGCCATATGTCCAAAATTATTACAAGAGTAGAAATGACCGAAAAAGATCTGTTGCAACCTGCTTGTTATTGGTCTTTTAGGTATCATATCAGTTCTATCTTTATTATGAGATGAGGGAACCGATTTTTGACTATCGTTCTTAATCAAGCTTTTGAGTGTAGCAACATAGCTTCTTTTATCCTTCTCTTCGAATGTAAAAGAGAAACATTGTAGCTTCTTTTATTTATAACCTCATCCAATTTTATCAGTTGTTAGTCTTTGGCTACTTAGAATTTCATCTAAATTCCTTGAGCTGTTATCAAACTTTGATTTAATATATTCTTTATCAAGCTTCTTTCCAAATAACTTCTGCTTCAATTCTTTTAGAGTCTTGTAATTTCTCTTTGAATTTCTCATTAATGGTCTGCTGGTCTTTTAGCCTCTTTACTTCTTCCTTGAAGTTAGTAACTTCCTGTTTTAAGCTCTTGGGCTCTTTCATGCTAGCCATTGTTTGTTGTCTTCAATTGTGCAACTCTTCTTGGAGGGTCTTGACTTCCTCTTCTTTGCTTTCTGCTCTTCTTGGTACTTTGACAAATCTTCTTTCAAAGAATTGTTCTTCACTGCTCTTTCTCAAATCTTCAAGGGAACTTATGTGTTCTACCTTTAGGTCTACCTGTCCTTCCACACCTGAATCATCTTCTGAAGCTACTGTCCCCATGAATATATATTATTAATTTTCACTTATCTCTTCATCTTCACTATCTTCCTTGAAATAGAGGTTTTCCTTCCTTTTATTGAATTTTTCCTTGTATATGGTTTTACTCTTTTGATCTTCCTTATGACTTCAAGACTCTTCATCATCACTGCCATCCTAAAAAATGACAAGGTTTGCTTCTACTCTTTCTTCAATATTTTTCAATTTATCCCAAGCATCTTTTGTGGTCTTACATTGCATGAATTTGACAAACACTGAACTTGATATTCCACTCAAAATTGCATTCAATGCTTTTGCGAATGCTTAATATTTATCTTGTTCATCCTTTTATGTGGGTGGAATTTCTGGTATTTTATAACTTTGTTCAACAACATTCCAAACATTCCATACAAGAGACATTAGATGGCATCTCATTCTTACACTCCAATATGCATAATTCTCTCATGTGAATAATGGAGGTCTGTTAGCAGCTAAACCTTCTTGTTGATCCATAGTGTTTTTAATAGGATCTTCCTTCCAGTGATTAAGATGTAGTGAAGGATCGTGCGCTGATACCAATTGTTGGTTTATCCGGCAATACTGAGGGGGGGGTGAATCAGTATTGCCTACTTTTTATTTTATTTAAACCATTAACATTAAAAACACATAAACAATGGATCAAACAAATAAGGACAAAGAATTTTACTGTGGAAACCTCAAAAGAGAAAACCACAAAATCAAGCTCATTAAATAAATGATTTCTACAAAAACAAATTCTGCTACAATAGATGGAATGCACCAACATCTCGGTTTTTATTTTCTTCAACAAATAAGGATGCTACAACACCCATGTTTTCCAGCTACAACTGGAGGATGCACCAACACCCTATTTTGTCAGATACAACTGACAGGATGCTACAACACACTTAGCAGGATGCAACCTGCCCTAGCATCACCCTTCCACCCTTTTCTGTCTTTTCAAATTTCCAAAACATATTTTAATTCTCTTTCTTCAGTTTATTGTTCTCTGTCTGATCTTCCTTCTTCTTTGATCTGGGTTGCTGAGACATCTTCCTTCCAACTCACATGCTTGTTTATATATTATATCTCTCATATTTTAACCATTGCATCATTTCAATCTTAGCACATGTCTTTTCATACTCATGCCTCTTCAAGGATTCATTTTATGTTTTATTAATTAGACAATAAACCATGCGTGTTTCTTCAAAAATATTTAAATCTCTTTATTATGTTATCATCTAATCATCATGCATGTTCATATATGTAATAAAATAAACCTTTCCAAACATCATGCCTCTTTATATCTGGAATAAGAGAGACCTTCCAAACTAATATTTGATTAAATACTAGCACATACATAATTTAATTATTGTGTTTAAACAACAACGTGGATTTCTTTTAATGTGGGCATCCTACAAGCTCTTCCGGGAATATCCTCATTCACGTGTGGGAATATACTTATGACTTAAGTGGGCATATTCTTATTCCTTATGCGGGCATACTTCACAACCCTCTTGCGAGCATAAATTAGGCTTTGTGTGGGAATTTTTCCTTCTTAAGGATAATATGATTTTTTATTAACTTGGAAGGTGTAATTTTTGCACATGTGACTACCCAAGAAGAGACTGACATCATGGATACATGGCCAGCTCATCATGGAACATACCCATGCTATCTGGATAAATTATTAGCACAAGGATCACTTCTGGCGGCCATTTCCAAATGGCCCTTTAGCCTTCATTTATAGAGAAATACAACCTTTTTCTCAAGTTGATAGGCTTGTATTTCTCAAATGTGAACATCATAAGGAGAAATGAAAACATCACTGGATAACCACTTCAACAAGGAACCAATCCATGTCACCTTTTAATTTTTTTGATACACACACATCACCTGGCGGACATTTGAGACTGGCTTTTTAAACTACCATTTCAACACCTAGACAAAATTGTCAAACCCTAGGTTAACATGAGGAGATTTTTATTTTCATCAAATTGGAAGTATGATACATTCAATGGATAGAGGCCAACAAGGTGATTCCGTCTAGACCAATTTCATCCTTTGAAACCTATTTCTCTCTCCTCGATGGGCATTTTTCTGGAGTAGTGCAAATCAAGCTAAGAGGCACTTTTGGCAAATCAATATCATCTCCTATAGATAATTTTTGGGAAAACCAATGATATGGTTGGATGCAAAAAAAAAATTATAGATATCCATAACATAAAAATACTTTAAGACATCAACCACAAGAAATGGAGGGCATTTTACTGAGGTCACTTAGGCATTTTAATACTTAGACGAATTGTGCACAATTTCTAAGGTGGATTTTTTATTTCACCAAAATACTGAACCAATGCTACTAGATGATGTAGTACACCTCACTAAGCACACCCAAATTGATTTCACTCTTAGACTCATCTTCATTTTCCCTAGGTGGGAATTTTACTGAGCTTGGTGTAAATATGCTTAAAACCTTGTTTTGACAGGCCTATAACTTCCTCCTCTGACCCTCTCAAGAAAAAATAAGACAATGGTTAGGTAGATAGATCACCAATATACAACAAGAAAATATGGTATGGGAATTAACTTTAACCTATGAAGTACGACGGACATTTTCCCAAGGCCACTTGGATCAATTTTCCAACACTTGGCCATTTTCCAGAATTTCTCCAAACTAACAAATCTCTATATAATTAGTTCAAATGTTAATAATGACATCATGAAGGTACTAGAACATCATTAGGTGGATTTTCATCTTCATCAGCCATGCCACATCATCTACATGCCATGTCATCACTTCCTTTGTTGTTCCTTTGTCTTCCACTGAGTTTTCCCTGCCATCATGTCCTTGGTTATTCCTTTGTCATTACTGAACTCCTTTGACATTAATGATAACTACATTCAATATTACCCCCCTTTGGCATTGATGGAAATAGCTAAACATTCTCTCCCTTTGACAACAATGACAAAGGATAACTTTGTTAAGCCCTTGTTGTAACCATCTTGATAGAGATTTTCCTATCTTTCTACTTTTGACAACTGCCCTTGCCAATATATATCCTCTTTTAAGAAATTTATCTCTTTGCTTCTCTTCCTCTTGTTAACTGGACTTGGTACCAATCATTTTGTTATGATACCCTAGTTAACATCCTCATTTACCTTCTTGTAGTGAATCTTTGAAAGAGAACCCGGATGATGAGTTCATACACTCCCCCTATCACAGTTTTTCCTTATGCTCCATTAATGAATCTTTCATAGTTACTTCAAGTCAATGTGATGATTGTCTAGAGAAATATTTTTATGTGTAAGTAGTGTTGGACTTCTATGCACTGCTTTGCACATCATCTCACAAAGAATATCATAATATCATCTTGTTACTCATCAAACATTTTTCTTTTGATGTTAAAAAATTTCTAATACACTTTCAACAACAAGATTTGCTACACTTTCATATAAACACTTCCAAGAGGAAAATTCAGAAATATCTTCATCAACTGATATGTGTATGAATCCCAATTGTTCCTTTCAACAATATGCAAAAATATGCGTTTTCAGCCTTCTCATAGTGAGTCTTCCCATCTGTATTTTGTACTTGCTTATTTGATCATGCTTTCCATATATCATGGATGGATAGTATCTCTGTTTTCTTTACTAGATGATCATATTCAATGCATTTTGCACCTTTTATCCAATTCTTGCATATATATGTATGCCCACAAAACTTCTTAAGGATTCATTGTTCTTTCTCAAAAGAGTTTTATATAGGACATTCAGATTTTGATCATGCCTAGACTCATTTTACTCATACATTCTAGAGAAAATATTGCATATATTTCCTTACTGTGTTTGGAGTATATAGACGATTCTTGTAGGGGCAACTCACTTCTTTTATCCAGATGAAGATAGCCTTTTATTCTTAGCAATTGTTATTAATTACTTTCAAACACCAATTGCATTTTTAAGATATTTACTCCCCCTGAGTATATGATCCCTTCTAATGCTAATTTCAAGGTTCCCTTCAAGGTTCTCTCTGTCTGTATGTGTGTGTGTGTGTGTGCTTCTCTCTATATATCTATCCCCCTTTTTGTCCATCTCACTCTCACCCTCTCTCTTTCTATTCCCCCCCCCCCCTCTCTCTCTCCATCCCACTCTCAGTATCCCTCGCTTGACTATGATTGAGAGACAAAAATGAAAAAAAAGTCATAGATTTAGTATTTTGAAAGTAGGAAACAAATGGTGTTGAATCATGAAAAGAATATAACAACCAAGTTGTAGGCCTCAAAAATACCTTTCCAACGGTATAAGGAGCATCAAAATACAATTCAGGATCAAACGTTATGGCCAAAATACTGATTTTGTTCATTTATGTAAAAAAAGCGAGCGTGCATTTTTAAAAGTGCATGTGTCTTCTTAAAATTATGTGGGCATTCTTAGAAGCATGTACACATTTTTAATTTGCACATATTTTTAATAATGCATGTGAATTAATAACGCATGTGCATTATTAGCACGTGCACGCTTTTGTGCCAACATGGATGCATTAGTGGAGGTTTGGCAATTGCCGGACCAAAAGTGCATGCACGGTGTTGGGAGCGCATGTGCGCTTTTGATTAAGACCAAGCTTGGAAAGAATAACATAAATACATTGTTTTTCTGGATTAAGTATTTTGCATTCTTCAACTAAGATCCTAAGGGTTTTGAATTTAGATAGATAGTCTTGAATGCAATAAAAATCACTTGGATTTAAGGCAATCAACTCATTTTCAAGTTGGTGATATCGAATCCAATTGTGTTTACCAAACATAGTTTCCAATTTTTCCCAAGACTTATCTAGTCCATCAATTCCTGGTAGGTGGAATCATAAATTAAAAGAAATTAACACCTCAATTATTCCATGGGATTCATCATATTTATTGGACCATTTAATTTTATTATCAACATCAATAGGTTTAGTTTATTTCCCCAAGGAAATCCGATAAAGTCCCCTACTTTGTAGGACATCCTCCATACAAGCTTTCCATGAGAAGTAGTTGGTACTAGTAAGCATAATATCACATGGAGTGGCCATATTGAAATATATAGGTAAAATGGACTTAAAAGTAGTAAATGATATTCTAGATACAAAGGTATCAAAAGAATAAGCAATTAAAAAAATGGCACTAAAATGAACTCTTGATGCCAAAGTTATGCCCATTAGAAAAATGGTTGAAGGTGACTCCAAACAGACACGTGACATGTAGAATACTGATCCACATGGAGAAAAAAGGCCCACGTTCCCAAACTTAATCTTTTAAACTCACTTTACAATAATGTTGTTTTATGTGACCCACTTTTATAAAAATAAGTGGAAGTCACTTTTACAATAATGCTAGTTTTAAATATTGCATGCAAAAACTAAAAGACTTCACAATTTTAAGTGACTCACTTTTATAAAAAAAGCGAGATGCATTTTTACAATAAAAATAACTTAAAAATAGAAGTTCCATGCTCCGTTAAAAAAGTAACGACCGAAAGAAGACTTGAACCCAAGGCACATTATAGAATAAAGAAACTTTCAACCGAGTGAGTTAATATAAAAGATATGTAAGGTTGGAAGGGAGGAAGGGGTATATTATTTACTCTTTTTCCTTGAAGTGTGTGCTTACTCCAAAGCCAGTACTTTTTGGCATGCAAAACACTTCACAACAACACACAAAAAAAAAAAAAAAAATTTCAAAACTAAAATGGCTCATATTTGATGTTAGCAATTGGTTAACTTTCTAAGAAAATGTAAGTTTTCTCATTGTTTCTAGTTTAGTGAATTCGCACAAAGCGCACAACAAAAAGCATACGTAGTAAAGAAAAAATTTCCACTCTATTTATGATTTTCCAAATTTGCATAAAGCTCATGAAAAATAACATATGCAGATTGAAAAGGTAACAAATTGGAACTAAAATAAAAACTAGGCTCAAATTTATTAGAATATGAGAACAAAAAATTAAAAAGCCTAACTATAAAAAATATACCTATGGATCTGGTAAAATCGCCATATCTTGGGTAAATGGAAACTGTTTTCATTGAATCTAAAATCATTTCCAACTGAAAAAAAACACTTTGTATGGAATGGAACACACCTCCCATCCTAGAAACAAACAAAAATATCATAAATCATAAATCCTTTGATGCATATGGAAACACATATTCAAGATCTCAATCACTAATAGAAGCAGTTAACTTCATAAGAGCTATGATACCATGTTCAAATAACACAAGATATTTCCATAACATAGAACACCTTCCAAAACTACTCACACAAACATATCGCAAATCAACTAACAACGAGCTTCTCATAATCAATCAATGAGAAAATGACCCTTTATGCTCTTTAGATAGAGATCATGGACCAATCGAGTGTTAAGCCATAGATCAATGGCCATTAATCATTTGAGGTGGGGATGAACCATCAAATCACTTTATGTCTAGAACATATTGTATCTATCAGATTACATATGTACACATGCATACTAATGCATACTAAAGAAACATGTAGTTCACCTAAAGATACATTATAACAAGTTGATATTAACTAACTCCTAAGTGTCTAAATATCCTAACAAATTTATGATAAAATCAATTTTTGGACTCTTGTAATGTCTTCATGCCAACGAGGGTAGCCAACACATATCTCTCCAGAGATAATCTACCACAATTCTAGCTAGTCTATATTGTTTTGCAATGCTACCTTTTTCCATTTCATACATTAATAAATTTTGGGTTTTATTTTACTATTGTGCTATCTACAATATAGTTATGCGTGTGTTTCAATTTTATATTCTTATATTAATTTCATTCTATAAATAATCTCGATCAAGGAGATATTGAAATCATATGTCCAAAGGGTTTGGAAGTTGATCCAAATTTTCAACTCAATCTATGATTTGTTATTACAAATGAAGGCTTCCAAGAATATTCCTTAATAGTGTTAGATTCCCTCTTTAACCCTTGTATATCCTTGGCAATTGATTCCTTTCAGTTCAAGTTAGTATATCACCCCTTTATACCAAAAACATGAAGACTATTGGCAAGTGTTCCACAATGATGATCATATCATCAATTTCATTACAATTGTGGGAAGGATTGAGGAAGGAAGCATAGACAGTTCACAGCATGATCATGAAATAGGGTATATTAGGGAAAATATTTTTGGCGACTAGGATTTCCTAAAATTTAATGGAAATACCCCCCCAAAAGTCTCAGTAACACTAGAGTCACTATTCAGAGAAGATGATGTTTTCAAATAGGGAAGACCCATAGAAGATGAATCGCTTGGAAAATTCCAAGATATTGGAAGAGATGTTTTAGTTTGGAGGTTTTTCCTTGATTGTATTTGATTATAAAATTTATTTGTCAGTTGTTGAAGAATAATTAGGCATTCAAATGGACCACGAGGGTAGAAGAATCCTTCAAGAATACCAAGGTCAAGATTATTACTACTCCTATATTAGTCGACCTTGATTTAAATAAGGACTTCATATAATTTGAATTTTTTTTCTTTCAAAGAAACTATCATGTCCATCCTCACTCAAAAGAGCCAAGATGATTATGAATTACATATCTCAGTCATCACTAGGGGACTCTACGATTGTGATCTCAAATACTCCTTGATTGAGAAACAAGTTTTTTTCATGGTGACAAAATTCACATAATTCAAACCTTGTATATTGTTGGCACTTGTCTTGGCTATGTCTCATTTCCATTGGTTAAAATAATTTTTAACCAACCATGCATGTAGTGGATGTGGATCAATAGGATTTAGAGGGTTCAATAGTATGATCTAGAAATTAAACAAATAAAGGTTGTTCATGGCGAAGGGTTATCCAAATTGATAGTTTGCATTGAGGTCGTAACAATTGAACCTTGAAGGATAATCAAGGAGGGGCATATATATGATCCTTTGGTTTTTATAACATAATTGTACAAAGATATAACCTTTTTACCTAATTTGTGTATAATGCTTGAATGATTTTTCATCTTAGGAGTCGAGGACTTTGAAGATAAATTCTTTCAGACATCTGTTGATTTTCAAATTTTTGTTGAAAATAATATTGATGGGATGTTTTTAGGGTGTCTAGGGTAGTTGAAAGAAAAATAATTCAAGAGAGAGATGTGAAAGGGTGTGTTTGGAGGACACTTTGCTCCATTGGTCATGGGTCATAAAATAACTAGGTTAGGATTTTGTTGGCTGACACTCTTTTCATATGCATATAGGAAGGTTAGAAGTTGCTCAATATGTCAATTTTTTTAAGGGAAAATTAAGATATATACAATTCCCTTAAAATTCTTGTAGTATATACATCATTTACTTAGTGGGGACTTGATACTATCAATCCTATAAATGCAAAGTTGAGCAAAGGTATAGCATATATCCTAGTGGAAATCAATTATTTCACAAAATAGATAGTTTCCATTTCGTTTGAATGGGGATAAATCATCCCAAATTATACAAATTTTAGAAGAACATATTTTATTCGATTTGGGAGTCCCAAAATGTTCTTCAATGACAACTACTTGAATTTTGTTGGATTGTATTTTACTACATTCGATGGGAAGTGTGGTATCAACATTCCAGATCCATTTCTAAAATTATTATCTACACTGGAAATGGATTAGCTAATTCAAGGAATAATAACCTCATCTAGGATCCTAATAAGATCATTTTGAAAAATGAAAGTAATTGGAATACCAAGTTGAATAATACATTTGGGGAAAGTTAGATCACACTGAAAAGGAGCATCGAGCATTCATTGTTTACTATAGTTTATGGAAAGGATTGATTAGTCTCAATACATATTCAGTTTAATGTTATATATTTGGTAGGGGAAAATTTAAGGATCCATAATTTTCTGAAAGTGTAAAAACTTGTAAGGTGAATCTTATTAATTCTTAAATTTCAAACCATAAAAGGCTTGGAAATATTTCTATAAAAATATTCAAATTTATAAATATTTTGTATAGTTTATTGACAATTTTGGTGATGTTTAGATTAAAATATTTTATCATGTAGAATTTGGGTGAATAATTTTATAAAAAATAGCAATTTGCGACTACTTTTGGGGAAAAAACATAAAAGATTATCCCATGGGCAAAATTTCACCCCTAAAAGTTTCCCTGAAAATTTCACCCCTAAAAGTTTCCCTGAACTTTCATTATCGTAATTTTGAGATAAAAAAGGGCGTTAAAACAAAAAATGTACTATCGAAAACAACTTTACAAGATCCAATCACATTTTAGAGAGTGACATCATTGGTTATGGTTGAATTGTCATTGCATGCGTTAAATATGATTACTATATGGAGGGTGACAACTGTATGGTTAACTATGGTGACATTGTAAGTAAAGTACTCATAATTACAAAAATACTCATAAATTACATACATACATACATATATACATTCATACATGAGGTAAGTAGTTTTAAAATAAACACTACTACATATGGGGTCAACTTTCAAAAAAATATTATGATGGTATGGATACGTTCGAGTAAACCGTTGGAAAATATTGTATAATTATAAAAATTATCATCATTCTTTTTGGGGTGCCCTGGCGTTCATTGGAAAATACTGTATAATTATAAAAAAACTAATTTCTTTTCAGGCAGAAGAGGCGGAGGTGGTAGTCATTCTCATGAATTTCATGGCCAAGGAAAAAGGTATGACAAATCACATATTCAGTACCATTATTGTCAAAGATTTTTTCATTATGCTCTTGAATGTAGAAAGAAGCAGTTTGATATGAATAGACGAAATACATTTTTCAAGAGAAAATCACTCTGAAAATAGTGATTGAATGTTTATTACTCGTAATTGTGCACAAGAAAGCTCAAAATAAGTATGGTTTTTAAATAGTGGTTGTAGTAAACACATGAGTGGAAACAAGGATATGTTTGCAAACATAGATGAATTTGTGCAGTCGGAAGTAAAATTGGGAGATGATAACAAAGTAACTAGCATGGATAAAGGTAGCATATTAAAGTTTAAAACTAAGTAAGGAGAAAAGAAACACATTCCAATTATGTATTATGTCCCTAATCTTAAACACAATCTAATTAGAATTGGAAAACTACTACAAAAGGGATATATAAAGTCTATTTTGAAAGTAATGCATATGAGATTCTTGATAAACATGGAAAGCTAATTGCAAAACTCCAAATGACACACAACAAGATGTTCCCTTCAAGGTTGCGAAATGATTTGTTAGTTATTTTCAAAGAATTCCTAAAATATTAGCCATGGTTATGGAACTTCATATTTTGTCATTTAAGTTTCGGTGGTCTAAATTTTGTTTCATAGAAAAAGCATGGTGAATGGTTTGCCATTGATTGAGAAGCCAAACAAAGCTTGCAAAGGTTGTATTCTTGGTAAGCAACATATATAATCATTTCTTGTTGGAAAGTCATATAGAGCAAGAGCTCTACCTAAAATTGTGTATTTAGATTTGTGTGGGTGTATGCAGACACTTGGTATTGAGAATAAGTTGTATTTCATAACTTTCATAGATGATTATTCCAGGAAAAAATGTGTATATTTTTTGAAACACAAATTAGAAGCTTTTGATATTTTTAAGCAATTTAAAGTCATGGTGGAGAAGTAAAGTGGACACTACATTAAAATTCTAAGAAGTGGTAGAGGTGGAGAGTTTGTGTCCAATGATTTCTTGATTTTTTACAAAATAAATGGGATTAAGAAGCAATTTACAACTAGATATACACCACAAAAAAAAGACATTGAAGAAAGAAAAAAAATAGAACAATCATGGAAGTGGAAAGAAGCACGATGAAAGCTAAAAATCTACCAAATGAGTATTGGGATGAAGTTGTAGCTGTTAAAATCCTCACAACAGATCTAAGAGTTGATGTATACCTCACAATGAAAGAATTTAGGAATACGATTAAGAGTGGTCAATGCAGTAAAATGAGCAACAGAATAATATTACAGTAGAACTCGGATAGAAGCAAAATAACTTCACACACACACTAATTCATTAATCACAATATGGACAAATAAGTAGTACAATGCATGAGGATTCGAATTCCAAGGTGGAAATTCAAATTAGCCTTCATGAAGTGATCAAAAGATCACTGGAGTGTCATCGGAGCATAACTAGAAGTCTACATCATCATCAGTGGAGTCATCAATGCTCAAGTAATTGTCAACCATCAGTCAAACTGAGTCTAACTGAGTGAGGTAGGTGTAACTGACTGTAACTGAAACTAAGTGAATGAAGGGGTCTCAGTGGAGGGCGCATGAGGAGCTAACTGGAGTCAGAAAGGGGATTTCAGACTCACTGGAGGTCTATCGGAGTGACGCAGTCAATTGAGAGTTAGTCTAACCTTAAATCAAGGAAAGAACTGATGATAACTCAACTAACTGAAGTACAACTGAATGGTAGGTGAGAGAGGACGAGTGGCTTCCTTAAATAAAGGAGGAAGGGCGCACTAAGCTCTAGGAGGGATAAAAATGATCTGAGAGAAGCTCCCGGGGGTTGGCTAACTGAGGCTAGGTGTTGGGATTGATGATTGGGATGCATGCTCAATGGAGAATGCATGCTCAGTGGAGAATGCATGCATAACTGAAAATGAAAAAAGGAATAATGCTAGTAGGACTAGGATGGAGTATAGGAATATCCTAACACCCCCCCTTAATCCATCCTGGGCCCTGGTAACTGAGACCAAAGGTCACCCAATACAATGAATAATAACAGACAATAAACTGAGGAAATGGGGAAAACCTCATGGGAAAAATACCCCCCCTCAAAATAGACTGTAAGGCACACACAAAAATAAATGCTCCAAACTCAAGCAGGTGTGATTCTTGGTCATATGTCTGGAGGTATCTTCTTCTTGGGAAGAAGTGGATAATGCTTAGAAAGCATGTACTTGTACTTGCTCTTCAGATAGATTGTGATGAGAACAAATCCAAAAGTATGAGGATGATCCTTGAACCTGTGATTCGAATTGGCCGAGGTAGGATAAAAAACATGAATGTGTATATAGTCTTTTGTTTTCTCCTTCGAACCATCATGTGTGAGATTATGCTCAAAAGAACCATCAAATATCAATGATTTCTTGGAAGCCAAATCAGATCCAAATCAGACCCAAGACTTGAATCATGGTTGCTTAAGATCTCGTTTGAAGCATTAGAGGTGAGATCTAAGCCAGTAAATGCATGAGAAATTATCCCAAGCGAATGGCAATGGCCATCATCTTCAATAACCTTTTGAGAGCATGAAATAATGATCTTACAATAGTAAATAAGAGGTGATTGATCAAGGAGAGCGAATGCATTACCTCCAATGGATGATTTTACCTATGAAACATTCGGTATATCATGATGCAAACCAATAGACTCTGGTGCAAGAGAGGATTTAGGAACCTCTAAAATTTCTAGAGTGTGAGCTGGCACAAAATTTGAAATAGAAGGAATTTGGAGCATGAGTGTAGAATTTGTAAGTTCTTCTTCTTTGTGGATAGCTTCAATATGAGATATGTTTGATATTGATTCATGATCAATGAGATCATCAAGGAGGGAGAATGCATCACTTTGATTTCTCTCGAAAGGGTTTGGACCAATTCCTTCATTCTTCTTGCCAAATATTACATCCAGTTGGGCCCATAGCTCTATTGGATATTCAGCAGAATCAATGAAGTGGTGCCTCATGCAACGAGGCATAGAAAACATCATAGTTGCATAGAAACTATCACCTTTATATAACCAGTCTTTCTCTTCTTCATAGGATTCGAACTCTCTTTCAAAACAATAATCAAAGAGATTGTGGCTCTTCAAATATGCTATCATTTTTGGTCTCCATTAATCATAGTTGAATGGAGAAAGAGGATGAATTTCTTCTGAATACATGGAAGCTGTAGAAGTCCTGCAAAAACAATAGAAAAGTCTGCAACTACTACTGCTACAAAAATGTAGAAACTGCTGCACTCGAAATCTTGATAATAACCTGCAAAAAACTCTCAGGAATGGAGATAAACAATACTCTCAACATGCTCTAATACCATGTGAAAATCCTCACAACATATCTAAGATTTGATGTATACCTCACAATGAAAGAGTTTAGGAATAAGATTAAGAGTGGTCAATGCAGTAAAATGAGCAACATAATAATATTACAATAGAACTCGGATAGAAGCAAAATAACTTCACACAAACTAATTCATTAATCACAATATGGACAAATAAGTAATACAATGCATGAGGATTTGAATTCCAATGTGGAAATTCAAATTAGTCTTCATGAAGTGATCAAAAGATCAATGGAGTGTCATCAGAGCACAACAAGAAGTCTGCATCATCATCACTGGAGTCATCAATGCTCAAGTAACTGTCAACCATCAGTCAAAGTGAGTCTAACTAAGTGTGGTAGGTGTAACTACGTGTAACTGGAACTAACTGAATGAAGGAGGCTCAGTGGAGGGCACATGAGGAGCTTACTGGAGTCAGAAAGGGGATTTCAGTCTCACTGGAGGTCTATCAGAGTGATGCAGTGAGTTGAGAGTCAGTCTAGCCTTAAATCAAGGAAAGAACTGATGATAACTCAACCAATTGAAGTACAAATGAATGGTAGGTGAGAGAGGGCGAGTGGCTTCCTTAAATCAAGGAGGAAGGGCGCACTAAGCTCTAGGAGGGCTAAAACTGATCTGAGAGAAGCTCCGAGGGATGGCTAACTGAGGCTAGGTGCTGGGATTGAAGACTGGGATGCATGCAATTGCATGCATACATAACTGAAAATGCAAAAAGAAATAATGTTGGTAGGACTAGGATGGAGTATAGGAATATCCTAACAGTAGCTTGTGTAGTATAAGTTTTGAATCGCTCCCCCATAAATAGTGTGAAGGATAAAGTACCACATGAAGCATGAAGTAATAAGAAACATAATGTTTCTCATTCGATAATCTCTAGGTGTATTTCCTATGCACATGTTCCTAATGAAAATAGGAAGAAGTTAGATAATAAAGGGGAAATATGTATTTTGTGGAATATAGTGAGCAACCAAAATCCTTCAAGTTGTATAATCTCATCACAAAAAGGACTATAATTAGCAGAGATGTCAAGTTTATTGAAGATGAAGAATGTATTTGGAATGAAAATATACATCAACAATAGCAATTTGAGATGAAATATTTCAGTAAAGATCAAGCTCCCAACAATGGCTCTAGTTCACATAGTACAACATCAACACCTTAATTTGCTTCAAGATCTCAGTCAACGGCTAGATATCACCCAAGTGATAGCTTAGGGTGAGATGGCACTCCAATGAAGACAAGAAGTCTCAGGGAAATACATGACGTAGCTCAATGTAATGATGATGATGATGATTTAACTTCTGATTTTTCTTTATTTTCTATTGTTGATCCAATATGTTTCGAAGAAGCAATTACTGAGTATGAAAGTTGGTAAAAGGCCATGGATGAAGAAATTGTAGCAATAGAGAAAAATCAAACTTGGCAATTAGTGAATCTTCCAAAAGGAAAAGATGCAATAGGTGTAAAATGGGTTTATAAGACAAAGTTTAATGTTGATGGAAATGTTGTAAAACATAAAGCAAGTCTAGTTGCAAAAGGGTTTTTCACAACATTATAGGATTGATTACAATGAGACATTTGCTCTAGTAGCTAGACCAGATACAGTGAGATCAGTGTTAACAACATGGCATCATAAATGGAAAGTTTATTAGATGGATTTCAAATCAACATTTTTGAATGGTATATTATAGGAAGAAGTATATGTAAAACAACCATCATTTTATCAGATATTGGGTCATGAACATAAAGTTTATAGATTGAAAAAATATTTGTATGGTTTCAAACAAGCTCCAAGAGATTGGTACAACTGCATCGATTCACACTTCTTGAAACATGGTTTTAACAAATGCAATAGTGAGCCAAATATTTACATAAAGGTGAATAATCAAGGTAAGGTCTTAATTGTATGCCTATATGTTAATGATATGATATTTATAGGAAAATTTTCAATCGAGCTGTTTAAATCAATGATGAAAAAAGAATTTGAGATGATAGATTTGGGATTAATGAAATATTTTTTGGGCATAGAAATAAGTAAAACATATGATGGAATTTTCATTTGTCAAACATAATATGAAAATGATGTTTTGAATAGGTTCAAAATGTTGAATTGCAAGCTAGCATCTACACTTATGGCAACAAGATGGAAATTGAGCAAAGAAGACAAGGGCACAAAAGTAGATCCAAGTTTGTTCAAAAACATTGTAGGTAGCTTGATGTATTTGATGATAACAAGGCATGTCATTATGTATGCATTCAGTTTGATTTCAAGGTTCTTGGAGACACCAAAGGATTCACATTGGAAAAAATGGAAAAGGATTTTGAGATATGTTAGTGGAACAAGAGATTATGGGATCTTATATTCAAGTTCAGATGATTTCATAATAGTTGGCTACATAGACAGTGATTTTGCAGGCATCATTGATGATAGAAAAAGCACATCCAAATATATTTTCCATCTTGGTTAAGGAGCAATCTCATAGTATTTTCCAAAAACAACCCATTGTTACTCTTTCAACTATAGAAGCAGAATATGTAGCAACAACATCAACATCATATCAAGTAGTGTGGATAAAAAAAATTATGTCATATTTGATGCAAGATCAAGATGAAACAACAAAAAAAATTTGTGATAAAATTCAACAATAGAATTCGCAAAAGGAACAAGCATATTGATACTAGATATCATTTCATTAGAAAAATTATCAAGAATGATTAAATATATCACGAATTTTGTAAGTCTGAAGATATCTTTACACAGCCATTGACAAAAGAGAGGTTTGAACACCAAAGACAAAGTTTGGGCACTTTGCGCATCATAAGAATAAGAAAACCAATATTAAGGGGGAGTGTTGAAAAGGTAAGGACCTGTTGCAGCTGTCCAACCATCCAGCATTCGACCATCCATATCCACCTCTAGCGGCCATGATTATAAAATATTTTATAGACCATTTGAGATCAACATAAACCCAAGTTGTAGTAGCTTCTTGTTATACTTAATAAAATATAGAGTAACAACTCAACTAATTTTATCTATCTGATTTAATTTTATGTCCTTGCCTTAGTTTTTCCTTCTTGCATTCTCTTCCTACACTATGTTGGTCGAAGGGCGAGAGGAAGCACTATAGTTTGATCTCTCTCACCGCAGGTCCGTGCAAATACCAACTGGAAGTGCACCATGCCTACACACTGTGACACAAATATATGACGGATTCTGCTATGTAAAAAACATTACCAACACACCAGACATAGTGAGAAAAACATATTTCTACATATCGTGTTGCAACATGGTACGCGCTAAACTATAAGATTTAGATTTTTATATGGAAATTTATTGCTACTGACAAGTTTTCATAGCATAAAAGCCTACTGGGCTCCGTGTAGGTGTAATACAGATACAGATTTAGTAGTTATTACTAATGGACAAATCAATTTTGAAAATCAATTTAAAAAATATCAAAATCTAATTATTAAACACTATTAAAGAGAAATACCATTCAATTTCATTATTTTTATTAAAATAATTATTAATAAATAGTTGCCACATATTTATATTTTTGTTTTTTAAATATATGTTTGATTTTATTACATAAATGTTTATGTATATTTGGTCAATTGGGTTTAGCCCTCCACCACTATTTTTGTATTTTTTCCATATCAAATCCGTATTCCTCTACTATGCTTTAAACCATAATATCACATATAATTATTGGTCTCAAATCTTCAATGAGATATTTCCAAAGGAGATTCTTGAAAAAGATGAGATCTTCATTATCATGACAATAATAATAATTATTTATAGATTAAGAAATTTATATCTTTTATGAGCTCATGGAATCTTTGAAAGATAGAGCATAAAGACTTTGTTACACAATTAAATTTCTTATTAAGTATGTGTATGTATAAATTAAATATCAACATTAAAATACAACTCTTATCAAATATCCTAGTTCAGATTGTATATTAAATCTTATCAACGTTAAGTATAAGAGAAGATACACTTGATAGGAGCAACAATGGGTGGCATCAACCAGAGAATATGCTACATGTACGTTAATTTGTTGCTCCTTGCGTTACAGTCAAGATTCATGGTTTTCATATGGACAGCATGATGATACACGTTAAGTAAACAATTCAAATTTGACATAGCTGCAAGTTATTTATGGAATTTTGGGCATTAACTCAAATATTTTTACACTCAATTTTATCAAATTTATTCATTAAAATTAAAAAAAAAAGTATTTTCAAAGTTTTAATTTCAAATTTCAAATACAATTTTTTAAGGGTTATGAAAATACAATTTTTTAAGGTTCCTAAATTGTGAGAGGTGATTTTCTCTGTTATGTATTTCTTAAATTGTGTTAAGAAAATACAATTTTTTAAAGATAAATGTTGTAGTGTTAGGAAAGGAAATTATCAAAATACTCGAATATTTATATAGGTCAAGGCTACCTCTTAATTCGATGAGAATTGTCTTTTGGAATATTTATAGATCAAAACTTTCTCATTCATAGTTTTATGAGAATTGTATTTTGATTTAGAGTATAAAATATTAGATAAAGTTTTTGATATTATTTTTGTAAATACGATTTTGTTTTAATTATTATTAGTAAATTAAAAGCTCAATATTTTAATGGTTGAAATTGAACTTCTCTTAAAAGATAATATTTATTTTTACAACCATTTAATATAATATTTTCTTTAAAACTAATTAACATAGGCTTTGTTATATATATTTTTTAGACTAAACTTTGATATTAGGATTACTATTTAAGTGTTATTATCATTATTATTGTTATTATTATTTTATATACCAGTTATTATTATTAATATTCATTTTTCAATTTAATAAATAAAAAATAGGGTTATTTTGTATAGTTACGTTTATTAAGGTTGATAGTACATTGAATATGGTTCATTTTTTTTTTTCAATGGTTGACTTTCTATAATTAACAAATTTTAACTATACTTATCTATATTCACCTTTGTTCAATCATATTCAACGATGGTGGACCATAATTAACCATGATTAATGATGGTCAAAATAATCAACTATATGATTAATTATAACAAAACATGGTTTACCATAATAAACTATGGTCAAACAAAACAAATTTCCATCAATATAATAATATAATTAATCAAATATAATTAACAATATTAATATTCTTTATTTTATTATTATTATTATATAATATTATATATAATAATTGAACATAAATTAATTGACAATGTTTATATACTTTATTTTATTATTATTATTATATTATATATGATAATTGAACATAAATTAATTATCAATTGAATCGCTCCAAGCATTATTATTATTTGTTATAAATAATAGTAATATTATCTTATGTATGTCATACAATCACATTAAGTTATTGATGTATATGGTTATATTTCTTCATTAACATATAATAGTGGTGTTTTACTAATATATGTATTATACTTTTTTCACTTTAAGTTTCATTTAAATATATTTATATTTGTAATAACATTACAAAAAATTAATTATTTTTATTATAGAAATCCTAATAAATATATGACATGAAATTAATTTACAAAAAATAAATTAGAATTATTTCCATTTTAAAATTGTTTTGGATTGCACAATACCACTGATTAAATTTGAAAGGATGGTCATAATTTCAACTAGAAGGGTATACATTCATGTATTTCTTATTCATGTACACCTCTCCAATGTGGTGATAACAAAATACTAGAAGTCCATCCATAAAAAACATCCATAAGAAATACTGGCTCCTACTCCCTACGATTTCAAGGATGTGTGGCATGTTTATCAATCCACTACCATTATAATTCTTATCTAGAAGATAAATTGCAATTAGAAAGTCACCTTTTGGCATGTTTTTTAATGAAGATAACGTAGGATTTGATTCATTAATCACCTCTAATTACATTGCTTGTTTTCCACCAACACTTGATGGTTCATCATGCTCTTATGTACTGGGCATTCTAACTTTTGATAATTATCTTATAGGTGTTCTTGTTGTTGGTGTAGTCATAAGTAGAGTCAACTTTCCACCTTGTATTCCTTGCTCATATCCTTCATCTTCTCTGTGAGGTGTAACATCATCCTCTACAACCAATTTATCTATGCTACCATCCCAAGCTTACTCTTCCTTAAACAAAACATCTCTACTGACAACATACTTCTTGGTGATGGGATTATAGAGTTTATATGCTTTAGACTCTTCACTGTAACAAAAAAAAATGCACTTCTCACTTGTGTCATCCAAACTTCTCCTCATCTCTTCAGGTACATGTGCATAAGCCACACACCCAAAAATCCTCATATGAGATATGCTGCTACTCTTACCACTCTATTCTTTCTTGGGGAACTTGGTCCTTCACACTCTTAGTTGGGATTCTATTCATAATATACACTGAGAAAGTAATTGTGTATCCCCAATATTCATCTGGAGGATGTTTTTCCTTCAACATACTTCGATCCATGTTCATAATGGTTTGCTTATTTTTTTCTGCCACTCCATTTTGCTGTGGAGTGCAGCTAGCAGTAAACTATCTTTTGATACCATGATTTTAAAAAAATACACAAAATAATTTGACATATATTCACTTCCTTTGTCTGATCTCAATCCCTTAATAAATATGCCACTCTCCTTTTCAACCATGGCTTTAAAACTCTTAAACACATCCAAATCTTGATATTTGTGTTTTAGCAAATACACCTAAAGTTTTTCGACTAAAATCATCAATGAAAGTCATAAACTAAACATTACTAGTCAAAGAAGGTGTTTGCATCAGTCCACACAAATCCGTGTGTACCAGCTCCAATGGGGATTTTTCTCTGTACAAGACTCCAGAGACAAATTTCTATGTATGATGCTTTGCTAATATGCAGCTCTCACATGAGCTTTTTGGTTGTTTAATATTGGGCAACCCTTTCACCATATGCTTCTTCTGTAGCAAATATATACCACCAAAACGTAAATGGCCATACCTCAAATGCCACAACCATGATTGATCTAAAATATTAGTTTTATAAGTATTCAAAGAGTTAGTCAAATCATTCCTCATAATAAGTGGGAACATTCTATTCTTTTTCATATCTACTCTGGAAATAACCTGCTTACATGGATACTTGTCATAGATAGCATATACCTTGTTCTTGAGAAATACTCTGTACTTTTTCTCTAATAGTTTTCCAACACTTAATAAATTACACATTAAGTGAGGAACACAATAAACATCATGATTTTTTCTTCTTCCACCACTCTTGGAATATACAACAATCACTCCTTTACCATTAACTTTTACCTTATTGTCATTAGCTAGCTTTACCTCAAATTGAATACTTGTATCTAGACTTGAAAATAATTCTTTATTTCTAGTCATGCGGTTGCTGCATGCACTGTCCAAGAACCATACATCATTTGAAATTTTATGGGTCAGATTACAAGTAAAAAGCATAGGTTTCTCTATATTTTCATGCTCCTTCGTAATGTGTGTAGACATATTACTAGCATTTGCTTGCCCCTTCCAACACTTGTTGTTATAGAGAAAAAGTTCCTATGGCTTGGGGTAGACCACAACAGATAGATGACTTCCAAAAATCAATTCATTTCCCAATGTATGCTATATAAATTTGTAAATTCTAAGAAGTGGAATAAAATACCAACCTCAATCCGGACGTTCAATGAAGATCCCCATTGAGATTTCGAATCAGCATGATTATACCTGCAGCTTAGCCTCAACAATAAATGCAAACAAGTGCATATGATATATGAAATATGTTAGCATAAACAATAGCTTAATCCATGATATGTCTAAGTAAATGTATCCAATGATAATAAATAATCATTCACAATATCAATTGGATGATCAAATGAGTATTTTTATTAATATGAACAAGAAGTACAAGATACAACCTCATGTTGGCAACTCATCTGAACCAAGAACTAGGTCCCTCCACTTGTGCCTCCATGTAACGTCCCCATCTTGACCGCATTGCATTAAAAATGTAAGTGATGTAATATTGTTATAAAATCATGGCGAGGAGCTCAAGGCCAAGGCCCTACCATCGATTTATTGATGCATATGGTTTATGTGCTAGCCAGGCACATTGGAATTTCGATATCATGTAAATATGCATTTTCATAAAAATACCCACAACTAGCTATGCAATGCAACAAAAGATGGGGGTAGACTTTACATGGAATTGGGAGGGAAAAAATTCAAACCCTTGAGCCAATCAAGTCAAGCCAAGTGTCAATGAGAGAACCCATCAAACCCTCAACTACCCATGTTGACTTTTGTACCCAATCATTCATTCTCCCAAGAATTGGTTGACGTAGTTAATGTCTTGGGGAATGGAGAGGTATGGCTGTCCAAATTCGAGCATGGGAAAGCCACCCTCCATGGAAAAATGTGTTTTGCTTCTTGAGAAAGAAAACAGCCATGAATTGCTCCCCAAGCCATTATCCATCAACCAGTTTTGCTCTCCCACGAATTTGGAGCTACCTGGGCATTTTTCTCCATGGATTTCCTGTGTTTTCCATCATCTTTCAAGCTGGGAAGGGCATTTTTTCTTTGGTTAACAGTGGGGAAGAGAACAGATCGATTTGGGGGTTTCCTGGAGGTCGTTTTGGCCATTGGAATGCCCATAATATGTGGGATAAATCGTTTTTATCCATGTGGTCGAATTTCCCTTTCTCATAGTCCGTTTTTGGTGTGCCCGTGATTTGGGAAATTCCATGGCCATCGTGTTTGTAAATCCCATTGCTGAAAATGTGTATCCATGCCCAATTCTTGAGTTTGTTGTGTGTAAGGGAATGTTGGGGTTGAGATGGGTATCCATTGCTTTGGCTATGTATGAGCTTGAATTTCCCCTTTCCTTGTAAGAATCATGCCCAGCTCGGGGGGTGGCAGTTGTGTTGAGAGAATTGATGACCACAACTGGCCTATGGTTGGGTGGAACGTTGCAGCGACATAGCTAGTTGTTTGGGACAATTGCACAATGAAGATAAGTGTTTTTCTGTCTATGTATTTACTTCTGCAATGTTTAAATTGATGACTCGTTTCTATATGTTGTATGCATATGATGTGTGGGTGGTTGAGTTTTAATTCCACTGTGCATATTTGTTTGATTTGCATCTGCACACATTTATTTAATTACTGTGAATCTAATGAATGGGATGAGTTTGATGAAAATCCCCAGATTCTAGTGCCCTATTCCCTTCCTTGAATTGGGTCCATAGGAGGGGACGTTACACTCCACCACTTCAATCCCCCATGCAATGGAAAACTCACGAGTAAAGGAGCAAATCCCTCACAAGATATGGAAGAGTTTGGTAGGTGAAAATAAGAGGTTCACAACAACAAGGATCAATGGATGTAGACTCAAGCTATGGAAAAATTCCAATAGAGTTTCGATGCTCTTCTCTTTCTCCTCTCCTCCTTCCATGCTTAATGGCTCAATATATAACCCTCCAAAGGAAAGTGAAAGGTCGTATCAAGTCGTTTCGAGATACATGGAGGGCCAAAGGTCACAATGGACGGCTTCTTGGAGTGAAAAAGGGAGAATTTACTCTCTTTTACCAATTAACTCGATGTACGCGGGCTATAATGGTGTAGCCTACGTATGCATGAGTTGCATTGAATCAACTCTCATATAGGAGTAAAGGTAGGGCAAAAAAGGTTTTTGTAGGACAAAAATTGGTTCTCAGTTCATAAATGGATAATGGAGGCCAATGAGTGCTAATGCTCACAAGGTGGAAAAATATTGTGTCAAACTTGTTAGCAAAATGCCCAAATTTCTTGCAATAGAAACATTGAAGTTTAGATCTATCCTACCTTTGATTTCTTGGCTTCCATGTTCTACTACTACTTCCCCTTACACTAGGAGTATTCTACTGAGACTTCTCCTCAAATTCTAAATCATTTTTGTTGTCACTATGAGTAGCACTTTGATCTCCTCTTTCTCTACTACTATACCTTCCTCTACCTCTTCCTCTGCCTCTGCCTCTAGTGACACGCAATTGAGATTTAAAAGCATTTTCTAATGGAATATCATCGTAATTATTCATTCTTGATTCATGAGCAAACAAAGAACTGGTAAACTCATCAATGTGCATTTGAATAAGATCTTTAAACTCTTCTATAGGAACAACCATAACTTCAAAATGCTTTTGAAAACATCTCAACAATTTCTCAATCACTCATTGGTCGGAAAGGTATTCACCATATTGTCTCAGCTGATTCACAATGTTCATGACTTGAGTCATGAAATTATCAATGGTCTCATTGTCCTTCATCTTCAAATTCTCAAAGTCCCTTCTCAAGCTCTGTAACTTGACATTTTTCACCTTGGTCACACCTTGATAACATGTTTCAAGTGTGTTCCAAGCTTTCTTTGAATACTCACCACTTGATATTTTAATAAATATGGATTCACTTACTAGGCCTTGCTGAATAACGCCAAGAGATTTGTTATCCGTCTTCCTGTTTTCCTTCAACATGACATGCTCAACATTTGATCTAGGTAGCCAATTGTAACAAAATACCAAATATATTGAGCACGCAGAATGGTTCTCATTTTATTAAACCATATATCATAATTTCTCTCAGTCAACATATGAATTCAGGGCTGCACTACATTGTTGTTAGTAGCCATCATAAATCAAATTCCAAATCATTGTAAACAAAGAAAAAGAGAGAAAGAGATCAACAACGCTTTGGTACCACTAAGGGAAGGTAGGGTAGTGTTGCTCTTAGTAATATAAACATTTACCAATCACTGTAATACCAAATAAATTCCTACAGGACAAGTTTCAACAAGAAAATAACAAGTTTGCACCTATAACAATAGAGTACATCCTATAGGAAATGAGTAACAACAAGTCATTTCAACACTATTTTGATAACCCCTGCGTTCATAAACTTATATTGATACTATGTTTCAACAATCGGATTGATTTAACACTCCATAGTCAATCATACAACTCAAAAATTATCATGTGGTGCTACAAAATCACTTCAAATTGAACAACAGTTTACAAACTCATAAGTAAAAATAGAGCATCAACAATACAGAGTAAAAATCTGTTTTGAGCTTCAACTAATAATTCATATAACTCACTATCTTAAAATAACGGTTTCTTGGATTGATAGTTATACATAAAAAACAAGGTCAATCATTTAATTTGAATTGTCCCTTCGTTGCTACTTAAACAAAATTTCATTCTTCAACATTAAATACTCCACCTCCTTGAAGTTTGATAGGGTGAGAAAAAATAGAGTTTGTTGATGCCCCTTCAAAAATCAAAGTATTATACTGCCCCTTTGAAATTCAATAAACTAAAATAAGGCGGTGGATTCCTTTTCAAAAACTTGATGGCTAAGTCAGTGTGGTGGCGGTGACTCATCAGGATTCTGGTGGTCATTTAACATGGTGGTGAAATACTTAACTTCAAACACCTAGGACAAATTTTGTTGCCCAAGAATTTGAGACATATAACTTTGACTGTGCCAACCTATGATTAATCCTCTTGATCGACCTAAGAAAAAAAATCCCAACTTGCAAGAAACTTCTTTAACTTGACTATTTTCTCTCCTTCACACATAATTTGTTGAAGAAATAAAACATCTGGATTAAGATTATCTATCATACGCCTAACCGCTAACCTTTTAGAGGGGTTAGCGAAACCTATTCTATTCAACGAAACAACTAGAATTAAGTAACCATTTACAGGGAGTCCATTTCTCTAAGCGCCCCATAAATGGACTTGTGTGTTCCTACAACCACCTTCCTATAAGCTCTTTTATGTGCCTAATCTCCTTCCTTTCCCTCAATACTTTGGCTCCAAAGGATCCAAACCTAATCCCCCCTATACCAACCTTAGGTGTGACCTTATGAGATCTAATATTTAGTTTGTAATCATCCTCAAAGCAAGATTTAGATGGCTTAGTAAAGAAATAAAAGTCACTCAAGGGTCTTTGATCATAAATAGACTTCTTCAGGGTCTCCAACATAAAGGAATCATAGATAGATTTCAAGGGTCCAGATTAAAAATGCAAGGATAATCAAGACTTAAAGGAATCAAAACTTTCTTACTTGTAGTATTTTATGTGAGATCTAAGTCCTCCTCTTAATGAATTTTATCTTCCGTTGAACTTTGGATGATTCCATTTCCTGCTCAAATCACATGGATTTTTAATATTGTCTCCTTTGGCCATTTGGGCACGTCACCATATTTTTGAACACTTGAATGAATCCAGTTCTTAGAGTTCTTGTAACCATATTTTCCCTTCTGAATTGAAAAATATTTTGGAAAAGGAGTCCTTACCAACCCATCATATTTTATGAGGGCTAGGATTTCTTTGTAAAAGGTAAATAACAACTTGCAACTAGATGACCATATAAGTCTGACATCTATTACATTTGAAGCGTAAATGTTGGTAATCCAGAGGCTTGAATGAGAGCGGTTATCTTTATGAAAAATTATATTTTTCCCTAACCCTTCCCTTAGCTACAGAGTTACGAGAATCCTAGCCATGTTCATTCTTCTTATAGGAATATAAGAGTAGTCTGCCTCCACAATTACACCCAACAAATTCTCGATGGATTTAAAAATATCAGGGAACCAAAAATCAAAAGGGAGATTGGGTAATTTAATCCATGTAGGAATCTGATCATTCCTTTCCATTCTTCATCAAAAATAGGTGACCATCTTTTAGGGAGAGGGAACAACAGTTCCATCTCCATGAAACACCAAAGATTTGATTTATATCTTGATCCTTTCTAAATTTAAAGGCCAACCAACCTCTCGAGAGATAAAGGATTCATGAGAGTAACCTAAGATAGGACTCCGTGTCTTTTGATCCGATTCTTTTAAACCTACATCACCCACTCTTCATGCAGAAAACCTGCCCACCAACGTCATCTAAGAGAATTCAACTGCTTCATTCAATCTTAAATCTTCTCCAAGGACTAAATTCAGAGGCACTGGTTTTTTCTTTAAAAACAAATTTGACTCATCCTCCATTCTCTATAGTCCAAAACTTTACCATCCAACTATAAACCTACATCCGGAATTGATTTTCTCTCCTCTTTAGAAACCTCGTTGTTTTGCTTTAAAAAAATTTCCATCAAAAGACTTCCCCTTCATGTTTAAATTGTCTAACAAAACTCTGTCTAAAGCTATTCTCTCGACCTGTGCATTGTTTAGCACTCCAAGTCTATAAGGGCCCTATTGTCCAAGATCTTTAATGCACTATTATTACCCTCATAAAATTTGGATTGCTTTGGCAAGAGAGATGTCCTTTCATCTGCATTTTCATCCTGGAAAATTGTATTATGTGACTCAATCTCTCAGAGCCTAACCCCACGATCAATTTGAATATCATCTACAAGCTCTAAGGAATAAATAAGCAACTCGATGTGCAGCATTGAATGCTACAAGAAGTGCTTTGTTGGGCATTGGATCTCAAGATGCTTGAGATCCAAATCCAACAAAGCACCCGTTGCAGCATTCAATGCTGCATTGGGAGTGCTAACTGCTCACCCTTTCTATGAAATTTCACATATCTCAAGCTTAACCTTCTAGAAAAACTATAACGTACTTCTCGAGATATTAAATGCACTTCTTCAATAGCTCCCATCGTGCCTAATATTGCTACATCTAAATCTTCCAAAATAAAAGATAAGTTAACAAATTCAATTTTTTCTTAATCTTATTTCTAAGTAAAGTGATGTTAAGCATAATTCTATTCAAATTATATAAACAAACTGTTTAAAGGTAAAATTTCACAACCAATGATTTAATCAATTAATTAAAAAGATAACCTTTAAAAAATTGTTAAATTTAAAAGAGAATTTTTACTAAATTAATCAATATTAATTTATTTATTTTAATCATATTTTTTTTACCTAAATACTACATATAAATATTAAATATATACTCTTCTCTATGTCATTGATACTCTTTAACATAGCTAGAGTTTGCAAACATTTTCAAAACATGCATGCAAGTTGTTGTTGGGAGATATAAAACATATGCAAATATTAATCTAATTGGAAGAATTATAAATAGATATGTTAATAGAAAATTTATAAATATATTTTTGTTGTCTATATACATGAAAATAATACTTTATTGATAAAAATAGTGAAAAATAATTATAAACAAAATTAGTTTGAAAGTATTCTTCTTCTAATAATCAATATAATTTAGTTTTTATAATCTTAATTATATATATGTGAACTGACCTAAGGAAATCGGTTATAGGTCGTTATGAATGATTAAATGTATTTGATCATTCCATATTTAAGGTGAGAGGATTTCCTTCATGGATTGTTTGAATGGTAAAAATGGGTTGATCTCTCTTTGATTCAAGGAAAACTAGACTCTTTTTTAAGGATTCACTTGGGTGATCAATCATCTTCTCTTAGGAAACACTTGTGGTGCACTAAAGGGGATATGAATAAATCTATATAATAATAATTATATTGGAGTTTTATCAGTGAATGTTGCAATGTCACAATCGATATAATAATCATCATATTGGAGTTTTGTTAGATTTTTATCATTTAATTCAATATGATCTAGGATCTTATCTGAGAGAATAACAAACATGGCAAATCAATCACAAGAGACAATAGACACAAAGCATTTCACTGGGGAAACCATAAAGGAGAAAACCTCGCAACTTCCTAAGAGATAGAATGAACAATAATACAATACCCCAAAACAATAAGATAGAATCCAACAACTCCTCCTCCTCCACTTGTGCGAACTCCTCTCTCTCACTTATTCGAATGAGTGAGTGAGTGAATGAATGATCAAATGAGAGAGTCACACTCTCTATTTATACTTTACTTCACTTTCCTTTTTCCCTAACTGGGTCGACTTCTCCTAGGAGATCTAATAACACATTATACCCTAACTCTGGGACGACCCCACTAGGGGAGTCGAATAACACACTCTAGTACAATGATAACCTTCCCGATCGGAGGAATGAAACCTCTCTGTCAGAAGTATAATGAAAATATAAAATATACAAGTGAAATACATTCTGAAGTTACAAATACATCAGCACTCCCTCTTAACTAGGAAGGTATTCTCTTGACACAGTTCATCGACACAAGTCCTCTTCACTGGATCATCATCGGCACTACTGATGTTATCTCGATCATCAATCTCTAATCTACTCGTTGTAGGAAGTTCTACAGAGCCAGCCCTTTTTCATCAATTTTATCAAATTTATTCATTGAAATTAAAAAAAAAAAGAGTATTTTCAAAGTTTTAATTTCAAATTTCAAATACAATTTTGTAAGGGTTATGAAAATACAATTTTTTAAGGGTTCCTAAATTGTGAGAGGTGATTTTCTCCGTTATGTATTTCTTAAATTGTGTTAAGAAAATACAATTTTTTAAAGATAAATGTTGTAGTGTTAGGAAAGGAAATTATCAAAATACTCGAATATTTATATAGGTCAAGGCTACCTCTTAATTCGATGAGAATTGTCTTTTGGAATATTTATAGATCAAAACTTTCTCATTCATAGTTCGATGAGAATTGTATTTTGATTTAGAGTATAAAATATTAGATCAAGTTTTTGATATTATCTTTGTAAATACGATTTTGTTTTAATTATTATTAGTAAACTAAAAGCTCAATATTTTAATGGTTGAAATTGAACTTCTCTTAAAAGATAATATTTCTTTTTACAACCATTTAATATAATATTTTCTTTTAAAACTAATTAACATAGGCTTTGTTATATATATTTTTAGACTAAAATTTGATATTAGGATTACTATTTAAGTGTTATTATCATTATTATTGTTATTATTATTTTATATATCAGTTATTATTATTAATATTCATTTTTTAATTTAATAAATAAAAAATAGGGTTATTTTGTATAGTTACGTTTATCAAGGTTGATAGTACATTGAATATGGTTCATTTTTTTTTGTCAATGGTTGACTTTCTATAATTAACAAATTTTAACTATATTTATCTATATTCACCTTTGTTCAATGATATTCAATGATGGTGGACCATAATTAACCATGATTAATAATGGTCAAAATAATTAACTATATAATTAATTATAACAAAACATGGTTTACCATAATAAACTATGGTCAAACATAACAAATTTCCATCTATATAATAATATAATTAATCAAATATAATTAACAATATTAATATTCTTTATTTTATTATTATTATTATATAATATTATATATAATAATTGAACATAAATTAATTGACAATGTTTATATACTTTATTTTATTATTATTATTATATTATATATGATAATTGAACATAAATTAATTATCAATTGAATCGCTCCAAGCATTATCATTATTTGTTATAAATAATAGTAATATTATCTTATGTATGTCATACAATCACACTAAGTTATTGATGTATATGGTTATATTTCTTCATTAACATATAATAGTGGTGTTTTACTAATATATGTATTATACTTTTTTTCACTTTAAGTTTCATTTAAATATATTTATATTTGTAATAACATTACAAAAAATTAATTATTTTTATTATAGAAATCCTAATAAATATATGACATGAAATTAATTTACAAAAAATAAATTAGAATTATTTCTATTTTAAAATTGTTTTAGATTGCACAACACCACTAATCAAATTTGAAGGGATGGTCATAATTTCAACTAGAAGGGTATACATTCATGTATTTCTTATTCACGTACACCTCTCCAATGTGGTGATAACAAAATACCAGAAGTCCATCCGTAAAAAACATCCATAAGAAATACCGGCTCCTGCTCCCTACGATTTCAAGGATGTGTGGCATGTTTATCAATCCACTACCATTATAATTCTTATCTAGAAGATAAATTGCGATTAGAAAGTCACCTTTTGGCATGTTTTTTAATGAAGATAACGTAGGATTTGATTCATTAATCACCTCTAATTACATTGCTTGTTTTCCACTAACACTTGATGGTTCATCACGCTCTTATGTACTGGGCATTCTAACTTCTGATAATTATCTTATAGGTGTTCTTGTTGTTGGTGTAGTCATAAGTAGAGTCAACTTTCCACCTTGTATTCCTTGCTCATATCCTTCATCTTCTGTTTGAGGTGTAGCATCGTCCTCTGCAACCAATTTATCTATGCTACCATCCAAAGCTTACTCTTCCTTAAACACAATGTCTCTGCTGACAACATACTTCTTGGTGATGGGATTATAGAGTTTATATGCTTTAGACTCTTCACTGTAACAAAAAAAAATGCACTTATCACTTGTGTCATCCAAACTTCTCCTTATCTCTTCAGGTACATGTGCATAAGCCACACACCCAAAAATCCTCAAATGAGATATGCTGCTACTCTTACCACTCTATTCTTTCCTGGGGAACTTGGTCCTTCACACTCTTAGTTGGGATTCTATTCAGAATATACACTGAGAAAGTAATTGTGTATCCCCAATATTCATCTGGAGGATGTTTTTCCTTCAACATACTTCGATCCATGTTCATAATGGTTTGCTTCTTTCTTTCTGCCACTCCATTTTGTTGTGGAGTGTAGCTAGCAGTAAACTATCTTTTGATACCATGATTTTGAAAAAAATACACAAAATAATTTGACATATATTCACTTCCTTTGTCTGATCTCAATCCCTTAATAAAAATGCCACTCTCCTTTTCAACCATGGATTTAAAACTCTTAAACACATCAAAATCTTGATATTTGTGTTTTAGCAAATACACCTGAAGTTTTTCGACTAAAATCATCAATGAAAGTCATAAAATAAACATTACTAGTCAAATAAGGTGTTTGCATTAGTCCACACAAATCCGTGTGTACCAGCTCCAATGGGGATTTTTCTCTGTACAAGACTTTAGAGACAAATTTCTATCTATGACGCTTTGCTAATATGCAGCTCTCACATGAGCTTTTTGGCTGTTTAATATTGGGAAACCCTTTCACCATATGCTTCTTCTGTAGCAAATATATACCACCAAAACGTAAATGGCCATACCTAAAATGCCACAACCATGATTGATCTAAAATATTAGTTTTATAAGTATTCAAAGAGTTAGTCAAATCATTCCTCATAATAAGTGGGAACATTCTATTCTTTGTCATATCTACTTTGGAAATCAACTACTTACATGGATACTTGTCATAGATAGCATATACCTTGTTCTTGAAAAATACTCTGTACTTTTTCTCTAATAGTTTTCCAACACTTAATAAATTACACATTAAGTGAGGAACACAATAAACATCATGATTTTTTCTTCTTTCACCACTCTTGGAATATACAACAATCACTCCTTTACCATTAACTTTTACCTTATCGTCATTACCTAGCTTTACCTTAAATTGAATACTTGTAACTAGACTTGAAAATAATTCTTTATTTCTAGTCATGCGGTTGCTGCATGCACTGTCCAAGAACCATACATCATTTGAAATTTTATGGGTCAGATTACAAGTAAAAAGCATAGGTTTCTCTATATTTTCATGCTACTTCGTAATGTGTGTAGACATATTACTAGCATTTGCTTGCATCTTCCAACACTTGTTGTTACGGAGAAAAATTTCCTATGGCTTGGGGTAGACTACAACAGATAGATGACTTCCAAAAATCAATTCATTTCCCAATGTATGCTATATAAATTTGTAAATTCTAAGAAGTGGAATAAAATACCAACCTCAATCCGGACATTCGATGAAGATCCCCGTTGAGTTTTTGAATCAGCACAATTATACCTGCAGCTTAGTCTCAACAATAAACGCAAACAAGTGCATATGATATATGAAATATGTTAGCATAAACAATAGCATAATCCATGATATGTCTAAGTAAATGTACCCAATGATAATAAATAATCATTCACAATATCAATTGGATGATCAAATGAGTATTTTTATTAATATGAACAAGCAGTACAAGATACAACCTCATGTCGGCAACTCATCTGAACCAAGAACTAGGTCCCTCCACTTGTGCCTCCATGTAACGTCCCCATGTTGAGCCCATTGCATTAAAAATGTAAGTGATGTAATATTGTTATAAAATCATGGTGAGGAGCTCAAGGCCAAGGCCCTACCATTTATTTATTGATGCATATGGTTTATGTGCTAGCTAGGCACATTGGAATTTCGATATCATGTAAATATGCATTTTAATAAAAATACCCACAACTAGCTATGCAATGCAACAAGAGATGGGGGCAGACTTTACATGGAATTGGGAGGGAAAAAATTCAAACCCTTGAGCCAATCAAGTCAAGCCAAGTGTCAATGAGAGAACCCATCAAACCCTCAACTACCCATGTTGACTTTTGTACCCAATCATTCATTCTCCCAAGAACTGGTTGACGTAGTTAATGCCTTTGGGAATGGAGAGGTATGGCTGTCCAAATTCGAGTATGGGAAAGCCACCCTCCATGGAAAAACATGTTTTGCTTCTTGGGCAAGAAAACAGCCATGAATTGCTCCCCAAGCCATTACCCATCAACCAGTTTTGCTCTCCCACGAATTTGGAGCTACCTGGGCGTTTTTCTCCATGGATTTCCTGTGTTTTCCATCATCTTTCAAGCTGGGAAGGGCGTTTTGTCTTTGGTTACTAGTGGGGAAGAGAACAGATCAATTTGGGGGTTTCCTGGAGGTCATTTTGGCCATTGGAATGCCCATAATATGTGGGATAAATCGTTTTTCTCCATGTGGTCGAATTTCCCTTTCTCATAGTCCGTTTTTGGTGTGCCCGCGATTTGGGAAATTCCATGGCCATCGTGGTTGTAAATCCCATTGCTGAAAATGTGTATCCATGCCCAATTCTTGAGTTTGTTGTGTGTAAGAGAATGTTGGAGTTGAGATGGGTATCCATTGCTTTGGCTGTGTATGAGCTTGAATTTCCCCTTTCCTTGTAAGAATCATGCCCAGCTCGGGGGTGGCAGTTGTGTTGAGAGAATTGATGAGCACAAATGGCCTACAGTTGGGTGGAACGTTGCAGTGACATAGCTAGTTGTTTGGGACAATTGCACAATGAAGATAAGTGTTTTTCTATCTATGTATTTACTTCTGCAATGTTTAAATTGATGATTGATTTCTATATGTTGTATGCATATGATGTGTGGGTGGATGAGTTTTAATTCCGCTGTGCATATTTGTTTGATTTGCATCTGCACACATTTATTTAATTACTGTGAATCTAATGAATGGGATGAGTTTGATGAAAAGCCCCAGATTCTAGTGCACTATTCCCTTCCTTGAATTGGGTCCACAGGAGGGGACGTTACACTCCACCACTTCAATCCCCCATGCAATGGAAAACTCACGAGTAAAGGAGCAAATCCCTCACAAGATATGGAAGAGTTTGGTAGGTGAAAATAAGAGGTTCACAACAACAAGGATCAATGGATGTAGACTCAAGCTATGGAAAAAATCCAATAGAGTTTTGATGCTCTTCTTTTTCTCCTCTCCTCCTTCCATGCTTAATGGCTCAATATATAACCCTCCAAAGGAAAGTGAAAGGTTGTATCAAGTCGTTTCGAGATACATGGAGGGCCAAAGGTCACAATGGACGGCTTCTTGGAGTGAAAAAAGGAGAATTTACTCTCTTTTACCACTTAACTCGATGTACGCGGGCTATAATGGTGTAGCCTATGTATGCGTGAGTTGCATTGAATCAACTCTCATATAGGAGTAAAGGTAGGGAAAAAAAGGTTTTTGTAGGACAAAAATTGGTTCTCAGTTCATAAACGGATAATGGAGGCCAATGAGTGCTAATGCTCACAAGGTGGAAAAATATTGTGTCACACTTGTTAGCAAAATGCCCAAATTTCTTGCAATAGAAACATTGAAGTTTAGATCTATCCTACCTTTGATTTCTTGGCTTCAATGTTCTACTACTACTTCCCCTTACACTAGGAGTATTCTGTTGAGACTTCTCCTCAGATTCTAAATCATTTTTGTTGTCACTATGACTAGCACTTCGATCTCCTCTTTCTCTACTACTATACCTTCCTCTACCTCTTCCTCTGCCTCTGCCTCTAGTGACACACAATTGAGATTTAAAAGCATTTTCTAATGGATCATCATCGTAATTATTCATTCTTGATTCATGAGCAAACAAAGAACTAGTAAACTCATCAATGTGCATTTGAATAAGATCTTTAAACTCTTCTATAGGAACAACCATAGCTTCAAACTTCTTTTGAAAACATCTCAACAATTTCTCAATCACTCATTGGTCGGAAAGGTATTCACCATATTGTCTCAGCTGATTCACAATGTTCATGACTTGAGTCATGAAATTATCAATGGTCTCATTGTCCTTCATCTTCAAATTCTCAAAGTCCCTTCTCAAGCTCTGTAACTTGACATTTTTCACCTTGGTCACACCTTGATAACATGTTTCAAGTGTGTTCCAAGCTTTCTTTGAAGACTCACCACTTGATATTTTAATAAATATGGATTCACTTAGGCCTTGCTAAATAACGCCAAGAGATTTGTTATCTGTCTTCCTGTTTTCCTTCAACATGACATGCTCAACATTTGATCTAGGTAGCCAATTGTAACAAAATCCCAAATATATTGAGCACGCAGAATGGTTCTCATTTTATTAAACCATATATCATAATTTCTCTCAGTCAACATATGAATTCGGGGCTGCACTACATTGTTGTTAGTAGCCATCATAAATCAAATTCCAGATCATTGTAAACAAAGAAAAAGAGAGAAAGAGATCAACAACGCTTTGGTACCACTAAGGGAAGGTAGGGTAGTGTTTCTCTTAGTAATATAAACACTTACCAATCATTGTAATACCAAATAAATTCCTACAGGACAAGTTTCAGCAAGAAAATAACAAGTTTGCACCTATAACAATAGACTACATCCTACAAGACATGAGTAACAACAAGTAATTTCAACACTATTTTGATAACCCCTGCGTTCATAAACTTATATTGATACTATGTTTCAACAATCGGATTGATTTAACACTCCATAGTCAATCATACAACTCAAAAATTATCATGTGGTGCTGCAAAATCACTTCAAATTAAACAACAGTTTACAAACTCATAAGTAAAAACAGAGCATCAACAATATAGAGTAAAAATTTGTTTTGAGCTTCAACTAATAATTCATATAACTCACTATCTTAAAATAACGGTTTCTTGGATTGATAGTTATACATAAAAAAACAAGGTCAATCATTTAATTTGAATTGTCCCTTCATTGCTACTAAAACAAAATTTCATTCTTCAACATTAAATACTCCACCTCCTTGAAGTTTGATAGGGTGAGAAAAAATAGATTTTGTTGATGCCCCTTCAAAAATCAAAGTATTATACTGCCCCTTTGACATTCAATAAACTAAAATAAGGCGGTGGATTCCTTTTCAAAACTTGATGGCTAAGTCAGTGTGGTGGCGGTGACTCATCAGGATTCTGGTGGTCATTTAACATGGTGATGAAATACTTAACTTCAAACACCTAGGACAAAGTTTGTTGCCCAAGAATTTGAGACATATAAACTTTGACTGTGCCAACCTATGATTAATCCTCTTGATCGACCTAAGAAAAAAAATCCCAACTTGCAAGAAACTTCTTTAACTTGACTATTTTCTCTCCTTCACACATAATTTCTTGAAGAAATAAAACATCTAGATTAAGATTATCTATCATACGCCTAACCGCTAACCTTTTAGAGGGGTTAGCAAAACCTATTCTATTCAACGAAACAACTAGCATTAAGTAACCATTTATAGGGAGTCCATTTCTCTAAGCGCCCCATAAATGGACTTGTGTGTTCCTACAACCACCTCCCTATAAGCTCTTTTATGTGCCTAATCTCCTTCCTTTCCCTCAATATTTTGGCTCCAAAGGATCCAAACCTAATCCCCCCTATACCAACCTTAGGTGTGACCTTATGAGATCTAATTTTTAGTTTGTAATCATCCTCAAAGCAATATTTAGTTGGCTTAGTAAAGAAATAAAAGTCTCTCAAGGGTCTTTGATCATAAATAGACTTCTTCGGGGTCTCCAACATAAACGAATCATAGATAGATTTCAAGGGTCTAGATTAAAAATGCAAGGATAATCAAGACTTAAAGGAATCAAAACTTTCTTACTTGTAGTATTTTATGTGACATCTAAGTCCTCCTCTTAATGAATTTTATCTTCCGTTGAACTTTCGACGATTCCATTTCCTGCTCAAATCACATGGATTTTTAATATTGTCTCCCTTGGCCATTTGGGCACGTCATCATATTTTTGAACACTTGAATGAATCCAGTTCTTAGAGTTCTTGTAACCATATTTTCCCTTCTGAATTGAAAGATATTTTGGAAAAGGAGTCCTTACCAACCCATCATATTTTATGAGGGCTAGGATTTCTTTGTAAAAGGTAAAGAACAACTTGCAACTAGATGACCATACAAGTCTGACATCTATTACATTTGAAGCGTAAACGTTGGTAATCCAGAGGCTTGAATGAGAGTGGTTATCTGTATGAAAAATTATATTTTTCCCTAACCCTTCCCTTAGCTATAGAGTTACGAGAATCGTAGCCATGTTCATTCTTCTTATAGAAATATAAGAGTAGTCTGCCTCCACAAATACACCCAACAAATTCTCGATGGATTTAAAAATATCAGGGAACCAAAAATCAAAAGGGAGATTGGGTGATTTAATCCATGTAGGATTCTGATCATTCCTTTCCATTCTTCATCAAAAATAGGTGACCATCTTTTTAGGGAGAGGGCACAACAGTTCCATCTCCATGAAACACCAAAGATTTGATTTATATCTTGATCCTTTCTAAATTTAAAGGCCAACCAACATCTCGAGATATAAAGGATTCATGAGAGTAACCTAAGATAGGACTCCATGTCTTTTGATCTGATTCTTTTAGACCTACATCACCCACTCTTCGTGCAGAAAACCTCCCCACCAACGTAATCTAAGAGAATTCAACTGCTTCATTCAATCTTAAATCTTCTCCAAGGACTAAATTCAGAGGCACTGGTTTTTTCTTTAAAAACAAATGTGACTCATCCTCCATTCTCTATAGTCCAAAACCTTACCATCCAACTATAAACCTATATCTGGAATTGATTTTCTCTCCTCTTTAGAAACCTCGTTGTTTTGCTGTAAAATTTTTTCCATCAAAAGACTTCCCCTTCATGTTGAAATTGTCTAACAAAACCCTGTCTAAAGCTATTCTCTCGACCTGTGCATTGTTTAGCACTCCAAGTCTATAAGGGCCCTATTGTCTAAGATCTTTAATGCACTATTATTACCCTCATAAAATTTGGATTGCTTTGGCAAGAGAAATGTCCTTTCATCTGCATTTTTGTCTTGGAAAATTGTATTATGTGACTCAATCTCTCAGATCCTAACCCCACGATCAATTTGAATATCATCTACAAGCTCTAAGGAAGAAATAAGCAACTCGTTGTGCAGCATTGAATGCTACAAGAAGTGCTTTGTTGGGCATTGGATCTCAAGATGCTTGAGATCCAAATCCAACAAAGCACCCGTTGCAGCATTCAATGCTACATTGGGAGTGCTAACTGCTCACCCTTTCTATAAAATTTCACATATCTAAAGCTTAACCTTCTAGAAAAACTATAAGGTACTTCTCGAGATATTAAATGCACTTCTTCAACAGCTCCCATCGTGCCTAATATTGATACATCTAAATCTTCCAAAATAAAAGATAAGTTAACAAATTCAATTTTTTCTTAAGCTTATTTCTAAGTAAAGTGAAGTTAAGCATAATTCTATTCAAATTATATAAACAAACTGTTTAAAGGTAAAATTTCACAACCAATGTTTTAATCAATTAATTAAAAAGACAACCTTTAAAAAATTGTTAAATTTAAAAGAGAATTTTTACTAAATTAATCAATATTAATTAATATATTTTAATCATATTTTTTTTACCTAAATACTACATATAAATATTAAATATATACTCTTCTCTATGTCATTGATACTCTTTAACATCGCTAGAGTTTGCAAACATTTCAAAACATGCATGCAAATTGTTGTTGGGAGATATAAAACATATGCAAATATTAATCTAATTGGAAGAATTATAAATAGATATGTTAATAGAAAATTTATAAATATATTTTTGTTGTCTATATATATGAAAATAATACTTTATTGATAAAAATAGTGAAAAATAATTATAAACAAAATTAGTTTGAAAGTATTCTTCTTCTAATGATCAATATAATTTAGTTTTTATAATCTTAATTATATATATGTGAACTGACCTAAGGAAATCGGTTATAGGTCGTTATGAATGATTAAATGTATTTGAGCATTCCATATTTAAGGTGAGAGGATTTCCTTCATGGATTGTTTGAATGGTAAAAATGGGTTGATCTCTCTTTGATTCAAGGAAAACTATACTCTTTTTTGAGGATTCACTTGGGTGATCAATCATCTCCTCTTAGGAAACACTTGTGGTGCACTAAAGGGGATATGAATAAATCTATATAATAATGATCACATTGGAGTTTTATTAGTGAATGCTGCAATGTCACAATCTATATAATAATCATCATATTGGAGTTTTTTTAGATTTCTATCATTTAATTCAATATGATCTAGGATCTTATCTGAGAGAATAACAAGCATGGCAAATCAATCACAAGACACAATAGACACAAAGCATTTCACCGGGGAAACCATAAAGGAGAAAACCTCGCAACTTCCTCGGAGATAGAATGAGCAATAATACAAAACCCTAAAACAATAAGATAGAATCCAACAGCTCCTCCTCCTCCACTTGTGCGAACTTGTCTCTCTCTCACTTATTCGAATGAGTGAGTGAGTGAATGAATGATAAAATGAGAGAGTCACACTCTCTATTTATACTTTACTTCACTTTCCTTTTTCCCTAACTGGGTCGACTTCTCCTAGGAGATCTAATAACACATTATACCCTAACTCTGGGACGACCCCACTAAGGGAGTCGAATAACACACTCTAGTACAATGATAACCTTCCCGATCGGAGGAATGAAACCTCTCCGTCAGAAGTATAATGAAAATATAAAATATACAAGTGAAATACATTCCAAAGTTACAAATACATCAACACTCCCTCTTAACTAGGAAGGTATTCTCTTGACACGGTTCATCGGCACAAGTCCTCTTCACTGGATCATCATCGTCACTATTGTTGTTATCTCGATCATCAATCTCCAATCTACTCATCATAGGAAGTTCTACAGAGCCGGCCCTTTTTCATGCTAGATGTAGGCCTATCCTCCATGTAGGTCTTCATCATCTCTGTGAGCAAGCCATCAATTAGGTACATATCAGGACTGATTACACCGCCTCTACAAAACCGACAAGATCTCCCAAGACTGATTATATGCCACTGCAAAACCTGCAAGATCTCCCAAGGCTGATTATATGCCACTGCAAAACCTGAAGGAGCATCCTAGGACTGATTATATTCCTCTGCAAAAGTTGTGTACCCTACTTTCACCTCATCATGTTCATATCATCTAATCATCAACGAAGCACGGCCCAGATGCACACATCACAACACTTACACTCACCAGCATGGAAGTACTTTCCTATCACCATCCGGGAAAGGATCAACAATTACATCAACGACCACAGAAGGACTAACCTCTAACCATGTTGGAAAAGCTTTAGCAATTACATCAATGACCATGGAAGGACTAACCTTTGACCATGTCGGAAAAGCTCGACAATTACATCAACGACCATGGAAGGACTAACCTCTGACCATGTTAGAAAATCCCAGCCCTTACATCTACACCATGGGAGGACTTTCCTACCACCATGTGAGAATGGCCCAGCCCTTACATCTACACCATAGGAGGACTTTCCTACCACTATGTGAGAATGGCTTATGTGCATCTGCGTCTTCCGGACTCATCACTTTCCCTTGGAAGGAACCTCAATGTAAAGTACACCAAGCTTCTCTTTGAAGTATTCAAACTTCACTCTGGTCAGTGGCTTGGTCAATACATTGGCTATCTGCTCTTCCGTTGCAGCATATTGGAGCTTCACTGCTCCTCTTTGCACCATATCCCTAATACAGTGGTACTTGATCTCAATGTGCTTTGACTTGTCATGGAACACTGGGTTCTATGACAACTTCACACAACTTTGGTTGTCGCAATATATACAAGTAGCATCCAACTAGAGATCAAATAAATTAGACAGTAGCTTCCTGAGCCATACTTCCTCACAACTAGCCGAACAAGTTGTGACATACTCTGCTTTGGCTGTACTCAGTGTCACGTAGGACTGCTTCCTACTAAACCAAGAGATCACACCTGATCCCACACTCAAGGAGCACCCCGAAGTGCTCTTCCTATCAATGGAACTGCCTTCCCAATCTGAATCAACATAACCCTCTAGGTTAATCTTCTGATTCGCATTATGCTTGAGCCCATAATCAACCGTACCCTTTAGGTACCTCAGAATATGCTTTGCAACAATCAAGTGAACATTTCTTAGATCCGTCAGGAACTGGCTCAATGTGTTCACAGCAAAGAAAATATCTAGCCTCGTATTCATAAAGTACATTAATGAACCAATCATCTGACGATACATCGTGGCATCAACTGACTCTGATGAAGCATCACTCAATATCTTCAGGTTCGATGCCATAGGTGCGGCCATGGCCTTGCAGTCCATCATCCCGAACCGTTTCAGGATCTCTACTGCATACTTCCCTTGTCCAAGGAAGATTCCATCTACACTCTGCCACACCTCCATGCCTACAAAATAGTGCATCATACCCCCAAGTCCTTCATCTTGAACTCGGCAACAAGATTCCTCTTTTTGTTAGTAATCAACCCATCCTCACCTGTCACAAACAGGTCATCTACATACAGTATGAGTATCACTAGATTTCCTTCCTCAACCTTGTAGTAAAGGTTGGAATCCGCTTTACTCTTGCTAAAACCAAAACTAGTCAGGAAGCTGTCTATCATGCCGTACCATGTACTGGCTGCCTGTTTCAATCCATACAAGGATTTCTTTAGTTTGCTCACATGAGACTCCATGTCCTGTGTCTCAAACCTGAGTGGCTGCTGCACATATACTTCCTCTTCCACTACACCATTCAAGAACGTTGTCTTGACATCCATCTGGTGTATCTTCCACTTCCTCACTGTAGCCAGATCAAGTATTGATCTAATGGAAGTATATCTGGATACAGGTGCAAATGTCTCCTCATAGTCTATTCCTTCTTTCTTGGAGAATCCACGTGCCATAAATATTGCCTTGTATTTCTCTATGCTGCCATCTGCAGCATGCTTGATATTGTAGATCCACTTGGAAGTCACTACAGACTTCAATCCTAGTCTCGGGACCACATCCTAGACATCATTATTCATGATCAACTAGTACTCCTCAATCATGGCATACTTCCATTCTTTCTTCTCAGTTGCTTCCTCATAGTTGGAAGGCTCTTTGTCAATGATGTCACACAGCAGGGCTACATAACTAGAGAATGGTCTCGGCCTCTTGCTTTCTCTATGTATTCCTTCTGGAGCACCATATCTCTCTGCATCTTGAATTGCTTCTCGTACCCATGCAAGTTTCCTCTAGTGAGAATTCTTCTCACATGGTGGATCTACAGGTTCCTGAGGATCTTCTATCTCACAGTCTTCTTCTGGATTTACTTCATTCATTGTTGTATCTCGATTCCTAGGTGCTTTTGGTTCTTCAATGTCTTCAACTGGTATCTTCCTCAATCTGTGATATGTCGAGTCTTCATCGAATGTTACATCTCTGTTGATGTTGATTTTCTTAAATACTGGGAAATATATCCTGTAAGCCTTCGAGTTTTCACTATATCCCACAAATATACCCTTCTTTCCAGAAGGATCTAACTTCGTCCTCTTCTCTTCCAGAATGTGTATGTACATAGGGAAACCAAATATTCTGAGATGGATGACCTATGGTTTCTTACCAAAGAAAACTTCTTCTGGTGTTTTGTTATCAAGTACTCTATGTGGAGTACTATTTTGCACATACACAGCTATCATAGCAGCTTCTGCCCATAGATGCATAGGAAGATCCTAGTCATGAAGCATTTCCCTTGTTGCTTCCATAATTGTTCTATTCTTCCTTTCTGCAACTCCATTCTGTTGTGGATTATATGGAGTGGTCAACTCCCTCTTAATCCTTGAATCTCTGCATAATTTCTTGAAGTCTTCTGATGTGAACTCTCCACCATTGTCAGACCGAAAAGTCTTGATTGTCTTCTCTGTGTGGTTCTCGATCAAGGCTTTGAATTCCTTGAACTTACTGGAAACTTCATCTTTTCCCTTTAAGAAATATATCCATGTATTCCTAGAAAAATCATTTACGAAAGAAACATAATATACCTACCCACTCAAAGAACTGGATGACATCGGACCACATACATCGTAGTGGATGATTTCCAGGATTCCTTTTTCCTTTCTTTCGCTACCTAGAAATGTTTTATTTTTGTTATTTCCTTTTGCACATCCTTTGCAAATGCCTTCATGCTTTGCCTGGATATCTGGAATACCTTCAAGAGCATTGCTTGTAAGAGATAGTGCTCTATAGTGCACATGTGCAAGCCTTCTATGTCAAATTTCACTTGGCTCTATTGAGTCATGGACCAAGGCTTGTTCTAGTTGGCCCTTCAGTTTGTATAAGCCTCCCTCTTGCTCTCCAAATACTACTGCATCATCTATGGTGTTTTCCTTTGGCAACATTAGAATTTGGCCATCTATAAATGCAACCCTCATACCTTTGGCATCCAATGCAGATATGGAGAGAAGGTTCTTCTTATGTCCTGGTACAAACAAGACATCCTTCATCTTCATAGACTTTCCAAAGTCTAGCTTATAAGAGGCTTCACCACTTCCTTTTATAGGATATTAGTAGGCATCCCCAAGTTTCACTTTGTGGGGTGATTCATGTTCAGATAGGTTCATAAAGGATTCCTTGAATCTTGTCATATGCTTTGTTAGGAACCTATGTCAACCCTTCTCTTTACTATGTTAGTATATTGTTGTTGGACGCATATGCTTTGTAAGTCGTCCCGTAGTATTTGTTGATCCATAGTTTATATTAGCCCATAGTATTGACCCATAGTATTGGACGCATATGCTTTGTAAGTCATCCCGTAGTATTATATGTCCCATGGTTTTGACTCATAGTATTGGGCATAGACTTAGTATATAAGTGTGTGTTGAGGTCATTGAAGGCACCGTGAAGTTAATTGTATTGAGCTTGCTCAAAGGAGGTTGCCCCCTCGAAGTGGCCCGTGATCAATATAAAAGTGATTATGTTCTATTATTTCTGATATCTCGTGTATTTGCATTAATTAATTATTGCAGGTACATCACATCTGGTATCAGAGCACTTTCCTTGGCACAAGTGGGAAATTTTTTTTTCTTTTTTTGGGCGGCGACTTTCAGATCAATTTATGAAACTTTCTGCACAAAATCAGAAGAAACTAATTGCATATCTGAATTCCTCTTTCAAAAATACATAGTTTCAAAAAAAAAATCATCTCATTTGGAGTTCTAAAAGTGGAGATATCGTGGATTTAAAATCAGCAATTTTTCAGAATTTCGGTGACGGCCGCGGAAATTGTGGCAAGAAAATCTGTTGACCGAGTGCCCAGATTTCTATTCCGCTTTCATAAGTAGAAGCAGAGTGGTTGTTCCAGTTCCGGAAACATGCTATAATAGCGATTCTGAGCAATATAGATCCGGTTTTGGAACATTGGGTGGAATTTCTGCCCAAATTTTTTTTCTGTTGCAGGTTCGGATCTGGGAATAATCCCTATCCGCTTAACTGTGGGAAGTACTTGGGCATAAGCCCTAAAACTCATTTTGAGGAGTACCACAGGAACCCCGAAGTAGCTGGCCATTGAGAGGACCTGCCAAGCGAAAAGGGCAACGACCCCTACCTGATTGACTAGTTCCCACCCGTGAGGTAAACCAAGAGCTGTCGTTTGTGGCAAAGCGGTTATCAATTTTACCTGAGCCGTGGAGTGAGGGGTACTGCCCCAATACGCAAGCCGTCAGACAGCATTGGTGGCCGAGTGAAAACCCTGAAATGTTAGGAAGCCGCACATACCTGGGGTCCATATCTACTTTCAGCTGAACTATTGTCGATCACTGCTGCACCGTTTCAGATCCATTTTGCAAGCCATTCCAGATCCAGCCATTCGGCGTTGTTCCAGATTCCTTCTGCGCCGTAGCCGCTCTAGTCTGAACTGAAAAAAAAAAGGGTTATGGTTGTCACCTGTGCAGGAGCACACACCATGGAGGAAGTACTTGCAGCCATCCAAACAAAACTCCAAGATCTGGATGAAAAATTTCTCAGCCTCCATCTTCAGCATTCAGCCATGAACAATACCAGATAGCCAGAATCTTTTGTAGCCACCGGGTTCTCTTCTTCCAACAATTTTCGTGGGCCGAAGCTTGATTTTCCTCGCTTCAATGGTACTGATCCGACTGGATGGATATACCGAGCAGAACAATATTTCAGTCTACATAATACTTTTGATGTTCAGAAAGTTCCACTTGCATCCTCTCATTTGGAACAGGAAGCCCTTCAATGGTACCGTTGGTACATCAAAGCTCATCCCGAGCCAAACTGGACAGATTTTTGCCAACTCATTTTGCCACGATTTGGTCCTAGTGCTTTTGACGACTTCACAGGAGCACTCACTAAACTTCACCAAACTGGCACAGTGAGAGAGTATCAGATGGAATTTGAGAAACTAGCCAATCACACAGAAGGATTGTCTGATGAATTCTACAGGAGTTGTTTTATCAGTGGTCTCAAGGATGAAATCCGCTCAGAGGTCAAAATGTTTTGTCCCAACACAATGATGGAAGTCCTAGGGTTGGCTAAGTTGGCCGAGGACAAGATCGCAGCTCAACAACGCTCCAAACCCACCTTTGTTCCCTTCAGAAACATGGGTTCCCAACGACCTCCCATCACGCCTGCTCCTCAACCAACTCCTATCAAGCATTTGTCTGAAATAGAAATGCAGGCACGCCGAGAAAAAGGGCTTTGCTATAATTGTGATGAGAAATTCACTCGGGGACATAGATGTGTTCAACAAAAGCTCTATATCTTGGATGTGGATTCTCCGCCTGCCTTAGAACTTGGTGAAGAAGCTACATATACAGTAGATGATCCGGTCGACATGCAACACCCACCTGTTGACACCCCATCTCAGGACGACCCACCCGAGATCTCTCTCCATGCTGTAACCGGCGTCACCACCCCACAAACAATGCGGGTCAGGGGATACTTCAAGAAGCTCCCTCTTACCATACTCATTGATTCTGGTAGCACTCATAACTTCATTGACCCTCGGATTGCCAAACAGGCTTATTGTTTTGTCCATCCTTGCTCCAACTTTGAAGTCATGGTTGCCAATGGGGGCACCTTACCTTGCAAGGGGAAGTGTCACAATGTGCGTATCTCTATGGAATATTATAACCTACGCTTTGACATGTTTGCCTTGTCCTTAGGCGGATGTGATGTGGTTTTGGGCATTCAATGGTTACGCACACTTGGCCCCATCTTATGAGATTTTGCTGAACTTTGGATGCAGTTTAAAATCAATGGGGCACAACACAAATTTATGGGCTTACAACCAGGGTCTCTCTGCATCATCAGTTCACATCGCCTGGAAAAAATCCTTAAGAAGAATTCACATGGTGTCATCGCTCAGCTCCATTCCATTCAGATGCAACCATCAACAGTCTCCACTACTTCCTTGGATAGATATGCAGGTATCTTTGCTGAACCAATGCGCTTGCTGCCTTCAAGAGACCTTTCCGGTAAGAATGTAGCCCCATCTACCTCTCAGCAGGCAATGATGGCTATTTTTCATGCAGTACAGAAGTGGCAGCCATCCCTATTAGGAAATTATTTTTGCATCAAGACGGATTTCCCGAGTCTGGCAAATTTTCTGGAACAATGGGTCTCCTCCCCAACACACCTGCAATGGGTTATCCAACTCATGAGTTATCCCTATGTGATCACTTACAAGAAGGGTAAGGACAATATGGTGGAAGATGCTCCTTCTCGCACAATTGATGACCCAGTTTCTCTTACAGCTCTTTCTCTGCTTAGTCCAAATTGGTTCCAATATGTTCAACAGGGCTATCTCTTCTATGAACTCCATGCTTCTCCATCAACAGGACACTCTGGGTTCTGCAAAATGTATGACCGGGAACAATGTAACTTATTTTGGCCGGGACTAAAAATGACAATTCAACAGATGGTGGCTGACGATGATACTTTCCAAGTCAACGAGGGGGAAACGACACTCCTTTCGGGATTGCTCCAACCCTTGCCCATCCCTACACAGCTTTGGCAAACTATTTCTATGGATTTCCTAGCAGTGCTCTGGTGGTACAATACCACATCTCAAAGGACACCATATGACGCAGTCTATGGAAAAACACCGCCAGTTCTTCTTCCATACACCCTCAGCAGCTCCCCAGTTCAGGAAATTGACTCGGTTCTTCGAAACCGCGATCAGATTCTTCTCATTTTGCAGGACAATCTTCACATGTCCAGAATTCGCCTGAAACAACAAGCCGATCAGCACCGTTCCGAGCGCATCTTCCACGCAGCTGAAAGGGTTCTTCTTCATCTACATCCTTCCAAGCAATCCTCCTTGACACTCCAAAGGCGTCAGTGGCCCGAAATGCAAACCGAGGATGCTACCGGGGAACCACTCCTTCAAATTCGGCAGCAATTTCTCCAACCAAAGCTTTGAGGACAAAGCTTTTTCTAAGGGAGAGGGGATGTTAGGAACCTATGTCAACCCTTCTCTTTACTATGTTAGTATATTGTTGTTGGACGCATATGCTTTGTAAGTCGTCCCGTAGTATTTGTTGATCCATAGTTTATATTAGCCCATAGTATTGACCCATAGTATTGGACGCATATGCTTTGTAAGTCATCCCGTAGTATTATATGTCCCATGGTTTTGACTCATAGTATTGGGCATAGACTTAGTATATAAGTGTGTGTTGAGGTCATTGAAGGCACCGTGAAGTTAATTGTATTGAGCTTGCTCAAAGGAGGTTGCCCCCTCGAAGTGGCCCGTGATCAATATAAAAGTGATTCTGTTCTATTATTTCTGATATCTCGTGTATTTGCATTAATTAATTATTGCAGGTACATCACATGCTTGGAAGCCCCACTATCTATAATCCACTCATTGCTTCCATGTGTAATAGTTCCCAGAGGGAAGAAATCAAAACATACTCTTCATCGCTTGAAGACCCTTCACTTTCTTCTCCGGCTCTCTTCCTGGGAGGTTCATCATCCTCTATAGTGTGAGCATGATACCTTCTTTTGTTGCTCTTATTCTTGTGAGAACCACCTTTATTATTTCTGGGACAATCCCTGGAGTAGTGTCCCTTCTCATCACATGTATAGCATCGAATGGTAGACATATCTCTTCAAGGTTTAAATTTACCCCTCTAATTCTGGTGGTGGTGCTTTTCTTTCTTACTATGGTGGTGCACCCTTTTTTCATCATGCCTTTTGGAGTTTGCTATGAGAGCTTGGTATTCATTACCCATCTTCTCTTCTCGAGCCACAAGTCGAGCTTCTTCTTGTGAGCATTCCTCCCACATCCTATTGAATTAGATGAGCTTCTTCCTAGCACAAATTCCTTGAATGAAGGAACCCTGTGACCTAGGGAGACCATTCAAGGTGGTCATCACAATTTCACCATTCTCTATATCTTCTCCCACAGCTTCAAGTTGTTCTTTTATCTAAGAGACCCTTGTGAAGTAGGATTGCATGGTCCCTGCATTTTGTACCTTGACATTCTTCAATTGGTTCCACAAAGTCATCTTCCGATTTATGTTCTTCCCTTCAAATAGCTTGTTCAAGGGATCAAACATCTCCTTGGGTGTATTTAGAGAAGACACATGAGGTATGAGATGGTCTTTGATAGAATCTACAATAATCCTCTTGGCCTTCACCAAGTTCTTCTTATGTAAGGCCTTAGCCTCATCTCCCTCTGGGATTGGAACCTCTTCACTTATGTAGGTGTCTAATTCATTCTCTTCTAGGATTAACCCAATCCTATACTTCCATGCTCGGAAGTTATCAACCCCTTCAAGCTTATCCTCAAGCTTGGTGTGGTGAGACATCTTAATGAGAAACTCAAATGGAAATAAAAGATTTAGATATTACCACTTGATTTGCTAAAACTGGATCTGGAGCTGGCTAGGGTTTGATAGAGAAACCCTAAAAATCCAAACTTGGAATTTCAAACTTTTTTCTGGACAAGGAGATGCAATTGACTGGGGCAAGCAAGCTGGTGTGCTCATATTTTGAAAACTCCAAAAATTTACCCCTCAAAAGTGACCTGCGAATTTTGAATCTGCAATTTCTGTCAAATTCTGGTTTTCTGGTCCAAAAGTCAAATTAGGGTTTGACTTTCCCAGAGATTCACCCAACCAAAAAGTTCGATCTTGGTCTCTAAATTTTGATTTTGCTGAGGAGAACAATCCTATGCTGAGAGCACTCCAAAATTCCACGTCTGTAGAAAGCTCTAATTTCCTGCAGCAGTGAGAGGCCAAAAACTGAAAATGCTCGAAATCAAATTCTGTTTTGGCAAAAGGATGCACTTTCCTTAGGAGAGTCAGCCTAACCTCCGGCCTTTGATGATCTGTGAAAAGAGACACAAAAATTAAGAAGCCCTAGCTTCTGCAACTGCAAAGTGTCGTCTTCTCAAGCTAGCTATGATACCATGTTAGATTTTTATCATTTAATTCAATATGATCTAGGATCTTATCTAAGAGAATAAAAAGCACAGCAAATCAATCATAAGAGACAATAGACACAAAACATTTCACCCCGAGGAAACCATAAAGGAGAAAACCCCGCACCTTCCTCAGAGATAGAATGAGCAATAATACAAAACCCCAAAACAATAAGATAGACTCCAGCAGCTCCTCCTCCTCCACTTGTGCGAACTTGTCTCTCTCTCACTTATGCGAATGAGTGAGTGAGTGAATGAACGATCAAATGAAAGAGTCACACTCTCTATTTATACTTTAATACTTCACTTTCCTTTTTCCCTAACTGGGTTGACTTCTCCTAGGAGAGACTAATAACCCATTATACCCTAACTCTGGGCTGATCCGACTAGGGGAGTTTAATAACCCACTCTAGTACAATTATAACCTTCCTGATCGGAGGAATGAAACCTCTCCATCGGAAGTATAATGACAATATAAAATATACAAGTGAAATACATTCGAGAGTTACAAATACATCAACAAGTTTTATCATTGAATGCTGCAATGTCACCTTCAATTGAAGCTTCTTATTGATACTAAGGAATGTGATGTCACACCCTTTAATAACCATTATGGATCTCATTCTCCGACGTCTCATTTTCATTACTAAGTTTGATGCTCGTCACGTGCATCTTTTAATTTTTCAACTAAGTTTCAAAATTCTCTAAGCTAACTTTGGGGAGTGTAAATTTATGTCCCTTTTCAAATGATGTATTTAAGAAAGAGCAAATATCATAAATACAAATTTAGTAATTAGCATAGCCACTTAACTTGTGGTCAGTAAACATCAATATGCTACAAGTTAATTGTCACAAGCAAATTAACCTAGGCTATAAGTTAAGTACCACAAGCAAATTAAATGTGTTACTTGTTCATGCCTTTTTCTAGTTATATCTCCGTGTGGTTGTAATCATTGTGTTGTCTATGTCTCAACTAGTTGTTATCACCGACCTTTTTCTAGTTAACTAGGTTGTCCATGCATCGACTACAAGCTTCTTATATATATATATATATATAATCAATTTAGAGATCAACCTTCACCATGAATAAAAATAAAAAGAATTACATTACACTTATGAATATAAAAATACAAACATAAAAAGTGTAAATATGGTAGTATTCTTCTACATGCAACAAGTATGTGAGTGACCTTTGAAGTGAGCGAAGCCTCTACATGCTAACTATATGAGGCATAACAAATCATAATGAGGAATTTTAGTGAACACCGAGTTCATTTACACTTCACGCTTTAGTTACTCATTGGTGGGAAAAGTATTCCCTAACCACAGAAAGCGTACGAATTACGCCACTGATTTTGTAAAGGCAAGGCCAACAATAATCAACGTATGCAATCAATATTAAGAAATTCCTCTTATCACGACTTAAACTCTATGTTACTAAGAAATTATTCGTTAGCAACAAGAAATATGACATCGCTTTGATTCATGTTACTAAGAAATTATTCGTTAGCAATAAGAAATATGACATCGCTTTGATTCATGTTAGAAGCTCAATTTCAGATGATGGCGGAATTCTAAACCGTATTTTAGAGACGCGTCATCAATAATAAAGCATGCAATCAATCTTAGTAAAGAACTGGTTAGCATGATGTTAAACTCAACTTTAAGAAGGAAACACCGGAGAAAAATAAGGAAGTTTAAGTTTCAAGAAAATAAAAATTAAATAAAATAGTAGGTTTTTTGGAATAAAATAGTATATTTATTTATGTTATAGGTGTTTATATTTAGGTTGAATTAGTATTTATATTTTTCTTAGATTATATGAGGATAAGGCAGTGTAATGTTCAGATTAATTTTAGAACAATCTTTCCAAATTTAAAATAAATAATTATTTTATATGTATATACAGTAGTTACCCATAGATAACTTGAATAACTAGTAGATGATGCACTAATAACTAATCGTTGATCCATATGGAGTAAGTAATTTGACACTTAATTTATGATTTGTCAATATTTACCAACCACAAGTAAAATAATTGTACTAGTAACAAATCATAAGTATTCATCAACCACATAGTTATATAACTGTGCTAGTCTTACAAATAGGTTATCATTGAGATTTCCTTGCAAATACGTTAACATTGAGATTTCCTCGAAGGAGAGGACTAATATGGATAGTTCTTCTCTGACTGTGGATAGTTTGACGAGAAATTTCTCCGAAAAAGAAAAGGAAAAGAGCATGACCACCGAGAATGTGTGGGAGAGGCTGCCCTGTGAATTGCAAGTTAAAGTTGTGGGAAGCCTTTCTGCAGAGAATGTACGCAGACTGGCATTGGCCTCCAATCATTTCTATTCGTTATTCTCAGAGCCCTCCTTTGCCATTGTGCATGACCGCTTCCTTCACCCTCGCCATAGCTTCCTTGTTACTTCCCTGCTCCCTCGAAGATGTGAGTACAATAGAAGCTTCTTGATTGGTGAGCATTATATTTTAGAAGAGAAGGATGTCATGTCCACGTCCATGCCAAGATCGAGGTGGCAAAAAAGACTCTGCGATGTTCCAAAATCAGAGGTGAGGGATCTGCTGGTTTCCGGTGACGGGTTCTTGTGTTTTAGGGGCTGCCCACCGACGTCTACCTTCTTTGTGGTTAACCCTCTTTTTCCCAAGGAGCATCACACTCTCGCTGTGCCCCGCCTTCTCGGAGACCGTTCTTTGCACTTCCAGGGAATTGCCTTTGATCGGAAACACGGCACTTGCAAACTCGTCTTGTTTTCTATTGAGTTATGGACATTTGTTTACAACTTCAAAGAAGAAAATTGGAAGATAGTGATGGAAGGTCCAAACTGGAAGGGATCTGATCCAGTTCATGTGCACTCCAAGTGTTTCGCTACAATTGTGAATGAACGTTTTCTGTGTTGGCAGTTGAATGTGACGGTGGATTTACAAACAGAAGAAACGATGGTACTCGTGTTTGATGTGGAGGAGGATTCGTGGGAGGAGCCAATCCCTATGGGCAAGGAGTTATTTCAGTCTGTTTGTATTGCAGAGCATGCAAAAAAACTGTGTGCTATAGCTAAAACAAACGATATACTGCAGCTTTGGAAATTTGATATGGAAAATAGAACATGGAGACCATCAAAGTGCATTCCTCCGCCGCCTTTTCCTTTTCCCCGTCGTCTATCTTATCATCTCAAGGGAGGAAGGGAGTTCTTGTGGATCGTGGGAACCGAAAACGAGGGAATAAAATTAGTGTTGTGGATCTATGACATCTCCCGTCATTCATGGCAAAAACCGTCTAGGTTTGAATATATTCAAGATGAATACTATGAACATGAACAGTATGCATACGCTTTCCACTGTTTTGAAAGCAGCCTATTTAGGTTGAAATGAGAGCACAAGAAAGTGAGGCACTAAAATAAATTTGTTTTTTAAGCTTTCAATTTGTGAGTTATAAATCTGGGCGTTAAAAAACACTAGCCAGAAAAAAACAGAGTTATTTATGAACAGTTTTAGTTGAGAGGACGCTATTCAATTCCAAGCGTTTGCCTTGAGATCTATTTGGAGGACCCAGATTAGACCCTTCCGTTTTCCAGGTGTGATGTAGATGCAGGTCTGGGAGATACAGGTAGTCATAGACTGGTGCTCAAAGCCTACCCATATCGTGGAGAGATCGAATTTTTGTCCGGAAAAGCAATGGGGACAGGAATTTTTGTGAGCAGTTGTTGGGTCAATACAATTCCCCATTCTATTTTGGGATTTTGTAAATGCAATTTCAAGTTTCTGCTCAGGGTTTCTGTATATTTTGGATTTCTATTGTTTCTAGTTTAGTGTCTTTTTTAGAATTTTATGGGTAACGTTAGTCATGGATTTGCAGCTCTTCATGGATTTGCAGCTCTTCATGGAGCCAGAATTTTATGGGTAACGTTAGTCATGGATTTTATAGATATGACATTCTCGTTTGTTTGTTTAGCATAATATGACTGAGAGTTCATATTATTCCGATGTTTGTACCGACTGATTTTTACAGACTGGAGGGATGAATATGAATGTATACGATGGCTTTTATTCACCTATGAATATCTGAAAGATGGTAAATTCTAAATTTGGGGCTCAATCTGAGAGTTACATGTGGGGCTCAATCTGAGAGTTACATGTGCGAATATTGTATCTGTGGAGATGGCCATTATTTTTTCTCCTTCATAAAGTTTTATAATTTCAGATGAACCAGCTTTAGGGTTTCCAGTATTTCCATTTAAATGGATGATAGGATGCATGCCAGGAAAGCTATTCAGACTATAGTGAAATAAATCAATGAATTCCTCCCTACAACATTTCGTTCTATAGTACAGGTATCGAAAAAGTCCAAATGAAGCCAGAAAAGATCATCTACATGTAATGCCAATCAACGTCCTCCACCACCCAATTTCAGCTCCACCACCTACTTTTATCTCTGGTCACATGTAATGCCATGGCATTCAGAGAATCAATTCTAGGGTTCCAAATGCGTTCGTTCAATTACTTTTCTTTATCTCTGGTCACATGTAATGCCATGGCATTCAGAGAATCAATTCTAGGGTTCCAAATGCGTTCGTTCAATTACTTTTCTTCTGTAATAGAAACAGAAACACACACAGATTTGCACCAAAATTCTGATTCCAGAGAAACAAATTATACTGGCATTGAAGCAAAGTCAATAAATCCGAGGACATATTGATTTGTTAGCAACAAAATAATCAGAAGATTTCATGGTTTTTGAGCGACAAAATATGCAACAAACAGAATGGAGTGATCTCCATCCGTCAAAAGAATTCAAAAAGCATAAACTTGCGCCATGTACGTTACAGAAGCATCCAAAACATCCACGTCACAAAAGCTCCACATCCACATCAAACGCACCCAAATTTAATATGTACATGAAATTTAGGTTTTTTAATATGTATGGATATATTGTTATGCATAAATTTTGTTTTTTTAAATGAATTTAGTTTAAAATAATTTTCTCTTAATTAAATTTAGAAAATGAAAACACATATCAAATCTTTATTCATATGACACAAAACTGTATTTAGATAAACTCCATAAACACAAATAAGGTATCTCAATCCATCACAGAAATCAAAGTATTTCCATCGATCACATAAGGCGATATGGATATTTAATTGAGACTCTTGTGGTTTGCATTATAATGCAATTGCATAATTATAATGCCTTGTTTACTATGTCAAAACTTGGTGAAGTATTATTTAACACCTTCTCTTAAAATCATCAATCTTAGCTATGCAAAGTCTACCATGGTGTCCCAATGTTAAGCATGGTTGACTAAAATTTACTATGGCCAACCATGGTACAATAAAACTGATCATGGAAGACGAGTGTGTCTTCACCACCAAAGGACATTGCCACTCCTCCCTCCAAGTAATTCTTCAATTTTGTTTACTTAAATATCCCTGTGATTTAATAAAAACAAACTTAATTTTAAAAGATTCAAACAAGAAGAAAGTATATTCAAGGTACATGCTAGAGGACTTTGATTCACTTGAATACGTCTAGGAGTTCTTCGGTGTGCAATGGATAGTCGAGGTAAGGAAGGTGGACAAGAAGTGCCAATCCCATCACTGGTAGATTGTAGCATTGCATTCACTTGATAATAGAGATTGGGATTGCATTGGACACGTTTGTTGTCTATATGTTGAACATATGATTTTTCAAATTCAACTCGCACATAAGGAGTGTTTTCATCAGAAGGTTGAAAATGAGTAACTTGTCCAATATCTATAGGTGAATACCGAACATCTAGCCACTACAACAGAACCCTGTGATTAGCATCCCTTTTTGCTTCATTTTTTGTGTCTAGACCCCATTTTAATGTACTTTTCTACATTTCCTTGGACAAGCCGACGCTGTTTTAGGCAATTTTTTCCTTCCTTTTGCTAAAGAAAGCACTAAAACTGGTGCAAATTTAGTTGGGTTTTTCGTCTGTTTTTGTGCCATATTTTGCACTGGATTTAGCGTCTAGTTTTTTTCGGAGTTAGTGCCTAGTTTTACACCAGATTTATCGCCTAGTTTCGCACCAAGTTTTGTGTCATGTTTTGCATCTATTTTTCCACCTAGGTTTTACATCTACTCTTGTTTGCCTCTACTTTTGCACCCACATTTGCATCCTTTTTTGGATCTATGTTTGTGTCCTTTGTTGCATCTATGGTTTCGTCCACTTGTGCATCCACTTTTGTTGCACCCTAATTTGCTCCTAGTTTTGCACCCACTTTTGCTTCCACTTTTCCACCTGCTTTTGCTTCCACTTTTGCATCCTTTTTTCGTCCAGGTTTGCATCGACTACTACATCCCTTTTTGCATCCACTTTTGTGTTGGGTTTTTCACTAGGTGTTGCTTCTAGTTTTGCATCTACTTTAGTTGCGTCCACTTTTGCATCCACTTTTGTGTCAAATTTTGCACCCACAGTTGCCTCCACTTTTCCTTCCCTTTTTGCATCCTATTTTGCATCATTTTTTGTATCCACTGTTGCATCCACTTTTGCATCCACTTTTGTTGCAACCCATTGTGCACCCACTTTGCACCCAACTTTTCTTCCAATTTTACATCAATGTTTGCATCCTCTTTTGTGTCCAGGTTTTCATATGCGTTTGCATCTAGTTTTACATCCAGTTTTGTGCCCATATGTTGAAGAGGATGGAGAGGATAATGATGATGATATTCATAATGACTATGATGATGATAATGATAGTTCTATTGATGATGATGACAATGATGATGATAATGATAATTCTATTGATGATGATGACAATGATGATGATGACAACGATGATCATGATAATAATATTGACAATGACAATGATGATGCTGATGACAATGAAGATGGTTATGTTGATAACGAAAATGATGATGATGATGATCGTCTTCCAAAATGATTTTTTTTATTTCTCATGCATAGATCATATGTGTTCTCCAAGACCTTTTTCCACTAATCACATATTTTTGGTTGATGATATTTCTTATGCCAAAGGTAATTATAAACAATTGATGACAATGTCGATAATCATGATGATGAATATGATAATGACAAAGATGATGACATGAATGAATATTATGATGATATGACAATGATGATGATGACAACAATGATGGTTATTGTAATGTCCCCATCCCAATAAATTCATGACAGGAAAATCCCATCAATCCTACTAGTTCCCTAGGTTGGATGGAGACATTGGGATTTGCAATAAGGTAGCTAATAAATGATGTTTAGACATTAGAATGCAATATATATTTAATAAAGGAGCAAAGAAAATAAATACAAGAGAAAAACAAAGTGTCAATTGATCATTAAGACACATGGAGGTTGTGGGACCCACACATGCTAGAATTTCTATGCCACATGGCATTCTCCTCTTGCAATTTCGAATCCATGGGAAGCCTTATGTTCTTGGGATGAGTTAGAAGGCTCATACACTTGGCCATATGCATCATAGGTCGAATTTGGCTGGAAGTGTAACTCCTATGGAGAAGGAAGAGTCAAATGAGGTGTTATTGGACACTTGGACTAGATTCCCTAACCTCTATGACAACAATGATGAAGATGCTATGACAGCTATGACAAATTGCAGACTTGATTGCTGAAATTTGAACATTATGACATGTGAGGCCTAAATATAGCATCCAAAAGGCGCTCATGGGAGTTAGGTAAGCTCAAGGGATTCCCATTTGAATTGGTGGAAGGTGGAAGGCTTGGAAAGTGAGGACACATGGAAAATATTGAACCTCACCCTAATTTGAATTGGCTTGGAGTCTATGGATGGAATGGGAACCTTAGAAGGCTATGGATGTTTATAAAATACATGGAGCAAGTAAGAGAAGGGCTTTTGATCATTTTGAGAATTTGCATTTTTGAAGAGAGCTAGTGGAATACTAGTCTACTTGCCTTAGCCAATTTTGAGGGTGAAATATTCCCATCCTAGTTGGTGTGTGGAAAGTCCATTCAGACCTTCCATTGGAGATTTAATAGAGTATTTATTTGCAAGTGTAAGCTACAGGGAATCTCGTGGTTTCTTGTAGTGCAGCTCACTCCTTCAACCATTTCCAGTTTTCATTGCATATTCTTGATCCTTGAGGAGATGTGCTTTTGGTGAGCTATTGTACTCATTTTAAAAAAATGTAAAATAATGTCATCCATACCATTGTTAAGTATATTTTATCAATTTTTTATAATGGTTTATATTCACTTACTTTATTATTAAATTGATTACTCATTTATCAAATTTTTATAATGGTTTATACTCACTTAATTTATTATTAAATAGAGCAGTAAAGATTATGTCAGGTTTTCTTTATGTCAGTTTGGTACAATCATTAAGTGGCTAAGTTATTCAATGAACCTTATACATAATGTCACATTGGTTACATTCCCCAATGGCTTTGTGGCATTACGACATTCAAGAAAGTTTTTGTTGCATTGTGACATTTTTCCAAGGATTTTTTTGTTTCACTCATGTTGATTATAATCATGTTTTCCTTATGTTGGATCATGTTCAACAAGGGTTGAACATCATAACATGTGTTATTTTAAATTATTGCTTATGTCACACAAAGATTTTTAAAATGTGACAAAACCCATATTTTGCTAAAATGTTATTTGTTATGTAGTAGTTATGACTTTGATTATTGCCTTAAAGGAAATATTTTGAATAAAATAACTATTTTTCAATTTATTATAATATTAAGGAAAGATTGATGCTCAATCCATCTAACATTTACAAACTTCAAAATGAATATACATAACCACATACATGTGTAGATTTAAACCAATTCAATTATGTATATTATCTAAAATGTACACTATAAGTTATTTAAAACACTTATAATTAAAAAGTGAATTAATTGAAACCATTTACGGTAATTTGTTGGAAACATATGAAGTTTGTGCCCACCTCAACACCTTTTGTTGTTGCATAGTGGTCTAGGTCTTTTTTACTTTATATATTAATCTTTTGTTTTTTTTTATTGGTAAAAAAATTGAAGTACTCATTTGTGTTTAGTTATTTGAAATAATATTTTATGATTTATATTGGAAATATCAAAATTTAATAAACTATTTTTATCAAAATTGAAATTTTAGATTAATGAAATTGTAATTTTTTATATAAAAATGAATTCATCATTTTCAAATATCTCATTGTAATAAAATTATGAAATGATAATCTTTAATACTTTTAATCCTATTAATACAAAATTATTCTTAATGGATTTAAAAAAAAATCTCTTATTAAAATACCAATTTACAATTCAATATTTTAAAAGTGTTCTCTTCAACATAATGGTTTCAGTTTTAAACAATCAATTAAAACAAATAAGAAATGGTGAACGTAATAATATACATGTAAAACATTCTATAAATATTTAGTCATTTACCTTATATGCCTTTGTTATGTTAACTCATGTGAGTGGAGATTTGCCTTTGTTATGTTAACTCATGTGAGTGGAGATTGATATCATTGATATGTAACTCCTCTGAGTGGAGATTGATATCATTTATATGTATGTTTATAGTGGGTGATTGAGCAAAATATCTGTTTTCATATCTATTGTTGATTGATGTGGAGATTGATATCATTTATATGTAACTCCTCTGAGTGGAGATTGATATCATTTATATGTATGTTTATAGTGAGTGATTGAGCAAAACATTTGTTTTTCATATCTATTGTTGATTGATGTGTGTTGCTTAGTTTTGAGAGTAATCAATAGTGTGTCAAGGCTAAGAGTTTCATCTATTGTTGTAATAGTCCCATTTCATAATGTAACTTGTATAAAATTTAATTTCATGTGTCTGATTCCCTTGCACCGATTAGCTTCGTCATGTTGCACTAAACAAATTATAGAATTGAATAAAAGATTTGGTTAGCATTTTCAAGTTCTAATTAAAACCGAATTTTAATATTTAACATAACTTAGCAAATGGTTGCATCCTCATTTGTACATAGATATCTTTTACTTCAAGACCTCCCACACAAAGGATTTGTAGGAGTGAGAAGTAAATATTCTCTCAAGAACCTGCAAATGAGGCCTACAATTCCTATTATTTTGAGGTTCCATTACCCTTTGTTATGTAGCCCTGTTGAGGAAAAGGAGGAGAATGATTGTTGGAACATTGTCACTCAATGGATGGGATTTTACATTGCATAAGAGGAAGGTCATCCCCCTATAGTACCAAGTGTCTGGAGTCTGCACATAACACTTCTCTCAATTTGGAAGAATGGTATAATTTTTGCATGGGGATATGCAATGTTTTTGTTTTGGGGGAGATGACGGGCCATGACTATGGCATCCCTAAAATACATTTTTGACACCATTGCCTACCTTTTTCCATATTCTTAAGCTTTAAATGTTTCTTTTTTATACTCAGATTGCATACCTTTGGCATACGGTATGAAGCAATTTGTATTTATTTGTACTTTGTTGGTTATTTGATGCATAGGTGTGTAAATGCATGTTCATGGTTGCTTATAATGTGTGATGCTACAAGTATATCGAGATGACAATTCTATAGGAGCTTCAAAACCATTGCAATAGTTCTGTAGAAGATGTGGAACCATCACAATAGTTTTTGATAGCTACAGAACTAGTATAGGCGATTACAAAGCCGTTGAAGGAAGATGCCTAAATTCTATAGGAGGTTCAATTGCTTGATCCTGCATGTATATTCCAATTGGAGATGGATCAAGTGTTCCTATAGTTCAAGCTCATAATTGTCAAATTATTCTATTTTTTTGTATAATTGTGACAAACTCTTTATTTTCCTATAATGGTCTTGGAAGATCAACTCAACTCTTTATTTTCCTATAATTGTGACAAACTCTTTATTTTCCTATAATTTTTTGTATAATTTGAAACTTTGGGAGTGAATGAGAATCCTTAGATCTTGGAGTTGTCTCAATGATTGGTTAATAATAGCTTTTTCCTTGAGATTGTTATAAAAAAGAGCCTTCTGACAAAGGATATCCCTGAAGTTAGTTCCTATTTTCACACATGTGGTTCAGATGATTTATGTTTGACTATGGGATATCCCTAGCATCATGTCTCCAGAGGAAGGCCCCCCCTCAAAAGGCAGGTGATGATTGTGTTCTTATATCATAGATTAGATATTGGGCTACATTATTTTAGTATAGGTTTATACAATTGTGTGAACAATTTTATTCCTTTGGATATTATTTTTTTGTTGATAGGATTTCATTTCCATGCGTATTGTTTTATTTTTCAATTAATTACAGTTTCAAGTGGTCTCTAATATCATTCTTAGGATTGATTTATTGGATCTGAAACAAAGTGTTAATTTTTAGATCAAAGTGAGGTTTCAAGAAATGAACATTTAAGTAAAGGCAGTATTTTGAGATAGGCAAGGATCTTAGTTAATTTATTGTATGGTGATGTGTGATAAATTTAGTTCATCTCATGTTCTCTTTTTAGATGCTTTAAATATGTGATAGATTAGATTTCATTTTTTGCGATAAATTAAATCTAAATTCTTGTAATACGTTAAATTTGGATTCTCAGAATTTATTGTTTGCAATAAATTGAATCTCAATTCCTGTAATACGTTAAATTTGGATTCTAATAATTTATTCTATGCACAGTGTGGTTTGATTTGGATTTCCTTTTTAATTGCAAGTGTGTCGAATTTCTTCTTTTCAAATTGTTTGTTTTATGAATATGTTAATTTCTTCTTATTCAAATTTCCTTTAATGTCTAACAATTATTGCTAATACTATCTCTAAAATAAAAACTATAGATTCATAGTGTAAAAGCCCATGTAAAGCCATGGTGACTGACATATACGTTGTTTGGAAACTTGCAATTTCTAAAGAAACCTTGGTTGATAATTAATGCACAAACTTCTTTTTTTTCGTTAGTAATTAGATAGGAATTAAAAAGCTCGTGATTACCCTTGATTAGGTTTTCTAGAGACTAGCCTCCACATAGATTCTCTCCCAGATTATGCATCATCCTTGCAAGATTCTTTGGTATCTTTCGATTATCATCAATTCCTATTTATAGGCTTATTCCAAATCTCCTAGAGCTACATTACCATCCTGATCTCTGGATTAGTAATTCTCTATTGGTTTACAAAACCCTAACTAAATCTTAGGGATCCACCTACAAAGTACTTATTTCACTCAATGGATACTCATATCACTCATTACTTTGAGAGAATAGAGCCCAATTTAGAAAATAAATTGTAGGATTTTTCTAGTTCTCTCACAGAATGGATCAAGATGCAATGTGGGGTTCCACCTCCATCTTCCATCTAGACACTAGAATCTCCTTACCTATGTATGGTGTTTGAATGCACAAATATGTCTTGGATTCTTAGATATGTAGTCTTACATCATAATTCTAGACATTTCCAACCATGACCAAAGAGAAACATCTCCTTCTTACGGGAAATCAGATAGAGGAACTTGCTTCACCTTAGAGGCATTATCACCAATATTTTACCAATGTATATGTGGAAATAAATGAGGAGCATGCTAATAGTATCACCTTGAACCTCATTAACACATGGGAAACATTGTGTTAGGCCTTTAGAAGGTGATTTTATCCACCATATTACTTATCTAGACTCTTGTCCAAGTGGTTGTAGTTGAGTATAGCTCCAGAGAAATCTATACAACAATTGCTTTAACTGTTCACAAATAGCTTCCTCTAGCTTCAAATTAGATATCAAGAACAAGTAATTGTGCTTAAATTCAATTCAAGTTTTCTTATTATTTATTTTTATGAAGTAGATATGTTTGAGAATACTATTATTTAGAAAGGATTCCTTTGTGCCCTCATTGTTAAACAAAATTATGAAAAAAAACCTTGACCTTTCAACATTTCTAGCTTTAAAACTATCCCAAATCCTAACACTACCTCTTTTAGAAAATATAACCCTAACTACAACCCGATATAATTTAAAAAAAAAAAAAACCTTGATCATCTCAAGTACATACATAGATATTCCCATTTGTCACCCTTATACTTCCTATCATCCATGATGGTACACAATTACCATAAGATCCCAACCCATGACATCATTGATTGCCACTTCTTTCAATGGAAAGTTCAATAAAATTACCTATTTCTTAATGAACAAGATAGTGAATTTGTCACAACCTCTTCTTCCCTTACACCTTCTTCTTTTTATTAGCTCATCTCACTATCAAACCCAACTACAACCAATCCCCTCTTACTCTTGAGGACATGGTGCTAGTTCCCTTCAACACCAACTCTACTTTTAGCTCACAATTGCAAATTAAAGACACACTTGCAGTATGATCCTTAACAATATAATCCAAATAAAATTGATCTCTTAGACCTTCATCACCCATATCTAACTTCCTACCACCTGTCACCCTTCACCTTATCGTTTTAGTTTTGTTCAACAATATCATCCTACTATTGAATAAACAAATGTTGGTATGTTACAATTTCCATTGGACTTTTCTAGGATGCCATAAACTATGACATATCTCCCTTTGATTTCTCATACTTACTCTTTAGAATTCCTTATCAACAACAACGTTGTTCCCTATACAATTCTAGTGACAATTCATTGTACCCTTATCTATCTAACTCTCTCAATAGCTATAGTGATGAAAGAAATAGTTTAGACACTAGAATTAGAAAATCACACTCCTATGGATCTTCGCTATCATTCCCAGTTGTCATAGTACTAATGAGTTGTGCCCTCCCAACACATGAGGGCCTCTACATGGATTTATTTTAAGTTACAACTCTAGGTTTAGATTATCATTACTCTTCCACACCTACATCATGGAAACACTCTTTTATAGTAGATCCCTTGTAATCCCAGTAGTGCCTCACATTCAATACCCTCTTCTAGTCCCATTTCAACCTCATCTCTAGGCACTCTACACTAGATTTTCTAGTGTACCGCTTCGCTTTTGATATGAACATTTACAATGATATAGATGAGCATATCAATGATTGATCACATAGCAAAGAAGATGTACTTTCTTCACATGTTTCCATGTAAATAATATTTTGAATATCTCATGAAGGTTTTGATTTCATGGATGAGTCCCTCACCATTGCTACACACATACTCATTTTTTTTATTGGAGACAGCTTGTGGCACTTTTAGCACAACGAAACATTGTTATCCATCTAGATTCTCATATATGTGCCTAGCAGAAAACACATTATTTCTTTCCTCCTCTTCCATTTTTAATTCATAGACATGACGTTTTGTAGTGTCTCTTGTTGATTTATGGCACTTGTAGCTCAAACTACATCCATTATTTGTTTTAACACATCATTCGAGGATCGAAGAAATCCTATTTTTTTCTACTAATATAGTATAGAAACATTTCATATTAGACCCATCACCATTTACATAATAATGATTCACTTCTTTTATGATGTATCATACATTGAGCAACCTCTACTAAGCATTATACACACTTATTTTCATTACCTTTTAGGAGGACAACATGTAACATCTCAACATATTACATTTTATGTATTTGTAGCACAAAGGCTACCTCATGTATTAGTACACATGGAATATTTCTTAAGCTCATCAAAATTAGTTCCCTTCATTTCACTTTGTTAGGATATTTTTTATATACTCATGAATTTCTCTTTTCATTGGGACTTCTAAGTATTAAGAAGCTCATCATTTTTTTAGTATGAATTTTCATTTCTTATCACCAAAAACACTTATGTAGTAGAAATTGGCTCAAATATTGTATCTCTATCTCCCAACCTAACATCATTACTAAACCAAAAGTAAAGTGAGGACACTTTCCACTTAAACCAAGGGTAACAAATGAGGAAAAGAGATGTCCTACACTAACATAGTACCTAAGAATGGATCATAAAAGTAGACAACCAATTAGACTAGTCACGGAAGGGCATTAATCCCTTGAGGACGAAGCTAACAACCAACCCAACCAGCTCAGCCATGTCAACTAAGAAACCCAACACTTAATGGATGTTATAACCTTGAGGGCCTATCCTTCCATGGGCACATTATTATTTAATTTTGTTTGTTGGGAAAGCATCTCTTTCCATCCTAGAGTTGGCACATGTATACATTTCATATGACTTTTTAACCTTGCGTGACATGCATACCTATATTAGGGATTTTACGTGGAGGATTTGTAAGCTTATATAAGGCCTCTTGGATCCATTAATATACTAAGGAAGTTACTATGATTTTTTCCAATTTATGGATTTCTCAATTCTTATATATTATTTTGGAAGTTACTATGATTTTTTCCAATTTATGGGTTTCTCAATTCTTATATATTATTTTGGATTAGCTTTTGCTTCGTCTTGTGATTTCATTATCTCACACATTAAATACAATCTTGCAATGTGGATTATTTTGTTGGATATTGTTTGCAGGTTCTATTTTTTATGAAACAATGAGGTTCTGAGTCCAGTGTTTAGAGAAATCATGCTTGACTCCTAAATTGTAGAGATTGATAATGTGAGGATGAGAATAGATATTGCAATTTTTAAGATTCCTACTTGGTAGCCTTCAATGTCCTTAGATTTCCCTTTTCCAAGAAATATATCCCCAAACTCTATGTCTTCTAAAGAAAATAAAAAGAGCTTCCTCTATAGAAAGGGTTTGATTGTTGTCTACAACATCAAGGGATTTATAAAGATTTTTAAGGTAGGAATTTCAGTCCCTCAAGGGAATCATATTGTTTTCATTAGGTTTACAAGCTACAATATGCCTCCATAATTTCTTATGATCTAGATTAGAGATGTGCAAAAAATTCTCTTGCTTTCTATTTATATAGTACTTTTTTTCTTTTAATTAAAGTTTTGTAGGTATGCATCTTGTGAGATTTAATGGAGTATTAGAAGAATCTCTATTGTATTTGCACCATTCTTACAAACTTTATCATATAAAGGTTTGCTCACTCTATTTTCCTTTTTACATGACATCTCAATAGACTACTTTTTAGTGGAAGAAGAGATGATTGTCATAAAATTATGATATAGGTCTTCAATGTTGATAAGAGATTTAACTCATTACTAAATACATTAAAAAAATTTCATCTTTATTTTTGTTAAATTTCAAGTGCTTTTAGTTATCAAAATTATCTTCTACGGGTCTTTTTGTCCATGATAAAGTTTAGAGTAGGTTTAAAGGTCTATGCTCATTGTCCAACTCTTTGTTGTTTAAGATGTCAAAATTTACTATTTGGTTGCATATAAGGATGAGATATCACATAATCTAGGACATGGTTGCCAATCCCATCCCATCAACACCACTCAACCTCTTGGATTTTGGAAACTTCATTAAACTATTGAAAATTATTAGATCTTGAGCACCACAAAACTTGATAGGCTTGGAACCAAACAAATTTTCAACCAAATCTTCAAATTTTCTCTTATATCTGATTAACCGTAACAAAGTTATAAATGTTATTTCAAGGAAAAGTCAACTATTATTATGACCAATAAGCTTAAATGAAAAACAATAATAAAATTAAAATATCGTATAAAAATTTCTTGACCTACAAAATAGAACATCAAATTTGAACCCTACATTAATATTAAACATTACATTATTTTTTTAAATTAACTGATATTAAAAAAAACACTACAAAACCAACCATCCTCCAATAAAAAAATAACGAAAGCAAACCACCATTCTCGAATGCAGATCACGTTTCTCACGTTAACCTAAAGTCAACCTAAAAAGGCTGCTTTCGAAACAGTGCACTCCATATTTTTATGGATACAGACAGTCGAGCTTTATATTCAAACCTGGCTGATTTTTGCCACGTATGATGGGAAATATCATAAACCCACATATCCATTTTTGCTCTGGAATCTTTTCCTGCGTTTCATCAATTGGGCCAATTTTTCCATTTTAAATCCCTCAAGATTCCACCTATCTCTCCATATTTGGTCCAACACAAATTTTAGATCTCCTTCCAAATTCCCGTTCTCTTTGAATATTTTTGTTGTTTTTCAAAATTGATTTTAATTGTAGTTTTTTTTAAAGATAGTCTTTTTAAATATTAAATTTTTTTATGAAGTTTTTTATTTTAATTGGTTTTTAATATATATTTAATTAATTAATAATAAATTGAAATGGAGGTTGATTAAGCCATAATTTAAAAAAAAATAGTAGGTTAATTTATGCTTTAAATTATAATAGAAAAAACAAAAAACATTTGTATTTATTATGGTTTAAAAGTAGGGTAGAAATGGATTTAGTGTTTTTAATTTTTAATTATTTTTAAGCATTTAGATTATGTAATTTTGATAATAGGTATTTACAATTATAATAATTTTAGTTAATTTTAATAAGATCATTCATCTTAAAGAGGATCTACTAGTTTTATATATATGTTCTTGTAAATATTTTAAATAACGGACATGTTATATTTTATAATATTTTTTTTTTTTTAAAAAGACACCTGATCATAGAAGGAGTTACACATCTCCCCCTATTGAGTTGTAAAATGTCCTCTTCCATGCAAAAATTAATAAATAAAATAATCCAAAACTAAAATATTTAAACACTATATTTTGATATCAATTAAAAACACTTTTAACTAAATAATGAATTAATTACAACCATTTATACTAATTGACTTGCAACATATGATTGACTATAAGATCACACTCACATTATTACATTGTTGTGATATCTATAATTCTACTTTTAATTTTCATAATGTGTTTGTGTTATATGCTGAGGATATTGAGGATATCCATAGAGAATTGGAATTTGAAATCCAATTTTAAAGTTTGTGCCAACCTCAACCCCCTTTGTTCCTTCATAGTGTTCTAGGTCATGTTTACATGCACTATTAACTTTTTTTTTTAAGAAATATTTAAGTATTTATTATTTAAAATAATATTTTTTTATTTAATTTGACAATACTAAAATTTGATGAAATATTTTTATTAAAATTGAATTTTCTCGATTATTAAAATTGTAATTTTTAATGTAAAAATAAATTCAACATTCTAAATTGTGTTATTGTGAAAAAATTGTGCAATGTTAACCTTAACAAAATCTATTAATCCAAAATTATTGTTGATTGATTTTAAAAAAACATCAATTTCCCTTCTTATTATTTCCAGAAATCGAACTAATACGGTATAACTAAGACTTGATCAGCATTGATTTAATTTAGCAACATCAATCTCACATTTGTAGGGTTAGATGTCCACTTTCACTTCCATTTTAAACAAATATTGTGAAAAAGGTGATGGTGTTCGAACTTGGTCTCTCTTTTCTTGACTCATTTTTGGTGTTTTCATTATTGCCAAGTTTCCCAAGTGATCTAAATTTGGAGTTAGAGCTACTAAACTCCTTGAAAGGTCCAAACTTGATCTCTAAGCTATATTGATAGAGATGTCAAGTTGACAACTTGTGATTTATCTTTGAATGTATCCCCTCTACCTCATCTTGTGGATTGTTATTACTAGGACTCATCCACCTTGGATAAGGTTTTAAGAGTTCTTTCTTATGAAAAATCTTAGGTTGTGCAACTTTCCACAAAAAGCTCAAATAAATTTTCTCCTATACTAATATGATATATAAATTGTTGTGAATATTCAACTTGAATAGTTTGTCACAACAAATCTTCTAATATTCTATAATCTCTTATTACGTAGTGTTTTTCTTTATATTTCATATTTAATGTAAAATAAATTGAAACGAATTATAACTAAAGTGAAAGGAGCAAGTGAATAACAAATCATCCACACTATATACACAAGATATATACTATAAAAACTCAATATGGGAAAAACATAGCTTGAAGGTGAGGCCAATGCTTTGTTCTTTTCTTCTTAGATATAAAATGAAAATACAAAGAAATGGTAACTCTCTATGGAATTTACACGTGGAAATTTATGAAAAATATGGTTGGTATAGGATCTTCTACTTTCTTTGTTCTTCTTTGATATCACATTCTGAGATTTCATACTCAAGTATGAAATAATATACAATATAATAAGAATGGAACCCCTTTCTTTACTAAATGCCTAGTATTTCACATAATATGATTATCACCCATAGAGTTTGGGTTAGGGTTTTTACATCCCTAAATTCCCAAATAATGTTAGGGTTTTGGATTTCTATAATTGTCTTGAGAGTTCACATGTGTGAGTAATATGAGAAGAAGTAATGGTGGTCAATAAGATATGTGAAATTGTAGGAGGCATAACTTCTACATACAAACTCATATTGAGGTGATTTTTGCAATGTTGGAAAGGTCTTGATATGTAGAACAACATCAAATGGTAGAAATCCATGTTTAAAATATTTTGGCCCTAAAATGGTTATTTAAAGCCTCTAATAGTCTTAAGAAAGTTATGACCTCCAAATCACCAAACTAATACCTACCCATAAAATAGGCCCTACAAACCAATATCTCTAATTTTTCTACCCATAAAGTAAAAAAATATTTAATGATACATTATATATTATAACTTGTTGCATAGATAAAATAAAAGTACTTGTTTTAATTTATAAACAACATATCATTATCACTACAAATATATACAAATATATAGAGTTCCTTGTGAAAAACCAACTAAAACTTTACAACCTTTGTAAATTTTAAAGTTTTTTGGACTTTTTCTTTCTTTCCATAAACAATAAGCTGAAATGAAGGAATCACATTATCTTGAAAAATCATATTATTTATAATAAGCCAAAAAAACATAACATGAAACATAGTAAAACCTTTTAATCAAATAATGATTTATCTTCTTACCAAATTTCAAAACAAGCTTGTAGGAAGACTTCTCTCACCTATTGTTACCATTTTCTATATTAATACTTATTCCATGCTTCCTTGTAATATGATAAATGACAAATGAGCAAACAAGCTATCCATTGTTTCCTCATCATTTTTTTCACATAAAACATCTTCTAAGGCTATGCTAATTTCACTTCTAATTGTTATTTTAGATTAAATGTTTTTTGACGTTAAATATCTTAGATTTGAAAGATTTCCAATTGTTATTTTTTAACATTGAGTATTGAGATGGCTATAAAGCTTTCAAAGTTTTTCTTAGTACCATTTTTTATCCACTACTTCCTGTTCTATTATGGTACATATCCTAATTTAATAATGTAAACCCAAATTATTTATTTCGTGACCACTTAATTTCATATTACTACTCATTAAGTTTGTGAACACTATGCTTTAGTATAGTGATATAAATATTTTATCTGTTAGTCGATTATCCATATAGCTTAAGATCTTAGTGGTTTAACATTCTTTCCAAGTATGATCTTCTCCTAATGTGATCATGTATTTTATTTAGGAGAATTTAGTAATGTCAATTCTGGAATTTTAACCATTTAATTTCATCTTATTGTTTTTGGTAAAACTATGCTTCAATTAATTTATATAAGGGTTGATTTAGTAAAATGGTATAAATATTTTTTTGTTTAACTAATTCTCCCTCTAAGTTAAAGTTTTTATGATCTATCATTTAAATTTTTTTTAGTGATTTATCATTCTTGTCAAGTATGAAGTCTTGCTTATTAATTATGTATTGAAATGTTATTGTATTAGAGTTTAGCTTATTTATAGGTTGTCCCTTGAAGAGGAAAGTGAGAAAGGGTTTATCCTTATACAAAATGAACATGGTTGATGATGATGGTGATGGTGGTTAGCATTTACCAATAGCAAATTTGGTCTATCAAACCTTAATAGTTAAAAAGGACTTGAAATTTTTTTATTTGTTTTAAAATATTATTCCTATGCACAAAAAGCTAAGAGAGAAGTATCCCTATCTCACTATAGTTTTGAGTAAAAGGTTAGAGAGGTCAATGTTGGATCAAATATTATGAAACTAAGATTTAATGTGGGTGTATGCATGGCATTCTAAGAGAAAGTGATTTTCATGTTCAACAATCATAGATGATTAACCATTATCACTTTAAAGCTCATGAGATTTAAAACATAAAGACAATTCTTATCCTCTAGATTAGGGTTATTAACCTCCTTATAGTATCGCAATTTTCTTTTAACCTTTAAATCCTTCTTGCACCACATTGAGTCTCTCTAAAATTAAGAAGTAATAATATTTTTAATGTTATCGATATTTTGCAAAGTGACAATTTTGTCAATCCTAATGGTTTAACTACATCATGGCATTTTGTTAGTTTCTAAGTCTGTTCTGTCATGCTTTTGGACACTTTAGAAGTATAGTTTAGATGACAGTTTGGATCTTTTTTTCCCACGGGTCAAACAATGCTCTCTTCTTTCGTTTTGTTATTAGGCTAGTTTGTAAGGAGCTACAAGCTTCATAGAATATGATTTTATCATCAACATTCTATAATGTTAGAAATCAAGCATGCAAAGATGACTTTTATTCTTCATAGAGAGCATCCTTGCTGAAATATTTTGTAAACCATGTTCTATCTTTTATATAAAAGTCCTTTACCCATTTCTTTAAAAAAAAAAAATACATATTTGGAATTTGCATAAAAAATGATATCTATGCCTTAAAATTTAGTAGAAAATGGTTGTGTATGTCATGCTGTAAAGAGTGGTGAAAGATAGGCATATTGAGAAAAATGGTGGAAATGCCCAATTAGCTATGGTTTAGCACAATCCATAGCACAAGTTTGGTAAGTCCGAACCAACCACATAGGACTATGGATGACACATGAGCGTGTGAGGAGGTGTTTCTTAGGCTCTAAGGAATGCTCATGCAATTTGTTTAAATTTAAATTTGTATTCCCACGCTTAGTATCAACCAAAAAGATCTAGCATTTTGTTTCTCTAAAACGCTCTAGTGTTTTGTTTCTCCAAAACACTCTATCATTTTGTTTCTCCAAAATGCTCTAGAGTTTTGGAGAAACAAAACTCTAGAGTTTTTGGGAGTTACAAAACACTCTAGCATTACAAACCACATAAACTATTTTTTAAGTGTTGAATGGAGATAAGGGGTGTGAGAGAGAGAGGGGATACGAGGGGGAGATAAAGAGACATAAATTTATGGAGGTGGAGAGAGGAATGAGGAGGGAGAAAATTAAATGCCTAAACCCGTAAGTCATAAGTCCCAAAAAACCTAAATCCCTAAGCCCCTAAGCACCTAATCCCTTAACACATAATCCCTTAACAATTTATCCCCTTAACACTTAATCCTAACCTTTTATACCTTACCCCACTAATAGTCGATCCTTAAATCCCTTAAATAATAAATATCCTAATCCTTAAAGCCCCAGTCCCTTAATTAATTCCTTATCTCCCATCGCCGTAGTCCTTATCCTCTGACACCCTAACACCTTAACCCCTTATAATCCCTTAACACTATAGCACATAAGCCCTTGATTCCTAATCACTTAAAACCTAACTCCCTAACCCCAAAGCCCTAAATCCCTTTACCCCTAAAGCCCTTAACCCCTAAACTTTAATTATTTACCTCTAATCCTTTAACCATTGGCCTCTAAGCTCTAGTTTACCCTATAGAGGTAAAATAATTGTTTACCTCTACACTACATTTACATGTGCGACCTCCCTTGTGCCAGTGCAACCTGCATTTGCTTGTGCGCTCTACGTTTGCATGTGCACTCTTTGTTTTCATGAGACCTCTATGTTTTCTTGATCTCTCTTCCTTGGTATTGATCTCTCCTCTCCTGACTTTGGAAGTCTCGCTTGGGCTTGTGCATTATCCTCTAAGCTCTAGTTGACCCCTTATAAGCCTTTAGCCCTTTAAACCCTTCACCATTAATGCCTAACCTCATAAACCCTAAGAACCTAACCCTAGAACACTAAATCCCTTAACCCGTAAAGCCCCTAAGCCTTAAACCCCTTAACCACTTTACCTCTAATCCACAACCCCTAACCCCTAAGACCTAGTCCACCCTTAACCCCTAAAGAACCTAACCCATAATACTTAAAGCCCAAATATCTAAAGCCCTAAATCCTTAATCCCTTAACCTTAGAAACAATTACACCTTTAACTGCTTGGTCCTTAAACCCTAACCCCTTAAACACTATCCCCCTAACTATTAACCCCTAAATCCCATAACCCATAAAACCCCTTAACCCCCCCCATATGCTTAACTCCCTAACCCATAAATATTTAAACTTACTAACCACTTTATGCCTTTACCTCTAAACTCTTAATCCATAACCCCTAAGTCCTAGTTAACCCACTAAACCTGAAACCCCTAAACCATAATCCCTAAATCCAAAAACCCATAAATCCCTTAAATCCAAAAACCCATAAATCCCTAAAAACTCATAATCCCTCCTCTCCTAGAATCCATTTACACCCTTAACCTCCAATCCTATGATTCTTTAACCCCTTAACACTTAACCCTTAACCAAATCAACCCTAAATCCTAACCCTGGAGCCATAAATCCCTTAGCCCATCAATATGCTAACCCTTAAAGGCCTCACCTCTTAAATAACCCACCAATCCCTTAACCCTTATGTCCCTAATTAACCACTAATCCCCTAATCCCTTAACACTTAAACTCTTCACCTTTAACGCTTAACCTCTTGAACCCTAATCCCCTAACATGGGCGCCCTCAATCCATTAACCCCTAAAGACCCTAACCCCTAAACCCCTTTATCTCTAAGCACCTAACACCTAACACCTAATCCCTACCTTATCCACAAACACTTAAGCCCTTAATATCTAACCTCTAAATCCCTAACCCCCTAAACCTAGAGCCCTAAATCCCTTAACCCCTAAGCTCCTTGACCCCTATCACCTTGACCCCTTTACCAGTTTACCTCTAATGCCTCAACCACCAACCCCGAGTTTAAACCCCATAACCTCTTAGCTCCTTATCCCTCCAACCCCATAATTGTTGAACACCTAAACCCCTTTATCCCTTTAAACTCTAAGCCCTTAACCCCTAACACCAAATCCCTAGTTAACCTCCTAACTCACACAATGTAAAGCCCAAAACCCCAAAAGAATAAGGAGGAATAGGGAAATAAAGGAAATATTTTCTCTGTAAGGAAATATTAAATAAGGTTTCAAGGATAATGTTTTGTGTAAAGATATTAAGCATAATGCTAGAGTGTTATGTATTTCTATAACTCATCCATGAAATCAAAACCTTCATGAGATCTTCAAAATATTATTTACATGGAAACTTGTGAAGAAAGTACATGTTCTTTACTATGTGATGAATCATTGATGTGTTCCATCTATATCATTGTGCATGTTCATATTGAAAGTGAAGTGGTACACTAGAAAATATAGTGTAGAATGCCTAGAGATGAGATTTAAATGGGACTAGACGAGGGTTATTGAATGTGAGGCACTAGTGGGAATACAAGGGGCTCTACTATAAAGAGTGTTTCCATGATGTAGGTATGGAAGATTAATGATAATCTAAACCTAGAGTTGTAACTTAAAATAAATCCATGTAGAGGCCCCCATGTGTTGGGAGGGAAAACTCATTAGTACTATGACAACTGAGAATGATAGAAAAGATCCATAGGAGTGTGATTTTCTAATTCTAGTGTCTAAACTATGTTTTTCATCACTATAGCTATTGAGAGAGTTAGATAGATAAGGGTACAAGGAATTGTTAGAGGGTATGAAAAGAGAAATGGTTGAGTGTTGTATAGGTTGGGGTGTAGAATATATAGTTGGGAATGGGGTAATATGGAGAAAGGTTCTTGGGTATAAATAGAGAGGGATATACATTTGTGCAAATTACATATTGATATGTTATGGGGTGAGGAAGGGGAATGACATCAGAGGTGAATTGAAAGGTTTTTCCATCTTTCACTAGCTAATAAAGCATTGTTGCTAACATTGTATAGGGCACACTGTTGTTGTTGATAAGGAATTATAAAGAGTAAGTATCATAAATAAAGGAGAGATATGTCATAGTTTATGGCATCCTAGAAAGGTCCAAGGGAAATTGTAACATGCCAACATTTGTTTATTCAATAGTAGGACGATATTGTTGAACACAACTAAAACAATAAGGTGAAGGATGAAGGGTGGTAGGAATCTAGATATGGGTGATGAAGGTCTGAGAGATCAATTTTTTTTTGCTTATATTGTTAAGGATAATAGTGCACGTGTGTCTTTAATTTGGCAATTGTGAGTCAAAAGTAGAGTTGGTGTTGAAGGGAACTAGCACCATGTCCTCAAGAGTAAGAAGGGCTTGGTTGTAGTTAGGTTTGATAGTGAGATGACCTAATAAGAAGAAGAAGGTGTAAGGGAAGAAGAGGTTGTGACAAATTCACTATCTTGTTCACTAAGAAATAGGTAATTTTATCGAACTTTCCATTGAAAGAAGTGGTAATCGATGGTGTCATGGGTTGGGATCATATGGTAATTGTGTACCATCATGGATGATAGGAAGTATAAGGGTGATGATTGGGAATTGATTATGTATGAGCTTGAGATGATCAAGGGTTAGTTTTTTTTAATTATATTGGGTTGTAGTTAGCGTTAAATATTTTCTAAAAGAGGTAGTATTAGGATTTGTGATAGGTTTAAAGCTAGAAATGTTGAAAGGTCGAGGTTTTTGTCAAAATTTTGTTTAACAATGAGGGCGCAAAGGGATAATTTCAAAAGAATAGTACTCTCAAACATATCTACTTCATAAAAAAACTAATAAGAAAACTTGAATTGAATTAAGCATAATTACTTGTTACCGATATCTAATCCGAAACTAGAGGAATATATGTGTGAACATGTCATGTCCCAAATTTGGAATTGGGTCACAATGGCCTAATCACATTGGCCCTATTCATTAGAGTTTGTCAAATTGATGCTAAAGGTCAAATAATTGCCAAGGAGGAAAATTACTAGTTTCCTAGGTTTGGGGTGGAAGCTTTGGGATTTGGAATAATGGGGATAATAACTGATGTTTGAACATTAGAATGGAATAAATATTTAATAAAGGAGCTAAATAAATATATACAAGTGAAAATCAAAGTGGCATTTAATCATGAAGACACATGGAGGAAGTGGGACCCACATATGGCTAGATTTCCCCACTACATTTGGCATCATTCTCTCACCAATTCGAATTCAAGGTGAATGGTAACATACTTGGGGGAGTCCAAAAGGTATTATTCATTGCATGACTCATCCAAGGTCGAAATATAGAGGAAGAGTAACTCCCATGGAAGAGGAAGAGGCAATTTGGAGCTAGTGAGACACTTGGGCTAGATTCCCTAGCTCTATGACAACAATGATGAAGATGCTATGACACATAGGACACAAATCAGACCTGAAGGCTGACATATGACATATATGACATGTCATGGCTAAAAATAGACTCCAAGAGGGTGCTCAAGGGTGTTAGGGCAGCTAAGATGCTTCCACATGTGATTTGGTGGAAGTGGGAGACTAGGAATTGTTGTACAAGTGGTGTTCTTTGGAATCTCTTCCCAAATTGAGTTGGCATGAGTCTCTTGGAAGGAATTCGACCCATGGATGCCATTAGAACTTTATAAATTTCAATAACAAAGAATGAAACCAGCTTTTGATCATTTGTAGAATTTGCAATTGCATTTGTGAAGAGGAAGAGCTAGTGGATGACTAGTTTCTTGCCTTAGCCAATTTTGAGGGTGAAAGATTCCCATCCAAGTTGGTAATTGGAAAGGCCATTCAGAACTTTCATTTGGAGCTTTAATGGAGTCTTTATTTGCAGGTGTAAGCTACAGGGCAGCTCATGGTTTCTTCTATTGCAGCTCACTCCTTCAACCATTTCCAGTTTTGATGGCATATTCTTGATCCTTGAGGGAGGGCGTTTTTGGTGAGTTATTGTACTCTTTGGGGAAGCTTTTAATGCACCATTTCTTTTGTAATATGAAGTAAATACTCTTTTCTTCATCTCCAAAAAGTTTCAGGTCGAAATTCCAAGTAGAAATGTATAAATCTCATTTTTAATGGAAGAACAATGCCATTTCCCCACTACCTTGTTGTGAGCCAATGTATTGATGATGATTTCGAATGAATGGATGATTCTCTAATATATTTGTGATAAATATACTGCCATGGATGTCTTATACAAGTTTCATGTACTGTACTTGAGCATTTGAAGCATGTTTACTCAGTTTAGTTGCATTGGGAGAAGAAATAGTGCCATTTCCCCAAGGGTCGAATTGGGGATTTTTGCAGTTGAATGGGAGAGGGTGAGAACAGTTGTAATAATCCATTAATGGTGCATATGAGAATTTAATAAAATACTTAACACATTACATACCTCTTTTCATAAATTTGAGTGGGTTTGGAGGCATTTGGGAAGCCATTTTCAGTACTTACCCCAGGGGGATTTGAACCCCAAATTACTAGTAAAATTGCATAATTGGTTAAGAATCTTAAGAGAGTTTGCAGAGGTCTTTTGGTGGACATATGTCATCCATAAACATCATATTCAAGTTCTAATATCATTCATACACCTTCCTTGAATAATTGAAGGCATTTGGAGTCAATTTGAGACCTAGAGACCAATACTAGTCAAAGGAAAATCACTAGTAAAGTTACCTACATTGATCAGAATTGAAAGAGGATTTGCAGAAGTATTTTAAAGGTCCAAAGGCATCCCTGAAACACATATTTATGTTCTAAAATTATTCATATACCTTCTCAAAATATTTGGGATCATTTGGGGCAAATTTGGGACCTAGAGATCAAAAACTAGTCAAAGGTCTAACTAGGGAAAAAAGTGAAAAATTGTCATTTTAATAAAATTCCTAACAAGGGACATTACAGTGGTATCAGAGCATGGTCCTTGCACCTGTGTATTAGGTACATACATTCAAGAATAATTGGCAGCCATGTCTTACTATTATGATGAATCCTATGAGTACAATTCTTATGAGGAATATGCAGATGCTTATGAGCAATATGAAGCAGAATGTGAATGGTATGAGGAAGAGGTGCCATCATGCAACACTTCTTACAATTTCAAGAGAAATGAAGATTATTCTTATGAATTTAAATCTGATGAATATGAGTGTGTCACACCAACCAAGGATAATTCTATGAGTGAGTTCCAAAGATGGAGAGCAAAATATAAAACCTTGCCCCAACAATATCAAAAATATCAAGAATATCTTGCTTTTAGCAAAAATACACAAAATTCCATGTCTTTTGAGTACTATGCTGACAATGTTTTTGAAAATAGGCCCAAAAATGAAGATGTGGAGTTAGTGAAGAAAGGTTTATGCCCTTCTTGTAAAAACCCTTGGAGTGAGTATCATATATGTGTGCATGAAATGATGTCCTCCTTGAGGAGAGCTTTTGAGATTTATTCAAGAAGAGATTCCAAATATATTGATCCTAAGGAAAACAAGGGGCAAAATGCATCATCTTGCTTTAAGGAGCAAAAGGAAGAGACATCACAAGAGCATGAAGAAGATTCTATTGAAAATATGGAAGATCATTTCGAGACACCTTCTAGCTTAGACATGAACCAAAGAGCATCTATTGATGGATGCTTAAACTATGAAGGAGTACCTACTGATGGGTGCTCACACCTCTATGTTGGTGACATAGAGATCACTTTTGAAAGTGTTTCTACAAGTACAAGTTTCATTAAGCATGATAATGAATACCTTGTAGCAGTTGAAGAAGAACCAAGATCAACTTCCCCATCACCACTTGAGCTTCATGAAGTTGGTCCAAGCAAAATTGAAGAAGATGAGGAGGTTCATTTGCAAGAGCCTCATTTTCTTGAAGGGTCCTTAAAGATGAATGAAAATAAGATCCAAGAGTCCCTCAGCATTCTCCATGACACTCAAGCATTGGTGTCAAATTCTTATTGGAGAGCTACTTCATTGGAGGAAACATCCTTCCTTGAAGACATGGAGAATATTCAAAGAGCAATGTGCCACATCAAAGGTAATTTCATGTCTTTGCTTTTTGATAGAAACCATTTGTTTGAGCTTAATGAATTGTTACATGATGCATACTTGAAGAATAATGAGGATATTCATAAGCTCACAATTCAAAATGAGCAACTTCTTGAAAAGTTGCAAGATACTTGTTTTTCCTCCTATGTTTCAGATTATCAAATGGTAGATTGTTTGGAGGATTCTCATGACATGGTGGATCATGAGAAATGTGGGAATTTGAATGTGCTTAATGTGTTTGAAGATGAACGTGAAGAGATCCAAACACTTGATTTGGTGGAAGAGGAACTTGAATTGTCTCTTGATGAAGGTTATGCAATTTTTAAAGAAGAGCATGATTCCTCTACATTGGAACCAATCTATGACAAAGGTTTCCCACTTTTGAAGGAGCTACATGATACTACCCACATGGATCCTTCCCATGATGAAACTTCTGCACTTTTTGATCATTTGGGTGAGTTAATTCATTCTCCTACATACTACAATTCCATGTTTTGCAGTATTAGTCTCAATGAAGTATGGGTGAAAGGGTTCTTTTTCATGGTGCCACATGAGGAGTATGGAACTCCTAGATTTACATTTTATGATGACATGGTTGGAGAACATTATTATTCACATTTGCAACAAAATTATTTGTCACTTTATGATGATGAAAATCTACATGGATGCAACTATGATATGCATTTGAGTCACTTGAAGAATCATGGTTTTTTTTGCTCAACACTTGATTCATTTGATGTTGGATGAACTTCATCCAACACTTGGGAGAATAGATTTATGATTGGAGAACATTTTTGTTGGAAGCCACATACTTTGTTATATTTTTATGATTCTCACATTCATGGATGTATGGGTGAGACTTCTTTGAGTCATTTGAAGTCTCCTTGTTTTTTCTACTCATTATTTGGTTCAGATTTTAGTGGAGTTTCTTCATTCACTTCTTGGATGAAAGAATACATGGCTGAATATTTTGCTGCATATCACATCCTTTTGGAGCAGCATTATAGGACATGGGATCCTCACCTATGTCATTGGAGCAGATTTGATTGGTCACTTGAAGCTTGTATGCAATTGGAAAATGGTGTTCTACTTGCTTGGAGGTATAAGCACTTTCATGACTCTTTGATGAAGCATATCCTTGATGTACATTTTCATTATGTTGTTATGTACTTTGATGATATATATTTGGTACTCATTATGTTTGGAAGAATGCATACAAGAAAATGGGATCCATGAATCCTCTTATCTAATGGTGTGGGTTGGAGAGCACTCTTAATTGTTGGGGTGCAATACAAGCAATGGGACCCTGGAATAATTTTTGTCTCATTGGTTTCATTTTTTGGGGGAAAGCAAGTAGTATGGGAGATGGATTTCCCACTTAATAAAGTGATTTTAATAAGAGTGGTGCAGCAGCAATCATGGTGGTTCCTCTCTAAAATCTTCAAGGAAACTCAAAGACTCAAGGTTGGGCAATTCAATGGCAACTTCAAAGAATTATATAGGAAGCAGGTTCTTCAACACCAATGTTTGAAATTGCTTGAGGACAAGCAATATTGGGAAGGGAGGATTTGTCATGTCCCAAATTTGGAATTGGGTCACAATGGCCTAATCACATTGGCCCTATTCATTAGAGTTTGTCAAATTGATGCTAAAGGTCAAATAATTGCCAAGGAGGAAAATTACTAGTTTGCTAGGTTTGGGGTGGAAGCTTTGGGATTTGGAATAATGGGGATAATAACTGATGTTTGAACATTAGAATGGCATAAATATTTAATAAAGGAGATAAATAAATATATACAAGTGAAAATCAAAGTGGCATTTAATCATGAAGACACATGGAGGAAGTGGGACCCACATATGGCTAGATTTCCCCACTACATTTGGCATCATTCTCTCACCAATTCGAATTCAAGGTGAATGGTAACATACTTGGGGGATTCCAAAAGGTATTATTCATTGCATGACTCATCCAAGTTCGAAATATAGAGGAAGAGTAACTCCCATGGAAGAGGAAGAGGCAATTTGGAGCTAGTGAGACACTTGGGCTAGATTCCCTAGCTCTATGACAACAATGATGAAGATGCTATGACACATATGACACAAATCAGACCTGAAGGATGACATATGACATATATGACATGTCAGGGCTAAAAATTGACTCCAAGAGGGCGCTCAAGGGTGTTAGGGCAGCTAAGATGCTTCCACATGTGATTTGGTGGAAGTGGGAGACTAGGAATTGTTGTACAAGTGGCGTTCTTTGGAATCTCTTCCCAACTTGAGTTGGCATGAGTCTCTTGGAAGGAATTCGACCCATGGAGGCCATTAGAACTTTATAAATGTCAATAACAAAGAATGAAACCAGATTTTGATCATTTGTAGAATTTGCAATTGCATTTGTGAAGAGGGAGAGCTAGTGGATGACTAGTTTCTTGCCTTAGCCAATTTTGAGGGTGAAAGATTCCCATCCAAGTTGGTAATTGGAAAGGCCATTCAGACCTTTCATTTGGAGCTTTAATGGAGTCTTTATTTGCAGGTGTAATCTATAGGGCAGCTCATGGTTTCTTCTATTGCAGCTCACTCCTTCAACCATTTCCAGTTTTGATGGCATATTCTTGATCCTTGAGGGAGGGCATTTTTGGTGAGCTATTGTACTCTTTGGGGAAGATTTTAATGCACCATTTCTTTTGTAATATGAATTAAATACTCTATTATTCATCTCCAAAAAGTTTCAGGTCGAAATTCCAAGTAGAAATGTATAAATCTCATTTTTAATGGAAGAACAATGCCATTTCCCCACTACCTTGTTGTGAGCCAATGTATTGATGATTATTTCGAATGAATGGATGATTCTCTGATATATTTGTGATAAATATACTGCCATGGATGTCTTATACAAGTTTCATGTACTGTAATTGAGCATTTGAAGCATTTTTACTCAGTTTAGTTGCATTGGGAGAAGAAATAGTGCCATTTCCCCAAGGGTCGAATTGGAGATTTTTGCAGTTGAATGGGAGAGGGTGAGAACAGTTGTAATAATACATTAATGGTGCATATGAGACTTTAATAAAATACTTAACACATTACATACCTCTTTTCATGAATTTGAGTGGGTTTGGAGGCATTTGGGAAGCCATTTTCAGTACTTACCCCAGGGGGATTTGAACCCCAAATTACTAGTAAAATTGCATAATTGGTTAAGAATATTAAGAGAGTTTTCAAAGGTCTTTTGGTGGACATATGTCATCCATAAACATCATATTCAAGTTCTAATATCATTCATACACCTTCCTTGAAGAATTGAAGGAATTTGGAGTCAATTTGAGACCTAGAGACCAATACTAGTCAAAGGAAAATCACTAGTAAAGTTACCTACATTGATCAGAATTGAAAGAGGATTTGCAGAAGTATTTTAAAGGTCCAAAGGCATCCCTGAAACACATATTTATGTTCTAAAATTATTCATATACCTTCTCAGAAGATTTGGGATCATTTGGGGCAAATTTGGGACTTAGAGATCAAAAACTAGTCAAAGGTCTAACTAGGGAAAAAAGTGAAAAATTGCCATTTTAATAAAATTCCTAACAAGGGACATTACAGAACAGTTAAATCAATTTTTGTATAGATTTCCCAGGAGCTTTACTCAACTACAACCACTTGGACATGAGGCTAGATAAGTAATACAGTGGATAAAATCACCTTTTGAAGGCCTAACACAATGTTTTCCATGTGTTAATGATGTTCAAGGTGCTACTATTAGCATGTTCATCATTTATTTCCACATATACCTTGGTAAAATATTGGTGATAATGCATCCAAGATGAAGTAAGTCCCTCTATGTGATTTGCCATAAGAAGGAGGTGTTTATCCTTGGTCATGGTTGGAAATGTCTAGAATTATGACATATGACTACATATCTAAGAATCCAAGACATATTTGTTCATTCAAACACCTTACATATGACCTAAGGAGATTCTAGTGTTTAGATGGAAGGTGGAGGTGGACACCCTGGGTTGCATCCTGATCCATTATGTGAGAGCACTGGCCAAATCCCACAATGTTTTTTGTAAATTGGGAAATATTCTCTCAAAGTAATGATTGATATGAGTATCCATTGAGTGAAAGAAGTATTTTGCAGATGGGTCCCTAGGATTTAGTTAGGGTTTTGTAGACCAATAGAGAATTACTAATCCAGATATAAGGATGGTAATGTAGCTCTAGGAGATATGGAATAAGCCTATAAATAGGAATTGATGAAAAAGGTAAGCTACCAAAGAATCTTGCAAGGGTGATGCATAATCTAGGAGAGTATCTATGTCGAGGCTGGTCTCTAGAAAACCTAATCAAGGGTAATCACGAGATTTTTAATTTCCATCTAATTACTAACAGAAAACCAAGAAGTTTGTGCATTAATTATCAACCAAGGTTTCTTTGGAACTTGCATGTTTCCATACAACATATATGTATGTCACCATGGCTTTACATTGGTTTTTACACTATGGATTTGAAGTTTTTCTTTTAGAGATAGTATTAGCAATAATTGTTTGACATGCAAGGAAATATGAATAAGAAGAAATTAATACATTCATAAAACCAACAATTTGCAAAGAACAAATTCAACACACTTGCAGTTAAAAAGGAAATCCGAATCAAAGCACACTGTGCATAAAAGAAATTATCATAATCCAAATTTAACGTATTACAGGAATTTAGATTTAATCTATTGTAAAAGTTGAAGTCTAATCTGTCACATATTTAAAGCATCTAGAAAGAGAACATCAGCTGAACTAAATTGATCACACATCACCATACAATAAATTAACTAATCCTTTCCAATCTCAAAATACTGCCTTTACATAATCGTTCATTTCTTGAAACCTCACTTCGATCTGAAAAATAACACTCTATTTCAGATCCAATAAATAAATCCTAAGAATGATATTATATACCACTTGAAACTGTAATTAATTGAAAAATAAAACAATAAGCATGGAAAAGAAATCCTATCAACAAACAAACAATATCCAAAGGAATAGAATCGTTCACACAATTGTATAAATCTACACTAAAATAAGATAGCCCAATATCTAATCTAGGAAATAAAAACACAATCATCAGCTGTCTTTTGAGGGGGACCTGCCTCTAGAGACATGATGCTAGGGGTATCCTACAGTCAAACATAAATCATCTTAACCACATCTGTGAAAATAGGAAGTAGCTTCACTAGTTATATTAAACACAAATTATCAATATAGAGCTCTGCGCAATTGCTCCAAAATATCGGCTAGTTCCTTTGTCAAAAGGATCCTTTTTATAATGATCTCCAAAGAAAAAGCTATTATTAACAAATCATTGAGACAATCCCAAGATCTAACGATTCTCAGTCATTCCCAATGTTTCAAATTGAACTTAATTGACAACATAATTTTTTGAGTCAATCTTCCAAGATCATTATAAGAAAATAAAGAGTTTGTCACAATTATACAAAAAACAGAATAATGACAATTACGAGCTTGAACTATATGAACACTTGATCCATCTCCAATTGGAATATACATGCAGGATCAAGCAATTGAACCTCCTGTAGAATTTTTGTAGCTTCCTTCAATGGCTTTGTAATCACCTATAGTAGTTCTGTAGCTATCAAAAACTATTGTGATGGTTCCACATCTTCCATAGAACTATTGTAATGGTTCTGAAGCTCCTATAGAATTGCCATATCGATATACCTATAGCATCACACATATTATAAGCAACCATGAACATGCATTTACACACCTATGCATTTTTCCAATCATCGTAGGGTTATGAACTCTGTTTGGGAGGTGGATGGTGAGCATGAGCAAAGTCTATATGAACAATCTTAGCTTTGTGATGCAACGGTATGACATTTCAAGGGTATTTATGGTCTTGATCCTTCTAGGAATTTGGAGGAACAACTCAAAATTATTTAGTTATTTCCTCGGATGTTTGATGAGGATGCTAGTCTAGTTATTGGGAGGCGTATGTGTGAAGCCAAAGTGCTAAGTACGCTGAAGTGTTTTACTAAAGACAAATCCATGGGTCCTGATGGCTGGACCATAGAATTTTTCCTTCATTTCTTCCCTTACTTGGGAAGGAGATCATGGCAGTGGTGGAGGATTCTCGTACTAAATCTTGTGTCTAGGCTTCACTCAATGAGACCTACCTCATGCTATTTCCCAAGGTGGACAAGCCTATAGACTTTGGGGATTTACGCCCTATTTCTCTTTGTAATATCTTGTATAAATTCATTTCGAAAATCATTGCTGAAAGGATAAAACCATATCTAGTTGTTGGCATCTCTGAAGAGCAGTTCGGTTTTTTAAGGAATAGGTATTTGTTGGATGCGGTGGGGCTTGCACAGGAAGGTATCCACTCCATCAATCAGAAGCATTTGTCATCCTTGGTTTTGAAAGTTGACCTGGTTAAAGCCTATGATAGGTTGGATTGGACCTTTCTTTGGTTCATCCTTCTTCAAATTGGCATGCCCCTTGACTCGGTGAATTGGATTATGTCCTGTGTAACTACTGCTAACTATTCGGTCCTTGTGAATGGTTCACCATATGCATCTTTTGGGGGAGACCGTGGTCTACGACAGGGTTTCCCCTTATTGCCTTATCTTTTCATTCTTGCAATTGAAGGCTTAAGTCTTTTGATTTCTGACGCTCAAAGGAAGGGACTTATCAAAGGTATAAAGGTCGCTCCGGCTCTGTATCTTACACACTTGCTTTTTGTTGATGACATGTTATTTTTTGGAATAGGAACCTTTGCGGAATGGCAGCACTTTAGGGACATTTCAATGTGTTTTTGTAAGGCTGCTGGGATGGAGATTAGTCCTCATAAATCTTCTTTCTTGTTTAATTGTGTCGAGACTATTTTGATGGATTAGATTTGTTTTATGCTTCCCTATCAACGTAAGCATTTGAGGTGTGGTTTCAAATACCTTGGTTATTTTATCAATCCGAATGACCTGGGAATGTTGATTGGGAGTGGCTCATCAAGAAAGTAAGGAGAAGAATTTCTGGTTGGGGCTTCAAATACCTTTCGTTGGGAGGTAGGCATACACTGGTGTGTTCCGTGCTTCAATGTATACTTGTCTTCTGGTTTTTCTTATTTATTGTTCCTGTGTCCATCATATGGGGGCTTCATAGACTTCTTGTGGATTTTCTGGGGAATGGGACTGGTGGTTCCTATAAGTTGCACTTAGCATCCTGGGATCTGATTGCTAGACTGAAGGTGTTGAATGGATGGGGAATTAAAGAGTTTAAGTGTTTTAATCTTTCTCTTGTGGCCAAATCATGTTGGAGAAGTTTTCTGGATCCAGGGCTTTGGGGTCGAGTGATCAAATCAAAGTATATGAACAGGCTCCTGTTACCACTCTCACTCAGATCTGGAAAATGGGCGAGTCATGGATCTTTAAATTGGCAAAGTTTTAAAAAGGCGTTCCATAGTATCAACGTTGGATTATGCTGGAATGTGGGAAGGGGCACTCAAGTCTATGTGGGTATTGATCCTATTGCGGGTATTGGTGAAAATTTTCATCTTGACAGAGGCCTGATATGTGTGCTTCACTCCCAGAACCTCATCGACCTTAAGCAGGCTAGTTAGATTCAGGCGGATGGGCACACTAAATGGAAGACTGCAGGGCCTTCACATGAAGTTGAGGGACCCTTTATATGCAATCGTGCATTCGCGAAACGCACGAGTATTGAGTAAAACCAAAATGCGCGAGCATTTCGTACAACTAGGCATGGGTGGGCTCCGATCCTACCATGTTAGTTAACATGTAGGATAGGATTCCATAATGTGCGCGCGTTATTGTAATCATCAAAACCTTACATTCAATAGTTTATTTAATAGTTTCTATGGGTTAGGAACTTAAATAGGGATTTGGTGTTAGGGGCTTAGGGATTAGAGATGGGGGGTGGTTAGTGGTAGGGGAAGGGGGATTAGGAGAGAGCGAGAGGGGGGAGAGAGAGGGAGAGAGAGAGAGGTGTAGAAGCAAGGAAGAGAGAGTGAGAGAGGGGGGTTAGTTACCGGTAAGGGGCTAGGAGGGGGGTTAGCGAGGGGGAGAGAGAGAGAGAGACTGAGAGAGGGGATTAGTAATGGTTAGGGTGGGGAAGGAGGGATAGAGAGAGAGAGAGAGAGAGAGAGAGAGAGAGAGAGGAGAGGCTGTTAGTTGTAGGGAGTGAGAAAGAGAG